>JAEIFP010002303.1:10350000-11550000 GCA_018903935.1 Drosophila insularis | reverse complement strand
GGACAATATTTAACCACAACATTTTCCTTTTGCCTCATTCCTATAGGAGAAATATATTAAGGCTCGTCTAAAGGTCAACGGCAAGGTTAACAATCTTGGCAACAATGTCACCTTTGAGCGCTCCAAATTGAAGCTCCATGTCAGCTCCGATGTGCACTTCTCCAAGGCCTATCTGAAGTACTTGACCAAGAAGTACCTGAAGAAGAACAGCCTGCGCGACTGGATCCGTGTGGTGGCCAACGATAAGGAGTCATACGAGCTGCGTTACTTCAGAATCAGCTCTAACGACGATGAGGACGATGATGCGGAGTAAAGATGATTTATATATTGTCATAGTTGACACTATGTATACACACACACACACCCACAAAAAACATCTAAAGAATGAAAAAGAGAATTTTCTCTACAATTGTCTTGTAAATGTTTGTTTTTATTCTTGTTTTACTTGCTTTGGGTGGGGTGTGTGTGTGTGAGAGAGAGAAACAAGAGAGAGAGAAAGAAAAAATAACAAAAAGGGCTTGCAAAAATAAAATTTTTTTGTAAACCTTGAAAAACCTTGACTGTTTTTTTGAATGAAACTTTTAGAATAAGAATAAATTACACATAAGGACACAGTTGGCCAAGGTTTGGGAATGGACTAATAACTTGACTACTTTTTTTATTTACATAAATATTTTAATATTCTTTCGAATCTTGTTAATTTTGGTGTTACACAGTCCGTATACGTTATTGTTGACTGAATGGGATAGTATGATACGAAATAGGTCCACCATAAATCTGTTACTGCAAAAAACACAACAAGAAAACTAAGAGAGAAGAAAAAATAAAATAACAATAGTATTTTGTTTTCTTTTTAATCTGTTCGATGTTTTCTTGATTTTTCATCAAGGAGGGAAATTCTAAAATTTGTATAATTTAGGAGCAATCGATCTTATATCTAAGGGAAATATCTATCTCAATCGAGGTAATAAGCGCGACATTCGAATAAAGAGAGAAAACGTCTTATTTGAGAACCTGGCACAGTGACGGATTAGCCATTCTTCGGGAGGATTTGCAAATGCAATGAGCCCAGCTCTGTTTGAAGATGTATAATCATTGAAAAGTTGATTCCATTTTTGAAGTATGCCAAAAATTCATGTATGTATTCATTGGAAGTACCCAACATATACTAAATCCCCATTTAATTGAATTTAACTTTTTGAAATCGATTAGATAAATAGGTGGAATCACCAAAGATTAGTGTAAAAATATCTCAAATATTCTTAAATTACCCTAACCCTATGGATCTATAATACTGTCAATTTTCGACCGTTTTTATAAATTTATATAACAGTTTTCTCATTAGAAAGTAATTAAGTTTGCATTAAAATCTCAAAAATTGAAATTCGGGCAATTTTCGCAAAAAAAAAAACTTTTTTTTTTAATATCCAAGTGTATATGCCATTTTAAAATTTGCAAAGATTTAATTGACATATGTATGACTTTTTCAAATCGATGAAATCGATCTGAAAAAAAGATAGATCAACTAAAATTTTCTAAAAATCTTTGGGAATCTAATTTACATTTAGACTCAAAAACAAATTATTTGGTTCTTTTATCCTCTTAATACAAAGCCCATTTCAAAATCACATTTTCTAAGATATGCTGGACCAGGAACGAATCTAGAAAACAATTTCCAATCAAAAAATTGGTACTAAAGCAAAATTTACATTGGCCAAGTTGTAAAGTTTTTGCGCTAGATAGCCCTCCTTGGATTCGTCCCTGTGCTGGACTTAACTTTTGATAGAAAAAGATATAAACAAAAACCAAATATTCCATTTTCTTTTTTTAGTGCTGGATAAATAATTGATTATTATTTTTAATTTATTTGAATCTGTTTTGTAGGTATAGGGAAAATAACAATACTTTTAGTGTAGAGTGAAAAATATTCAAGTGTTTCAATTTCAAATACAAAATGTCAATTGAGTGTGAATATTATTATTATTATTACATTATCTAGACAACAATAAAAACAACAAGGCAACAAGTAGAGCTATCTATTTGATTGGTTACATCACAATTATTAACATAGGCATAGAAAAATATTCGTTGAGAATGCCATAAAATATTAGCATCATGGTAGAAGGAACGTCTAGGAGGATGAGAGGGGGAATGTGGGAATGTCTTTTTTTATTTAGTTATTGTTTTGTTTGGGTTCAAATTGCCATATATAGGAATATATACGTATATGAATATACATATATCGTTTAACGAGATTCACAGTTTTCATCACAATTGAAGGCTAAAACATTTCATTATTTCATATCTAATATAAAAAAGCAGCAATACAGAGCAAACCACGAGGGGTAAAGAGGAGATAAAGAAAGTGGGGGAAAAAAAGGGGAGAAACTACGTTTAGTTGAATCTCTCTCTCTGTGTGTGTGTGTGTGTTTGTGTGGGAGGAAGCAATACTAGAGAAAGCGACTACAAAAGCCAAGCGCAAATTGTGCATTATAGGAAAAGGGGGAAGAGTGGGCAGGGGAGACAGACAGACACTTGGGTGACTAACACTGGGAAAAGTGAAATACAAACAGAATGTGTAAAACGTATTCGATCGATTTGATCGATATCTGCAATTAAAGCTTGAGTATAGGACTGCCACATAGGAGGGCGAAGCCCATCATGATGAGTCCAGTTGTTGTTGAGACACCAACAGCACCACTATTAATATTGGCTTTTACAGCTGCCTGATCTGGGGGCTGTTGCACTTGCTGCAATCCGGGCTGGACCTGTGGTACCATTGGTGCCAATGGTGCTGGTCCTTCGCCGGCAGGTGCCGCTTGTGGTGGGGGTGCCGGATAGCAGGCAATTTTCTCAACTTCAATCATCTTGGTGCTATCATTGGGATCCGTCTCATTAATTTTGCTGGGCACACATATAATGCCACCGGCTGGTGGTGGTGGAGCAACTGCATCAGTTGTGCCATTAGTTATGGGCATGGTGGCATTCTCCGGATTGAATGGTGCCAATTGTGCTGGTGGTGCGGCGACATCCTGTGTGGCATTCATTGGCAGAGCTGCGGTTGCTACTGCTGCACCAGCAGGTGCTGCTACTCCTGGGGCGTTGATTACAGTTGTACCATCGGCACTTGCATTAACGGGCACTCCATTATTGATGATAATTATGCGATCTTGTCCGTTGGCTGCGGGGGGAGCAGCTGCTGGTTGGGCCGAACTGCCACCGGAAGGTGTAAGCAAATGTCCCAATACGGCTCCTCCTACAACACCTCCCAATAATCCAGTACCTTTAAAATTGAACACCAAATGGTTAAATGAGTTAATTACGATGGAGAAATTCTAGTTACCGAATCCTGGGCCAGATGACTGTTGTGGCGGCTGAGCATAATAAGTGGCTCCCGGTGGCAGAGCTGCTGGTGACTGATAATAGGTGGCACCCGGTGGTGGAGCAGCTGCTGCTCCTGGATGATAACCACCCGATGGATAGTAGGTGGCCCCGGCTGGTAATCCAGCTGGAGCTCCATGATATCCACCCCCTGGAGCCGCTGGATAATATGTGGCACCAGCTGGCAAGCCGCTATATTGGGTACCATGATTCTGGGTGGCTGTTATCGGTTGATGGACATTCGCACCTGTTGCTGTTCCATAGCTGGGCGGATTATACGATGGTGGATGCTCATTTAAATTGGTGCGAGCACCGCCAGCCGGATTTGCAGCCGAATAGGCTGGTGGTGGTCCCTGATTATGGGTGCCAGCACTTTGAGCTGGCGGATTCCAACCGATCGGACGATTCGGCTGGGAATTGTAATTAGGGTAACTTAATTTGGCCGCATCGGCATGAGAATTGCTGCCGCCATTCGTACTGTAACTGGGCTGAGTCACATGACCCGAACCAGACGAAGATGACGAGGATGGGCTCTTACGCTGGCTGCTACCTTGGTTACGGCGGGCATACACAACATTGTTATTGCCAAAAGCAAATAGAACCGCAGCGACGGTGACGACAATTGCGTAGTATTTGACCATCATCGTTTGCCAATAAAAAAAGCCCCCGGTTTTTAACGATTTCCAATATGCACAATATGCGCAGTGCTGGGGCCCAAAATGAGAAATGTCAATCATAAAGTAAGTTAAACAAATGTGCATGCTAATTACCCAAACTTGTTTTGCTCGGCCAGTTGTTGCTATTCAAAGTGGTTGTTGTTGCTGCTACCGCTTATAAAACGATTTCACTTCGTGCGAACTGGGCAGCAACCGAAGAATATCTGGCCGTAACAGTTTGCCAATGCCAACGGTTGTAAAAACAAAAACAATAATAATAAAAATACTTATGTTTTTTTTGGTTCACTTCAGAGCTAGTTCGATTGACGGCTTATCGATAGATGGACTTAAAAAAAGGAATCGATATACACTTTGAAGCAAGGAACTTACTATGAACTACAATAATATGTAAATATGTAAATAATTCTATGAATAAGTAAAACTAAACATTAAAAAAAATAAGTTTTCAGGTTCTATTCATATTTAAAAGTTTGTTGTAAAAATGTATAGGGCATTGTCACAATATCGATATCGATCCAGTGCAGTGTGAATGCTGAGTAAATTGTGTCATCACTTATCGAAAGACGAACACGTGCAATTATTATTATTGTTTGTTTGGTTTCTGTCTTTCTAGTTTTTGATCGTATTTTAATCTCCATAATGAGTGATGTATCAACAGCGAAACCTAAAACTCCGACAAAGCCGAAAGTAAAGAAAGCGGCAAAACCAGAAGCTAGTATACCACGGGGCCAGCCAAAATCCAATAGACCATGGAAAACACCGAAACAAAAGTAAGATATAAAATTTTAGTGATATGAATGCCAGCTCTAAGTCTCTCGGTTTTACAGATTTAGTAAAATCAAAAAGACTGTGAATCGCCTGTCCTTTGAGAAGAAGGTGGCTCTGCGCGATGAACTACGCTACATTAAGGAGAAATCTAGAGAGATTAAGGATCAGCGTAAACAGGACGCTGTGCAGCGTCATCAACGTCGAGTGGAAAATGCCGAACGTCGATTAGCCAATGAACGTCGTGCCGAGGTGGTGCAGGTGATCAAGAATCCTGCCAAGATAAAGCGTATGAAGAAAAAGCAAATGCGACAAATTGAGAAACGGGATACAAGCCAAGTGAAGGTGGTTTAAAGTTGGGAGGGTTGTACGTATAATATAAAATAAAAATTTAGATATATTTATATCCACATTAGGACTAAATTGTTATGAATTACGAATGGCAACTCACAAAATTCGTCCTGAGCATGGTTAGCATTGGATTTAGACTACAATCTTAACCCGCCGGTAGTCAATAAGCCTGGCTTATCGCCACTGCTGCTCTTTTTTTTTTTAATAAATGTAGACTGGCCGAATTGCAAGAAAAACAAACTTATTGTTATTTTCTTTAACTTAAAGACTAATTTAACAAATTAACAGAATAAGTCAAGACGTCAGTAAGAAGTTTAAATGCTCTTAAGATTTCTTCGCGTCCATTGAATTTGCGGCCTTCTACAGATTTATTTTTAGCTATAAGTTGAGGTAAACTCCATCTAAATCTCCAATCTATAGGCTTTATCCCATCTACGACCATCGCCTTGCATTATTCTGCAGGCCATTAAATTATCCCAAAAATTCACTTTAATTGGCCACAAGATTCTTACAATTGGTATAATAGGAATAATTATCGCAGACTTTGAGAAAATCTTTACTATTCTTACTGCTTAGGACAACAGGATGCAGTTGGAATTGTTGCTGTTTTATGACATAAGATTGACGGGCTTTGATGAGTTCTTCTTCCAAAAAACGTATCATGATCTGATCCTGTAGATGGTTGTGAGATAGACCACCATAGCTCACATCACAAAAGGGCAAATCATTCAAGCAGAGACCTATTTTCTTCGCATTGACCGAAACTAGACCGGCTTTGTTGTTGTCGTTTTTTTTTTCTTTGGAAGTTTGTAGATGTGTGTTTGTTTGTGGATGTATATTAACTATCTAGCAGTGAGATGATCAATAATCGATGCTACATAGCCAGGTTGCCGCTTCCTGGATTTGGGCTGGGAGAGACTGGTGTCAGGATGGCAGTTTCGCTTTGTTTTTGACGCTCTTCCTGCTGCCGTTTCTCCAATATCGCCGCCTGCTCTTCCATCTCTTTAACGCGTTTCGCGTTAATTGTTGTCTGTACATCGACATAAACTTTCATCATATTCTCATTGAAGCGTGCAAACTTGTTCACACAACGGTCCACACAGGTGTTCTGGTAAGGTAAGATAAAAAGCAGGCTATTATCCTTCATTCGCTAGTATTATCATCTTTACATATCTTACCTCCTGGGTGCCCAATTCCCGTTGATTCAGATTATCCACACAACGATTAAAGCACAGTTCGGTGACTTTGTTGTATAATACAAGAAAATCTTTTAACTAAAAATATTCAGAGAGGGCGTTGCAATTGTAGAGCATTATACTAAATATGACAAGATGGCATGCTTACATTACGCAAATTGGAATCCATGGACTCGGATTAGAAATACTTAATATAATTTTTATAATAATAATATTGACAGTTGTCGCACATTAATTTCATGTGTTTTGAGTGTTGCCAGAAGTTTCAATGATTCGATAACGGATAACGGTTTGGTACTCTAAAGTTTGATTTGAATAAACTATCGATGGTAACTATCTTATCGATAGTGTAACATCGACAGTTTGCCATCTCTATTCGACATACTCGAAATCCCGGATTCAAAACGGAAAAATAAGAAAAATAAATACAAATTTCACTGTGATCAGAATATTTTTTGTTTAAATTGTGCAAAAATGTATTATCTGAATTGTTAAAAAAGAATCTCAATTTTGCAACTCAAGCGTGAATTGCGTGCCAAGCCGTTCTACAGACTTGTTTCATCCACACACACACATTCGCCACACATGTATACTACTGTATTTGCATATATGTGTATATGTATTTGTGAACAAACATATGAAACTAAAGCTATTATTTACAATCAATCATTAAGATCGTAATCCATGTAAAAGGTAAGATAAACAAATTAGTTTTTTGAAGATTTTCTAACACTTTCAGTCTTAAATATTACTAATAAGAAGAGTGTTCACAAATACATACAAACAAGCATACTGATATGTACCTGTGCCTACATACTTATTTACGTGAGTATATGCTTAAATCTGGGCTTATTCGATCATACACATACTTACATATGTATGTACTATATATGTACGTGTGACAGCTAAGGTCGCTGTGCGTAATATACATACATATGTATATGTATGTACATATCTTTATAGACATATGTATCTAGATAATATGTCCATACATACATAGGTATATGCATTCCAATCAGTCCATTCGATACTTACTAATGTATGTATTTACATACATACGTTTGTCAATAACTATCAATAACAATTTGTCAACAATATAATAATGAGATATACATACATATGTACATGTATTTAACTCGGGTATCATCGTATCGTTTATGTGTCTCTCTAATTCATTGAGAAAGTAGAAAACGAAAAAATGCAAAAGAACTAATTAAGATAAGAAAACAGTTATTTTGTATTGTCATACAAACCTGTGTGCCATGTATGTACATATACACACACACATATACAGAGAGAAGTGTATGTGGGGGGGACATAAGGATGGGATCAGTTTTTGACAAGGCCCAACTAACTGCTCTCTTTTTAAAACGCTGTTTTTGATCTCTTTCTTTTTTTCCAAAGCATATGATAATAATTTTAGAGCTCAGGATGTCAGATTTTTGAGAAACGACAAATGTCAATAGAGTACACATTTCTGAAGCATTTTTAATTTCACAAAAAGTTTGTTAGTTAAATTGTTAAAAAAATATGAAATTTTTGGCCCTAAAGTTCTCATTATTATTGCTTACCTGCAAAGATCTCGGAGCCGCTCCTGCTGTACATTTTGGCGTATTTGTATGTACAATATACGAATGTGTGTTTTTGTGAGAGTGTGTGTCTGTGAGTGTTTGTGTGCTTGGTGAAGTCAAAAAGAAACAGTTGTGTACCGCCGCTCCCCCACACAATCTTCACCTGTACACCAACAACTCCTCTTGATCAGCAAGCGACAGATCTTCCTATACCAGTTGTCGTCCGACTCTCTCAGTCTCCTCTCTCTCGCTGGCTCTCTGTCTCTGGTGACAATTGTGGTATAATATCAAAAACGAGAGGAAACAAAATCCAAACACATGTTTAAATATTTAAATAAGAAATACACACATACATAACTTTCTTCGTTTTCTGATTCGAATTCGGGCACTGATTTTTTTTGTAGATGGCTTCCAACTCAACGAAGAAAAGCAAGTCATCTGGTATGCGCATTTTGTGGATACCAGGACGAAAGAGCCATCCGAAGGGACACTATAGTGCCACTAATAAAAATGTCTCATATACGAGTACGCAAAAGAAAAGTGAGGTTTGGTCCCTGGGCGGCAGCAAGGCGCAGTCCGAGCTGATTGATTTGTAAGTAAGGCGCCCAACTTACTCCACCTGCCTTCCATCCATGCACGAACCACACCGCACCTTTAACCCACACATTAACACTAATCCGTGTATGATAATCGAAATCTAATGTCCCATATCCTAATTTGATCAATACCATTCAGTTCAAGCAACGATCGCGATCGACCAAATCTCTAAACTCATCTACATGTGTATGTTTCTACTTTCTCTTACAGTCCACCTCCAGAATCAATTGATAATGCTTCCACATCGTCATTGGCCATTGCCGCAACCACCTACTCGCTGATACAGACAACAAAAACTAAAACAGAGTTCTCTTCAAGCGATAGCCTTACATCGGATGATATAGCGGTTGCTGCTTCGGAATGCGCCACATTGCCAGCAACACCAATAGCCACAACCTCGTCCACTTTAAGCAGTCCACTTTCTGAGTTGGCACCATCGACACCGTCCACCAAAGCCATGACATCACCGATTGTGGTAACAACAGTTGAAATACGGGATTTGGTAAGCAGCAAGAGTTAGATAGATGGAGAGAGAGGGAAAGGCAGAGTAACTTTCACATTTCTTTTTTACAGCATAACATCCTGAATCCCGATGATTTACCCAAAGTTTCACTGCCTCCCACAGCATTGGGCGAAACGACCGATATACTAATGCTAAATAGTTCGGCTGGCACAACAGCCTCAATAGAAACCGCCTCATCGCCATCGACTAATCGCAAGGTTGCAGGTGGTAGTGCTGGTACCGGAGCTAGTAGCACAATTGGCACCAACGTTTCTAGCTCGCCCAATAGAAACAAATACAAAAACCATAATAACAATCAGGTAAGAGTTAAAATGTTTTTGTTTGGCCACTTCTTTTTTTTTTTTTGTAACCATGTTTTATGTTCATTATTTAGGAGGACATCAATTCGATTAAAAGCATTTCCAGTTTTGATGGACAACGTATAAGCTCGGATTTCGGTTGGATCGATGATGCGGTGAACGAGCGAAATTGTAACGATATTATGCATAAAAATAAACGCAAAAAGTCGAAAAAGGCACGCGATAGTAAACTACAATTGGATCAAATCGATGCCAAGGTCGTTGAGTATCCACTTGATGCCAAATTAAAGGATGATCATGACAATGACTCTGATGAGAAGGTTGTCAAATGTTTATATTACTCACTAATGTGCTGCGACTGTACTATATCATAGATTTGCATTAATCACTTTAAGTAACCTTTAAAATGTATAAAAACCATATATATGTGTGTGTAAAATACCTCTCGAAATCAGCTACTATACCTTTACTTACAATACATATATATATATATATAGTATAAAGTTTATACTATAAACATAAGTAATAATTTTTTGTACGTTTTTTATATATACACATACCCGAAACAAACAAACAAACATACAGACCACATTTTTCCACTATATATGCAAACATATGTATGTATGTATGTATGTATGCCTCTGAGATTACAATTACTGCGGCATAACATAACATTTAGATATACGGAATACATATATCAGTGAGTTGAAAAACAAACTGAAATCGAAATGAATTAACGAATTTATCAAACAATAGATATGCGAAATCTACATACCATGCATAAATAAACAATATACATATATGTATATTTATTGTATGCATGCTATCACCTTTAATTTTCTATCAATTTTTTTTCCGGTACAAGTAAACAAAAGAAATGATATGTATTATAGCTATATGATATTTCTGTAAATAAAGCATTTTCTATAAATTTAACTTGTCTAAATTTATTCCATTTATGTGAAAGATGAAATCATTTTTTAATTAACAGGCATTTGTTTTTAAAAATATATATCTCTCTCTATGTTAAGTCTGGTCCCAATGCTTCTATATAATTGAAATTTGTTTAAATTCCTTTAAGATTGCCCTTTGGATGACAAAATTTCTGAAATCATATTCCAAATAAAACACACGATTATGGTTCAACTTGACATAACATTTTTCATAAAAATTTAATACAAACATTAAATTTACAAATATATATATATATAAAAACAATTCACAATCACATATAAATTTTTATCTTTTTTGTTTTCGGATGTTTAAATATTTTGATTTGCTATATTCCTCAAAGTAAGGTTTTTAAAATTTACTAGTCCAGAGCATGAATTCCAAGATCAAAGTGGTTGGTTGGGGTTTTTTTTTCTGTTTTGGTACATTTGAACGTTTGCTATTTTATCAATGGATCAATCAATCACTCATTCAAACGAATCAGCTATAAACACTGTTTTTTGTATTGCTATTACTGTTGCTGCTAGTTGCCTGAGTCTGATTTGTTTGAATATTTTGATTATTAGCATATTCCATTGTATTGATGTTGTTGGTGGACCTCCTTGAGTGGGACTCATTGGACGATTTGTTATTGGTATGAAACTCGATAGCATCAATATCATTTGTACTCTTTATATAAAATTCGTTACCATGAATTGTGCTTGTTTTCGGTTCGTAAACTATTTTTCTTCTTCCGTCCATGGTATTATTATCATTATCATCATCGGTATTATCATCAGAGTCATCGTCTTCACCAATATTGAAAATAAATCTAGCTTCATTGCTTGTCTTTGTGGTGTTTGGATTTTTTCTACCATTTCCTCCACTTGATTTGCTAATTATTTTCCTATAACGCACCGAATTTCTCGATACATGGTTACTATTACGCTGCAACAACAATAAATAATAAATAAACAATGCTTGAATACATAAATCAAATCTATTGCTTGGTACGTGTATACCTGTAAAACAGCAAAGATAATGGAGAAAATTGTGATAATCAGCAAACAGATGGCAACTGCGATTGCCGTCAGAGCGGTTAAGGGGGAATCGAGTCGTAATAGAAATTCTTTGCCATTCCCTTCATCATTGCCAAAGGCTCCTCCATTATTTGCACTTTTAAAACTATTTTCGTTTCCAATTACAGTGCGCCGCTTGCCGCCAGTCGAAGTTGACTTACATTCACCTGTATACAAATATAATACAATCAGTAGAGATAGATATGATATACAATTCTTTTTTTTTTGTTTACCTGTTTGATTATCACAGTGACAACAGGAGTCATCTCTACTCGTTGATGTGGAGGAGGATGAGGGGGAAGAGGAAGAGGTGGTATGATTTTGACAGCATGGCACACACTGACTATTCAATTGATCCAAATGCAAAGGAGTTGCGCATGTTTTGCATGAATACTGGCCAGGTCCCAGGCATGAACGACATGAATTGTGACAGCTTTTGCACGTTTGTGTTGTGGTATCATAATACTCAGAACTAAGGCATTCCATGCATAGGCCGCCATCCAGCATAAAATGTGGTGGGCATGACGAACAAGCAAGTGGCCCGGCATCTAAAAATTATGATAATGATAAGAGATTTGCAACTCTTTATCTCTATCTCTTTCTCTTAATTACCATTACAAGTCTTGCAATAATGATGACATTTCTGACAACCAAAATCAGATTTGTAGAAACCTTCGGGACATTCTGGATGGCATTCACCGGCTGCCAATTGCCAGCCAATTGGACATTGAACACACTGATTTCGTCGTGGTCCACTGCAAGTGCGGCAACTGAGATAGCATTTAGCACAAATGCCACGATCACTATAATATCTGCATAAAAGACAGAAAGAATTTCATTACAAGATGTATTTATTTTTGGACCAACTACTAAGACAGTGCCTTACCCATCGGCACAAGTTGTGCGACATTCGCCATTCTGTAGTTCCAGTCCCTTGGAGCAGTTGCTACAATTGGTGCGAGAGACACATTGTGTGCAGGTGTGCAGACAGGGCGAACAAACGCCCGTTTCCATAAAGAAACCATCCTGACAACCGGTTACACAGTGGCTTAACTCAAGCAGACGATTCGATGGACATGACATGCAATTGGATTCCAATGGACCGTTGCATGTCTCGCAAGTGGCATGACATGATTGACATTGACCCTCAGTTGGACTAAAGAATTCAGCTATAAGAAAATAAAAATCCCCAATTGAAACCCAATTTCTTTCTCTCTCTCTCTCTCTCTCTTTTTCTATCTCTTATCTCTCTTACAATCACTACACGTTTCGCTGCCAGCTACAATGCACTTGTCCTTCTTGTTTAGTGTCCAATTCTCCATGCATTCGGAGCAGAGGCCATTGCTGGTGCAGGTCTTGCATCCTTTCGGACATGGCATGCATTCAAGACGTTTTTTATCAGCATAGAAACCATCTGGACAATTGTTCATGCATTTGGTTTGCCAGGCATAGCGACTTGGACGACATGTTATGCAATCCTGATCGGTTGGGCCATTGCAAGTGCCACAGGTGGAATGACAGAAGGCGCATCTGCAAAACGAAACGAAATGTTGTTTGTTAATGATCTCAACTTCTCTTTTATTTTTTTTTTTTTTTTTTTTTTTTAGCTTACTTGTTATCCTCCGTCTCGTATGTGTCGGAGGGACAGGCCGAATAGCATTTATTCTCATGCATAACAAGATGATGATCACAGCTGGTGCAATATTCTGGATGATCTTGGCACGAAGCACAATTGGGCTCACAGGGAATACATGTACGATTTTTGGTATCTTTAACAATAATATAATATGTTCATAAATCATCACAACAAAAACTTGTTTTTGCAAATTTCCTTTTTTACTTTCAAAATATCCATCGGGACAAACTTGCAGACAAACGGCCAAATCGATGACATGCAAATGGGCTGGGGCACAGGTAAGACAACTGTCTGGTCCAGCGCCAGCACAAGTTTCACATGAATCGTGACAGGGCCAGCAAATGCCCATCTGATTGGGAAACGAACGTGGCGGGCAACGACTAACGCAAGTGCTAAACGAAAAAAGTGAAGAAAGAACGAGGAGCGAATAAGCAAAATGAAAGATGGAAAAAAAGAAAGGGACACCACTTACTTATCTAGACGATAATGACTGCAGGCCACACATTGAGTCGGTCCACGTCCATAACAACCCGATGTACCGCATTCACCATCGCAGGAATGTAAAATTAACTTGTTCTTGTTGTTGTTATTGTCGACTATGTCATCTTCTGTCACAATGCTGGCAGATACATTATGACCATCTAATGTGGCAGTAGCTGGCTCTGGATTAGAACCAGCGCTGGTAAATATATTCTGATAGTTCAGATAACCAGCAAAACTATCCGTATTAAAATTGCCACCTTCATTCGAAGGTTGACCTATATTTGAGGCCGATGGAAAGAGGAATGGATTGGAGCCAACAGGATTACGCAATTGTGGATTCGGATTGAGTAGCTCGGATTTAAGACGCATTGGCTGGCTAGAGGTGCCATAGAAAATCAATTGCCATTTTGATAATATGCCTGGTTGATTGACACGTCGCCTGCCGCCATTAATAACCTGCAGTGTCCAGCGTCCCTCGGCCTTTTCGCCCCAGAAATGGACACTCAGGAATGGCCAATCATCGAAATTGGATTTAACAATATCCCGGGGACGTTCAAAAAGCAATGTACTGGTTGTACCCATCGGTGAGGTCAACAGAATCCGCAAATTGCCACGCGGAAAGAAGCGCAATGTTATCCGGCACTGAACATGCTCCAGATAGCGTACCTCATTGATGGTACCGGCGCAACCATTGACATCCATGTGTGTTGACAATGTATAGCCATAGCTGCCATCAATTTTGCGATCTTCATTATTCTCCCGTGACTTACAAATATGCTGCGCCGGCACAGATGTCCATTGCTCGGCCAGGGAAACCATGGCTCCCGCATCCATTAGACCATAACCAAATTTGTGACTATATTTCCGTTTCACGCCATTCAAGGTCCAGCCACTCTCCTTCTCCAGCGGCCCTGGTCGTGAGGTATACACGACCAAATACTGCATATCGCGCCATGTCAACTCCGGATTGGCCTCTAAGGCTAGAGCACATATGCCAGCGGCCAATGGGGCCGATGCTGAGGTTCCTGTATGCTCAACCGTACAAATGTGATCGGGTCGCAGGCGTCCATCCATATCAACAGTTGCCACACTCTTGTCATGTCCCGGCGTACCCGAACTGTATGTGGTGGCCAGTGTGGAAGAGCACTCCTCCAGATACCAGGGCTTGAAGCTGCCAATACGAGATGATCTCATTAAAAACTTTTCAAGTAATTCATCTCACGATCTCTTACCCGGCCTGAGTGGCACTTGATATGGACAGGGTGAAAATGGAGTTGGTGTAGCCATCGCAATTGCAAGAGTCGGTGTAACGGCCACCATTACCCGAGGCCCACACAAATATCGAACCCTTGCCCTGACGGCCACTGGTCACACCATAAATAAAGGCACGACGGGCCAACGGACCGGGACCATCGACTGTCGAGCCATCATCTTCGGGACCCCAAGAGGCACTATAGATATCGATATGCGAAGGATTCAAGCTTAGAGCTTGTGCCTCAACCACATCATTGACTTTTCCATCCAACATCCGTACACCTGCAGTGCAAATAATGGTTTTAAGGGATATATGTATCTACTAAATCCGTTATCCTTTATTTACCACCAATGCTAGCATTATATGCCACACCCACGCCGCAATAGTTATTAAAAGCAACAGCAGCCACCTCTCCGGCACAGCGTGTTCCATGCTTATTATCCCCATTATCCTGAGGCGTTGGATCCGAATCATTGCCGTTAATATCAAATGATGCATCGGGATCCTAATCCGTAAAAAATATATGTAAATGAGACAGACCATTGGTAACTAATATGGTATGCTTACATAATTCTGGGCGAGATCGGGATGATTTGTTTGTATACCATCATCTAGAATGGAAACCACAACACCTTTTCCGGTATAACCCTTTTGCCAAGCAGGTCCAACATTCATGTCTAAGCCATCCTTAGCTCCGCCATTCTTGAATATATTAAAAATATATAAAATAAAATAATATTTAAATACAAAAAAAATCAATCTTATTGTTAAGCGTTTTTTTTTTTTACTTTTATACTATACATATATACATTCTACAGCTACAGTTGAATTCAAGCAAAAAATTGTCATTTAGATCTACAATTCTTTTCAATTAAGATCATCTCGATTATATATAGTCATTAGATAATAGTTTCTTTTAACCAACGGAAGAGGATGTCGTGTCTAAACAACTCTAAAAATGTAAGTGTCCTATGGGCAATACTTTTATTTAAAGGCAGTGCCGGATTAGCCATATATCGTAAAGGGGCCTCGCGCTTCCAGAGCGCTGTTAAAATATATATGATCACTGAAAAGTTTATTCAATGTTCATTCATTTATCAAATCATATAGTAATTTGAGAAATATTTAATTTCCAAATTGTGAAAATTTTTGAAATCTTTTCAATTTGCGAATTTGTAATATTGTCAATTTTTAACCGGTTTTTGAAAAAATATATCTTATTTTAATGCTTGTAAATTCTATTTTGAATGGAAATCTACATTAATCATGCTAATTATTAAAGTGTATGAAGAAATTCCATTTAACTCATATGTAACTATTTGAAATCGTAATAAATTGGCGAAAATACAATCTAAAAGAATCAGGTAGATTAATTAAAAATTTAAAATTAGTTTTTGACCAATTTACATTCATGTACATTGAAAAGTGATTTTTTAATTTGCATTATGACCCATAAAGTTATTATTATTGTTTTTTTATGGCTACAGGCCCCCGCGCTGGCTTAATACGGCACTGTTTAAGGGCAGAAAGAAATTAAGAAATGTTACAAGTTAAGTACGAAAAAAAATAATAATAAGAAGAAGAATAAGGGTATTGAATTGCATGCATTGAAATCGACATCGATTACATACTTTACTCACCAAATACCACTGTTCCTTAAACAACGGATCGGAGAATATTAAATGTGCGGATACGTCTCTATATTCCATGCGTGGCGTATGTGTGGATAGAGTTGGAAGCACCGATTGGGATTGAGATTGTGATGCTGGGGAGAATGAAAGATGCGAATTCGGATCGATTATGTAATCGTTTGGTTGACGCAAAAGACTGTACGGACTGTAGGTGGGTAATATATCTTGGTAGGGTCCATCTCGTTTACGTCGGATTTTCTCATGTTGCTGCTGCAGCCATTTAACCTAAAAGATAAAGAATTTTGATCACATATAGTTTTAGATATTAATCTAACTCTGTCTCTCACCTCGAACTCTGACTTTAAGGCACTGTGATGCTTGCGACTCAAACGAATCGAACGCTTAGATACGCGGTGGTGCTGATACAGATAATAGTCATTGAGAGCTCCAATCTATAATCAGTGCAGGTAGGAGAAAGGGAATTATGTCATAAGCTTCTCTCCTGTGTGTGTGTGTGAGTTTTTAATAATATTTACCTGCCCCTTATTGGTGAAGCCATATTTAGCTGCTATTGCATCGGCTACAGATTTACCAGCCGGTATATAGACAGCAAATTCATTTGTATAAATTGGTTCCTCTGGCATATTATATGAGCCAAAGATATCAATATCATTTAGATGCTGATGATGATGCAGTTGCTCATGGTAATCATCATAACTATTTCTCTTTGTACTGGCATTAATGTGAGTATTTGTCTCTGTCCCTGTTCGCTCTACATTATGAATAAGGTGATGATGTTGTTGTTGATGATGTGGATAGTTGGCATTTACACTCTCCTTTTGTTGTTGTTGTTGGAGTATTTTACCAGAATTAGTTGTTGAGCTTTCATTTAAATTTTGATAAGCACTAGTATTTCGGCTTAGGTTAACTATTAAAACTAATAAAAAATATATACAACTGCTTTTTGCCGCCATACGGCTAAATGTACATAAATAGTTTCTATTCTGGAGTTTTACATGTGGAGGAGGAGTTTGTTTACTTCTCACCCCCTCCTGCTGTTGGTGGAGGAGCGGAATTCTTTTATCAGTGCAGCGCTTTCGATATGGAAAGGACGAGGCTATACAGAATGCTGATGACGTTGATAACGAGGACTGTAGCCGATCATCATCATCATTATCATCATGATGATGATGAGTTGTGTATTCTGTTCTATTGTTGCCGTCGTTGCCTATTATTACATCAAGCATATTTAAATATATTGATCAGTTTTGCTTCTTCTTCTTTGTATTTTCTTCTTCTATTAAGGTAGTTGTTGGATATTACTCCTCGTAAGTCGTTTGACAGCGTGTCGTCCTCCTTCTCCTGTATCCGTATTCATGTATATTGTTTTTACAATTATGTGGTGTATCTAAACAGAAAAAAATGTAAAGTAATTGTTTAAACAATTTTTCTTTTTTAAAATTTTTTTTTCCGTTGCTTATAAAAATGATTATGCAGCAAAAAATTTACGAAAAACATAAAGAATAATACGTGGGATCATTGTGAATCTTTTGTGAATGTCAATGCAATGATGGAGTGAGTGAAAAGAGACATGAGTATCTCTCTGAATCATTATCTAGCTAGAGCTACAGTAAAGGCTCAATAATTAAAACCACTTTAACTTTAAATGTTTTACTCAACCTAAAAAATTAAAAGTATTTTAATACACATTTCTATCAAATTTATATTGTAAAAATATCAGAACACAATCTGCTATTTGTTATTATTTGTTGGTTATTGTATTCATTGGCATTTGGCCAAATATTTTATTATTTATACTTTATTCCTTGAACAACAAAAGAAAGTGACTTAAATTCCATGTAGAATGATATATCTAACATTAAATAGGATAATAAATAGATAGGTTTTAACATCCCTATTTGAAATTGTTAATTTTTTAAACTTGTGGACATTTTTTTCTATTTATTTCGCATATTTCCATATCGTAATTGCCAATGCAAAATGATATTAAAAATATAAAATAAATTGAAATATTTCTTGAGTCCATTTTCGACCACTGTTCATTTAATATTGCTATGCTTTTAAAATATTCTGTATTTTATTCGTAATTATTATATTTAAATCAAATTGAAGCATCCAGTTAGTTTGATTTGTTGTCTTCAAAGTTAAAACACTCCTTTTTTCACAATTATTTTTTAAATATCTTATTTAAAAGTTTATATAGTATTAAAAATATCAACATAATTTTAATTCAAAAGTAAATGGTATTCATTGCAAATAGTTTAACATGTTCGCTTAGATATTAATCTAAGAAGTAAAAACTTAACCGCTTTCAAAATAAAAACTAAATCAAGTCAACTTTAAAATCGACTATTAAAGCAAACTAAAGTAGCTACCTAGATTTTATTTACCACAAATTTGAATTCCCTGTAAGCTAAGTACAATAAAAAAAATCAATTCGCATCTCAAAATGGGTTAAAGCCTAGAATGTCTTTTGAGCATTTCTTAACGTGTTCTTATTTCTGTAAGATTTGCATCTTAGATAATTCTAATTCCATGTTATGTTGTCTAATTCTAATTCTAATGTTAAATATTGGTATTTTTCTGGATAATTTTATAGCCTTTTTAAGCGTTCCAATTGGAGACATGGTCGCTGCCCGCTCAAGGTTATTTTTACTGTATTTTCTATCTGTGTTTTGTTTAGCCCAACTATGCTGATTCCCATGATGCTTTACAGGGCGCAACAACAACAATTCTATTTACTGATTACTGATGCAAAAAAAAAATCCAAAATATAAATACCTATGTACATAATATGTATGTATGTATACACATTTGTATGTACATATGTGTATATATGTAATAATATGAAACCACCAGTAGGAATAGGAGTGAAGGTGGTGGCGGTGGTGAGGTTCCTTCACAATTGAAAAGAGTTGTTCGTTGTACAATATATAAAAGACAAGTATTTCCTCTCATCAAAATTAACCTGAGTTGATAGATAGGTAGATGGATGGATGGACGGATGGTTGGTGGGTTGGGTTGGGTGGATGACCTCGTGTTTCTGCTATCTGAGAATGTTATTGACTCGACTCGACTCGAAATGTCGTCTCATATGACGTCAAGGCGGTGTGCTTATAAAAAAAATTAACTCATGAACTTGGGCTGCAAAAAGTTTTTTAGCTAATTTATTGTTTAAATACTATGAAAACGATTAGACCATAAAGTATAAAAATCTGAAAGCCACATCACCAAGTTTTTAGCACACACAACTTCAATTAATTAGATTTATTATTTATCCGTATGTAAAACGAGAGTTTAAAATCCAAAGAAAAGTTTTTTCTTTACCTATAAAATCTAACATTTCAATTGAAATCCAATTGGAAATCAAAACATTTCATTTACATTCTAATTTTAGGAATATTCAATTGGATTTTGGTTTTTAATATTTGTAAACTCCAGTGTAGAATTGTACTTGTACAATTTCTTAATGTTTGCTTAAAATTGTATAATTTTTTTTTTGTTTTGGTATTCGAAAGTTTACGGGGATTTTTTTTTTTAATATGATTCACTTATGTCATTTATTGCTTCTCAACTCCCCCACCAACGTACTCTTTATAATAAATCGTTTCCGACAAATCAAAAACCCCCGTTAATCCGAAGTTGTACACACATAAAAAAAATTCTGTCAGGCGATTTTATGTACATACAAATAGATAGATGTACATACATACATATGTATGTGCTTAAAGAGTGAATCTGACATATAAAGAGAGATATGGACATGTACATATGTATGTGTATATTCCTTAAGCGCACGTCCAGCTAGGCTTTATTTACAAACATATGCATGTAAGAGTGTATGCACATACATATGTATGTATGTATGTATATTGATGATTTGTACGTGTGTGCACGATGCATATTGTTTTGAATTTATTATCGATAAATTGGCTTGACAGTTGATGGGGTGGCGGAGGGGGTGGTAAGTGGATGATGGAAGGGGTATGGCTAAATGTGGGGGTGTCGTCTCTTAAAAACTGTGCAGGCACGTACATGCAAAGTATATGCATACATGCATAAATATATTGTATGCAGGTAAGCAGCATATTTAAAACAAAAAAGTATCCATAGTACACAGACACACACTCACTAAATACATATACATATATAGTTTTGTATATAAACAATATTATATACATACATATATATGTACATATGTATATGTAAATTAATTCCGGTTTCTGTTTCACTGTGCCAATCCGTGTCTTCTGTATGCGTGTCCGTATGTACTACACACACACATGCACATATACATAAATTGAAACACGTCCACTTGCTGCCCTTTTCTCCAAAAATTTACACTTACAAAACTGAAAATTTCGCACTAATAGTACAAAAATTCACAACACATTAACACACACATTCAAAAATAGAGCCAGACTTGTTGGGTATGCTTGTGTGGGTACGTATACACATATCTATAAGAGTTTGCATCAAGTACGTATGCATGTACATAAATCAGCATCAGTTATCAAATGTATGTACATATACATACATACACAAATACATAGATTTCTACCTATATATTTCATTTTGAATTAATTACATTCACCATTTTTTTTCTAACACGCTTGGCTTAACATTTATCACCACACACACTGAGAAAAAAATCGAAACTGGAATTGAAATCGACCAAAAAAACACTAAAAAATCGGTGGAATACAAAAAACAAAAAAGAGAACGCGTGCTTACCATGTGTACATAGGAACTAACCGAATGGACATGACATGGAGGGGACGACGCAAACCGAACAAGCAACCGAGTTTGACTGCGCTCCAGCTTAAACTGAACTTTATTTAGTTAATACATACATATACAGAGACATTGCCGTAGCGTTGTCGTTGCCGTAGTTGTT
Source organism: Drosophila insularis (assembly GCA_018903935.1). Classification (NCBI taxonomy): domain Eukaryota; kingdom Metazoa; phylum Arthropoda; class Insecta; order Diptera; family Drosophilidae; genus Drosophila; species Drosophila insularis. The sequence goes on along the minus strand of JAEIFP010002303.1, from coordinate 11,528,708 downwards.
GTTGGTTGTTGGTTGTTTCTTTCTCGCTGGATTTGTGCTAACCGCATCTACATACATACATATAAAAGTACATACATACATACATTAAGATGTACGTACATTCGTACTTTACCGATTACTTGTGTGTGTGAATTTAATACTCATGAAAGCACAGCTTTTAAGCTTTCAAAACAAAACGAAATGCAAAAACTGTATGTATGTACATATGTACATTATACATACATACATACATAATAAAACGAACAACACGCAACGGTGCTGTAACCAAACTAATTAGTATTACGTATGTTCATATGTATGTATGTATGTATGGATTTTTTATCATCAATACATAGCAATGCAATGCATACATACATACATACGCCTTCAAGACGTGTTTCAAAGGTAAGATTATAAAGGTGTATACAAGCAGAAGCATACATACATACATATGTATCTGTGTGTGCCGTGCCTGTGTGTGTGGAGATGCTCTCCAAGCTGACATTCAAACAAGAGTTAGCGAATACAAAGCAAGGTTTTGTACATCTACATATACATCTGTATATGTATTAAACAAACAAGATTAGCGTTTTGCAAATTGAAATTTTATGTTTATTTTAAGCACACAACTAATTATAATGGCGATAACACATATGTATGTATGTATGTATATCCATACACACACACACACAGCGTTAAGTTTGCTCTGCTCTGTTAACAAACAATACAAAAAATTTGCTCTACATACATAAATGTTGGGACAGGTTATGGTTTGCCTTTTGAAGAGAATGGGCATAATAAACATACTCAACTAATTGTAGTTGTAAATACATACATACATACATATACACATATGTTTTTAGTTTGTATGGATTAGAGGTCTACCATATACAGATGTATGCACATATACATATTTGTGTATATTCAAAATTGATTGTGAATGCAATTTTCAAATTGCAATCAATTTAGTGAATTCGAGTTCACTAATTAAACTAAAGTCCAGATGTCCTAAAAAAAAACAAATAGATTTTCATACAAAAAACAGCTGATTTTACTCCACCTTTATACAAATTAAACCTGTGTTCCCATCCCCTTCACAAATTAGAGTGTTTTTCTTGCATGATTAATGTTTTGAGACTTGGAATACTTACTCATACTCATACTTACTCATAAAGGGGTAAATCTTCTTTATACTTACTTTTACTCATTCGATAACGTTTGTTATAAGTTTCCAAAACGGAAAAACATATGTATGTACATCAGAATTTTCTTCAGCGGGGATGGTCCTTGATGTCAGCTGATAACAGAGAGACAATGTGTTCGATGTTTTATCGATACATATTTGTTATCAATTTACATCAATTGGAATAATGGAAAATATTCGTTGACAAAAAGTTAAATATTATTTGCAAATACCTTTTTGTTTTTATCTCGCTCTTTGCATCTTTCTCCCTACCTCTGCATCTCTCACACTTAAAAAGATTAAGAGTAAATGAGCTTCTCTCTCTTTATTTTGATAACAAACATTAGTTAACTGCTGATGCAGTTTACAGTTGAATAAAGTGAAGTGCAATGCATTTGACTCGATTCAGTTGCGGTAAAAATTACGTCACATTGAAACCAAGTTTGTTTTCCTTTTTATGGCCAGCACCAGTTAGAGCCGGCTGGTTTTCAAACATTTTCTTTTTGGTATCTCTGTGCCAGTCCCGGCTCATCTGTTTCGATTGCCATAAATCATATGGAGTGTATCATGTTTTCCTCGTTTTCCTTGTTGCTGTTGTTGTTTATGGACCATAGTACTTTTTCAAAATGGTTAAACAACACTTAAACTGAATCTTACCTGTAGTTTCGTTTTTCTAACACATCTTAAGATTCTAAGGGCTCACAATAAAACTGATATTAAGCGGGGAATCCCACCAAAAAAGTTTCGACGTGAATTGACAGAATTTGGGTTTGCATCGGTAACTCGGCTGAAGTGTTCATGTTGTATAGAGTGGGTTCTTTTTCCCTTTGGCAATAACACAGTTTTTTTATAACTTCGTTTACTATCCATAACAATATTTATAGTTTCGTTTTTTGTTTCAAGATTTATTAGTTTACTTTTCAAAAACAAAAAAATACTAAAAACTATTCACTTTATTGCACACTTTATTACACAGTCATTAGTAAAAACTTATGTTAAAGTTGAAAAAAATTTGTACATCCAATAAGGTACAAATGTATATATTTTATTGATGCTAGATGAACTAGCCAGATTTGATCTTTAAGCTTTTTATCAACATCCATTAGTTAACTAAGTTTCATAAAAATCCGATCAAATATAACCAACGTTTGCGTCTAAAGGTTTTTAAGGGGTAACGACATATCTCCGACGACATATCTCCGCCGTTAGAAAAACGACATATCTCCGCGCGGAGATATGTCGTTCTGAAACGACATAATTTCGCGCGGAGATATGTCGTTCTGAAACGACATAATTTCGCGCGGAGATATGTCGTTTTTTTAACGGCGGAGATATGACGTTTTGAAACGACATATCTCCGCGCAAATCACCGGCGATGATATAATAATAAACCCCAACAATAATTTCGCGCGGAGATATGTCGTTCTGAAACGACATAATTTCGCGCGGAGATATGTCGTTTTTCTAACGGCGGAGATATGACGTTTTGAAACGACATATCTCCGCACAGATCACCGGCGATGATATGTCGTTTTACAACGACATATCTCCGCCGTTAAAAATGCGACATATCTCCGCCAGAAAAATGTACTGGGCGGAGATATGTCGTCGGAGATATGTCGCTATGCCGTTTTTAACTGGGTCCGAAACGGTGGAGTCCGCCGCTGAGGTCGCCAGAGTTGCTGGGCCTGCAAAAGTGAGCGAGATAGCATGTTGTTGCCCTAAGACATTTGAAAAGAATTTATTCCCCACATATTTAGAATTTGGTCGTATGCACTTGATATTATGCTTTTAGTTACTCTTCTACGACTTATTTTTATTAGATTTGTATATTGATATTCCTAAATAAACTTTTCTTGCATTACAATAAAAAATAAAAATAAAAAAAACAACAAAACTTGTTACCTCACAATCCTGTTTCCGTATGGGACCGTGAAACTTGACTGTTTCGACTTTTTTTTTGTTTCTTTTCTTTAATTTATTGCACTACTTACTTGAAGCTCTTTAAATCTAGACAGCGACAAGTGCAGTCCATTGACTAGTGACCAGTTCAATGCGACAAGGAAAATTGCATCACACGTCTAAATCGAGTTTATTTCTATGGCAAGTTTTAATGTGGTCATGCTCTTTGAGGTGTTCGGCAATTTTTGGAGCTCATCCGTGTTCATGGTGAATTGTAATTGTTGTTGTTGCCTAATTTTGGCAATTTAAGCGAGAATTGAAAACACAATTTATTTCGGTAATGTCAGGTACATATAATATAAAATGCAGTCTTTTATTTTTGTTTAATAGGAACAAAATTTTTGATCGTTTTGATATTTTTGTTTTATAAACACAGCCATCAAGATTTTTAACAAAATAGTAATAGTTAATAAATAAGTCAGATGTTGTAATGAGATCCATTGTTTTAAAGTTGTAACCGTGTGGTTGTTGTTGTTTGTGATGATGTTGTTGTTGGTATTCGTCAATAGTTTTGACCTCCTGTAAGCATAAAATTGAATTAGTTAATCATCCTTTTTTTGGGTTGTTTTTGTTTGTTTCTTTATTTTTTTTTTTTTTTGGAAAGGGGGCCTTGCAGCATTTTACAAAAAACGGCAAATCAATATTATTATATTGAAATGACCTTGCAAAGCAACGAAAAATTTTCGATAGAAAACAACGTTCTTTAGTTCAAAAAAAAAGAACCAAATAACGCTGTGTCAAGTTTTTTTTTTTTTTTTTTTTTTTTTAAGAGGCAGCACACATTTGAATTGTAATAGAAAATTGTAGTGTTAAATATGCAGATATTTTTATAGATTACCTGATACAGATACGAAAATTGCATGTGGGTGAGAGAGAAAGAAGAGAGATAGAAGAGAGAGAGAGAGAGAGAGAGAGAGAGATGGTGTGTTGTTCTTGCTGCTGCTTGGTTTTGTGATGAACAAACAAACAACAAACTTGAGTCACAACAAATGACTTGCCGGCATTAGCCAAACACACAACCATCATCATCTTATGTTTATTTATTGCTCTTTCTCTCTCTCAATCCCTCTCTCTCTCTCTCTCTCTCTCGAGTTCTCTTTCTCTAATATAAGCTCAACAGCATCCAGAATATGCTCTCGAGGAATTATTTTGGCAAAGTCCTCTCCTGCTTTTTGATAACAATCTCATATAATGATCGCGCGTGTGATCAAAATCCAATTATGCTTGAACCAGTTGCACCCGAGGAATCAAGAATTATATATACATACATATTAAGATCAGGGCTGCGCTCAACCTTTTTAATAGGCAGCAGGCAGGCCGCCCAGGCCAAAACGATGCCACTGACAATTCCTATTTGTTTAATTATATTCAGGGGATGGGGGGGCAGCAATAAAAACCCAATATTAAGAAATAAAATTAAATTATTGTTTCAAAAACTTACTTGCGCGAGACAGAGGATTGAGAAAAAACCCGTGTTTGTCTTGGATTGAAGATGATTTCAGTTTTTTTTTCAATTAAAAATTTCTTTTTTTTGAATACTCGTCCTTTTAGCTAGGCTTTACTTCTTAAGTTTTGGACTTGAATAAAACGTTTAAGTCGAATTTTTTGGATTAACACTTGGAAAAATTCCAATTCTGTATTTAATTTACGGCTGCTCCTCTTCCCTTTAGTCGGATTCTTGGTGAAGGCATGGGGATTTTGAAGGATAAGTTAATACTTTGGATAAGCCAATACTCGTCGCCAATGTCGTTTCCAGGTAAATCAAAATCAATTGCTAACAATAAATTATGCACAATTCTAATCTCAACTCACAATACTTATCATAAACCACAAAAAACAAATTCAATTGATTCTCATCATCTGGTTGATTGAAAATAAATCAACACATTGAAAGTTGCCTGACAAAATCATATATATTATTTATCCTGATAATAGTTATTGAAGATAAGAATTACATTGGGAATTGATTAACTTTGCGTTTTTTACAAATAATACAGATGCCTATTAAAGCTCATCGGTAAAATTGATCAGGAGAAATAGGTTTATACTATTCATTAATGCAGATTAGTTAGGTTTAACTAAATATATACATATATATATAGAGAAAGAGGTCACTGCTGTTGTTCCCCTCTCCCTCTCCTCTCTCCCTTCATTACAAAGTGTCTTTTGAGGCGATCTTCAAATACTCGTTTTACTTCGGGAGCAAACGTGTTATACATAAAACAAAACCTTGCCACAGTCCATTCGGTGGATAGTTAAACTTTGAAGAGCTTAACCTTTATTTCCAGAGAGGCAAGGTTGGCCCGATACAAAATGCGGGTTAAATTGTTTATCATTTTGTTCGTTTTCTGTTCCGCAAAAAAGGTAATTGGACAGGCCGCCGCCGGATGGATGGTGTGTCAGTTCATTCCGTTTGCGATCATTAAATTATTATTATTATTTATTTAATTGAAGTTTTTCTCACATGTCACCCTGACCGAGCGAACACGCTTATATGAATGCACAGAAGAGATTAACGTTTAACGTTATTTTAATATCATCATTATCATCATCGTCTTAATTGATCGATTAACTCGATGATCGAGCAACGAAAAATAAATCAAAAATAAAAATTATAAAAAAAACAACCAACGAAAAACTTCAATGATTTTGATATAAATTCATAGTCTCTTTCTCAATCTTATCGAGAATTCATGCACATATGTAACTGCATCATTCGTACACAGATGATATATTTATTTTAGTTAGTTCTTAGAAAACACTGAAATAAAAAATATTTAAAATATATCCAAAGTCTATAATCGGCATGCCGATTTCTATTTTTTTTTTTCTTTTATTTAATGTGTATACTCTTGCACAATCCGACCAGCAATGCCCTGCGTACGTGGACACTAACTGAGAGCTTATTGAGACTGAAAACATAATTTTTTATTTAATTTACTTTATCGTTTAGTGATAAATCAGAATCAAGTCAAGGAATGTAAGAAATTGGTAGATGAGAATATTGGAATAGAACTGTTATCGTTGCTTTTCCATGTCTAAGGACAAGATAGCGGAATCAAATTTTATAACCTCAAATCATGGGACATGAACATAGGAAGGAATTTTAAAAGTTTCCTTCTAACAGTCTTACTATCGCTTTATCCTGATGTCTTCTTATTTCACACTGTAAAGACTAAATAACGGAAACAGGTGGTATTAACATAACCACAAAGCACAGGACATGAGCAAGTGGAACTTGGGAAGGAATATTAAAAGTCTATATTAGTCTCAACATTTCCATTTGTCGCACTATGAGAACAAGATAACGGAAACAGATGGTATTAACATAACCTTAAAGCAAGCGTCATGAAAAAGTGGAATATGGGAATATTAAAAGATCCCTTTTAACCACTTTCGTTTTCTCTTTATCTATAATTTGCACTTTAAAAACAAGTGAATTGGGAAAACAGTTATTATTTTAATACGGATCACTAGATTATTTTCTTGACATCATGTATTTTCTTAAGAAATTTGATGACAATCTTGAATGTCCATTGCAAGAGTATAGGATAATAGTTCTTTTCAAATAAAATAATCGACAAGTATTATCTGGAAAAATTTTAAAAATGAATAGTTTAGTTTTTGGATGACCTTAATTCATCTTGTTTAGCACAAACCGCCCAAAACATTGCCCCGATAATATATAATACATACATACTTCCATATGAAGTTGTGGTCAATTGATAAACGGATGTCTTATGAATCCGACCGTTAGGAAATATATCTCATCATCTTCCTTGTCATCCATCTGGTATGTTTGGCTCGACCGATACAATGATATAGAAAGGCATCATCTTTATTATCCATATCCATTATTAGATTGAATTCAGCGAAATTTTCCTTGGGCCCAAAGATGCGAATTTGGTTTTTGTTGTTAATCATTGAATGTAAGCAATTGAATCGTTGCGACGCGCCATGTTGTACATTTTCACGGTTATTACTCAAGAGTCTCTAGCAATTATCCACCATAAACATTTAGTTTATGACCATAGAGCATATACAGTTATTACATCCATTCCAAAAGCCTGTAATTTATTTGCACTCCCCCAAAACTAGAAGCGGGCATTAAAGTTTCAGTTAAAAGTTTTAGATATATCGTCTACGGCCCCCGCCCCTCTTACCGATGTATATGTAATCCCAGCAAGTCTCTTCAGACTGTAACGTGATAAAATCGAATATACTCGAAATACAAGTCCCCAAATCACTTGAACATTACGACCATCATTTCGGGGTATAGCATTATTCCCCTTTTCTTTATAAATTTTAAAGAATTTCAATATAATAATCATTATATATAATATAATAATCATTATACCCGCTTTGTTTCATCCTAAGGAGTACATCGTTTAAAGTTAATGAAAAGTATAATTGGTCATGTAATGTCGACTCAGTTACGAATCATCATTATCAAATTATCGCCAATAGAAACAGTTGGCCAACAAAAATTGGTCAAACCAATTATAGAAAACAGACTTTTACTATTAAATACAAAGAGTTTTCTGAAAAAAAAATTAATGTTCTTTTACTAAGTAGATCGAGAAAGAAGATTATTTTAAAGTGTACATCGAGGGTGGTTAGGTAATATTTCCACAAAAATTTCAAAACAAAAAATAGAAGGCCCACAACACACTCCGAATAGAGCGACGGCCAAAATACAGATTCAACTTACTGGATATTGAATAATACAAATATTTATCGATCGATCAGATCTCTTAAGGGATCTTAAGATATGGAATCAGTCTCGAATCAGTAGACAAATGAACAAATTTACAATACAAACACATTACATATAGTATTTTTTTAGTAGACTTCTATTATTACGAAAAATATTAGTAGAATTCGAATCATTCAGATTCCTATTATCCGGTTATTAAGAACATGTGTTCTCTGTTCAAAAATATTCAAATACATTCATTTTTCTTTTACAATAGAATTTTTTTTTTTTTACAAATTTCACTATATTCGATTATCTGGATTAGATCCAAAGATAATCGGAATTTTTTTACTGCACCTTTAAATCGTAAAAGAGAAGCCAATAAACTATTGTCACTGGAAGTTCTCTTTAAAGGATCCTATTCTCCACTTAAGATTCTCTTAATAGAATTTGATTGCATAAAAATGTTTATAAACATTATAAAAAACAAAACAAAGTCCAAAGGACCTGATAAAAGTTCATACATATTTCGTAATAGCAGTACTACTAAATGATAGTCCTTGCAGTCAAATCCATCTAAATATGAAAACACAAATGATGAAATTTTTTTTTAGAAATCAGTTTGTGGCCTTTTTGCTTTAGAATATTATTGAGATGAAAAGAAACAGAAGTCAGTTTTGAATTTGTTGGCAAGTCTAATTCTAATTCTTAGAAGAGATTCGATAGGAAACGAAATTTACTTTATTTAATGGGCACACTATTTCAAATATTAATTGAAGATTCTAACCCAGATCGTTGCGGAAACAGAAATCGTAAATATTTTTTATATTTTATATGTATTTTTTTTTTTTAGAAACATGAAGTCAATTCTGGGTATTACAAAATTGGAAAAATTATGAAATGAATGTTAATTTATTGGCTTGAGTTTTCTTTCTGACCTTTTATCTATTTTTTTAAGGTATTTTTTTTTTTTTTTTGCGTGTATATATTTTTTTTCTTTCCTAAATACTTACCCGATTCTGGTCATTATTATAGAATTCATTAGTCATTGGAGATAATTATTGAATCGGTATATATATATATATATATGTATATTTGAAATGATCATGACATGTCGAAAAACAAAAAGAAGATATACTCAAGTAAAACTGCATTACACATATATCTAAGAAATTATTATTACAATTAAAAAGATCTATGTAATTGTTAATTATAGATTAGATGGGATTTTGGGGGTCAATTCTTGTTGAGTTTGATGTTTTTTTTTTCCTTTTTTTTTTTTTTTTGGTTTTTAATAGAATATACGTTAAGTTATGCATTTCGCATTTAGAACTATTTGCTGATCGGTTTTGTGGGTGTGTCTGTGTGAGTGTAATCATTCTCTCATCTATTTGATCGTCTTCTCCTTGATGATCATTCTTCATGGGCTCTGGGGCGAGGGATTCTTGATGATATATACGCGAAATAATGCATTTGGATCAAGACATTAAGTTGTACAGGTGAATTTTTGTCGTATATATATATATATGTAGTAGTATACTGAATGATCCATTCATGATTCATTTTTTTTGTTTTTTTTTTTAGTTTTGCAATAAGTATTGTTATTCACCATCGGGTGAACCAAAAAGTTAATTAATTGTATGTGGATTTAATATAATCGAGAGACCACTGAGACAACCGCCGAGTGCGTCGTTGTGGCGAGCGATTAAGTGCATACTTTTTTTTATTTAATCCATTATATGCATCCAGAGAGAGATAAGTGCTGTGCCTAAAAACGTCGGCGTCCCCATGGAACATTATTTCCTCCGTCATTATTTCCACGTTGATTGCCGCCTTGGTTCATATTGTTAACCCCAAATTCAAAAGCGAAGGAGTCCTATTCGAGCAAGGAAATACAATTGTTCAATTGAATGTTACACTTTTAGCCATATAGCCCCCCACGCCCCCATATTCTGCTTCATCTTCTTATACATTTCCCATGCACCCTACACTTCTTGTTCCAACTTTTCTCTCATAATTTTTTTCACGACAACTGACAACAAGAAAGAAAAAAAAAGAAATATAGATAAAAAAAAAAAAATAAAAAAAGCATATCTAACTACAAATAATAACAATTGAAATTTTAAGAATATTCACACAATTTCTTCTAACAAATTCTATTCAAATATCCAAAACAATCCATCCACAATGTATCAGAGTTTAAAAAAAAAAAGTATAGATAATATAGATTTCCCCCGATTCTTTAGCAGTTTTGTTGATTCAAAAGCAAACCCAGTTGATGAAAGCATTTCCATAAAAATAGACTTAACCCATAAAATATACAACAAATTTGTGCTAAACATACAATGCGGTTCATTTGATTAGTACATCCCCTCGATTAAACGATTTCGCTTTTACAATTTGATAAATAACCAAGTGATTTTCCAGGAGTACAAATTTTGATACACTTTTTCCATTAAATTCAAGAAAAATTTCCCGAATGCAATACAAATATGAGTTTTTTAAAAATTGAGCTGTAAATAAAACTTCAAAAACCTTTAAACGTGGAGATGAAACCTAATCCGATGGCCCGCAGTGTATATTGAGCCGAACATGAATACGCTATTGATTGTTAAGAAGTAAGACTATTGTCAATAAAGATGTACGAATGAAAATAAACCAACAGTTTCAGTACTAATTGTTGGTGTATATATATATCAGGTAGAGGATATATAAACCAGCATTGGGCCATCGCAGAATACCCTCTAAAATCAAATAAGTACATATAGAAAAGATATATGTATATCTTTCATCGATTAACCACATCTTTTGCTTTTAATACTGTGACAAATTATGGATGAACTGTTTGAAAACATTTGTGGAATTTATGGTATGCTAAAAATGTAAAGCTACTTTGATATCATATCACAAAGAATTGCAAAATTATGCAACGAAGACGTTTAACAAAGTTATTGGAATATTCCAATTATATTGGAATAGGCAAACAGCGGCTCAAAAATGCACATTTAACAATTTGTACAAAATCGTTTCATTCTTCTTGAAAATTTAAACCAAAACTTGCTTTACTTAAAACTGCAACGATATAAAACCTGAAGAAAGCTATTTCGGAGAGACTCAAACTTAGTCAAATTGACAAACAAATAACATTTATTAGCAATAATTTATATGCTAACTTTGAGCTTCAAAATGTGAGGAACAAAGAGGCTAAGTAGAAATAGAGAAAATATGTTCAATGTTCAGGAAGTAAGTATAAAAAGTATTAAATATATGTATATCCCCCCGTCATATAATTCCATACAGTTGATCTCAAAGCAAATATAGCCGTCTGACCCAACCAAATAGAAATATTTTAAAAAGGAATTTGTTAAATTAGCCATTTGCTAAATAGAGAGTTGTTGATTTTATAAATGTTGGTTATATTTAGGAATATTTATATTTCTTTCATGTTGTTAGACTCCTTTTTTTTAAAGGAAAGATATGAGAAATATTGCGCTAAGGAAAATGCCTTAATACGGCTTTATTGTAATAGGGTTGCCGCCCTTTATACCTTTATATGGAATTTGAAGGTAGCATTTTATAAATGGCAATTAGTATGGCGAAAGAAGAAATCAACGATCATCTACATAAATGTATTTAGATTAAAATAAAAAGTCAGTTGTCAGTTTGTTATCACCAAAACTGTAATAACTGAAGAGAATTAAGGATCCATTGGGAAAAACTGTTGTTGTTAAAAGCAACAGCCATACTAAGTAAAGTAGGCCACAATAATTTACGAGAGAGCAAATATTGACTTTGAGATATAACAAAAAAAAAAAAAAAAATGCAATGCAAAAAAGTCATCGATTCAACAAAAAGCCTTTTACATACCTGATTGTGGGGACCCTGAGGTCCGGAGTTGCCACCAACCATTGTCGAATTGTTGTTGTTACCGCCTATGAGAAAAAGAAGAAGAAAAGTTTCATTGAAAGAAAACATATTTGAATTAGAATGACTTACCACGAAAAACATCAAACGGTGAATTGCTGTTGCCACCAAAATTATCAAAATTGGAATTTCCACCGCCTCCTCCATTGCCGCCATTTCCACCACTGAAAGATTCATGCTGATCGAGCATTGCATTCAATTGTTGAGCCTGCATAAAGAGACTATTCTCCTGCTGACGACGACGCATATCCTCCTCTTGGCGTACCATGCGATTCTGTAGATCACTCTGATGGCGACGCATAGTATCCTCGTCTCGTTTGCGCATATCTTCGGCTTGCTTCTCGCGCATCTCCCATTCCATCTTTTTACGCTCATTATCGGTCTCCCGTTTGCGCAGTTCTAACGATTATAATTAAATGTTTTTAAGCCTCAAATCGTGGAAAGTGTATACACATTGTTTCAGTACTAACCTTGACGCAATAGCTCAGTCTCTTGCTCATAGCGAGCGTATTCCATTTGAGCCTCCAGCTTCTCCTCTTCCATTTTCAATTCACGCTTCAGAGCATCTTGCTTGCTCTTGAAGAGATCATGCAATTGTTTCCATCTGGACCCGTACTCGTGCTCAAATGAGTTAGCGTCAGCAAAACGTGGACCAATGCTACGCTCCTGATTGAATTCCTGCAGCTTTTTATTCAATGCCTTTTCGGGCAATCCGTCATTATCATCATTTACCTCCAAGGGTTCAACCAGGCATGGACGCAGCGATGCCGTCAAAAAGAAACATTTTTCATTACACAAACGCAAACAAGCGCTGGCCGATGACTTCTTGGCGAACTCAACAATACCCTCGCCGGTATGCTTGCCACGATCATCTACTGTTATGCTAGCTCGCTCAATTGGTCCAAAGATCTCAAAAGATTTATACAACAATTCGTTGGACACAAATGGTGTGAGATTACCAACTTTCAGAATTGTGGCATTCGGGGCAAAACGCACACGCAACTGGCGACCCTTACGCATGGAGCCATCCAAGGCGCGTTTAGCCTTCTCGGCATTTATATGATAATCGACCTTAAGGAATGTAAAATTCTTTTCCAAATTCGAAAATATTTCGCCAATTTCACCATATGGCTTGAACATTTCACGTAACTCATCATCGGTTATGTCACCGGTAAGATTGCCCACGTAAAGACGATTGCGTCCAGAGAATTTGGTTTCGTGTGGAACCTCAATGGGTGGCAGTTCTACAGTGGGTCCGGCTATGCTGCGCAGTCTCTGGGCAATAAAAAATTCATCTCCACGTGAATTGCCGCCGCCACCACCTCCACCGCCACCTCCATTATTTTGTCCACCACCATGACCGCCAAGACCACGAGGACCACGGTTTCTGTCACGTTGTTGCTGCTGATGCTGTCCGCCGCCTCCTCCTCCTCCTCCTCCTTGGCCTCCGCCACCACCACCACCTCCTCCTTGATTATGGTTACCACCACCACCGCCTCCTCCTTGATTATTGCCACCACCACCACGACCACCACGGAATCCTTGTCCTCCTTGCTGTTGCTGTTGTCCTTGTGGAGCTTGAGTAACATTCGGATTTTGTTGATTTCCAGCAACAGTTTCATTTAGCTGGTGATTTGGATTACCACCACCATCAGGTTTTGGTGCATCATTTGTGACATTTTGCTATAAAATTAATGCAAAGAAATATTAATGACAACGGATCATGAAGGGTCAGATATTTATAGCTTTAAATGTGAAACCCCCACTCTCATAAAATGTAATATTGTTTCTTTATCCTTGTTGATTGTAATTCAATTGCAAGAACATTAAACGAATTAAGGCAGTAGCAACGACTTGTTTATACCCTGCAGCAAGTGAGAAACAAAAAATACAATATTGAATTTATAAGACCAGACTCACACTTAAACGTTGACTCTTGTCAATTCCATTGTTACGCTTCTTTCAACCAATGGGTGCAGGGTACCAAACTACCCTCAAAAGTGTATAGTCTGAATGAATACCATTTACTAGATTAATGTTCAATTTGGGTCGCCCACTCCTGAAGCACTTGACTGCGCAGCTGCTCCCCCAGCCGCTCTGCATCATTTAAAGGACACCATACAGAGCGGCGACCCATCCATTTAAATCAAACATGATAATTTATTTAAGTGGTTTATCCTTAGTGACTATTCCAATTCCATTGTTTTTCATGGCGATTTTGTGTGCAATATTTTTCGGTACAATGGGAATGGGAAAACAAAAAAAAGTGTGCACATACAGACACTTTTTTTCTTCTTCAATTCTTATTTGTTTTTTCCCCCTCTCTTTAAAAAATTGCAGATTTGGCAGAAAAGAGAAGACGCCTCGCCTCGTCTCTCAAATGCATTGTATGCACTTATGTATGTATATTTAAGTGTGTTTGTACTTACATACATATGCATGTGTAAGGCCGGCGGCTAAAATTTTGCCGGGGACCATTTTAAAGTATAATACAAGATCCCCCGTTCATCGCGCAGTATTTAGCTGTCAGTTGCCTTATTTTTTTATACGTGTATGCATATGTACTGCATGTACATATGTATGAATGAATAAACAACACTAGCTATGTATACATACACATACAAAAACAACACTATGTATGTATACACCTACATACATACAACCGTTCTAAGGAACCGCTCATTTGTTTATATGTATGTATGTATGTAAAGTACATGCGGATGTGGTATGTTTGTACATATGTACATACATGTGTATAAAAATAAATGTACTCACATTTGAATTATTTTGGTTTTGGAAATTTTGATTCCTATTTTGATTTCCTCCACGATTACGGTTACGATTTCCACCGAAGCCACCCTTAAAATTCTTATTTTGATTCTGGCCACCACCACCACCGCCGCCGCCACCAGCAGAAGCAGAGCCGCCATTCTGATTGTTGGGACCAGAACCACTATTTCCTCCTCCTCCGCCACCGCCGCCACCACCACCTCCACCAAATCGCGCCTTCTTTTCGGCGGGGCTACCATCGTTGGCATCATTATTTTGCGCTTTTTGTGGACCATGCTTGCCTGCATTTTTGTTTCCCTGATTGTTGCCTCTTTGCTGGCGCTGGGGCAACGGTGCCGCATTAGCAGAATTATCTAATTTGACCGGATTTTCCATTGCAAAAACTTAAGTTTTTCTTTTTGCAGAACCGGAAACAAATTAATTACACAACTGTCTCAGAAAATTGAACACAATTATTTTTTAAAACTGACTGAAAAATGTATGTATTAACACACACACGCTCGTAATGGAAATGAAAATTATCGACTATGTGAGTCAAGGTTTTGAAACATTTGGAATGGGAACGCATGAAATTGAAATAAAGCTGAAAATGCGACGATTTGAAGTTATCGATAACATTTCTACATAAGAATGAACTACGGAAATATAATTTAAAAAAAGGGACATTACGAATGGCACAATATTATAAGCAAAAAAAAAGCTTAATATATTGTTTTGTAACTTGATTGCAAATTTAAATATTCATTTTAAAAATTACCTTTTATTAAATAATACCATAGTTTAATTTAACCTAATAGTTTATAAATGAAT
Source organism: Drosophila insularis (assembly GCA_018903935.1). NCBI lineage: Eukaryota > Metazoa > Arthropoda > Insecta > Diptera > Drosophilidae > Drosophila > Drosophila insularis. The sequence goes on along the minus strand of JAEIFP010002303.1, from coordinate 11,513,364 downwards.
ATAATTAATTTAACATCTTTATATGTATAAAATAGTTGTTTTTGCGTTGATACATCTTGAAGACTAAGGCAATCTATAAGAAAATAAAGGCATAAATAAATAAACATAAATAATTATGTACGTTTAAATTAATTATTACCAATTTCATAAAAACCCTTTGTTATCCATTTAATGCGAGTTTCAATTGGAAATGTTAGGATGTTTCTTCGAAAATAATCAAATATAAAAAGAGTTGCAAAAGTAAGCGCTTTCAACTGTAAAGATAAATGATTAAAAATAAAGACTAATTAAGAGTATTAAATTAAAATACTTACAGTGGCAAAAACAATATAGTAGACAAAAGTTGTGGGAAATAAAAATAATATGGCCGAGAAGAATATTGTTGCAAAATATAGTTGACGATTCATATAGTTGTGCACTTCAATGCGTCCTGTGATATAAATGTATTATTAAAATTTATTCAAGTTGCTTATATTATTAAATATATGTACCTTTTAGAATGTTATAGCGATTGCCTCTAACCACTTGCCACAGTACAGCAAGACCTTTCGTTTCCACATTAAACAATCTTAAAATTAAACAATTACTTTTTTCTCATAGATATTAAGGCTAAATACATTGTTTTTTTAAACTTACACTTTGGTATATACATAAAAGCAATGAGCATGCAGGCCCACTATGGAGATCAAATCGGCTAGTAATGCTATTTGATATGTAAATCCCAGGTAGCCAAATACACCGATGGCAAGAAATACTTCACGAACCATAGGCTCGATAATATCTACAAGTATTGTGAATATAAATATATATTTTATACACAAAAATAAATATGTATATAGATTCATACTTAGAAATGTAGACCATAGCTCAATGTGGTATTTAAAACAGTCAAGAAAGAAATTATTTAGATGTATATTTAATTTCATACCAATGGGACTACCTTCCAATACTCTCAACAAGGCATATAACTGCTTGATTATACCCTATATATATATAAAAAAAAAAAAACGATTAATTTTTGCATAGAATTATCCTTCTGAGTAGACATATGCACGTACATGGGACATTTTGATGAGAAAGTCACTTGGATGGGAGACAAACTTAAATAACATCATCATTAGTATTATGCCTAATATGCGATCGATTATTATATTGGTTCGTCTGGATCTATGTAACACAAGGATAAATTAATTGTTTGGCCAGAAGGAGTTTAAACTTTACCCTTTATCATATGTATCTTGCCATTCTTTATGATGCTTATAGATACATGTATGCATCATTAGCTTATTAATGCAACTATTTTCAACAGCATATTTGAATAAAAGTGTCGGAACATTGGCAATTAATAATAGTATTGGGCTCATACGATTTGTGAGCAAATTCTTTCTGTCTCTAGATGTATTCGGCTGAATCAATTGCGATAACATGAAAAAGTCACAATCGTCATTATTGTTCGAACGTTTTGGCGAATTGGCTGAAATTTCATTATGATCAACCAGATTCTGTACAATATGCCTATCATACAGTATTAATTTTATTTGACCAAGTTTCTCCGGCATAATCCCTACATACACAAGACGAATGTTGGGTGAATCCGTAGAATAGGTGAAACATAGACGCATATCATGCGACTTGCGGCTGACATCGGTGGACAGAATTGCTCCCAAATATTGCAAATCACTTGATCCTCCTCCTTCACCATGATGATGATGATGCCCATCTATCGTATCCATTTCTGTTTCAGCATTTGAATTTTTATTCTCCTCGACGACATCCACAATGTAATAGACAATTACATTATCCTCGCCAATTTGCACATGGCCAAACAAATTGCTTTGCCTCTTCACATGGAAATACTCATTGGGTAAATAAATTTTAATACTCATTGTTCCCAAGTATTAGAAATTTTCATACCCATGCCACAACAATATAAACTAAAAAATCATCTAAGCTGGCGGAGACCTAAAATACCGATAACACCAACAAAATACTGTGGTTCGCCGCCAGTCGATAGATTTGAATCAACCCTTGTCATTTTCTGTGTGTGTGTATGTATTTCTCTTGAAAGAGGTACATTTTTTTTATCGGCGTTTTTAGTTACATTTTTCTTCAATTAAAAAAGGATATTTATTTATTTATCTTCCAAAAACTGCAATAATGGGCTATGATGGTAAGATATACAATAAAAAAAAAAGAAAACCAAATGCGGGTGTGTATGTGTATTTAAAGTGCTTCTTATTTTTCTACATTGTCAATTGAAATGCTCAATGTGATGATAGTGATGAATATACGTACATATATGCGCATATGTACATATGCAATGTGTACCAAAAATATATATTCATAGATAAAAAGAAACATATGAATAAACAAATGTCTTTTGTGTGCTAATTTTTTTTTTTTTTTGGCAAAAATATATATTTTCAGAAATATATTTTATTTATAACCGGTTCCCGGTTCTATTATCTTCTTATACCGTCTTCACCAAACGCATGCATGTGTACGTAAATGATGTACAAGGGTACATCCTCTTTCATTTTATTTTCTTTATTATTTTTTTTGCAATTAATTTTTGCCGCAAGTTAATATTAGTATTAGTTGGTTGTTCAATTTTTTTTGGTACAGTTTTGTTAAATTGATCAAAAGGTTGGGTTTTTTTTTATGCATAATGTAAATACATACATATGTACATACATCATTCATCTGTACATTTGTATGTACTTATCCATGCACTTTAGAATATGCAATGAATTGTTTAAGGTCAATCGTTTTTTTTATCGAGATCCTGCTTTACTTTCAGATCGTGAACGTGAAAGGGATAGACGCCGCCATCGTTCCCGCTCAAGGGACCGCCATCGTGACCGTTCCAGGGAGCGTCGCCATCATCGCAATTCGCGCCGCAAGCCCTCCTTATATTGGGATGTGCCACCGCCAGGCTTTGAGCACATTACACCCATGCAATATAAAGCAATGCAAGCATCGGGACAGATTCCGGCCAGCGTTGTGCCGGATACACCACAAACAGCCGTACCAGTAGTTGGCTCAACAATTACAAGGCAGGCCCGTCGCTTGTATGTCGGCAACATTCCGTTCGGTGTCACTGAGGAGGAGATGATGGAGTTCTTTAACCAACAAATGCATTTAGTTGGCCTGGCCCAAGCCGCTGGCAGTCCAGTACTGGCGTGCCAAATTAATTTGGATAAGAATTTCGCTTTCCTTGAATTTAGGTCCATAGATGAGACGACTCAAGCTATGGCATTCGATGGCATTAACTTGAAGGGACAAAGCCTGAAAATAAGGCGTCCACATGATTATCAACCAATGCCTGGCATCACGGATACGCCGGCCATAAAGCCCGCAGTTGGTTAGTTGCACCAACATCCTCCATCCCCCCCTGTCTATCAACAATTAATTATATTATTTCATATTTTCCCCTCTCTCTGTTTGCCAGTTTCTAGTGGAGTTATATCGACAGTGGTTCCTGACTCGCCCCACAAAATATTTATTGGAGGTCTACCAAACTATTTAAATGACGATCAGGTAAGTCCATCGCCATCTCTTTTATAAACGTCTAAAAACGTCTTTATAAACGAGTCTAAATTTGGAAAATTTTAATTTTCGTTTACCAGGTTAAGGAATTGTTGCTGTCATTTGGCAAATTAAGAGCATTCAATCTAGTAAAAGACGCAGCAACTGGCTTAAGTAAAGGTTACGCCTTTTGCGAATACGTAGATCTAAACATTACCGATCAGGTTAGTCATAGAACTTATATATATACGATTAGTCGCTAATCATTCGTTTTTTTTCCTTTTCTTAATTTAGTCAATTGCCGGTCTAAACGGCATGCAGTTAGGTGACAAGAAACTCATTGTTCAAAGGGCCAGTGTTGGAGCGAAGAATGCACAAAATGCGGCTAATACAACGCAATCCGTAATGCTGCAAGTGCCAGGTCTATCTACAGTTGTTACCTCTGGACCACCCACTGAAGTGCTCTGCCTACTGAACATGGTCACACCCGATGAGTTACGCGACGAGGAGGAATATGAAGATATATTGGAGGACATCAAAGAGGAGTGCACAAAATATGGCGTTGTGCGTAGCGTGGAAATACCACGACCAATTGAAGGTGTCGAGGTACCCGGTTGCGGCAAAGTTTTTGTTGAATTCAATTCGGTTCTCGATTGCCAAAAGGCCCAACAGGCACTTACTGGGCGAAAGTTCAGCGATCGTGTCGTTGTTACTTCATACTTTGATCCCGATAAATACCATAGACGCGAATTTTAGACAAAAACAAAAATTCAACATATTTCACACATTCACCGATTGTCCAATAAAGATTATACCGTATTAAAGAATTAAAAAAAAAAAGAAAAAACCTAAAAAATGAATAGAATTTCATTGACATTTCATGTCTTTTATCCAATAACCAATTGTTTTTTTTTTTTTTTTTTATTATTTAGCACTACGGTACTATACCAATTATCAGGATATCTGGTTATCTATAAATTTGTAAATTCGAATAACTTTTTTCCTTACTTTAAATAAAAGTAACGACATTTGCAAAAAAAAAAATAAAACAATTATACTCAAAAACTTGATTATCTGTTAGAAATCCGTATGTTTGAAATTATAAACTTTGAAGAATAAAGATCATCTATAAAGTTTTTGAAAAGCTCTTTTCTTAGTCCACAAAAAGGAAAAAGAAATTTTTAAATTAAAAAAGCGCCTTAAAATCAGATATTCGGATAATTAAAATGTATGTAGAGTTTTGATTGTAATCGCCTAAACAATTGGTTTACTTTTGAATTAGGACTGTTTGTAGTTTTTGTATGCCCAATATAATTTCTTTATTTTTGGCATATAATAAAACAGAATGTTTCTATTCTGACTAAACATTAAACACAATAAAATAGACATTTATAAAAAAACAATTAGAACATACTAAAAACAAAACATACATACATACAGGAATACTTATAAGAAAAGAAATGACAATAACTTATATAATCTCTAATCATCATGCATAAGTAAGATCTAGGTATGATTTCATGCATATTTATATATGTATACGAGGAAGCTGCAATTCGAATGAAAAATCTAAAAAAAAGGTAGATCAACGACTAAAATTTCGAATCGCAATTGAGAGTGGAACCTACATTACGTATACGTAATATTTTTTAAAATGAAATTATTGCACGGTCATAATTCTGTCTGTCTATATAGGATAGATACATAGGAACGTGCATTAAACGAAACAAGTCAAAATGTTTATGTAAATGCATAATTGGGTTAAAAGTCTTCCAGAATGGGCGTTGACTTCTATACCTTTTCTTCCCTTGACTTTGTGGAATGCGCTCAGTCAGATTATTCTTTGTCAATACAATACTTTTTCTTTTTTCAAATGGAAGATGATAGTTTTTTGGGGAGAAAGTAGCGCGCTCTCTCTCTCTCTTTCTCTATGTAGTCGATGAGATATGTGCAATGTTTATATGTACTAATAAGGAAGACAATTCCAACTCTTCGCTAAATTTATTACGTAGAATTACACTGCGATATCCTTGACGAACACATGTTAAAGGATAACATGCCTGGGCAATGAAATGTGTCTCGGCAAACATATCCTCGTCTTGCAATTCAAAACGCAACAAAGCAAACTGAGGATTGCGTATATTAAAATCGCACGACTCATTCCACACCGGATTGAAGCCATTCTCATTGACTTTGGTGCGATATTTAATGCCGCTGTCATAGCTAGCGCCACAGATTTCGACCACAATTTGTGGATTGTTCGATTTGCCGCCACGAAAAAGATGCCGTGCCGCAATTAGGCGAATGCTTATCTTTACTTCATTCATTCCATCACATTGCGAATTATTGGGATTAAAACTATCCAACTTCATAAAGGATGGCTTTAATATATAGCCACATTGGCCATTATTACGGAATTTAGCCTGATTTAGCTGCATGGCTTTGTCACCAGTTTGATAATTCAATGCAATCATCTGAGATCCAATATTCCAAAATGGTACAGGATTAAAATTCGATGAATCCAAACGTTGGCCCTTTGGATACACCCGACTTATTTGATTGCGATGATAGGATAAAAACAGTTGGGTATTCTGCTGGAAGAATTGTTTTTCCGCTTTCGTTTCGGGGAAACTTGACATTTCCTGGAATATCCATGAATGATCACGGAATGGAACACTACGAAAATAGATAATCAAATCGGACATCTCCTTGGCAACGCGTGCTGTTCGTTCTTTCTTGCGACGTTCGGTGGCCAACTGGGTGGCTATTAGAGTTGCATCCTGTATGGCTTTAATCCACTCATAGGCCGTCTCTTGATTATCAAAACCAATGACAAAGGGATTCTGTGTGGTTGGTGTCTGGATTTGCAATTTAATTATAATGCCCGGCTCATTGGATTCAAATAAAGAGGCAACAGCTCCATAGATTTCAATTGAATCGGTCCGTCCATCAGTACCGCCGCCTCCCTCCTCATTAACCGAATTGTAATCTTCTGTGGCCGAATCAATTACCTAAAAGGTACACAAATTATTGGATTTATCTATAACTATTCATTCATTCATTCATACCTTTACGTAATTCGCTGGCAAATGCTGCTGTATCATGCCACCGTAATCACCACGCCACCACATTGAGTTATTCCTTTGAACATTGGTAATAATTGCATGCTTGGGGAACGACAATTCATCTGGCTTATCGGCCTTATAACTATATAAAGCCTTGCAGGTTACATTTTCCTCCAGATGGGAGCCCATGTAGTTGGAGGCTCCATTATCACCGCCACTGTGCTCGGCGCCCTGCAATTGGGCATTCTCGTAAAGCGTCTGGCGCAGTAAATCTTGTGAAACAGGATGCACAAGCTTCACATTGCGATAGAGTGGATTTCTCATATAGTAATGGATAAGCGATACAAGTGATTCAAATTGCATGGTATCGATGGCATACAGGCGTCCTTCCTGGATGATGCGACAATGTTTAATCTTGCGATTGATCGTAAACGATATAACAAAGGCATTCATGCTCTGTACCGAAGGTCGCACCAAAAACGAACCAATGTCCAGCCTAAAGAGTCCTTGTTCAGCCTGCTCTTTGGTCGTATTCGGATGAAACCAATCCTGGCTCTCATGCTTCTTGGGCTGCGGCACTGGCTCTTTGAGTATTATTGAAAACTCGGAGCTACGCAGCATATTCTTGCGATAGTAGACAATCAATGAATATAACGAATCGAAAACGAAATTCTCAACTAAATAATATTTAATTGTGCCATTCTCGTGTTTCAATTTAATGCGACAATGATTGGCACGATTGCGACGCCAAAACGAGAGGCTATAGTCGCCCACAAATGTTGCCGATTCGCGTACCAGAAATGTTCCATCACCCAGGTGTTTATATGTTTCCAGCAATTGATCTGCCTCCTGTCGACCACCTAAAAATTAAGATTGAAATTTGAGATAGTTTTAATTAAGATCAAATAATATGTATATATATAAATAAGATGCATACCTTCCAATTTGCCGTGAAACCAATGTTCACCAAAATGCAATTCATCATTGGCCGAAGAGTCCTTTTGCTTTTGTTGCATTTGTGTCTGGGTATTGAGCTGATTGCATGAAGATGAAGTTGAGAGACCAAATTCATCATCTTCGGAATTACCATTGCGACTCTCATTGATTTCCGATGAATATATCAATTCCTGTTGGGTCAATACGAATTGATAGAGATTCCAGGATTTATCAACAGGATCCTTAAAATATAGTAAACCCTCCTTCAACACCTTTCGCACATTGTCGTTGCTATCATTGTTGGGATCGGCATTCTGCCCGCCAGTTAATGAAGATCGATGGCCCAATGTTCCATTGGTAATGCCACCACCACCTCCTACGTTTACACCACTGAAATTCTCATCGAATTGTGGCAATTTCTTATGTTTCAATATGATTTTACGGCGCAGCTGATGGGGTGATGGTAAATGCAACTCATTCCGGTCACATGGCTGGGTGAGCAACAAATCTCCAAAGACCTAGAGGAAAAAAAAAGAGATATGTTAACGTATGTATGTATGATTGATTACAATGAGGGATAGTGACAGAGAATGAGGGAGAGAGGGAGAAGGAGGAAAATCAATCGATAGATAAAAAAGAGAGAGAAAAAATAAACAGAGTCCAATGGACAAAGGGTTTGTTTATTTACCTCGAGCAGGGCCTGTGCCATATTCCGCTGCTGTTCCAGCGAACAATTCTGTTCAATGGATAGTATAACCGGATATTCCGATGTGGTAAAGGCATGATCTTTAATCGTTTTGATAACATCCATGAATTTAATTTTTGATGTCATGGTATGACCATGAAATATATATGGTAAATTATCTGGTCCATTCCAACAGTCTAGTTCAATGCAACGGCAGCCCATCCGTAATGCCCGGGCATAGGCTTCGCATGAGGATTCACTGGAGAATTGATCACCCGTGAGGTATGTATTGTGCGATGAGGCTATCCAATAGGATGAAAGTGGTTGACTCATATCCATGGTAATTGCATCGTATTTACTATCCCATAAATCATTCTGTTTGGAGAATAAATAGTCAACGAATTCGGATATAGATAGATACGGTTCCTGGACATCACGTTCCACATCCTGTACAAAATCTCGAATAAAATTCGATATGGAACTCAATTCACCGCCACCGCCGCCCCCGCCATTTCCAGAGCGCTGTTCTATATCCAAAAATCGTTTAAACTCTAGGGCACGCACTATTTGATGACCCTCGGAATAGGCAAATTGATTTGGACCCAGTAAGTTCACAAAATTAATGGGCAACAAAAGACGCTGATAGAGACGTGAAAAATCATCAAATTTCAAATCATGTTTGCGTCGCACATCATCCGTAAAGTATTCCATAAACTTGCTAGTGGTCATCTTACAGCTGACACTGCTTAGGAACATTTTGAAATCCTTAATGGTGACCTGAGTCTGCGAATGATGCTCCGCTGTGGCTGTGGCTGATGATGATGATGACGATGACTTATTGGACGAATGTGATGCATTGACATTCTCGATTTGATAGTATTCACGACGCAACCAACGATCGATTTGCAATGGATATGGTGCATTGATTGTATCCTTCACCATATAACGAAGACCGCGCACCCAATTGTCGGCCTCTACCTCAGAGAGGGCAACCACCGAAAAGCTCTTGAGCTTGAAATGATTGCCATAGAGTAAAACGAAGCATTTGCTGGGCTCAAAGCGTTGGCATTCGTCGGCATGTAGACGAAACTCCTTAGAATTCTTGCCCACCCGTATCTCACGGATTTCCCGCAATTGCAAGGCACCCTCGTAATCGGTTCGCGGTGTTTGGGCCGCCACGGTTGACCATAACAACTGGCGTGTCTCACGTATAAGCATCAGATGTCGACGATCCGGCCGACGCTGTTTTCCATATAACTTTGTTACAATTGTTCCCCTCTCCAGCATGCCAATGGTCTGCTCCATTTCGCCCAGCAGAGGCGTATTCATTGCACTGAAGCAGCTCATTGTTATATTCCCTGTGTCTATCTCTTCCGGTGGGCAATCAAAATTTACAACATTGAAATAAGAAACAAGTAAAACAATAAAAAAAAACACAAAAAACGAAATAGAAAAACTCCACAAGTATGCGTATATGTATGTATGTGTATTTCTCTCTACTTCGGTGTGTGTGTGTGTGTGGGTGCGTTTCGTTTCTATTTATTTGATTTTGATATTAATTTGATATGGCCTTTCCGTCCATATTGCAAATGGCCCGTCGCTGTCTACTGATAATAGATAATCAACGAATTGCATTGACGTTTCTCTATCGCTAATCACTTGATGAATTTCTCTTTTTTTTTTGTTTTTTATTTTGTTTATTTGTTGCACTTGTTGAATTTTTAGGACACTCCTCAAGTGTCGGTAGTGATATTATCTACATAGAAAAAATATGAAATTATCTACAAGCCGTTTCGATACATACAACAAACGGCTACTTATCGATAGCTATCGAAACGGAATGCCCGTTATTACTTCGACTCAGAACTTTTCCAAAAACTTGTAATTATTTTGATTAAACAACTTTTGCAAGCGATTTAAGGCTTCAAATCTGTTTACTTCGTTATAAGTTTCTATTTGCTTTTATTCCCATTTCATATATGTATGTACATCATGTCTGTTGCAAATAATTGATAATAAAATTTCTCATTTGCCTTTATAAGCGTACATCTAGCTAAATTATATTTATTTTCAACTATTTTTACAGGATTGTATGTAAATGTATAGAAAAAAAATTATTAAAAAAAAAGAAACCAAAAAAAAAAAAGTATAAATCTTATTAGCTACAAATAGTATTGCTAGACGTAATTTTACACACTTACAATACAAAAATCTCGATCTCCTGTGTATTTGTCCCCAAAATTGATTACGACTTTTATAAGTGGTTCGGATTTGAAAAGCTTAAGCAAAACTCAAAAAATGAACAAAAATGTCCAAATATTATTGTTGTGGAAAGGAGAATAAAGGGGAAGGGGCGGCAAAAAATGTGAAAACATTAGAAATATTCAAATCAAAGATAGTTTTTCCATTCGTTTTTGATTATTTAGAAAGCATAATTTCATCTACAATTTTGTTGTTCGTTTTCTCTAAAAGTTTATTTCGCTTTGTAGTTGTTTATACTTCTTATGTAACAAGCACAGGGAACTGTTTTTTTTTTTTTTTAGTTATTTTATGTATATAAGGAGTTACCGTTCTCATTTTTTGTTTATAATAGAAAATTAAAAAGTTCTATAGCCTATGCTTCTTCTTTAATGCATATAATCTCGGTGGATACATACAATTAATAGAGTTTTGAGATATAAAGTAAAGCGGAGAAAAAGGAGGGAAACATTTTGGATTTGATATACATACATATTTATATTGGATTACAATAGCAGATGGCCGCAAAAAGTATTGAGCCTCCCTTGACTCCCCGTCCACACATTATATCCCAAAGTTTACACAAACAAGAAGAAACATGTCTTTAATCCCCCAAGATCGGTTCCTAATCCTGTCGATCCTTGAATATCAAATTCACATTTCCCACACACACACACACACACACACACTCACACACACATACATACATTTTGTCATTATGGAACTGAGTTTATAAGGCCTGTTAGAAGACTTATTCACATTGTCCCTCCTCCCAAATTACCACCACTACCACCACCCTCTCCATTTACTTTCCCCCCTCCTCCTACTATTGAGAATACTTCTTTGTGTACATTATTTTACTTGCGACTATAATTTCTCTCTGCACAAAACGGAAAAACGCGATGCCCATTATTTATATACGTTAGATTTCTAATTTCTAAGTAGTCTCGATTAAATAATACTTCAATAGTATGTACATATCATAATCATGGGCCCAGGATACATCAATACAAAATAATGTACAGTATCTGTCGCCGTTTATTGTTATTGATTTCCTCTACGTCGTGCATTCTTCCTTTTGCTCATTAATGTATTAACAACCTAAAATATACATACTATATATATATATATATATATTCATAATACATCTGTATATCTGCATTTCAATCAAGTTTTCATCGTGACTATCGGAAAGAACGAGTAATTTAGTAGATGGGGAATAAAAAATAAAAAACACAAAATTAAAGAGACAAATTCATTCATTCATCTGACACACACACACACACAGGCAAACAGGCAGCTAACACACACACATTAACAGAAATTATAGTAATTTTTGTTCGTTCATTCGATCGACTTTCATCCCAGTAGTATTATTTAGTTGTATTATTTAACTCACACACAGACACGCACATAATTTTAATTTAACAAACACACAACTCTTTCTTCCCGATGGCCCGATGAGAGAGGTTTGTTTGCAGGTTTGCATTGATAATAGTACTAATATCTTTTTGTTTTGTTATCTTTGTCCAATGTTATTATTTAGTATTCTGAAACTATATACGATAAATACATACAAGTATTTAATTATATATATATATATATATATTCATATACATATACATTTATATATAGGTATATATATACACATATATGTATATGTAGAGAGAGATATCACCCGCCACTGAGTTAAGTATTTTTTTCACATTATCACGCTTCATCGAGTTGTTTTCAATATATACGTATTTACACATATATCGAAAACTTCTCAAATGAGTTAACGCATTATATGTATATAATTTTTTTTTTTTTTTTTCGTTTTCATTTCTTTCAATATGGTTGTGAATCTAATTTTTAATAAATGAAGAAATAATGACCACATAATACTCTCACTTTTAAATGTATATATACATATCAAATGGTAGATATATACTGTGGTATGTATTTCATAATTGCTGAGAATGAAACTTACAAAAGAATCTACACATATGTCCAATTCCGGTTTGTAATTTCATCAAAAATGTTCGGCAAAACCAAATTTCCAATTTGCGTTAATATTATTGGCAAAAAAAGTACATTGAAACTATAATCTATAAAACTTGTTATTAGTATTTGAAATAGAAAATTTTTTCCATTTTTACAGGTTGCAAATTTGAAAGATTTTGAAACATTTTGACAATATTACGAAAGGGAATTAAGAACAAAATAAAAACTATTCGACAGAATTTTTTGCTTCTGCTCTCTATTCCTCTCTCTCTCTTTCTGTTTTTTTTTTTCTTTTTTGTTCTCTCTATATGAAAATTATTAATTTCTTATTTAGTGGTTGGTTGTTATTGTTTGTTTTGTTTTTCTTGTTTTGTAGGAGAAACTTAGCAGCACTGAAGCACAAATAAGTATAAATTTTTTGCAGACAGATTAATGTCGGTTTTAATCTAACCATATACTTAATTATATACTTTAATCTTATAACATAGAACTTATAAAAGGTTTCTTTGTGATTTTTTTTTTTTGCTTCATCATTAATTCATGGAAATTTGATTACTTATTATTAAAAAAAAAAAAAAATTATATATATATATGTATATATGAAATATATATATACACATATACTTAATGATAGGTATGTATAATATATTCAACACACATTAGTTAACCTGATAATAGATCAACTAACGCTATCATGTCTCCTTGTTCGCGATGACCAACGGATTTATAGTGTGTATAAATAGTGAAGAGTATTTTATTTACTGCTAAACCTATTGGTTCTCATCATCATCGCCGTCTCCATCATCATCGTCGTGCTGCTCATCCAGCTGCTGATGCTGTTGCTGGGCAGCTGCTGCAAGTAACGCGGCTTTTTGTACGGCCTGCGCCTGTGCCTGGGCCTGTATTGACGCTTGCATTGACGGTGCTGACATGGCTATTTTCCCGCTTGTCTTATATTCGGTCATTTCCTGCAATTAGCAATCGATACAATGTATCAAATTGTATGTATTTACAAGGTATTCATCATTTATCAATCAAACTTACCCTTTCATATCGGGCCTTATCTCTCTCTGCCATGGATTCGTATTTCTGCTTGACTTCTGGATCAACATCGGACCATTTGCGGCCAAGTTCTTTGGCAATATCACCAACACCATATTCGGGATTCAGAGCCTTCACCTTATTTCTTTCATCATTGCAGAACCAGAAGAACGCAGACCTATACAGACATAATGATAAGAATTAAATACGTTAAATAAGTTTTACACTCCAGAGTCTCATATGGTATTATTATGCTATATATGTAATTGATTTTGCTACGAACTCACAATGAACGTTTCGGTGCATTTGGATCTTTCATTTGTTTTCTTTTCTTCCCGCGTCCCACAACTGCACCTTTGGGTGGAACATAGTTTTGCATTTCCTGCTCATACCGTTGCTTGTCTTTCTCTGCCATTTCATGGAAGCGTTTCTTTTCCTTGTCAACCATTGTCTGGAAGAAGAACAACAAATTAAATAAACTTTCAAAATCAAACTTGGTTTTTTTTTTGTTTCTCTCTTACCTTCCATCGCTCAGCGCATTTTCGTGAAAATTCGGCAAATATCACGGTCTCATCGGGATGCTTCTTTTTGTGTTCCTCTCTACAAGTTTGTACAAAGTATGCATATGCAGTCATTCGTCCTCTGGGCTTTGCATCGGCCTTGCCCCGTATCATTGGACTCTGTTGAGTGTATGGAATCTATGTTAACAATAATCTCGTGATGATGATAATAACAAACAAAAAATATGTTGATGATTCTACTACTTACGCCTGCCGAATTGATGATATTCTGTTGCTGTTGTTGTTGTTGCATTTGTATCTGTTGTTGTTGCTGTTGCTGCTGCTGCTGTTGCTGCTGTTGTTGCTGCTGCTGCTGTTGTTGCTGTTGCAATTGTGCAGCTGTGTTCGCATCCACCTAAGTAAATGAATTAAAATTATAATTGATCGATATGAAATGAGAGTGAGAAAGCGAGATTATGCATACCTGACCCTGATTGGCAGCCGAGTACCACCATTGTGAGCCGGGAACCGCTGCTGCCGCTGCGGCTTGTGCCATATTTAAGCGATAATCGTAACCTGTGGTGCCGGGATTTGATGTGGCAACCACTTGGGCCATTGTTGTGGCTGAATTCGGGAAACTGCTAGCCATTTTGTATGTGAACAGCTGTTGAGTGCCACCAACTCCGGCCGTGGTATTACTGCTATTTTGATGTGCCTGCTGTTGATTTTGCTGGACAACCACTTGATGTTGCTGCAACTGTTGTTGTTGCACTGCAGCGGCTTGTTGTTGTTGCTGCGCAGCCAATTGCTGCTGATAGTGTTGAAGTGTTTGCTGATCAATAAGTTTGTTGGATGTGTGTTTTATGTGATTAAGGTGGATGTGTGGATGGGTGATTGGGTGGGTGGGTGGGTGGTTGTGAGCGATGCCAAAGGACAGACAGCCAAAATAAAAAACCCTTATTACCACTTCTAACTACACTAAAAACATGAGTAATTAAAGGGCATTAATGTGCTAGATAATTAGATTTATAGTAACAACAACAAATAATAATATATTGCCAAAAAGCTATCAAACAGGTGGTGTGTGCACAGAAACGGGATCGGAGCGCCAATATGCAGCCGGCATCAGTTCAAAATACTTGTCACTGTTACCCCCTAAATGTTTATGTTCCGGATGTTTGTTTGTTTTATCGTATCATTTTGCCTTCGTTGGCATCTTTTTATGGCCCTCCTCTGACTAAGCTCTATTGAGAAGCTGTTCCAGGAATAACATTTTGAAATCGATATAGATTTTATTGTTGACAGGAATAACAAATACATTCCCCTTTTGGGGGATATCAATACATACATACATATGTACATAGAACCAGTTCCAGTGTATTTTGATTTCCTACCAGGGCCGATAAACAAATGAAAACTATCTAACATCAAATTGACCGAATTGTTGTTGTTGTGTGTGTGTGTGTGTATTTGATTTTTAACTTTTATGTAGTAGTCAGAAATATTGTTTTTATATACAAATAAACGTATTTTAACTTATCAATTACACGTGGGTTTCTCTTGGCCAAAACGTAGACAGAAATACAGGCATACACACGCACACACATACACATACACACGGCACGCTGACGCTCTCACACATGAGAGAGTGTATATGTGAAAGAGAAAAAGAAAATGGTCGAAGCATTTCGGGTTTGTATATGCATACATATGTATGTACGTATTGGTGTGTATGTGTGTAAGACACTAACGCGCATGTATTAGTATAGTGTATGTATATCCATACAGAGGGGAAAAAACAAAAAAGAAAAAAACAGCCAATTTAAGATTACGCAAGCTTTAATGTACATTATGTATGTATGTACATAATATTTATACAAGTTAGCCCTTTATATGCTTGCATGTGCATTCACATTTGTTGGTAATTTGTTAAAAACAAAAAAACTTTGCGTTTTTAAAAGGAAGACATATGTACATACATATGTAGGTATGTGTGTACATATGTAAAATTGTACAAACAAGAAAAAATGGCGGCCCTAGATGCGCACGCAAAATAAAATTTTTGCTTGTAAAAAAGAGCGTCAGTTTTGTTTGTACGCACACACAGAAGAAAACCCACACACACACACACTTGTCCTCATAGACAAATATATTAGTTGTTTTTTTGTACATAAAAACAAATGTACATACACATACAGCAGTACGCGTATGTACATATGTATGTATGTACATTGTAAAAAATTTCCATTCTAACCATGCGCGGGGGGCGAGGCGTGATCGAATTGTTTAGATTAACAAACAATTTATATATATTGTTTGTTCGCGATGTCGGTTGTTGTTTTGGACTCCAAATCCACCAACAACAACAATTATCAATTATCAATTAGCTCTATTGGCGGGAAACTTTTGCTATAACTAAAACGCGGCAAATGCTAGCAATAAACAAATGCAGACATAAACAATAAGACTTGAGAGGTATGATGGATGAAGATGAAGGGTGAATGGGGGGAAGGAGGGACGAGGGATACCTGCATGTGGAAGCAGCTTACCTGTATTTGATGAAAGTGTTCCATAATTATAAAACTCTCACACACTCGCCGGACTCTTTTAATAAAAAAATTGTAGCCGATTTAACACTTTCTGTTTTTTGTTCTTTATTATCGTTTCTTTCTTTTAATTCTTCTTTATTCGTACACTGCACATAACCACTCAATGGGAGTTTTTAGTTTTTTTTTCCCCGTTTATTTTACGTTGTATTGATTATTTATATGTACGTATGTATTTTGGAGGATAGATTAGGGGGGCCGCCGGGCGGATCGGGGGTGCTCCAGGCTCCACACGCTAATTTCAAATTTACCGACACGGCTTGTGTGTGTGTGAGTGTGTGTGTGTGCGCCGTGTATATTTGCAACGAAAATGCTATTTTTTCTTTTTTTTCGTTTTTTATTAATTTTATTTTTTGCTGTTTAGGTGCCTTTTTTGTTTTGTTGTTCGTTGTTTGTTTTTAGTTACCGTTACTTAAAAAATAAACAAACCACGCAGCCACATACGCAGCTTTTATTGTTGGTAGTAAATGGTTCTTCTTTCTTTCTTTTATTTCTTTTTTTTTTATTTTTTTTTATCACACAATGCGCTTGATTTGAAAACACACACAACACCAACAACGATTGAATTGAAATTGCCGTAAATTTTTGCCCTCTCGCCGTAAATTTTTGCCCTCTCGCCGTAAATTCTTGCCCTCTTGCCGTAAGTTTTTGCCCTCTCGCCGTAAATTCAAAAACTTCTGTATGCGTTGAATGCGCAAAAGTGTGTGTGTGTGAGTGGTCTCTCTCTCAGGGTGCGTGTGTGTGTGAGTGAGTGTGTGCACATACACGTGGTGGAGGAACTGAAACTGTACATCTTATGTACATACACCCGCCCTATTAATATATACACACATACATACAGCATTTTGTGTGTATGCATATAAACAAATGTTATTCACCGAACATATGTATGTACATATGTATGTACATAAAGATGTAGATATGTATGTACATAAAACAAATTCTGCATTAGCAGATTTATTAATAAATATAGATCCAGACATATGTATGTACATATCTATATGTACATACATATGTACATACATAGTTACAACCCTACACAGTTATGTAAATAAATAATACATATTTGCACATTTAAATAAATATGTTTAGTTATTTTATTTTCTTATTTAAACATGTTTTATTTTTGGTTCAAATAAATGTACATACATATGTATGTACATACATTACTTATGTTCATTTGTATGTACATATGTATATGTATGTATGTTCGTTTGTCTGTATGCATTAATACAAATACAGAAGCACGTACACATATTGTACGTGGATATATATGTATACACAGACACATAGACACGCTTGCATACATACAAACATTTCTTTTGCGTTCCCCGTCTGACTGTACTTCCCACAATACATTTCTCACCCTCTCTCTGTCTCTCTCGCGTCGTGCCACTCTCTTGCCCTCTCTTTTTTTCACGTTTTCTGAAGAGAGACAAAATGAATGCAGCTGTGTGTAAATTCTTTGATTATATGTAACGGGTGATTTTTTTTTGGTTTAAAAA
This sequence comes from Drosophila insularis, assembly GCA_018903935.1. NCBI lineage: Eukaryota > Metazoa > Arthropoda > Insecta > Diptera > Drosophilidae > Drosophila > Drosophila insularis. The sequence goes on along the minus strand of JAEIFP010002303.1, from coordinate 11,495,274 downwards.
TTCGATCCTACAGTTGACGATTAATTTGTAAAAAAAATGTTAGTCATAATAAAATATGCAAATTTTGTTTCAATATATTTTACAAGAACTAAAATTTAATACAAATTTTGTGCTTCTTTTACCTTTGTACATATCTACAAAAAAGTCACCCTTTTTATGGATCTATGTATGATCATCAAGGGTGTGTTTTTTTTTTTATTTTGTTTTTAAGGATGTACATATAGTAAACGTACATACATATTATGTACATATGTATGTACAGTACCGAAAATAGAAATCCTTACACCTCGGTAAAATATGTAAAAAAGGATCAATCGGTTCGGATCTTGGTTTGGATTTTTTTCGCATTGTCTACGAAGTATTAAGTTTTAAAATACCGTCTTGTTTGGTGTAACCTAAGTTAGGTTTTACGATCGGAAAATTTAAGCCTCCGCAAAATACATAAGCACTAAAGTGGGCTTTACTAAATCTTCTGTAGGGGATTTCTTAAAGAATTTCGAAAAAACCGGAACCGGGACAGGAAGAAAGAACAAGATAAACGACCAGGAAGATCGTGCAGAAGATATTACATTCGAATTTGTTTAGTCGGAAGGAGTCTATATTAGCACTCGAACAGTACGAGGATGGTTTCAGGATGCAGGACTTAATGCTCACAGACCAGCAAAAAAACCTGTTTGACCGCTTAAATGCGCTAAAAACGGCTATATTGAATTTCCCGTGTTAGGAGTTATTTTCGAAGGCTTCAATCCAATTTTATAAAACATAAAACATAGGCATAAATAATTTAATAAGTATACTAGCTATGCTATCTATGTGTTTTGTACACACCTCGAATACATTTTGTAAAATTAGGATTTACACAAAAATAGCATGAACTCTAGCAGAATTTTTGAGAATGTCACTTTACAAAAAAAGAAATAAATTTTTGTAAACATCAGTCGATTGGTCAGTATCGAGCTCAATTTTCTTGTTTTCTGTATTTGTAATAAAGTATTCGATATAAGATTGTTATAATATTGAAGTGTTTAATTGAGAAATTAAAGTTTTGATAAATCGTAATTTAACTTTTAAGGCCAAAAAGTTATGTATGTATGTAGGTACTAATCTAAACTGGGTCGCCATAAGTCATGTATGTATGTATTTGTGTTTATGCACAAAGGGATCAAAACCAGTTAGTTGGGGCCAAATTAAAGAGGAATTGCGATATTGTAGAACCAAACCGGATTTCGATTTCTTTGAAATAAACGATGGCCACTTTAATGCAAGGAAAAACAGAGAGCCTGGCTAATTGGGGCAGTGCTGAAGTTCGCATGCCCTTTCCAAGTGGCATAAACTCAATTTTAAAATACCTGTACTCAACTAGTTTAAAACTACTACTACTACTAACTATTTCTTCATTGTGTATAATACAGTTCTTAACTTTTATATAAAATGCATTAAAGTTCTTAATATTCTTTATTTTATGTTCACAATACAATTCGATAAATTTCACATTTGAATATTTCGTCTCGTATAAACGTTTTCTGTTTCATTCCACTGTTTCATAATGCCATAAACATATGATTCGTCAAGTTGTTTGTTATTAACAATTCAAAGCACCAAAAAAAAAATATAATGTCGAACAAGGTGCAAATCTCACTACCGGAAGAGGATTTGGATTGGATCCAATTACGCCAAGATCTGGGACCACATGTAGAAGTGGAGACAACCAAGGAGAAACTTCAGCGCAAAATAAAAGAGAATCCACTAGTGCCGATTGGTAAGCGGCATTTCGAAGCCATATTCGTTATATAAACATTTACAATAAATATAATATATGCATATGTACATATATTTGCATAATTTTATAGGATGCTTGGCCACCACAGCAGCTCTAACCATGGGTCTTTATAATTTTCGCACTGGTAATCGCAAAATGTCGCAATTAATGATGCGTACTCGTATTGCGGCACAAGGATTCACCGTATTGGCTTTGGTTGTCGGTGTAGTCATGACGTATGGTGAAAAGAAGTGAAATTATAATAATATATAAATATCTAGGATAAATGCAGAGTAAAAAATTGAATATTGTTGTTATTTTATGTAGTATATAGAATGTACAGCTCCTTCAAAAAAAGATTTTTTTTTCATCAACAAATGAGTGAACAACAAATGTGGTTAAAGGAATAAGTAAAACATTTAGTTTTGCTTTTTCAAACCAAAATATAAATATAATAGAAATAAAATATATATTGAATAAAATGTATTTTGGAAAGGTGGTTAAATGCGTATTTGTGTAGGTATGTACCCTTTTCCTATTAGCTGGGTGTGGCCAAGTGGGCAGGGGTTACTCGCATCCGTTTTCTGCCGTGGATTGGATGTGCGCGCGCACTTCATTATCATGGAAGTTATATTTGGGGATATATATATATATGTGTATTGGTATTGTTTTGCGCGTAGTAGATACTCTCAGTTCAGAGAAAGATTCCATTGTCACAGGACGCTAGGTGTATTGAAAAGGTTTGTCATTTAATTGAAATGAAATAATTAACAATAGATACATGCATATTATTATAATGTGTGAATAGAAATCTAGGTTAATACATTGCATTAAATGTTGATTGAAAGAAAAATGATATTTGCTTACTTTTAACTAGTGGAATTTGTGTATGCTGAATTTTAATCCAAACATATCACTAAACAAGTCTATAGACTAGTAAATAGATGCTTGCGATTAAAAAATCATAAATATAAAGACTGTGTTTCGTTTTACCAAAAAGAAAAAGAAAAACATTCTTATTGATATACTGTGTCTATAACATTTTACTGAATATTAATAAAAATATCGGTGTTTTAATCCAAAAAATCTCTAAGTTTTATTATTTCATGTGTATCCAATAACTACAAATTGTTTTTTTTTTAGTCTTTAAATGAATATATTATTCGGAAATTGCGTTGGCAGTTGCGACCAAATGCCTGGTCCGCCGCCAGATTTTATTTTGTCGATGCCACCGCCTCCATTACCATCATTTTTGATATCCAAGCCAAAGCATGTGGAGACTCTGTTGCCATCAAACGAATCTCAGCCATGTTTTGCTGCATTTATGTGCGGCCAGAATCATCAGCATAATGAGAGCGGCAATGCCTTGATGGAGCTGGTTAGGAGCGATACAAAGAGCTTGGAGAACATTTGGTTCTTTGTCTCATCATGCATTGGCATATTTGTGTTGGGATGTTTTTTGGCCCTAATTGTGATTAGATGTAAGGAGTAAGTATCATTGAATTATGAAGAAAATATCGACATGGACTAACAAAGACATTTTTTTTTTTTTGTTAATTTTTTATTTTTTCACATTCTATTAGCACCTTTTTCTCGTATCACGATGCAAATATAAAGCAAACGGCCATAAATGCTTTGGGAGATGCAACCAAATCGAATGCATTCACATCGGGCGGCATATTATATCCCTGCGCCACGGCCAATAGTCGGGATTTGTTACAAAGTCAATTGGTGAACGATAGTCGCTTGCTCTGGGCTACATTGACACCGCATGGTACACGGCATTTTGTGATTGAAAACTCACAGGATGGTGGACACTATGAGTCGGTTGATTATCGTGGCAAGGCGCATAATCAGGTATTTCGCGGTTATGCCAAACATTCGCAGTCCTTTGTCAAGGTAAATTTAACATTTTTAATATTCAAGAGCTTAAAAAGGAAGCCTAATGGAACGAAATTTGTTTTTGCAGTCTTTTGATAATAATGGATTTGTCGATTATGATTATGAAGATCCAACACCTTTAATGGAATCCTATCACGATGACATGGACTCTGGATATCAAGAGCCACATGAGATTACTGGTTCATTGAAAAGATCACCAATGCGTACTCTTGGCACATCTCCGATTGGACATGAGGCGGCAGTGGCAGCAGCATCGCATTCAAATTGTGGACCAAGTATTAATCCAAATTCCCAGGCCATAAATACGCTATCAATTAGCCGTAAGACCACACTATCCAGGCGCATTAGTGATGCATCTTCTCATAATGGAACATCAATGTAATGTTTACTCACTGAATCACAAGAATTGCGTTTTATGTAAATTATTAACCAGAACCATTGGGAATACATAAGGATATGGATGGATGGATGATAATACCTATGTATATGGGAATTGATGTTGGTGATCGTTCTCGGCGTCCAATAATAATAATAATAACTAAAGAATCAGTATACATTATACACGACCACACACACACATGTACACCCACACACACACACACACACACACAGATGCTGCCATTTTTTAGTATTAGTTGTGGATACATATCGTAAATATGTATCGAATGTTTTTTGAAACTAAAAATGTTGATTAAGTCTAGATCAGCTAATTAACTGAAAACTGCTAAACCAAAAACCAAACTATTGAATCGCTTATAGTATATACTAACTACAATAACAACATTACATATACTATATACTTAAATATAAATATATATATATATATATTATATATTGCAATACATACAAAAAGAAAAACTATACCTACACACACAAACACGCAACACACATGAATAATTAATATATAATTATTATAAAGTAATATATAGTAATTAAAAAAAAAAAAAACACAATCAAACTATTGTATCTACATACAAAAATACCTACTAATAATTAATTTCATTAACTGACATAAAAATTATAAAAGTTTTTCAAATATTTCGCAGCATTTGAATGGATTTTGGCTTGGCTGGAAATTTCTACCTTCTATTAAAAATGACAAAAATATATGTTAAAGATGCAAGGAAGTCCAATTTTCAATTAGATATTATTTATCAGTTTCAATATAAATATTGGGGCTAAAGAAAGAGATAATTTTTCTAATATTTAAACAAATGGATTTTAATTTTCACATCAAAGTCTATCATTTGCAAAATATTAAAAAAATTATAGTAAAAATAGCCTAGTTCAGTTAAAATAACTTTTATACTCTAAACAATTGTAATGTTTAGGAATTAGAATATTTGTCACTTTTAGTTGTTGTTTTTTTTGTAATAATTTATTTAATTTTAATTCGTTTAGAAAAAAAAAATTGTTTGCAATTTTCAATGTACATGTTGAGTATTTTTTTGTTTGTTTGTTTTTTTTTTAATTTTAAGATTAGCAACTTAATATACTCTTGATCCAATCGTGTAGACGCACCTCTATAACATTAACCTGATTATAGTTCTTAAGATGAAATTGGTTAAAAGCAGTCGTTAGATGTATAACAGCGGACACAAAGTCACTGAGGCGTAAGGTGCCATCCTTGCGTATATATCGTTGAATCAGGCAGTTCATAATGTCGGTGCTCAGTTGAAAACCAATGTCACAGAGAGCATCCCGCAGACGTTCGGCCCTCAAAATGCCGGCCTTCTCCTTGGTGTACATTTTGAAGACACCCTGCCAGGACTTTAGATTGACCATAAATGTCTTGAATTGATGGAATGTGATGCGGCCGTTGCCAGATTTATCCTGCAAGGCGATAACCTGACGGCAAATATCAATATTGGCACATCCTTTGATATAATCATTTGGTAGACATGCCTCCAGCAGTTCATGCAATTCAAAACAATTGATGGTCTTATTCTCATCGGCCAGTTGCATATAGACGGGTTCGTATTGGCAAACACTTTTGATTTTCTGTATATTATCGTCGCTCTTGAGCGCCGGAAATGGATCCAGCAAAATCATTGTCTGTGTCTCCAGCGATGAGAGACGAAATGTCGAGGTGCCTAGTATGCGTACGGTGAAGTGTGCCTCTTCGGCTGGTTCATATGTGGTTGGTATAAGCACATAATGCCCAGCCTCCAGTTGGGTGTGATAGCTTACATGTCGTGTATTGCCATAGTCCGAATTGAGGAAGCTAACATGATTCTTAAAGAAGTCCTTTTGTAGGCATTCACTCAAACAGTAATCCCGATTCCACATGTACATGGTGAAACCGATTACTTTCGGTTCCACAGCCGTATGCTGATTGAGGGCAATCACAATGTCCTGTTTCTCCTGTACGGCAATCAACAATTGCGGATTTATGTGAAATGATTCATGATTGCGGCAACCGCCGGCAGTGACACCTCTTTTCCATTGACCCTGATGCATTTTCATTTTCCAATTCTGCGGCCTGCCCTTCAGTGATTCCTCATCGCTGGCGGTATCCTCGTCCAGATAGACAATCTCCAATGTTGTAAACGTTTGCACAAACTCATAAAATGACATCCAAAATTCACCCAAATTTAATTTGCTCAACAGACGGGTTCGTTCCGATGGTGAGACACGCTCCCATGTCTTTGACGATGGCGACCAGTCTCCATGGAAATTTGTCTTGTCCCCAAATGGTTTCGAAGAAAATGTATCCTTTATACAAATTAATTGCACCGTATCACCCATAACAGTTTCCACTTTATCCAAGCAGGAAAGCCTTTGAGGAGAATAAAAGATAAAAAAGGATTATAATTAAAAGAATACTTAAAAAATTCATTCACAATATATCCAAGTACTGTCATATAACCGCAGCAATTTACATTGGAATCTATTCGGATAGTCGAAAATCCGTAGATCGAAGTTGATTTTAAAGATCATATATGTATGGATATTTAAAGAAACAACAATTTAAATTTTTTAAATTTAAACTTAAATTTTTTTAAGCTTTTTACAATAAATATTTTATTGTTTCTGAAGTTCAGTATAAGAAACTTGCTTTTTGGCATTAATTTGAAAAGAACTTTAAATAATTGCTAAGACGGATGATCTAACTAAAATGAGGATGATTGAAATTAAGGAAAGATTTGAATAAACTGAATTATAATACCATAACACTTGAATAATTTCAATAAAAAAAACAGATAGTTGTAATACAGATAATTGAAATACAAAAGTTTATGAATTAGGATAATAGAATATCTGAAAAATTAGAGTTCGAAAAACGTTAACTAGTTACCAGCTAAGACTCGTTACAATGTCAATACTTCAAACAGTTTTTGACTCTTTTCATCTCTTTATATCACCAATTTTGATACCTTTGAAACTGACTGACAAATAACTGAAATTAATAAGCTAAAAATCTTCCTTTTCAAATCGGACCCTCCTCAAAAAACATTTTCTACGTAATGAACTAATTAACTTATCTACTGGCTTATACATATTTTTTAAACCCAACTCAAAACTTGATTTTAAAATTCAATGAACCATTCAAATGAATTTCATTGTGAAAATTCATGATATTTATGCACTTTCTATTTTGCATTTTGGTTGTAACCACCTTCAACTTCATTTTGGGGCCCCCCTCACCCACTAGGTGTATGAATAAATGTTTATTGATTTATCTGTAATTTTCCGTTTGAAACAAAAGTTTCTTTTTTTTTTTTTATAAATTTACATAGAGAGAGAGAGATAGATTGTACCTGTAATTGACATTAATCAGAATTCCATTTGATAAACGCTCTGTGGCATTTTTCTTCTGCACTTGTGAGTTTTTAACGGCTAAACAGGTGATAATACATGTCGTTGACATTTGATCTTTAAGTGTTTGCGGCCTTAGAGTAATATCCGATGTATCAGTTGGTCCAATGGGCATGCACTTGACCACACCGCCAAGTAAATCGGTTAGACCATCCGAACGTGTGCCATACTTTAAGGCCTCGTATGAGCCATGTAGTTTGGCAATTGCCTTCTCCAGCAACGAGGCCCAAAAGCAATTTGATGTCTGTGGCTGCATAAATGCCAAACGTCCATTAATTGTGGGCAGACGATCATCGACCAAGACTTCAACCCATTCGCCACACCACCATAAACGAAAACGGAATATACCCAATGATTTGGCCAAACTCTGATCGGCGGGCACAACGCGATAAAATAAATTTCTCAACGAATAGACCACTCCCAGGCATGACACCAGCCAGCGATCACCCATTTTTCCAGGCACAACATCAAATTCAGCATTCTCATTAAGGAAAGATGGCTGTGGATAGGTGCTAGTAGTGGTAGTGGTAGTATTAGGATTGCTGCTTGAACTGGAACTGATACTGGTACTGGGATTTATAGTACTACTATTTATATTGCTATTACTGCTAGTTGTGCTTGTTATTTCGGCAATACGTTTCCATTGAAAGGTGAATGGTGGAGTTTGATAGTAGAAAACGGATGATTGCACTGCTGGAAAATCGGCATCTTCCCATAAAACATTTCGCGACCTACAATCACTAATAATTCGCTCGTATTTTGATGCCATTGCCATTAAACAGAATTTATTCACGCATATTATTTGTATACATATATATTTATGTATATATATTATTAGATTTTACGCTTGCACCGTTAATATTATTATTATTTTGAAAAACTAAATTTTCTGTCTCTCAACGTGTGGTATAGGTTTCAACTGATTTTGGCTTTGGCAACTTGTTGTTTTCAAAGTGAAAGTTCAAGAGCTGAATGAAAATAACACGCAAAACTCACATAAACACACACACACAAAAAGCACTGCCAACTAGCTTCAGTTTGGGTGATTTGGTTTAAGCCTCAACTCAAGATTCGAGAGTTAACTACCAAAACGGCAGAGTTGCCAACACTACCAACACTAACACTAACAGGCAATCTAAACACTGGTTCGCTTAAAATGAACTTGATAGCTGAGCCTCAATCATGGCTTAGTGGGCGACTAGTTCCAGTTACTTTTACTTCAATCAAGTTTTTAAGTGGTTTTTTTTTATGTACATACATAAATTATGTATGTTTGTAAAAAAAACAAATGAAAAATGTATTGTTATAGGCCTAACTTTAAGTGCTTGTCGTTTCTGTAATTTTAAATAAATACTAAATTTCATGTTATTAAAATTTTAGTAAAAAGAAATTTATTGTAAACATTATTATTTTAGGCAGCAGTTTTGTTTAACCATCAAAAAATTCATGTCTTTGTTTTTAAGTTAGGATAATGTCTTTTGATCTGGAATCGTGATGTTTGTTTTCAAAAACCGGGTCAAATATATTTAAAAGAATACTAAATTCTCGTTTAATTGATATATAACTTTTTGAAATCGGTTAGAAATGGGCGAAAATATAGGCTTGGGAAAATAGGTATAAAATAATTATTTTAAAAATATCTCAAATATTCTCAAGTAACCCTTACTTTGTGATTGTATAATTCTGTCAATTTTCGACCGATTTTCAAAATTTATATAGCAGTTATCAGAAAGTAATATTTATGTTTGCTGTAAAACCTCAAAGACTAAAATTTGCAAATCAAATCGAAATTTCTTTATTGAATATTTAATTATATTTTTCTAAATCGTTATCACCTCAAAAATATTACAATTTAATTTTCGATTTACAAACAAAAACAAAATGAAAATAGGCTCGATTGTTTTATTAAAAAATTATTGGAAATTTTTGTAACTTATTTGTAGTAGAAATAATTTGTCTCTATACAGTAAAGAAGCACACCCACTTAATTCAAAATGTTTAATAAATATAATTTTTATAGAGTATTTTAGCCATTTTTTTTGTAATTAAATTTTGTTGGTTACAACAACTTTACTTTAATATAATTTATCTAATTAAGAATATTAATTTCGTTCTATAAATTGATTGAATAAAAATATATTTTTTTACAATAAACAGTCTTAACAAAAAATATATATAATTGCATTAATATATGGTTGAAGTAATACCCGGATGACACATTAGATAATAAAATATCATAAGAATTATACCAATTACATATAATCCTATAATGGCAATCGATATATACAAAGGTATAAACAAGATACAGGCAGTAATATTTTGTACTAAACAAAAGGATAAATAGTAAATATATTTATATTTGGTTGGTGCATCCTTAACGGGAGTAAAAATAAAAAGGTACACAACGCCAAAGGTAATGCAGCAGAGATAATTCATAAGCGCAGAATTTGCCAATTTCGGTGCATCGACCAGAAAGACAATACTGCCACAGAGAAAGATATGGCCAAGACATATGGCTAATGTAGCCAATGGATATATACTGGCCACATAGGCAATACATAAAGTACGGGAAACTAAAAAATAAATAATGATTAATGATTAATGATAAATACAAAATGATGCCAATTTACTGGCTTACCAGTTAAACATAGAAGAAAAAAGAACTGAACAATAAGGCCATTGGTACCAATATCATATTTGTCCAGTTGAACCAAACGATTTGAGCGATTATATGCCACCAAGCACCAGGCAATACTTAGAAAATATATGACAAATGTAAAGGCACGAAAGTCTGCAATTGATATGAACGAATAAATTTCTAATGCAAAATATAATTGTACTAAAAATTAGCTTACATTAAACTTACATGTCAAAGTCTTAATAAAACGTAGAACAATGACCAATTGTAATATCTTTTGAGGAGCAGTTTCCAAAAATGAGTCAAACAATCGTATAAAGCCGACATTGCATTCTTCCTTGACATACTTTTGATAGTATCTGGACAAAAAAACAAACAAATATTCAATGGCAATGTTCGGAAAGAGGCTGTGCATGGTCATTTGTTCAGGGTGATCAGGTTTAATCGAATTACCTTATTTCACCCTCCTTGTTCTGTTGCTTTTTGGCTTGAGTATAATTTAATGCATAGTTTAATGTATAACCATCACGAAATAGGTATGATATTACTATATCTGACATAGTGCCTCTATAAAGAATTCTCCCATGACCAGTTCGATCTGTGGATACACTGCAAAAAGTCAAATCGTTAGAGTCATGATTAGGAAAAACGTTTATCATCTTACATATGTGAATATATAATAGATGTACTTAACATCGGTATCAATATAGACGCAAGTGTCCAGGCACTATAGGCATACGATTCCGATTTCCAGTATTCGAATACTAGATACCAGTTGACGACAATTGAAATAAATCGCATTATTGCAGCACATCCAGTAAAAAAAATATTACATGAAGTTATCTCGACAATCTCGGCAATGCCCACATAGGGAGATGGCTCGATCTCTTCATGATGATTGCCGGTGCCCTTCATTATTGTAGAAGTTGTATTGAAATCCAAGAATTTGATTTAAATCACTTTGTCTTGCCACATATTGGTATCCACCAACAACAACGGATACAAAGTCATGGTTCGAAAACAACAAACAAACTACACACTAATAGATCACAATGGCAGGTAGAAAAATGCATTTGTTACTCATAAACTAGACTTGGACTTCAGTTCCAAATAGAACAAAGAGACCGGAACAAACAAACTACCAAAAGAGCGAACTGGCTCAAACGAACCAACTGATCCGTATCGATAAGAACCGATCGAACAATCGAATTTGAATTACCCTATGTAAAATTTCCATACAGGGTGAAAACATGAATGCTTTGAACGCTGCATTTTATCCAAATACAATATGCTCTCAGACTCTTAATTTATTTACATGTTACACTCACAATACAAATGTCTATACATTGGTATTTAATTTAAGTGACAAAAATGAATGGATATAAGGAACACTTTAAATAAGTCATACAAATTCGATATCACATCTAACAAAGCATTGACCATTCAGTTTGGAACAGAGAAATATTAATTAGTAAATAAGATTACGAAAAAAGTACCATGCGTTTATATAATAATATTTAAACTTATCATTCCGATGTCCCTTTAGCCGGAACCTCCAGCAGTTTTTCTCGAGAAACTGGCGCGTCGTACTTGAGGTGTTGAGTACATAGAGCCGTTGCTGCTGCTGCTGGCCACTGATGGTCTCAGCGAGTTTCTACGCTGCTGCTGGACAGATTGACGCATTGGCGGTATAGGTGTGCTGGTACAGAATACTTTTTGAGCAGTCCTGGGGTGGGGCGTCATCATTGGATTTTGGTAGGACGATTCGTCAAATGTGTCGATAGAAGACACATTGGGAGCCTTCAGAGTGGGAGCAACGCGCTTAACGGGTATGACTGCTTTCATGGGTCCTGTGCTCTTGGAAATCGTTGATTCGGCCGCCATTGAGGTCCGAGGACCAAAGATGTGTCTTTTGGCTTGATTATTGCTCGCTTGCAACACACTTCTTGGGCCAGCTGCTTTGCTCCCGTTAGCTGCTGATGCAGAAGTCGAAAATGAATTTCGCCGCTGTCTAAACCCAGCCATGGCTTGCGACTTGTCCGATGTTAGAGGCGTCTTCAGTTGACTTTCTTTTGGTGCAATATTCTGACTGTTTTCAGTTTTCTGCTGGTGATGGTGGAGCTGCTGTCGTTGCTGCATCTGGTTAATCACAGTTATGTCCGACATGAGCTTGGACTTGTCGTGAATCGAAAGAGAAGACGATCGGCGACGCATAGAACCGCTTGACGCATCTGTCTGAGTCGAAATTTGGTTTATTTTCGACTCGCTCTGGCCGTGAGGCGGATATACCATACAGCTAGATGGCAATTGACTACCAAGGGATGATAATGATCCCGTCAAAGGATTGTTAACAACTAAAATCACAGTTGGTCGTTGGTTATTGACTGCTTCATTATGCACGACAGTGGATGACGGCTCATTAAAGTCGCCTGTTGTTGTCTGCGTTAGATTATGGCGTTCCAAGAGCTCATTTATCTGCAGGGCCAAGGTAGCGTCCACTACCTCCCTCATATACGGATCCTTTGGCTTTTCAATGGAGTGCGACTCTATGATTGTCTCCCTTTCCTCCGACTCACAGTCATATGTGGCTGAGGACGAAGTCATTACATCTGGTAGTTCTTGCATTTTTGCTCCGGATTCCACAATATCTAAGGACTTTGTCCTACGTTCCTGCAATTGATTGGGGGAATAGACAATGCGATACTTAGTAAGGAGAAACGCGGGCACTTACTTGTGTCTGTTGATCCAAGTCGAGATCAAATGTTCCCTGTCGTGTGTAGACATGGGGCAAACCCTTGGTGGGAGTTTCCGTAATATTTTGTTGACCTTTCAACTCGCAGGAGCTCCCAATTGCTGCACTCAGTGAATCAATTATCACATTGAACTCCTGTATTAGATGTTTATCCAATTTGTCATTTACAAGATTTCTCAAATCTTGCAATAATTTGCCTACACCGGAATCCTTCGCGGTCTGTGGATGAGTTTCTGTCTTCGCCGCGACTGTTGAGGGATCCGAGTCAAATGACGAAATCCTCATTAACTTTAAGTCTGCCTCAAATTTTGCGCGCGACAAAGTATCATCTTGGTCATCCTCAATGAGTTTAAGGGGCGATTCCGCTGACAGCATTTGCAGATCATCCGCCAGAATCCTCTTTTCAAATTGAGATTTTCGTCCATTTTGTGGTGTACTAACACCAATGGCTGCCTTCAGCTTGAGCAAATGCTTTTGAAATGAATTGTTACTACTATTAACTGAACGCTGTCGGGTCAGAACTGGTCCTCCAGTTGGAGGAGCAGTTGCTCCGTCTACCTCAGCCTGCATTCCAATGGGGGGACTTTCATTATTAAGATCTAAATCAAGATCTTTCGTTGTGGCTCCAGTGAATGTCTTTGCCTCTTGTTGGGCTTCTAAATTGATGGCCTACAGATCAAAGGAAATGTACATACATATGTACATGAACAGGTGTGTGTGTTTGTATGGGTATTTTTGCATGTATTTATTACCTTGATACAAGCTTCCTTTTCCACACAGTCAAAGGGATCGTAGGGTCCCTTAAAACTAGATGTGGCATCAGTTTTAGGTTCCAATTCATCATGAGGTTCTTCATCTTTCTTCACCTCATCCCAGCCGGTCAAGTCAATTAAATTTCCAACGTCACACATTATTGCAATTAAAACCGTTTTAATAAATTTGCCAACTTTAAAACAAATGCCCGGTTTCCCGCTATTAGTGATGGCACTTTCCTCTTAACACCCATAAACAGTTTCTGGAATATTGGAATATAATAGGAACATTGTTATCGTTTAGCACATGCATACATATTCGCACATACATATACACATGCATATGTATATGATAGTAAACGGATTTTAGAATTAGAATTTCTTTCCAATTTGTAGCTGTTAGGGGCCGCCAACTTGCAAATGCCGGTTGGGCATTATATTGAACTTAATTTGGATGATCTATCGATTTTACCTTGAACTTGGCTCATACGTACATACATACATATTATTCAATTAAACCCGATTTCGTTTTTTATCAATATCCATAATTTAGCCTCATGGACAAATAATGCAGTATGTGTTGCCTTTGTACATTTGTACAAATACACACTTAAGTATGCATTCCACCTTTGAGTCTCTCCTGACTCATTCCAAGCTTTATCTGAATTTATTTTCTATAAAATATAATATGGAATTGAGCAGACACGCAAGATTTTAGAGAACGTTGCAACGATATAATTCTAGCGTGGCCTTGAGTGTTTTAGACGTATGGATTAGGTTACATGCATATCATTATTTCAAGATCTGATCAGAGTAAAACTCTGATTTGGACTTTGTCCACGCATTAAATGAGACTATTTTTTTACAATTTGAATCAATAATTCGTATTGCTTTTACCTTTATTTTCACATTTATGATACGCATTTTTTGATTTACAAAAGAACAAAAAAATAGGAGAATAAATATATTTCTTTTATGATGTACATATTTATGTACATATATATAAGCCGTATTCCATTTATGTACCCCAAACCCTTGTTGTAAGATTTCTTTGTTTCCATATACCGGAGGAGATTGCATTATCGGATATCTTTTAATACATTTTTACGAGAAGTAGTGTATAAAATTGAAAAGCCTCAGGGACCACTGATCACTTGCTCAATACATTCAATTCATATAAAATAATGATGAAGAAAAAAATTCGAGAAGCAGTTGCTTTCATTTCTTTTGTTCTGTGATTGAATTAGCCTTGAAGCTGCCTAATAAATTGTTTATCATATAAATTTGCAAATTATGAAACATCACTTTTCATCATATCGTGAGTTTTTCTTCGAGCGTGACCAACGCACACATATGTATATGTAGATACAGAGATTCTAATCTTAAAGTGTATAAGCTTAATGTAATAAATATTTAAAGAACAATAATATCATTATCAAATACATTGCCCACTCTTGCAATATATTAATTCGAGTAGCACTGCTGCCGGGAGCAGCGGTTAGAGGAGATTTCTCAAAATTACGGCACAAAGTTTCATTTCTAATGAAGTTGAACATTGATTCGACAAGATTGGCTGGCGTTATATCGGAACAACCTTCCAGATGCCGTACAATACACGACTCAAGGGTGTGAATATCGTCGCATTGTTTTTGCCCTACAACCAACTTGGGTATTGATTTTATTTTATTATCATGTAAGTTCGCCGTATCCATATATGATGAAAATGTATCATTTATGCACTGCTGAATATTATCCTTCTTCGATTCAAAGCATTCGGGTCCCTTTTCGGCAATAAATAAAGCAATATGATCACCATCCTTATGGCACACGAAATTCAAAAGACTTCGAACGATACGTTTGATGACATCCTGACTCTCTTGCTCCTCTTTGTCAAGGCAAGGGATTAGCTTGGTGGTAAACGTTTCGAAGCATTCAATGGCATTTGATCGCCTGTTGCAATACTTGTTGAAAACCATATCCAGCTCACCATTGGGACTGGCCTTCTCAATTTCCTGTTGCATGGTATTGTAGTTGATGATATTGTTAATGCATTCACTGAGCACAGCAAATGCAGCTTCAATCTCCGTATACGCCTCAGTTCCGACCTTTTCGCCCGAGACCTCTATACATTTATTGCGAAACAAATCCTTGGCATCGTTCAGACTAAAATTGGTCTTTAGCAATTCCTCAGGAACAGGCACAGGCAGTTGGTGTGGTAAGTCCAGCTTATCCAGACTGAATTCTTGGGCGATGATTCCCATATTATTAAAGCATATGAACATGGATATGCAGCTGGCGATTGTCCACGAAGTTGCTATGTTAATTTTGGCCATGACGTCTCCCTTTTTTTTTGTGGCTAAGTGTAAATAAGGCTTTCGTGTAAATATGTATATATCAGTTTTTATGTAAAAATTATTGGCTTGCTGTTGCTTAAAGTATTACGCTCTAGACGACACTTCTACCATTATTGATGCAACGCTCTGAAAACGAAATTGTTTGTCCCGTCATCGACATTTAATTAACTTTTAATTTACTTACATAGATGAGATGGAAGCTCCGAATAGAATTAGCAATTTTCTTGTCTTTGAAGAATAAATAACTATAAAGTCATTGTATATGTTATCGAACAAGAAACAAACATATTCATTGTATTGCGGCAATTGGATATGATGAAATGGAACACCGAAACCGCAAATCGTCTGCCCACAGATTGTTGTGTATGACAATATAAAAGATTTTCCTTTCAAAAATGATCAATTAATTTTTGCTAATTTTATATATGCAAAGATGTATATATTTATTGAGATTTCAGTCAGAATATGGGTTCGATATAATTCACCCCATTTCGATGAAATTCCTATATTCCAGAAACTGTTTATGGGTGTAAAGAGGAAAGTGCCATCACTAATAGCGGGAAACCGGGCATTTGTTTTAAAGTTGGAAAATTATTAAAACGGTTTTAATTGCAATAATGTGTGACGTTGGAAATTTAATTGACTTGACCGGCTGGGATGAGGTGAAGAAAGATGAAGAACCTCATGATGAATTGGAACCTAAAACTGATGCCACATCTAGTTTTAAGGGACCCTACGATCCCTTTGACTGTGTGGAAAAGGAAGCTTGTATCAAGGTAATAAATACATGCAAAAATACCCATACAAACACACACACCTGTTCATGTACATATGTATGTACATTTCCTATGATCTGTAGGCCATCAATTTAGAAGCCCAACAAGAGGCAAAGACATTCACTGGAGCCACAACGAAAGATCTTGATTTAGATCTTAATAATGAAAGTCCCCCCATTGGAATGCAGGCTGAGGTAGACGGAGCAGTTGGAGGACCAGTTCTGACCCGACAGCGTTCAGTTAATAGTAGTAACAATTCATTTCAAAAGCATTTGCTCAAGCTGAAGGCAGCCATTGGTGTTAGTACACCACAAAATGGACGAAAATCTCAATTTGAAAAGAGGATTCTGGCGGATGATCTGCAAATGCTGTCAGCGGAATCGCCCCTTAAACTCATTGAGGATGACCAAGATGATACTTTGTCGCGCGCAAAATTTGAGGCAGACTTAAAGTTAATGAGGATTTCGTCATTTGACTCGGATCCCTCAACAGTCGCGGCGAAGACAGAAACTCATCCACAGACCGCGAAGGATTCCGGTGTAGGCAAATTATTGCAAGATTTGAGAAATCTTGTAAATGACAAATTGGATAAACATCTAATACAGGAGTTCAATGTGATAATTGATTCACTGAGTGCAGCAATTGGGAGCTCCTGCGAGTTGAAAGGTCAACAAAATATTACGGAAACTCCCACCAAGGGTTTGCCCCATGTCTACACACGACAGGGAACATTTGATCTCGACTTGGATCAACAGACACAAGTAAGTGCCCGCGTTTCTCCTTACTAAGTATCGCATTGTCTATTCCCCCAATCAATTGCAGGAACGTAGGACAAAGTCCTTAGATATTGTGGAATCCGGAGCAAAAATGCAAGAACTACCAGATGTAATGACTTCGTCCTCAGCCACATATGACTGTGAGTCGGAGGAAAGGGAGACAATCATAGAGTCGCACTCCATTGAAAAGCCAAAGGATCCGTATATGAGGGAGGTAGTGGACGCTACCTTGGCCCTGCAGATAAATGAGCTCTTGGAACGCCATAATCTAACGCAGACAACAACAGGCGACTTTAATGAGCCGTCATCCACTGTCGTGCATAATGAAGCAGTCAATAACCAACGACCAACTGTGATTTTAGTTGTTAACAATCCTTTGACGGGATCATTATCATCCCTTGGTAGTCAATTGCCATCTAGCTGTATGGTATATCCGCCTCACGGCCAGAGCGAGTCGAAAATAAACCAAATTTCGACTCAGACAGATGCGTCAAGCGGTTCTATGCGTCGCCGATCGTCTTCTCTTTCGATTCACGACAAGTCCAAGCTCATGTCGGACATAACTGTGATTAACCAGATGCAGCAACGACAGCAGCTCCACCATCACCAGCAGAAAACTGAAAACAGTCAGAATATTGCACCAAAAGAAAGTCAACTGAAGACGCCTCTAACATCGGACAAGTCGCAAGCCATGGCTGGGTTTAGACAGCGGCGAAATTCATTTTCGACTTCTGCATCAGCAGCTAACGGGAGCAAAGCAGCTGGCCCAAGAAGTGTGTTGCAAGCGAGCAATAATCAAGCCAAAAGACACATCTTTGGTCCTCGGACCTCAATGGCGGCCGAATCAACGATTTCCAAGAGCACAGGACCCATGAAAGCAGTCATACCCGTTAAGCGCGTTGCTCCCACTCTGAAGGCTCCCAATGTGTCTTCTATCGACACATTTGACGAATCGTCCTACCAAAATCCAATGATGACGCCCCACCCCAGGACTGCTCAAAAAGTATTCTGTACCAGCACACCTATACCGCCAATGCGTCAATCTGTCCAGCAGCAGCGTAGAAACTCGCTGAGACCATCAGTGGCCAGCAGCAGCAGCAACGGCACAATGTACTCAACACCTCAAGTTCGACGCGCCAGCTTCTCGAGGAAAACTGGTGGAGGTTCCGGCTAAATGGACATCGGAATGATGATCAGTATTTGGTCCCGTGCGACCAACAGCCAGCACGGGACAATGTCGTGCGAAAGTAAATAATTTAAGTTGTTGTTAACCTTGAAGATAAACTCCAATGTCGAAATGACCCACACCAGCCCGGCCCAGCCCAGCCTATGCGGTTAGCTGGCGGGGCTGTTGGCTATCTCTTCATGCTTGACGTCTGTGAGAAGATAATGTCACTTAAGAAATACGTAATAGAATAGAGTTAATAGCAATTATATACATATGTAGTCGTTTATTTCATAAGAAGAAATGCATTTCGATTTTGGTTATTAAGTTTTCTTTCTCTTCCCCTCTCTCTCTCCTTTAATTTCTTAATCGTATTCCATCCATATTATGTGTTAAAAGAATCAGGAAAAGAGTTAGCAAGGAAAACAAACTTGTACTTTGTGTTATATTTTTTTTTTTATGTATAAGGCTTTAATTGAAATCAAATGAGATTAGGAGCTCGTGCACTATGTCAAGGACTTTGTGTCTGTTATATACTAATGCGTTCCTAAAACTGATTCTCATTTACATTGTTAAAGAACCGAAAAAGGTGACTCTCTACAATTGAAATGGCTTAAAATAAGCAATATATAAACATTTTATATAGATATGTCTGTCTTTATTGTTAAGTTTTGCACATTTTTCTTTGACCTCTAATATTAAAATACATTTTGTGTCGATGATGAATTGATAGATTTAATTGCAGTGAAAAAAAAAAAACAAAAACAAAGAGTATCAAATGTAATGTATCATCTATCTGGAAAAGAGTTTTTCCCCACATGACTTGAGTTTAATTATATTATTCATTAAGCTTCTTCTTCAAGATGGCCAAATGGGTTAGACAATTGTCACGATAATTGCGACGCTCGGCCAACTTGTCCAAGGAAACCATTTCGTTCAATTGCTTGGCCACATCCACAGCCACGGGTCCTTCCATTTTTGGTGTGGGTCCCATGGTTTGACTAACATTGTAAATTGTTTGGGAATAACGTTCAAAATAATTGGCCATGCCTTCGGCATTCAGATGGGCCGTCTCCAAAGGTCCAAGGAAAGCATAACGTGGTCCCAGGCCATCGCTCATTACACTATCGATATCTTTGACATTGAGAATGCCAGCCTCAACGAGACGCCATGTCTCATTCAATATGGCATATTGGATGCGATTCAAGGCAAAGCCTTCAATTTCACGAGATAGGGTAACTGGTTTTTGGCCAATTTCGGTCATTAAGGCTCTGGTTTTTTGCACCAATTCCGGTTTGGTCCACGGTGCTGGCACAATTTCAACTAGAGGTACATAATACGGTGGATTGACGGGATGAGAGACAACAACCTGTTACAAAAAAGACATAAAAAGAAAAACAGAAAAATAAAACACACAAACAAGATTAGAAGACACTTAAGAAAAAACAAACACAAGGACAAACTACTATAGAATGTATGTCGTTTGTTTAAGGTGTTCCTCTTATCTTCTCACTCACATTATGCTTGTGCTTCAAGTCGGCACTGAAAAGTGATGGTAGGAATGTGCTTGTAGAGCTGGACAGGATTGTGGTATCATCGACGACATCGTCTAGCTGTTTATATAGAGCCTTCTTCAAATCCAGACGCTCGGGTATACATTCTTGAATCAGGATGGCACCCTTAACCAGCTCCTTGATGTCATTGGTGCCCGAAATGCAACTGAATTGCTGTACAGCATTCAATTTGCCACGCAAAAGTCCCTTTGATTCCATATCCAAAAGTTCCTTTTGCGTTTGCTTCAATGCTGTGGCCACTTGTTCCGGCAGGATGTCATAGAGTACCACCTGATAGCCAACTGAGGCGAATAGCATGGACCATGAGCGACCAATGAGACCACTAAGAAAACCATAACAAAAATTACATAGTCACCAAAAAAAAAAAAGGACATTTTTAAGAGGACTATTTATTACCTGCCAACGATGCCAATTTTAGCTTTCTTTATTTCGGCCATTTTTTAATGGGATTTGTTTTGTTTTGTTCTAATGCAGAGAGAAGCAAATACTACAATGACGACCACCACGTTAGACGGAGTACATGCGTTTGAACAATTATACGAAAAGGCAACCGGTTTAATATTAAGCGAGATAGCACCGCCAAAAGGTGAACTCGACCTATATGTACATATACTGTGTTGTGGGGTGTTGGGGCTGGGTGTTGGTGATTTTAAAAAGAGATAATAAACACACACACACACACACACACGCACACACCAATCTGCTGCCGCTGCTGCGCTACTGTGAAGAACAACAGTTCTATAAATGAAAACCAAAAAAAAAAAGAACCACCCACTAGACAATTTACTATGAATTATTTGATTATGCGGGCGGGGAAAGAAAAACAAAAATGAAATAAGCATGATAAACCAGTTTAACTTGCTCTCAAAAAATATTCATCAATATATCATTTTACTTTAATTTGGTTACAGTAAAGTTTCGATTATTGAGTCAAAAAATGTATGAACAAATATTTAATAAGTAACTTTGTGTGCTTTTAAAACACCCAAATGTTACTCTTTCTTTTATATTATATTACTATTTTCATCTTCGTAACGCTACTCAATATATTTTGAAAAATATAGGTTAACCTCAAAGTTGACATTAACCTAACAGTTTCCAAACCAAGATCTTTTTACTTATACATATGTATTTCAATTCTAACTTTGGGTGTTTTTTAAAACCTTAATATTACACTGTTTTTTAAATTATTATTATTTGGTTGCTAATTTGGCTATAAGGATGGAAAAATAAAGGTTAACCTAAAAAACTAATCTAAAAGTGAGCAAACATTTCTTTATATATGTATGTTATTTCCGTGACTTTGGACATTTTAAAAATACCTACATATGTACTACATTTTCATATAGGCTAATCACGACTTATAGTTTTGATGGAAATATATCCATACTCTTTCTTTTATATTATATTATTTTTATCGTAACGTTGCTTTAAATTTGTTAATAAATAAATTTAAAAAAATAAATAGAATATAGACCAAACATAAATAAAAAAATTATAGGCTAACCTGGCAGTTTTGAAGCAAATATATTTTTAAACAGCAACATATATAAAGAAAAATGTAAAATCATTTGAAAGAATAATATATTCTAACCGATAGCACTAAATTCAAATGCGTTTAATTTTAGTAACATAGAAATATAGATTATGCAACAAAAAATTCAACAAAAAGTTCATTTAATCAAATTTAAATTCTGCTGCCTATAAATCAACTTATAAATTTATTGTATTTATTTAGTTTTTATTTATGTGATTTTGTTCATTTTTAGTATGTGATGATAGTGCAGTTAACAAATTTCCAATTGGGTCTAAATGTTCGACTAAAATCGAGTCAGAAATGCCCTTAATTTGACATTTATTAATAATTCTCTTTTATAATGTTTACTGACTAACAAGTATCTTTGTGATTTGTTATAAGCAACAAAAACAAATACAAAAGTCTTGGACAAATATGCGTAGGTATATTTCTTTTGGATTCTCCTTGATATGTACCTCTAAGTATATATATATATATGTAGGTATATATGTAAATCTGTTTATTGGGGTCCCTAGCTATAATTATCTGAGTTCTTATCGAAAAACAAAAGAGTTGGTAAAATTCCTTAAAATTTTTTAAATGTCATTTTGACAAGATCAAAAATATTTTTCTCTAATCTTTCTCTCTAAAATAGTTGTCCTATAATATTATCTAAATTTTTATTTATTTTTGTCAAACCTTTGATTTTCCGGCTCTAGGACCAAAATAAAAACGATTCCATTTGTTCATATAATCTCAATATTTATATTAGCCATATTCCTTCTCCAAACTAATGGACCATTTCTGTGGAAGAGTGGAGAAAAACAGTTTACAAACATTTACATGTAAATTTCATTGTGTTGGGGTAATTAATTAAAAAATTCTTTCAACCTTTTCTTGTCATAATTAGAAAGTGCAATATACATATACAAGAATATTTATTGTATAAATTAAGTGATTGCTGAAGATATAGCAATGTCGTCTTATCAGCAAACAAATTTCCTATATACATATATATAGATTAAACATATGTAAGCAGCTGCTAATTGGGATTAGTGGGAGGTTAGACCATATAGAACTTTCGACCCTCTTTTGTCATTTTATTTTAGAGCCAATGCAATTAAACTAATTAATGTTACTAGTTGGATAAATGCAAGAATTATCTTTCTCTCTATATGCATAAAAAGCTTTTAGGACATTTCGTTGAGGAAAAATCTGAATACCTTGGACCTCCAAATTATTTTTATTATTTGTGGTCATATTATTTAACATTATTACATTTATATTGGCTCTGAAACAATTTTACTATTTACTATTACAATTAAACGATTTTGCATTTTTGGAGTTTATATAGAAATATATAATTTATTTTGTTCTATGTTTTGGATATTATCTTTTATCTTTCTTATTTTCCAAATTCTTATTTTTTTTTTTTATTATTAACGTCAGCTAAAGTTTAGGTAGATAAGGTAGATGTTAGATGTTCCTTAAAGAGCCATTTTACGTCCCTCGATAGATATTTCCACAGCACGACGACTTTCCTTTAAACGTTTTGAATCCAAAAAACGTTTCATATGTTTCTCATAACGATTTGGTTTTCGTTTTGTTGACTAAAAGAAAAGTAATTTAGTATATTGTTATAATTGTTTTAGTCTGTGGTAGACCTACCGAAGAGACTTCGCCCTCAACCGTTGATTTGGGCCGTATAACATAATCTTTGTTTGAGGGCATTGGAACACGGGCACGTGCAACCCACCCAGGATCACCGGGACGCAATAATTTATCCTCGCTGGAAAATGTTTGATTTAACGAATGGGTTTTATTTGTTGAGCTACTAGCTGCCGGTTGGGGTTCCGGACTTTTGTGACGAAATCGTGTCATTTGCGCTAAATCACGCTCCTGACGTTCCTCTTTGCTCATGGCCGAGAAATCACAACTCAAATTGAATATAGGACGAGCCCATTCCGATATTAAACGCCCGGCACGAGCCCGATTTTGTTTGGTCTCTTGTGGATGTTTATACAAATACATGACTGCTTTACCGATACCGGATTGCTTGAGATATTGCTTCTCAATGGTTGGAAACTACAAAAAGAGGATAACAAAAATCATAGTGAACAAGGATGGTTTCATATAAAAGAGTGTGATAAGAATATTTACATCGGATAATAGCTTTAAAATACTCTCGCGTATTTGAAGGCAGGGCAGACTTTTGTTAGGCAATGGCGCTAGCCAATCTGTAAGTACATTAAGGACATTATGCTCCACAAATGCCAGTTGCAGATCCTTTTTAATCAGCTGTGACATCACTTGTTTTAGCATTGATATCTTTTTGGTGGCAGGCTTGCCTAGTACATTCAATTGCCTATCATCGTCCGATGCATTTTTCATATTAATTATTAACTGGTCAATAAGATCATCATTATCATTGATGAGATCGATATCCCTTTTGCGCCGACGCACACGTTTCTCTTCCTTCTTGCGCATCAGCATGGCATCAAAGTCCGAAACAAAGTTACTATTCCTATAAAGAAAATATCCAAAATTAATCACCTTAATAATTATAATTTGATGGAGATCTTACTGTGTATCATTGGAAATTGGTGTGTTCTCATCATCAGAGCTCTCTACAATTTTTTCTTGTGCGTTCTCTCTTTCTTTGTCCTTGGCATTGTTGTCGTCCTGCTCTTCATCCTCGTTATCGGTATCTGTGATCTTGGGTCGTTTCTTATGAGTTGTCGGGGAATCGTCTGTAAATATAAAATTTTTAGTAATTTATTGAGTTTAATGGTTGGCCATGTAATTACCTTCCGAATCGCTAATGGCCAGTCGTTTGCGTCTGGAATCACCTTGTGCAGATGGCGACTTTGGTGACCCAGAGCGCGAGCGACTGTCTCGGGAACCATTCCGTTTCTTTTGACCAGAAGCTATGCTACTCGAACGACTGCGACTGCGGCTCCGTGAACGTGCTGAACCACTGCGAGAGCGTTTAGAGCCACTGCGAGATCTTATGGAGCCGCTACGTGACCGTCTAGAACCACTGCGTGAGCGCCTAGAACCACTGCGTGACCGTCGAGATCCCGAGCCACTTCGGGAACGACGTGAACCACTGCGGGAACGGGCCGATCCACTGCGAGAACGTCGAGATCCACTGCGTGAGCGCCTGGAGCCACTACCTGAGCGTCTAGAACCACTACGGGAACGCCGTGATCCTGAGCCACTGCGAGACCGACGTGAGCCGCTGCGGGATCTGGCTGAACCACTACGTGAGCGCCTGGATCCACTGCGGGAGCGTCGAGAGCCCGAACCACTGCGAGAACGGCGTGAGCCACTGCGAGAACGAGCTGATCCACTGCGAGAACGTCGGGATCCACTGCGTGAGCGACGGGAGCCGCTACGGGAGCGTCTAGAACCGCTGCGAGAACGTCGGGATCCCGAGCCACTACGAGAGCGCCGAGATCCACTGCGTGACCGTCGGGATCCACTGCGTGAGCGTTGGGAGCCACTGCGGGAGCGACGGGATCCACTGCGCGAACGCCGGGAACCACTGGGCGACCGATTGGAGCCACTACGTGAACGAGACCGTTTCGATCCACTTCGAGAACGAGAGCGTTTTGAACCATTTTGGGATTGTTTCGATGGACTGCGGGAACGTCGGGTGCTACCATTTGATCTGGATCTTCTAGAACCGCCGCTGGGCGAGCGTGAACGACTTGTTCTTGAGCCGCTGCGAGACCTCTCCCGTGACCGACTTCTTGAGCGTGCCTTCTGAGATACGGCTGACGGTGACGGCGATCTGCTTATGCTATCTCTTTGAGATACGGCATCTGCATCTCCCACTTCTTTAGTTTGCAGTTTGTTTGTATATGCATTCGAATCTGGGACATCATCTTTTAACACTTGTTCCTCCTCCGTTTCAGAGGTCGCGTCGTCGCCAATCTTTTCGCCTTCATCTCCAAGGTTATTTGCTTCAGTCTCATCATCATTGGTTGGCGTGCCTGTGTAACAAAAGGGAAATGCGATTAGCTAACGGTAAATAAGAAAACGGAATGCACATCAAAATAGAGCAAAAAGACCAAATATCTCATCGTTTTTAACCTTTCTCAGGCGCCGCCGCCATCTCTGCCGCCGATTCGTCCAATGTCTCCATTTTTCTTTTTTTTCTTAACTAGTACTTCTTACATGTGTAACCGATTCAAAAAAAACTTATGTAAATAGAATATGGTGACTGGACAAAAAAAAATGCACCGATTATAAATTGTATATTCAATCAACTCTACCCATCCAATGACTAATATATTTATATTTATTTAATATTTATTTAATATTTATAAAACACGATGTTTTCGCATTTTTATGTTTCACGATAGAGGTGGAAAAACTATCGATGTTATATACGATGTTTTTGCATCTATCTGCTGTTGTTGTTTGCCAGCACTGATCAATCTTGCGTTTTTCAACACTCGAATTGAATCTATAAATATATCGATAAATATCGGATTAATCGTCTTCTAATGTCTCTAAAGCGGAAAGTCGTCTTTTAAAACGGGCTGGCAATTACATATATTTATAGTATACTTTTTGAACAAGTATTTGCTTCTTTTGAATAATGGATCAAATATTGGTATCGAACAAGATGGGAAAGTGGAATGAAATGATGGGAGCCACAGTGCAACGACTAATTATTAGTGTTGAAAAGTGCTAAAACTGCTGATAAATACCGGGCAGAAAATTATTGTTTACAAAAATTTTGTTTTTATTTGTTTGTGTTTGTTGCTAACGAACATGGCCATGGCTAGCGTATCATCGGCACGAGAATCATTACAACATGCTCTGACAAATCGTTTTTTACCCAATCTCGAGTATTTATTGCAAGGTTCCATATTAGACTCTGCCGTGGAACATCTGATGCACAGGTGAGTCGCAATTTGGAATGGCAAAAAAATATATATATTTAATCCATTGCTAAACCAGATTAAAGGGTCTTTGTGATAATGTAGACACCTCACCGGAACCTTTTCACGACCTGGAAGTATGCATGAGTCTGCGTCAGCCAAATTCCAGTCAGCCACTATTGCTTCGCGTCCGACGAGCCATGGATCGAGATGCGCCCATGCAAATGCGCTATTTGGGCCAACCGGAGGTGGACCAGCGACGACCCACACTGGTACGCAGCTGCATGGACTGTGCATGTACCAATGGTATTCTGGACTTTCTAACCGAAATGGGTTTTCGTCTCGAATTTGAATATCTCGCCAAGGGATATATGTTTCGCAAGGGCCGTATGAAAATTACTGTATCCAAGTTAATTAAAATTGTCCACGGCAAACAACAGGATATGGCTAATGAGCCAATCTCTCAGAGTTATATAGTCGAACTATCGGTTGTGGCACCCACCGGTCAAGAGAATGTGGGCGAGGAAATGCGTGTCTTTGCGGAGCAATTGAAACCGCTCGTTCAGTTGGAGAAGATTGACTACAAAAGACTGGGACCGATGCCGTAATAAAAGAATAATAGGGAATAAATCACAACTAAATATAACAAAAATGAAATATTTTTTTTATTATTTAAAAAAAAAAGACCCCAACACTGTGAAAAACTTAATCTAATCCTTAAATGCCTCATTGAGGGCCTGCAAATTTCGATCACTGACATGTACTTGGAGATCACTGCGACCCATCAGTGAGATGACCATCTTGACAGTGCTCCAAATTGAATCGGACATTTGATTTTGACCACCACTGAGCGATGGACCCCCACCGGCGGCCACATTGGGCAGCTCACGTGCAGCGTTTGTATGGGCCTGCATGGTTAATGCAGTCAGCAGATGCTCCACTGCCTCCTTATAGGCCTTAAGATTCATACAGCAGACGCCAACATTATAGCGCACTCGTATGAAGCCTGGCTGTAGCTGAAGAGCCTGTTGATATGCCTCGACAGCCTCCACGGAACGCGAACCATTTGCCAGGCTAGCTCCCAAACGATTCCAGACTTTAGCATTTTGAGGGTCCACCTGAAGAGCCGCCTGATAACAATCCACCGCTTTGTCAAATTCACCGGATAGATTATACAGAACGCCTAAGGCCTCTTGAACATCGGGATCCACTTCGGGCAAGCGCAGACGCACTGCTTCCAAATAGATCTGTTGCAAATCTTGCAATTTTTTTGGCCCTATCAGCGAAGAGGCTAAAGAGACACCATCGCTCTTCAGGTCTGGATGGGATTGTAACAATTGCGTGTATGATGGATGAATCTCCAACCAATTGGAGAGCATTTTAACGGCATTATATTGTAGTCCTTCATTTGTATAGCACACAGCCAGCGCCATAATCACCCGGCGATTATCCGGCTGTAGTTCCAAGGCACGCTTCAGTGCAGCTATACTCTGTGGATCCATTTCATTTTCCGCCTGGGATACGCCCAATAGTTCCCAGATTTCTGCACGTTCTGGCTCCTTTTTAGCTGCCACCTCGAAACAGAGAACGGCACTGGGAATGTCACCTTTGGTCAGATACTCTTTGCCCTTCTCAAAGGCATTATCTAGCTCCGACATGGGATTCTCTTCGGCAAACTCGTACTCCTTGTAGTTGTCCAGATTCTCATTGTATTCCGATAGCCATGGATGTTCATTTTCCTCGGCTAGCTTTTGCCATTCGTCTTGCAATCGTTGCCAAAATTTCTCATTAAAATTGGCAGAGGCCTGTTCTTTTTGCTCTGTGGAGCGTTGATAGTCGGTTATCCAATCCTCTAAAGACTCTCCTTGTGGAGCACGTGGCAAATTGTCTGTGCTAATTGTTTCCATATTTGGATCGAAAAACACATCGTTCTGTTGTTGCTGCATGGGGGGTAAATAATGTCCAGGCTGTGGCCTCATTGCAAAGTTCTCAGCTCTTATCAATGGACCATCATCAAAGAACTCTTGGACATGTTGCATCTGTTGATGTTGGGGTTGCATATTAATTATTTTATTGGACAAAACAGGTGGAGCCATGCCTTGGGCAAAGTCATGACTCCATTGGGCTGCTTGTTGTTGATGCTGCTGCATCTGTTGCTGCTGTAGTCCCCCATGGCTATGGATATTAATGTCTCGCATCTCTTGTAGTAAAGTGTCCATCTGGAATGATTGTGCAGGTGCGGCCACTTGACCCAGAAACTCATTGACCAGCTGATCCTCTGGTCGCATGCCGCGTTCAAATTGTCTTTGAACGAATCCCTCATCCTTGTGGGCCACATCTCTGGTGAATTGGCCGCCTAGCTGCATAAGGGGATTAACCCCACCACAATCGCCTTCAACCAAAGGACGTAACGACGACATGGTCGTTATAATTATGGTCCAAAATACTATTTATTTTCGAGTAGGAAAGCGATAATAAACGAAAAAAAATCAAAAGATAATAAACAAAGTCCAAATGTCCAATTATTAGAGATGACACTTTTGGCGTATGGCAACCAACTCCGTTAACCGATTGTAAAATGGAGCTGCCAACTGCTTTTATATATGTGAGCTTTTTGTCATGGCCTCAAATCGGCGGTAAATTTGAAAAAAAATAATATAAGAAAATTATATTATTATAGTTTTGACAATAAAATCACAAATCAGTTTTAGTTAATTTAACTTTTAAACGACCTAGTGATTCTTGAAATCAGTTCTTTTTCTTTTTATAAATTGCCAAATTTTTGATGTTGTGTTCCCATACAAATTTCGTTGACTCAGCCAATTATAATTTGTTTTTTTTCTTGTCGCATTTTGCTTGCCAATTCTGCCAGCCATTTTCAGTTTACCAAAGCCATTGTGGCCCTCTTCGACTAGACAACAAGGAGGAAAGGTCATGGTGTATTGCATAGTTCTGCGCCGTTTCATGAACCAATGAATGAAAATAAAAGAACCTGTTCCTCCAATCAATGAAACCAGCTAACGAATCGAAGTGGATTTGCATAATGGATAGGAAAAAAGGTTTTAATGCTAATGTATATTAAATTTAGTAAGGTAATAATTATAACCTAAAATAAAATAAAACTGAACCAGTTCTCATCATCATATTCAAAAAAATGAACTAGTGTTGGGAGCATCTCGAATTGATGCTGAAAACGGCAAATGCTAATGATGATGATGACAGCAAAAGCAGCAGCAGCAACAACAACAACAACAACAAGGGTAAGAAGAAGTGGGGGAATGAGAAAAAGGAGCAAGAGTACCTGTGTCCCATATAGGCCAACATTTTAAATACAAATTGCAACGGTGATCCCGCTGCTGATGTTTCTGGCTGATGTTGCTTGCACTTGCACTCTATCTCTACCCCTTCTATCTCTTTCTCATGCTCTTTCGTACTCTTTCACACCTTGCCCGGCCAACTGTCTATTAGGTTTGTACACTTTTTGTACATTCTATTGGCAACTGATTAGCATTTAAATTAAAATGTCGCAAAGTGGCCTTAACAAAAATGGTCTACACACTCACAAACACACACTGGCGCACTCACACATACACACACACACACACACACACACACACAATAGATAGATGGCCAGCTTTATTGTCTCTCTGCTTTGCGTGTTAGCTGTTACCGTTACCGTTACCTGTTTATGCCGAGATTGCTCCTCTGGGCCTCCCCATCTCTCCTGCTATCCAAACCCCAACCCATCCCTATCCCCAAATCCTTTGTGTTCTCCCATGGATATGCGATGAGATGCATTGCAATGCTCCACTTCAAAGAGAAGAAAACCAATGAAAAAAAAACACACACAAGGGGGAAATATGTTTAAAGGCAGAAAGCAGGCATCGCTTAATTATGGAAATTAATTTGCTTTTATATGAATAATGCTAATTGATTTATATATTTTTTTATTCAATTTACTAATTAGAATAATTTGTTTAACCATGTATGATTGAAGCTAATAAACTTGTAAATCTATGTATAAAATAAAAAAAAAGAAAAAAAAAACTAAGCAACATTATCAATCAAAATTATAATGAAAAAAATGATTTGAAATTATGGAAAATTTTATACTTGATTTACACTATTCTATTATACACACATAATGTAAGAGTGGACATTATTTATAAGTCAAGTTACTCCATTGTTATTCTTTTACTTTAACCGCATTTTACAGCACTGATTAATAGTGGATTTATGCGAAATATATCCCGTAAAGTATGCAATAGGCTGTCCAGGAAAATCATTTATTAAAGCAAATGACAAATTGGAATGTCCTGAAATAAAATAAAATAGTAATATTGTATGTAGGTGTAAATATTGTTTGTAGGCGTGGGAAGGAAGGGTGGATGGGGGTACTTTCCTTTAGTTTATACTCTAGAGTATACTTAAATCAGAGTTCGACTCTGACTGACAAATTTTGTCATATTTTCTTGTAAAACTATAATTAATTTATTCACTTCTAAATTGAATAAGACGTTTGTATATATAAAAGTGAAATAAAGAAATAAAAACTTCGATTGCGATACCTTAAAAAAAATATTGCAATTGTTGATTAATATTAAGTCTTTATATTCTTTTTTTTTTGTTTTATACAAATCATTTTTGTTCATTTTTCATGGTCAGTAATTGGGCAAAGACTTGGCCTCGAACGTCGGCCGAAGTGTGTGGGAGAGGAGTTGAAGGTGTAGGTGAGTGTGGAAGGGGATTCATGCATATATAAGCACTATTTATATGTCTGTGTGTGTGTGTGTGTGTGTGTCATCTATGCTCACGTATCAATAAGTGCTTGAGACGTGAACTGAATTTTTTATGGCTCTTTCGATATATTCACAGAAGCAAGACGAAAGAAAAGAAGAAGAAAATAACAACAACAACAAGTGAATGTCCACAGGATAAGGCAATGGTTGGTTGAGCGAGGTGCCGTTGAGGCTGGGCAACGATGTGTGTGAGAGCTTGCGAAATTGCCTGTGAAATATTTTCGTTAGATATATCAATATATGTTTCTATACATATACATACATACATGCATACGAGTATTTTCTTGAATACATTCATACATATACATTGTATATATATATTTTTTTTTTTGGGCGTTTCTAGCCAAAGGCGTGGCAATTGACAATTGGCCAAAAAAAAAAAACACATGAAAATCAAATCATTTTTCGTCCAGGGCAAAAGGCAAACCGAGTGCAAACTCAAGGACAATGGCTTATAAAATGAAAGGCAACCGCAATTCAATCCTAATCCTAAGACAGCAGAAGGACATAGGCATCAGTTGCCTGGACCTTTGAAGTCAATGGCAAGAATAACATGAGGGCAATAATAACATTAAAACACAGTTAAAACATTGCGACAAAGTCAATTAATAGGATTCTGGCAATCGCTTTCAGGTAATTTGTGCCGCCTAAAAAGGCCAAGACAACAAAATGGAGGGAAATGGGCGTTAATTACGATCAAGTGAATGCCAAAAATATATACATATATTTTACTTGTAAGTTTTGTTTAAATCCCTTGAAGCTATTTGGATTAAAACGCCGTAGGCTCAGGCGATATGCGGATTCTGTGCTTGGTCTTGATTTATAAATCAATAAAAAAATATATGTGCATAAATATTTGCTTCCCAAAAGACAATCTAAATAAATTACAAATGCAGCCAGAGCACACACACACAAAAGACAGACACACACACGCACAAATACATGTATATATATATATATATACATAAACATTCTAGCACACACATCCTTTCTTATTATTGTCCTGTCTGAGCAGATTTACTTTACTGTATGGCCCATAATTTGATGTATTCTCTGACTGTATGCGTTTCTGTTCATGTGTGTGTGTGTGTGTGTGCGTATATGTGGGGAACACAATTTAAATATGTGCGCAATTACGTAAAATGTTTGCCAGTCTCCAGAGCTCCACGTTCTGTGTATGTATGTATGTATGTTTGTATCCTTTCTGCTCAGCCTCCCATTTGCTGTTCCATCTTCGCCCATGTTCAGGCCGGACAGCAACTATGTTTCGTTTTTGGCCATTGCAGGTGCTAACTAATCAAAAATGCCAGCAATTATAATTGATTAAAACCAGACAAGTGATGACGAGTCATCAAATCAAAAATGAAAATTTTCAAATACATATGTATATATATACACATACATATATCTATCTATTTACGCATTCAAACGAAATAAAATGCACAACAAGAATAACAGCATGCATTAAGGGGCAATTTGAATTTGAATCGTAACCGTTTTAACTGTTGAGTGTTGGGAAGCTACCTAAATCATATACATATGTACATGCGAGGGCAAGATAAAGCCAATTTGCCTCCCCAAAATATTTGGTACGCAGTCCAAGTACTTAATTTTCGAAAACTATTAAGAACTTTTGAAATAAGTATCGTGAAAATAATTTATAATAATTTACATGAAAGGAGTATTTGATTCGCCATTGCATAGTTTGAGGTGTACCACCTTTGGGTTTAAATGGTAAATATTTATTTAAATTTTAATTATTTGATGATTATAAAGTAAAGTAGTTAAGTAAAATACTTAATATCTACAGAAAAACTCAATGCAAGTATTAAGAATTCAAGCGAAATCTTCTAATGCCTATCTGCGATTTATTACCATTTACCAACACCAATATTTTCACAGATCAACTTTTAACACTGAATATGGGGTAGTAACAAAAAATATTTACTAACGGCATTCACTTAATGCAAATTAATGCTTAAATATTTCGCAAATTTTGTAGAAAGATGACTTTACATCTTTTGGAAGCGCTTAATCTCAATTGGCTTCTTCTATATACCTAACGACTCAGCAATATTTCTTTTATATTTTTAACAACAGAAAATACTCAATGGATCTTTTATTTTGTGTAGAGAGAGATACATATTCTTGATATCCTTATGTCCTTTTTTTTATTATTTCTTTTCTTTTGCTTCCTCGAAATCAATTTTCCATTGCTTAGCAACTCAGGGAACTTTGCCAAATTGCTTGGACCCACGAATAGGGCTGGCCTTTACTAAGATTGTTTTTACAATCCTCTTTGGCCACGGCAACGAACAAAAGCAAATTACAAATAAATTAACAAGTTAATTGAGTTTCGTGTTTAGGCAACAGACCTGGACCTAAACCCGGGCACAGACAGTCAGACAGACAGATAGAAAAGGAGAGAGAGAGAGTTTCAGGCTAGAGACCCAAAGACGAATCCTAAAGCGAAATGCCATAAACTTAAGGTGTGATGAAACAACAAGTTAGATTATGTGTTTAAAAACATTAGGATGGACACAAGTTAAATATAAATTAGCTAATTTTTTAATCTAAAAGGAATCTATTGCTCAATAAGCGAAATTCCAGCAGATTTATTAAACCATTCTGCAAGGAATTTATGTTAATTTCTTTCTTCAATATATTTCAAGCGATTACCATAAAGCTGATATTTTTTCTACAATAAATAAATATTGAGGCTGAGATTTGCTTTTTTGTACGTTTTATTTCTGCATATAATTAACTTTGTGAACACTGTTTACCCATACACACATTTACAACACTGCATGCGAAAGAAAAGACTTGTGAAACTTACAGAAATTATAAGAAGCATTACTTATTGGCAACAATTATCGATAAATAAAATGATTATTATTGAAGCGTGGCAGCAATTTCATTTAAAAGGAATTTTGAAATCAACAAAGTAAAAGATTATATAACCTAAAAAGCAAAACACAAGCAATTTTTAAATTCCTTTTAGTTCACAACTCCCAAAAATAAATATTTTTTCTCTCAGTCACTAAAAAAAGAAAAAAAAAATCCACTCTAATGTATATACATACATATATATGTATATATTTATATACATAAGTAAGTACATTGATGTCATTGTAGTGGGCTTTATTGCGGTTTATCAGGTGCGTAAAACTTTGCGGTCCTTGCGGTCTTCATTTCAGTTATTAACAATTAACAATTAGTGTTAAATCAATGAAGGGATGGAATAGGTTTAGGTGGTATGGGGGACGCGGCCGGGCTGGAAAAGGTAAAGTGACAGCAAGTGGACAAAATAAAATGTCATTTATATGCTAATCAGGTAAAGATGCTAGGGTTAGCCGATACGCTGTCGTCTCTTGATACAATTCAATTCAATTCGTTTCGTTACGTTACGTTTCGTTCGTTTCGATACGAAATCGTTGCGTTACTCTATTGCAGGAGTGAGGAATTAATTACAAAAATTTTGTACGAAATTATCTGAAAAACGCACAAAGCCACAGGACTCGGTCTCACACACCCACACACACACACACAAATAGGAGGAAAGTGATTCAAAGAGTAATGGGGGCAAGGGCCAAGGGGGCACTCAACGACACAATTTCGCAGCGGGATACCACGTAGCACGTGTAACAAAATAATTTTTCAATTACATTTTCGGGGTTTTTAGCGCAATCCACTTCAACCCGAACTATGACCACATGCCAGAAAGGACACTGGCCGGAAGGCATTGCGTGTAATGCAAGGGTTTCAGTATGAGTGTGTGTGTGTGTGTATGTGTGTGTGCAACTGAATGCATATTGCAAAATTACAATTGTTTGTTACCAAAATTGATTCCAACTATAACATTTTTTTTTTTATTGGTAAATTCCTTCATCTATGGCCAGACCACATTTGCCATTTTGGGTAAGAGTTTTGACCATTTACAACTGACTAATTGGATAACAACATATCACAAAATCATCAAATCTTCTTCAAAAGACATGATTTTGTTATTAAAACTGGCAACACTTTGGACCATAATTGAACACACAGAGATCTTCTTAATATACACTGTCCAAGTTAGCGATTATTTGTCGGGGTAATAAAAACCCAAAGGGCTATAATCAGTTTAGAATGATTATGATAGCTGACAACGTCGCAAAACTTACAGAATTGAAAATAAATAAGAATTGAAAAGTTTTAAAAATTTAAATCAAATGTGCCTAAAAATTATCCGCCTTTTATTTTTAACTCACACATTTTTGGTTCTTAACTTTAGGCGACAAATTCTTAAGTCAGTGTTGAATAACGTTTAAAGAAAAAGCAGAAGATTTTAAGGCTCAGTCAGAAAGTTGAGAGTAAAGCAACAAAAACTTCTTCTAGTCAGAAATTAAAAAGAAATGTTTACATTTATTTGAAAGCGTTTTATAACGGTTCAATGGCCCATCTCTTTTGCTCTCATGTTAATAAATGCAAAATGAAAAGTCTACAGCATGAGCGAGTGAGAAAAATACATACATATGTACATACATGTGTCTGTATGTCTGTGTGTGCGTAGATTTCTTAGTGGTCCATTTTGTTCACTTGCAATTGGAA
Source organism: Drosophila insularis (assembly GCA_018903935.1). Taxonomy (NCBI): domain Eukaryota; kingdom Metazoa; phylum Arthropoda; class Insecta; order Diptera; family Drosophilidae; genus Drosophila; species Drosophila insularis. The sequence goes on along the minus strand of JAEIFP010002303.1, from coordinate 11,459,207 downwards.
TTATTTTTACCGTTTGCTCAGTTTTAAGCGGGTTTTGCCTAGCAAAAGTCTTCACTGTAAAGCAATGGGCAAAGTTTTTCCAAGCTTTTGTATAATTAAAATGAAGACAAAACGAATTTTGTTTACATGTGTCAGTAGTTTGTTGTGGCATAGTAATAGAATGAGATAGACAGACAGCGACACAGACAGAGACAGAGTCAGAGAAAGAGAGAAAAATAGTGAGAAGGTTTGTTTTTTTTTTTTTTTTTGGGGTGGGAGGGATTTTTTTTTTTTTTTTTGTTCATTTCGTTGACTAGAGGCGCTTTCTGTCTGCTTGTGCTTGCATTGCATATGCAAGATGATGTTGGCGGCACGCCCACATCCCCCTACTCCACCCATCCCACACTCTCACCCATCTAACGGTCTTCTCAGTTCTGCTGCAAAACTTGCGGTTAAGGCTGGTTCACGCCCATTTTATTTAGCATTTTGTTGTTTTTCGGTTTCCTGCGGTTTTTAATTAAAATTAACTTTGTTGATTTTGCGCTTTTCCCATTTGCCACGCCTCTGCCTCCGCCCTCCCTCTCTGCCTATGTGAAAGTGATGTTTACTTTTGTCTTTTCCCCTTCTCTTACAATTTACATTTAGTGTTTTTGTTGTTGTTGTTGTAGCCCCGTGTAATTGCCACCATTTGCAATTTGCTGTTGTGGTTGTTGTTTTTTTTTTCTTTCTTCTTTCTGCATCCTTCTTACTTCTTGTTGAGAGCTCATCCCTTCTAAACCGCCACCCACCTTCCCCCCTTGTCTCATCACCCTCTTGTTATTTGATAGTTTTTACCTGTAGCCCCGTGTCGTCCCTCATCACCATCGTCCTGAATAGAACTTAAACTTTTCGTAAGGGCTCTTCTCGCCCCTTCTCCCGTGCTTTCAACCACTTTGCTCATTTTGATTAGTGCATTTTATTTACATTTTGGAAGATAAACCATAAAAATAAACTAAATAGGAAATGAAAAAAAAAACAACTCGGTTTGAGTCTTTACCCATTTTCAGGCATGACTCTCATTGTAGTATCTATCGATGCTGATTATTTCATCATTGGGTGACATTAAATTGACACCTGAGGTACGAGAGGCAGCTCTTGCTTGTGAATTCTGATTAACATTAGCGATGGCCGCCTCCTCCACATCTTCATCATCGTCCTCATCATCGTCATCGTCGGCGACATCCTTGCCATTGTTATCGTTGTTATCGATATCGGCATCTTCGGGCTTGGCCAACGGGGCGGATGGTGCATAGGCAACACCAAAATGACATTTTTGCTCCTCGTACAGTTGATCGAGCAATTCACGAAATAACGATGGATTGACATTGATGCCAACATTCATTAGGACAAACCAATCACCATAACCGGATTTGGCCAACACTTGGCGGACATGCTGCTTGGGCATACCTCTCAAATGGGTACGCAACAATTGCAATCTCAATTCAGAGCAACAGATTAAGAGCAAACGATATAAAATATTAATGCCCGCCAGCATGGCAATGAATAGAAACCATACATAAAGGACAGCAAAGATTTTCTCATTCAATATATTGAGCGGCAGGACGCATAGTATATCCAAAATATTTGGTGTACCACTCGGACCATATACAAACATTTCACATTTCGCCACCTTGGGAAACACACGAGATGTCATCACATTCCAAAGAGTCCAATCGTACACAGGTATGGCGGCCAGGGCATGAATATATTTATACCAGAAGCCATTAAATATAACATCCATTAGCCAGAAATTTAATATCTAAAAGTTAATACTATTTTTTAGTGATGGAGTCGATTGAGAGAGATAGGCAGAGAGAGAGATAAAAAGTGGATTGATATACTTACACTAATGATCAAATTAAGGAACTCACAGAAGGCATACTTGATGGAATAGCAACAATGTATGGGTGCAAAATGTGACCGAAAATATTTCGTTAGCATTTGCAAGCGTGTCCTATAGATATCATCCAGTATAATGGCATCGCTCACTTCACAGCATAACTGCTCCATACGTTGACCTTCCCAGACTTTCCATAGATACGATGGAAAATAGAAGAGCAACGATTGGAATAGCAATATCATAAAGACCCATTGATAGTAACGCAAATATAACCGTTTGGTCACGCCGCGCGTCTCCGGTCCAACACCCTCGGCAATTGAAATGATCCGAGCATATTCCTCATTCTGTGCCACCAGAGCCCGCAAACTGCTCATATTCAAATAGTGGGTGTTGGGTAATTGGTCCGTCTGGATACTGGAAGTTCTCGGATTGGAAAGGGGACTTCTACTCGTATAATTGCTCTCCATTGCAGCTGGCAGTATATAGGTACCCATGGTCCAGCAATAGGATTGTACATATTCCGTATGCTTATCAGAGCTAATGCAAAGTATTGGCTCACCGAAATACTGTTTGGCCGACAATAGAAATGTACAGGTCAACAAGATGACTATTGTGCATTTCGAGTGCAACGTGAATATAGGATCGTAAATGCGCACCGATTTTAGGCGTAGATATTTCGATAACGGTTTGACAGCGGCATACATAATAATTATAAACGATGAGCCAATTATTCTACCCTACTTGAAATTGTATTCTATGTATACATAGACAGAGAGAGAACAAGAGAGAGAGAGAGAGAGAGAGAAAGGGTAAAAAAGAGAGAAAGAGAGAGCGAGAGAGGGTGCAAATGACAGCTAATTGGTGACAGATGACAGTTTAGTTAATGCATACTTTGTTACAATGATGACCAATTAAAAAAAAAGCTAAATACGATTAGAGGAATGGGCCCTCAATAGAGATGGGATTTCTTTAAGAGCTAAACAGCTTTTATTAGCTAAATTTGGCTATATCACAGGCCAAATATTTTTCAATCTTTGTTGTATTTTAATCCGAAATATATTGGGAAATAACTAAAATTAAAAACCAAATCGTTTTTATTTGTTGAAATTCAAAAAGCTCGACAAATATCTAAAAGATTTCACATAACCTTCAAATAAAGACTCTCAATAACCCTATCTCTTTCCTTATTTTGAGCTTCCCCGCATTAAGCATTTAATTAATTAAATAAACCACTAAATACATTGCTATTATTGCTATTAATCCACTTTTTATTTTTTTCAATTCTGAGACTCTGATTTCAGATTTAATACATTTTCTTTTTAAATTTTTTGGTTTGCTTAAGCTGTGTTAAATAAACCGATTTGAATATCAATTATCCTCTTTTAGTTATGCTTAAAAAAGTTTTACAACATGAAAATCTTGAATAAAAAAAATGATGTAAGACGGCATCAGGCTAAAAAAATGATATGTGAAAATGCGAAATTTTGATTGGCTCCAAAAATAAATCTGGGGATAAATTGAGAATTTCTGGTTGGCAGTTTATTTAAGGTTTTCCTGATCTACAACATCTTCAAAAGGTTTTCAAGGTTTTATTTTATTTTATTTATTATTTCTTCAGACGAAAATATCCTTTTAGGCTGTAGAGAAAAATACCAAAAGCTAAGATGACCATATTTGAGGTTCATGAAATAAATAAAAAAACAATAAATTACTGAAAAAAGTATTGTTTAAATTGCTAAATCAGAGTTAATGTTCAAAATTAAACTCGCCAAATGCCTTAGTACTTTTTAAACGTTTTAATGCAAATGAAAAGTCTATTTTCCACTAAGAAAATCAGGGCTTAAGCCTTAAAGATCTTTTAAAAAACGAGTAATTTTTGGTTATTGAAACAATTTTTTTTAGATAGTTTTATTTAGATAGTTTTGGCCTTTTGTTGGGCCTAGAACTTTACTTTTATTACATTATTTACGAGTAACAGCATTCAATTTGTTAAGATTTTACATTTCTCTGTTAATATTTAGTTATTAATTAGATCAGTTATGACTTTGATTAACCTTTTGCTTTGTATTGTCAAATTATCAAGCATGAGGTGACTTTTCATCATATTCACAACGAAAAGAAAAATAAACTGAAGCTGAATAAATAGGCGAACAGCCCCGCCTAACACCTACTCCTTGGAGTCCACTCACGCATGAGGATCACGAGCGATGGGAACAGCAACGAATGGCAATGGCAATGGCAATAATAATAAAATGATTAATCGATGCTACATGACTGCATATACAAATAATTCCCAACGGTGTGTCGTCATCAGCGTCATTACCCACATCGTCATCATCATCATCATGGGCAGCATCATCATCATCATCATCTCCGTTCATATCCACATCATCATCAGCCTTATTGACGCCAGAAAGGGGGATGTGGTAGAGGAGGATGGGGACAACAACGTTGCCTGTGCAAATGTTTATTGTGGGAATTCGTTGGCTGCGACGTGGCTCGACTTCCACCTACATTCCTCTCTACCTACTTTCCTACAATCCTACTATAGGTCTCCAGCATCAGCATCAGCATCAGCATCCACTTCCTCCTTCTTTTACCTCATCATACATCTTTTTTTATTTTTTGTTTTTTGGTTTTTGTTGTTATTATTATTTTTGTTGGCTGAGGGAAATTAAATTTATGAATTGTTTCGTTTGTGCGTGACCAGAGATTTACAATAATCAGAAATCGGAATCGAGAATCAAAGAACACGCTCTGGAGACTAATTAGTCTCACTTCTCTTACCAATCCCCCCCGGACAACAGTTTCAGTTGCAGTTTACCTCGATACAAAAATTATAATTATAATTTCTCGTGTCTGCCCCATCATTTTTCCTCTCTCTCTCTCTCTCTCCCTCTGTTTCTTTTTCTGTCTGATTGAAAATGAATTATGGTTTGGAAATTGCCAAGTTGAAGCAAAAGAAGCAAATTGAGGACAACTAATTTGGCAGTGGGTCAGTTATGAAATGTTCAAGAGTCACATTCACAGCCACACCCACACCCACACCTAGCCACCCTCACTTTCTACCCATTCAAACTCACAATCTCTTACCCTTACCCCATGCAATTTAACTCATAAAAGGTCTGCTGACAGCTTTTTAAATATTTATTTAAATGGAATTCATTATTTAAAGCGATTTTTCATTGACCACAGAAACCGACAAACGTTTCCCATTCACCCAGTTCTCCCTTGCTCAGTTGTCTCTCCCTCGTTTCTGTCTATGTCCCTGTCCCTGTCCCTGTCCCTGTCCCGCCCCGTCCCGTCCCGTTTGTCCCTTACTTGATTCAGGATGCAGCGCCAACCTGGGATACGTACTTACTATGTATGAATATGTGTATAAATGTAAAACAACAATTTAATATATATGTCCTCATGTGCATTGTTGAGATTCCCAGTTGGATTTTGGCCATAACTTGTTCCTCAATAGCTTTGGAATACAAAACAAAATAATAAAGAAAACTGGAGGACTGGAAGGAGTTTATCTTTTTGTTTAAATCTCTTTCGAAATGCAATTTAATTAACTTTAAACTTATAGAATAATCACTGAAAATTTCTGAAAAATAAAACCAGTTACCTTAGAAAATTAGCTAAATTGAGATCGGAAACGAAAAATTAAGCAATTTTTTAAAATTAGATTTTCGATGAGCTTACATTTCCGTTGTAAGCAATACAATTCAGATTAACAATCTATTTTCCAACTGGGTAAACTTTTAACTCATACTCGATGTACCCAATACTCTACGCACATTTCGTGCTTAAATAAATAAATTGAACAATTATGCGTGGTTGCGGTTGTTTTGGCTTTGATGGAGGAGACCATACATAATCCTATTACCTATAGTTGTCGATTCCCATTTTGGGAGCTGCATTCTCACATACACACACACACGCACATGATGCATTTCCCTCTCCCTTTCTGTGTGTGTGTGTGTGTATGTTTTTTGGAATTCAGTTGATGGCGTGTGTGTATGCGTGCGTGTGTGTGTGTGTGTATGAGGTAGAAGGCTTACTTTTTCGCATAAATATGCCAACAGCTGTCAATGCTGCGAAAATGCGCAAATGTTATAAAAAAAAAGAATTATAGACTTTTGGATATCCTATAGGTCATTTGAGTTTGTTCTTAATTCAGAAGAAATACATGTTAATATACATATAGGTATATTTAATATCATAGCATACTTATATGGGTTGTCGCTGCTTATTGGGAAATCATTTATTACATTTAAGTGCTGAATATATGTATACAAAAGTAAATCCTCATTGGTATATCCAAGAGGACTATAATGGAAAATGACTAAGTTCCATATTTAAATACTTATAAATTTCGTTATGCTTTATCCATATCTTACATATAAGAAGTATATTAGTATTTTCCTATAAAATTTCTTTATTTTATATAGACCGAAGTGTTTCATTCTTCATGCATCATAGCATACTTATAAGAGCAGTAATGCCAATTTTTAATTTCATTTAAATTTCTGTAATTTGGCAATTTTAAACGAAAGAAATTTTAACTTTTTCCAAACGAAGGAAAACCCAAATTGTTGCCACTTAATAAAAAGATTCAGTAATCAATTAAAAAAAAAAAGATAATTATTACGTTCATTAATAACCTTATATTTAGATTTTCAAGAAAAAAAAAAAAAAAAAGACAAGGATTGGACTATTTTTCATTTGCCTTATTTTTGTCATCTAGGAAATTGGCCCCATTAAGTATTAAGCTCAATGCCATTAAATACCTTTCCATATGTAATATGAAAACTGTCTTTGTATCTCTCTTTAAAAAGCATATATACCCCAATATTTTTTTCACAAAAGTTTTGCATTAATATTAACTACATTTCAAGGGATCAAAATGCGCGATACGAAGCGATCTGCGGTCGGTTGTCCTGTCCCGTTCAGTTCTCGGGTAAACTGTTTTGTTCAGTGCTGCAACTTCTTGACGTAATGCTCTTGACTTGGATGCCTTTGGTTGACCGCCGTCAGACCAGCAGTAGTCCGTCAATTGCAAAAGTGGGAGGCGGGTAGGAAATTTTTGGATCTCTACCATGTCTTTGGCGCTGGCACTCAGAGACAACCGCGACTTGTATAGTTTATGCGCTTAATAATGCAGAATTGCGTTGAGTTGAGTCGAGTCAAGTCGAGTTGAAATAATGCCGCAGCGGCGTTGCTGCTGCTTCTGATGATGATGTTGATAATGATGATGGTGGGCTGGATGAGAGAGGGGGTGTGGGGGACTTACCTCTTGGGCCACATTCACATCATCATCATTTTGGGGGGCAGGCATTGTTATTATGTGCCAACACGGTCGTCAACGTGACGCTCAACAACGACAATATCAGCATATGTTACGATTGTTGTGTGTGTGAGTGTGAGTCCTGTGAGCGGCATCTTCTTCCTGCCGCTTGCATTGTTCGATTAATGACTTAACGACGTGAGTTGAATAACTTTGATTTAGTGTCATCTCATTTTGTGTGGCACGCAACTGCAGAATCCAAAGGCAAAGCCAGAACCAGCTAATTGTATTTATTTACTGGGCGTGCCACACACACACACATACACCAAAAGAGTGTAAGAGAGAAAGACATGTGCTGGCAGCTAAAGCCTTGAGCCTTTAATTAATATTAGAATCCCCCATGGCAATCAAACGGAGGCGCATGAGTAACATTTTAATATAGAAAAAAAGCCAAAAGAAAAACATCAACTCAATCTTTTGTTCTCTCTTCCCTTTTATTACACTTTCGAGTGACCAAATCCAGACTGGTCCGCACTGATGCATTCTCTAGTGTCCAATAGACACACTATTTAGTGGGCAACAAACACAGAAATTATCTTCTTAATGACGTAATACTAATCATAATAATTTCCATCTAAATCTAAAATAAAAATAAACATTAATTCAATTCAAGAAATAAGTACTTCAATCTTTTATTTAACATTTTTTTATTTCGATTTCTTGTTTACAAGGTTAAAAAATTCTTGACTTGACAATTTTTACTGATTAAGAATATTGTATACTTTATTGTAATGGAAATTCCTAATTCTTTTACTTTTTGATGATTTTAAGATACTCCTTCATCAGCAAGGGTATAGAAGGACAATTTTAATACTTCATCCCGAAAGTAGGCAATGAAAGGTTTGGTTTTTATCAATTCGTCATGATCGTTTGATGATTTGTTAATAAGGTCAATTCTTTTTATAAATGTGAATCAATAGCTACTTTTTTGTATTATATAAGTTGCCAGATCTGTATGGTGCAAGATATATGTATAAGCAATTGTCCTTAGTATATGCAATTCAAATGGGTTTTCTTTTTGTTTTTGGTTTCAGACACATTTCTAAAGTTAAAGCCTATTGCATACTTTAGGGGCAAATTTTGTCTCACCATTGATAATTTATTTATGTACATGAATCAAGCAATAACTTGCACTAAAACAATTTGCCAAACTTAAGTTTATATTGAATTTATAGACAAATACGTTCATATATTATCAAATGTAGAATGTTTGTATGTATGTATGTATGCATGTATGGGTATATATGGATGACCCAACACATCAGCTTGACGCCTTGGCTCTAACCAAAAACCATTTCCCCCACACCCAGACACCCATTAAATTTGACACAGCTGACGCCGCTTTGACCAGTTGCATGTGCTCCTTCTGCTACATATATGAGACCCAAAAACGCTCAAACATTTCGGGCTATGAATAGTGGTACTTGTGGCCCCGTCTCACCCCTCCGTCAGAGGCCTCGGGCCGATCACGTTTAATTAGCTCTAATGAATATTTAGACGAGACGACTTGTGCCCCATTTTCCCTCGCCCACTTTCTCCTTTCTCTTTCGGTTCATACGCCTTTTCTATTAGTATCCAGTTGGAGGTTTTTGGTATATATTCGTTCTTTTTTTGTTTTCTTTTTGTTTTGCTCGTTATTTGTAATTTGTTGTAAGTTTTTGTTTCAGTTTTTATTATTGTCGGTCGGTTGGTTGGTTGGTTGGGATGGCTGGCTGGCTGGCTGGCTGTCTCGTTGGGTCGCCGGTATCCTTGGCTCTCCTTTGCCACATCCTTTGTCCGTTTTATCGACATTGAAATGTGGCCCCAAAACAGTTTCAGCTCATAAAAATACAATTTGCTGCTGCTTATTTTTTACGATGCACATGAGGGCGATGGTTGGCCCAGGTCCTGGCCCTACTCCTAGCTTTGGTTCTGGTCCTCTCGGTTCATCCTACTTCAATGGGTTTTTGGGCCAAAAACTATTTTGCCCAAAACATGAAATGGTGCGCACACATGTGGCTCCAAGTGCGTTCCAATGTCCAATTTTTCTAGTGTGGTCCCCACCAGAAAAACTTATGAGTGGGCGTAACGATGATGGTGACGGTGTCGGTTATACAAAACCAGGGGGAGCAAAGGCAACCGGGGCATGGCCCACATGCAGCTGGTCAACGAACATTTAAAACGTTTAAACGGGATTTGTTTATGTGTAAGCGTTTGCGTTTGCGTTTGAGTTTCGGTTTCGGTTCGGTTCCAGCAGTTCAGGTGGCTGTGAACCGAAATTGGCAAAACTAACATAAACATAAAAACCATCAGGACCGGCGGCAATCAGGCTCAACGAAAACCCAATGTATTCATAATCCAGCCTAATAATCCTAGGGCTACTAGGCAACCTGGCTCGCTCACTCATACGTCCTCACTCTTTCTGTTTCCGGTTCAATTTTTTTCTCTCCGCCCTTTTCCGTATTTTTCTTTTTTGTTTGTCCCCTCCTACAAATGTAAAGTCAAAAGCAAATATTTCGATTATGTAATTTTCAATTACCAAACACACAACAACAACAACAAAAAGGACAAAATTTTGTTGAAAACTTCACAAAGTAATCGCTTTTACTCATATTTCGTGCAATCGATTAGCTCTCTTTGAGTTTCATTGAATTTTTTTTAATATTATTTTAAGCAAAAAAAAAAAAAGAATAATTTTATTTTTTTTTAACTTTTGGCGAAAATGTTGATTGTTTAAAAAAAGATTGAACAAAGATTTTTCTGGTTTTCTGACTTGGCTAAAACTACGTGTAAAGTTTTTCTTAATGAAACAAAAAAAAAAATGTGGCAATACTGTTGCCGGAATGCAGCTTCGTATTATCGATTAATTAATCGATGTTTTTTCCTCTCTAAATGATTGAGCATATTTTTTTTGTGTCTAATTTACTTATTAATACAAAACGATGAGGTTAAAGTGAGAAAGTTAAATTAAATTAAAGTCCCTTGATGGTTGAATTTTCATCAAAGTTTTTTTTTTCTTTTTTTTTTTTAACATTTGTGGTTTAACCATCACCTACGAATCAATTAGGCTTTTGCAATTTGGAATATTGAATTATATTTAGATATTACGTATCCGCCATGCGTTCGTCCTTAACCTAATATACTCACACACCACAAGCACACATGCTCATACATATTCATTTACATTTCTCAAAAGGAGTCGTGAGGAGAGCCGAGAGGAAGTTGCTTAGCTGGGTTCGGGGCAAGGTGAGAGGAACTTAATTCGAAGGCAGACAGGTTTGGGTTTCAGCAGCGAAATTGAAGTCATTGCACTTATTGTATAATTATGCAGTTTAATGAATACTAAAAAGCTTCTTCTGTTGCATGGTTGGGTAAAGTTGCTTACAATTTAGTTTGGTGTGGGTTAGTTGACGGGGTGGCTGGGGCAGAGGCAACACGTGCAATAAATACAAACTGCGCAGAGGAATACACAAAAAAAAAAGAAACATGGAAAACCGGGAATGCTGAAAAAAAAGGCAAGAAAATGAAAATGAACGTGTGTATAAAATTAAGAAAATGAAATGAAGAAAATTGCAAAAACAACAAGATCAGAAAAGTACAGAACAGAATGGTAATACAGGCCAAAGGGAAAGTGTCTGGGCTTGTGGTTGTGTGTGTGTGTCTGTGTAAGAGTGTGTGTGTGTGTGTGTGTGTGGGTGTAGGGGGAGGCCGTCATGTTGATTATTATAGTTATTATTGTCGACAGGGAGTTGCAGTTGCCTAACGTGCGGATGCGGATACGAATGCGGTGCGGATGCTGCAGCATTTTGCAGCTGCCCGAAGCCAATGTCGGACAGCAGCAAAATGAGAGAATGGCCAACAACAAGTAACGTACATTGCGAGTCAAACTCACCAAAAAAAAAACCCGGCCCAATCCCCAGACCCAAAGCAGACTCAACCAGACCAGAGATAACGATGCGGCATTTAACATAAACCGTTTTGCTTATTGCTTTGCTCGGTTCTATTATTATTATTATTTTTTTTTTCTGGCGTTTTTTTTTTGACCCACTGTGATCATCCCGGCGCTGTTCCCTTGTCATGGTTTTGTAAATTTTTGTTGGTCAAATAGTTTTTGTATGCTTGGCATTATTGGATGAAAATTTTGAAAATTTTAAAAACCTATATTTTATTTTTGTGAAAATAATGTACGAAAATATTTTGCAGAGCTCATTAAAATTTTATGGAAAGAGTATTTGTTGGCCAATCAAGTTGCTGCTTCAATTGCTACATCTTGTTCTCTTTTCATCTGTTTCGGTTTTGTGCTTTTTTTTTTTCTTCTTCGTCTTCTTCAGTTGCGTTTTTAATTTTGTTTCTGCTTCTCAGATGCGTGTGTATGTGTGTGTATAGTGCTAGTAGAGGTGTGTCTGTGTGTGGGTGTGTGTGTGTGTGTGTGTCATTTTATGCATGAATTTTTTAATAGCTTAAATATGCGGCAATAAAACTTTAGCACGCTCATCTTATCGCCAAACGCCTGGCAAGTTACTCCCAGTGACTCCTTCCTTTCATCCTTATGGCTGACCCATCCGCACCGCACTTTCACCATCTTTTCCCCTACCCGCCGCACCACTATAGACTTGCTGCCTGGCCCACGACATTGCACGTACCTAATAAAAGCCCAAGCCACGCGAAGATGTGGATGGAGTTGGTAATGCGAGTATATGCGGGAGTGGAGGCTAGAGATGGCAGCTGCCGACATGGCGCCATGCACGTGCTCATCCACCTGCAGCTAGCCAGCGAACCCCTCCCCTCCATCCAACCCTCCCATTCTATCCTACTCCATACCATTCTACCACTGCCGAGCATCTTGACTTTTAACTAGCTAACTTGATAAAACTACAAAACTATACAATAAATATGCAAAAGCGGCAAGAGAAAAAGCAAACTAAAGCAGAGAAAAACTACAACAAAAAAAAAAGACATGCTAAAAGAAACCGTAACCAAAAGAAGGTTGTAGGGAAGGTGGCCGGAAAAGCCGGAGTAAAATTGGCGAAGAGTCCTCTAGAAGCATAGATATAGCATAGCATAGAGAGTACATGCATACATAAGTGAGACGGCTGGCCATTGGATGAAGATGCCCTCAAGCATGCTCCCTGGCTCTACCTACTTTCCGTCCTTCCTTCCTTCCTTTCTTGCTTCCTTGCTTCTGTCCTTCCGACCTTCCTTCCTACTGTAAGTGCCTTGGGGTATCCTTAGCTAACACCCTCTGGAGGTGTCGCTGCATTGGCAGTCTCGCAAGCAATTTAGTTTAGTTCCCGCTTCGCTATACCCCTCACAAACTAGAGGGTTCCCTTTCCCTCTACTTTGTCGCCAAATTTTCTTCTCCTTTTTTTTTTTAGGACCAGGGACGGATTAACCAAATATAAAAAGAACCTTAATATTTAAGAGAACAAAAAAAATTGTTTTTCCTCCAAAAGTCTATTACAAATGTATCTTAAACTTTTCAATGACCAGGCTCGAGGTTATTTTATGACACGAACAGAGATGAGTAGTTGGTCTTATCAGCGCTAGAACTAATTGGGAATTAGTCAAATCATACTCAAAAGGCATATGAGAAATTCGGCAAAAAACTTTTTCTAAACAAATGAATTATCACAATTTATCGAAATAAATTTCATTCCTATACTATTCTACTAGAAATTGTTTTTGAAACTTTAATATTGTTTTCCCCTTCCACCATTCTGCGTTTCTCCGTTTCTTTAATCATTTCCATTTCATCATATATTCCAAGTTTCCATCCAAACACACAGTTATAGTGTCTTTTCGGGTTTCCGGTGCGTGCGTGTGAATGGCTAGCCCTATGGCATTTCGGAGCATAGTTTTTTTTTTTTTTTTTTGCCGAGTTTTATGGCCTTGTTATTTCATTAGCATAATCAAATGGCTGATCGATCTCCATCGCACCATCTTTGTCTCCATTACCATCTCTATCTCCATTGGCATTTTTAGCCTGGGGCTGCGACTTTACCCACTATACCCAAATATACATACATACATAAGTACATATCTTAATTCTCTAGTTAAGTTTCTCGTTTTCCTTGCTCTTTTCAATCAATTCCCATCGCTTTTACCGTTGCCTTTGTGCTTTTTACTGCTCACACACAAACACACACACGCACCCACCCACAATACTTTAGCTTTCTCGTTCCCCTCATTGCCTGCCTTCCTGCAATCCCTGGCACTCCATATCCGTTCCGGTGGCAAATCTCTGCTGAAAGCCATCAACTTGGAGGCATTGTCAGCGACATAACAAGGACAACGCAAAGCTGAAGAAGCTGTTTACACTTTTCTCAGAGAGTGAGAGAGGCAGACAGAAGAGAAGAAAAAAAAAAGTTGTGCGTTTTGCATAAAGTGCGCTTATCCCCGCAGGATATGACTGGCAATGACGCGAGGCCCGCTTTATCCATCTTCTCTATTTTGCTCTCCTTCTTCTCCCCCTACTCCTCTTTTTAGCTTATGCGACCCTCTGCTGTCAGCCCTGTCTAATTTCGCACAAAACTGGGCAAAATTCTTGGCGGTAGAGAGAGGCAAGTGCCTTCTCTTTTACTCTCTCTCTCTCTCTCTCTCTCTCTTAGCAATATGTCAAAAGCGTTGGCTTGGCTTTTCAAGTGCACGTGCCGAAATGAAGCTGGAAGTGTGTCAGGCGGCATTTCCGTTGCAGTCGCATATTCTTCTTCCATATCTCTTCCTACCGTCCTACCATAGTCCTCCCTTTCTATCTCTCTCTTTCTGGCTGTTTACCACAGTTCACCCGCTCAAACTACACCACACAATGATGCAATGTCGACGTTGTCTTTTGTGTGTGCGCGTCCATGTGTGTGTATGTGTGTGTGTGTGTGTGTGTCTGCGCTTGTCGCTCGCTTTTGAGTTTCAAGCTTTGATTTATGTTAACGCTACCTGTCCAACTGTCTCCTCTACCCCCCTCTCCCCTATCGCAACCGACCATTTCACTCTTACCTGAATATGCCACGCCCGGTGGGCTTAAATTGTCAGCATCTGCATAGAACAGCGGATAATGGTCAACTGAAATACGGCCAACCAAATGACTGACCGACAAACCAACTGACCAACCGACCACCAAACAGCTTTATACAGCAGAATGTCAGAAATATGTTTGTAGATAGGTAGATATATGGATTAGGCACTGTGACATAATCCAAAGGAGAGAGAGACAGACACAGACGAGAATTTGGTTTATCTCCTATCTATCGATTATCTATCTAATGAAATTTTTAATTAATAAATTGGAAAATTGAGAACTCTAATTTTGTGAGGGCCGAATTAAATTATTCGATATAAATCGATTAAATGTTTCGATGGTAGTAGTATTAATTATAAGTAACAGTAATTATAACCTTTAAATTGAATAGAATAGCGTACGGTACCCATAATCCAGGCATGAGCTTGAAGAGAGCCAAACAAACAATAACAACACAAATCAAAAATGTCAATGTATGTAGGTGTGAGGGTGAATGAAAGGGAAGCCTATAAAATATATATTCTCGCGGATCCGCTCTCTCCACTTGAGTGGACTCGCCACTTTAGCCACTCACTCTCTTTCTTTTAGTTTAAATTAACCGCTCATCGTGTTCGTTTGTAGTTGTCAAGTGGATTCTTATTTGTTTTTTTATTTGAAGTGTAAAAAGTTTTACGAATTGTTTAATAATTAAGTTCAGCATAAAGTTCTTGAAATTATAACTGAAATTCTTATTCCCGCAATCCAAATGGTTTAAAAAGAAGAATATTAAAGAGAGAGAGAGAGACAGAGAGTAAAAAATAATGGCGCCCGTATGTGTGTGCAAAATTAATCGAGATTATTTTTTTTGCTTCTTTAATTCTGTGCGTGTGTTTGTAAAATAAATTTCGTGTAAATTATTAGGTAAGTGATTTTCTATGTTTTATTGCATTTATTTTTACATAAACACTTGCGAAATAATTAAAAAAGAAACAAAAAGAATTTGTAACATTTATTTTTCTTTTTAATATAGGTATGTACATGCACACTTAATAATTAAAAATAAACCTTATTTGGATAAAGCTGTTTGCCTTTGGCAATTGTTTTAGTTGGTTGACTTAAAGGTAAGGAAAGGCGCTTTTGCTAAAAGGCAGGTTATAGGTGAAATAAAATTACACAGACCAACAAAACTCAGATTTAGAGTCTACGTTTTTTTTTACATATCTCATTGAAGAGAACTATATTTCAGATATTTTCAAATAATTTTCATTGATGTGCGACTAGCAGAAAAAAATGTTACATAACCTCAAAATAAAACAAAACCCCTATATTTTCACTTTTAGGTTAGAACATTTCCTACAGCAAACAGAATCAGATCATTTGGATCTCGGATTCAGATTTGACGAACCATAAATCATAAAAAAATTGAAATAACTGGCAAGGCATTGATAACTCTTTGGAATATTTCACATTAAATATATATATAGGGTCAACAAGGTAAGTTTAGATGATTTATGATTAACTTAAAGACAGGTGTCTTAGAAGAGAAAAGAAAGTACGAGAATAAAAGAGAAAAGGCATTTCTCAACGGATTTTCAATCTTGAATAATACGGAAACGGCATATACACAACTATACACTACTTTTTATAAGTAAATATTTATGTAGGCTTCTCCGATGTTGCTCACTTTCGCTGCTTGTCCTGAATACGAAAGTGTCGAGTGTCGAATGGTTAAAAGATGTGGGAAAGTGAGCGCAATTGCAAGTCTATAAGAAACAATGCGAGGCAATCACTGTAAACAACTGTTGGCCGGAGCCTGCCACAAGCTGCTGCTGCTGTATGTCCTTTTTTTTTGGTCCTCTCTCTTTTATTTTTCTGTTTCAAATTGAATCAAATCAATTTCGCTTCATTGAATGTTTACCATTTTACGCGCGGCCAACATTGAACTCGCTCTTCTTCGGCTTGTTGTTTTCACGCGCTTTTCAAGCCCGATGCTCGATGCCCGATGTCCGGAGTCTGGAGTGTCCGGTGTCCGTTGGCCGTAGACCGGACGTGAAGGCGTCACGGTTGAACATGACCCCTTATCTTGGCTTGTCAATTGGGTTGAATTCACTCGAATCGACGACATCCATTTATCTTGGGCCAATTATGAATTCACTTCGTTTTCAATTCTTGGATATACATACATAAATATACACGAAGAAGAAGAAGTGAAAAAGGTTAATTCAAAAAAGAACACAGTTCACGAGCAAAATCTAATACGATTCTGTCTTCTGTTAAATCAAGTCACTTAACTCATGGATCCAAACTCATCCATTGAAGTTTTTAAAAAACGTATTTGAAAGAACACAAGGCTAGAAACCGTTTAAAAACTAAGCTGGAATAAGTTTTCAATGCATGGAAATGTTCTCACTTTTCTTAATGCACGAGCACCTAGCGGCATACTTGTCCCTTGTTCCCTTTGACTACAAAACCTATCTATGAAACTTGAAATTTTTAAGAAACTTGGTCGAATCATAGAAAATGATTTCTAAAAAAGTGTATTAAATTATGAATAAATAATACGGAGATTTTGCAACAGGCAAAACCTTAAAAAAATGATTTTGCATTGATTGCATTGTAAATCTTTAGATATAATATTGAAAAAAATAAATCAAATTTGCCTCTTTGGATGCTTGGATATTACCATTGATTACATATGATTACACTACCCTACCAATACGTATAAGCGGTTGTAAAATTTCACTGCGTGAGATTTAAAAGGGGCCAGCCCACGCATAGGGTAATAGATGAAGTTGGCTTAGGGAATATTTTTATATATGTGTGTACCTATGTATATACATATATTTTTTATTTATTTTATTGAGCAGCTAACTGTGAAATTAAATTGTGAATTAAGAAAACTTGGACTGGCAAGGGTTTCGAAAGGGAGAGTGTGTGGGAGGATGGTGTTAATGGTAGGTGGAGGGTGGTGGAGGGTGGTGGAGGGGGAGAGATCTGCGGGGAATTCAAGTTGCCGTTGCACATTTCTTTAATGTTCTCTTCCATTGCACACACACCGAGCGGGAGAGAGACAGCCAGGAAAAACTCTTTTGGCTATTTGCAGTAAATTGAAAAAGTATTAAATCAATAAATAAAAGTTACACACACACACTCACACATATACACAGACATACACAGATATTTACACACAGGCACAGGCACAGACATAGCCCAAGCACACACTCATGGGACGTGTAACTTTTTGGCCATGTGCGTGGATTGCTGCTGCTTCCTCAATTGCTGCTGTTGCGCTTACGTTGCACATTTGCCAATACCTAGCCTCGCCCCCCGAAATCCGTTCGTGCCCCCGCTACCATCGTCACATCCGCTCATCTGTTTCAACTCCCAGGCAAACCAAACCCATTGGCAACTACTTCTCCGTGCTATGACCATTTGGGGTTACACACGCCGCGTGTTAATTACTCAGAACATTTTAAACGGCACAAGAAGCAGATTGGTTTGTGGGCGGAATGGCACAGTAGCAGATTGTAGCGCGTTCGACTGGCCAGCGGGCCATGGCGACCCGCGAAATTTGTTGTATTGATTTAAAACGAGCAGCATCAGCCACGTCGGGGGAGGGGGTCGAGTAAAAGCAAGCCAAAGAAAAACAAAACAAAAAAATCTCAGAGCATGAGGAGAGGTGAGGTGGGTTGGGATGGGGTCAGGAACGCGACGGTAAGGTGAGGTGAAGTGCGGATGGAACATTTGCTACTTTTGCTGCTACTGTTGGATTGGTTGCCCAGGGTAACCCAGGTAGATGGCAATCAATGCAACCAACGAACACGTAGAAAATGGTTTTCAATTTGCTGCCCAAAATGTAGTCGACCCATGGCATATCTATAGTAAAATGTACTAATATAATGTTAAACAACACTATCCAAAAGTGTGTTCAACATTGGCGTTAACCAACACTGGTGGCTTAGGATTTTTTAAGTAATTACAAAACTAAAGCAAACAAATGTAAATGTTTTACTTTATTTCGAAATTTAGTCATATCACTCTGAGCTTCACCCTCTTCTTCTTTCTTCAGTTTTTTCGGTTTGACTTGATTACAACAAAAGTGTTAACATCTTGATACCCTTCCTTTTTTTTTTTTAAACTTGTATAGCCGGGCCAAAAGGTATAAAAATGCAACCAGTGCAGATTGAAAGAACCCAATACCAACAAAAACAATTGGCTGGTAAATAAAGCGTTTGCCGTATGGACTGGCGGCTGGATAGAGAATTAAGAGAGAGAGAGAGAGCAGAAATCACTATCATCATTGTCGTTGTCATGGTCATCCTCATCCTCATCATCATCATCCTCATCATGGTCATCATAGTAATTGTAATTTCTGTTGCTGCAATGTTTTTGTTCAAAGAGATCAAGTTGCCTTTGTTTTTTTTTATTTCTTTTGCTTGTTTTTTATAGGGAGTTAACGCGTTTTTATATATATAATTTTTTATCCTTTGACAATGCCTTGTCAGGGATTTTGCCATGGGCTGACCAGCTGGCTGGCATCCTACCTACTTATGATGTTTATTAAATGCAAATGCGAAATTTTTAAGCATCTTTGGAAAATTTAATTAATAGCAAAATTTTAACCAATTTCCATATACACCACACACACACACACACAAGTGACCTGCCTTTTGTTCCCTTCTGTTTTCCCCATCCATTTTCACTAGCAACCTGAACTTCAATTCTTAGGTTGAGGGGTTCACTTTTTATTAGAATCGTAAATAGTCTTTATGAGCTGTACGTGCCCAAAATTCCCAATAAGCCAAAAATATTTCCCTTTTACCAAGAGCAACAGCAACAAATTATCAGCCACGCCTACGTGGGCTCAAGCAACCATCAAGCAAGGGACAAGCTAAGAAAACAGAGCGACAGAGAGAGATAAAGAGAGAGTGAGTGAGCGAAACGCAAGAAACTTCAAGGGTTTGGCCCATTGCCATTGCCATGAAATTTCATAATCATTATTATTATTATTATTATGATAATGCAAACAATAGAATAATGTCTATTGATAGTGCAGAAATCTGTCAATGAGAAAATTCACAGCAGGCAAACTGCATAGCTTCATGGAATTGAAATTAGAGTTCAAGCAATCTAAATGCATAAACCATTCCCGATACACAATAAAATTGAAATTTAACATTTAAGATTCTAAAGTCCTCAATTTTCACCAAGTAGACAGGAAGGACAACAAGTAGAATTTAGATGCCAAAATCAACAAATCATAGCAGAATCATCTATGCTGATGGAAATATGGCATTAAGATAAGGAAACGATTTTTATATCTATCTTTTTGTATTCAATAAACAACTGTCTAATCAATCATATGATCAATCGAAAGTGTGTGATTATTAATCAGTATTAATCGAAGAAAGATGAAAATAATCGATTAATTCAACGATTTTCTTTAAAGTTGACTCATATTTAAAATATTTAAAAATTTGTCTGTATTGGCAATCGCCATTTCAAAGCGATAGTAATTAGAAAAGATATTTAGTAGCAACAAAATTGAGATCGTCTCGAATTTACGATGGATCAATGGACATTTTACTGCACTTCTTTGTCCTTGGGTTTCATTTACATTTGATAGTTTAACTATTTCTTTTTGGTTGTCCTTTAGAGCTGAAATTGAGAAAGATAGAGAGAGACAGTAGAATCTTGGAAATAAATTGTCCAAAAATCTTTTATACCATACTCATCTAATCGCTGAGCCATTTATCGATTAATTGAATAATTTTGTATGTAACTAAATTGTAAGCTTCAGCAAAATAATCGATTTTTGTATATCATATGATCATATGCCATCACTACTTGTAGTTGCAGGCTGATCGGGTCGCCATATTTTGTTCATATTCCTCTATCATTCCTCTATTTTGACTTTTATGATTAGGTCGGGAAGAATCTCTTACTTTGACTTATGAGCTATGTATATATGTTATCCGTTATTTTCGTTTCAATGATTTTCGTATGAAATTTCTTCAATTGGAGAATGCGAAAGAACGAGAGAAAGTGAGAGCCAGAGGGAAACACGTAAATATTTATTGCATTAAATAATGAAAACAAGCTGCGTTTTGACATTTTAATTGAATAAAATCGTTTTGTGGTCTTTAAAGGATTATTTCATGGCCAAACAAAAGGGGCAACATTTTACCAAATGTCTCGTTTACCCCCCGAACAAACCCATCCACTTAACCAGCCACCCACTGTTTTTACTACTCTATCGCTTGTGTGTGTGTGTGTGTGTGTGCGTGTGTATTTGTAGATGAGTGTTTGTCTGGGCCTCGGCATCCGAAAATGCATTGCATGAAAGTGCATTTGAATGGCGTTTGTTGTGTTTGTGCATCAAGTGAAAACAGAACTGAAGTAGAGGCTATATAACTAATATGTTGTATTTATCTACAGAGATAGACGCACGCACACACACAGACACACATTAGGGTGTTTCTTTCCAAGCTAATGATCAAGGGCTTGCAATCTCTTGGACAAATGATTGAATGGTCGAGTATTGAGAATTGGTTTACATTTGTTTCATCTCCCTTTAAAGGAACAAAACTGAAATAAATTAGGTTGTTAAACCCATGATAATAATAAAATGTTTTCCCATTTTAGCCACTGATAGCAGATGACAATATATGGTTTAAAGAAAAAAAACAAAAAGAAATGAAAACTAACAGACGAGAGAAATTTTCTTTTTTGAATTGCCATTTAACTCAATTTTCATTTGCTCTATTCGTTAAAATAACAACTGAAAGTTATAACCTTTTTTTTTTAGAATTAAAATTTAAATGGTAGATGTTTTTTAAAATAATTAATTAAACGACAAAGAAAGAATTAAGAACCTTTTCTTTTCCAGCTCAAAGTCCATGAATAAAAACACAAAGTTTTTTATCAAAAGGTTTCAATTAAGTTTAATTAGTGATTGCTCTAAATCATCAGTTCATAGAGAATTGTAAATAAATATAAAAGTTTAGCCTTTAGATATCTAAGATTGCTGTAAGAATAATCAACAAAAATAATTTAGGAAATATTTTGCCTAAGGCTGAAGTGAATATGTATTTTGTTTTAATCTATAGCCATTATATTGAGGAACCCCAATTTAATTCTATATATCTATACATATATGTAGATATGTATCAATATATATATATATGTATACAAACTTATCTAGGTATCGGTCTATGTGCATAAGAGAGTGCTGATGCAATGTGCCGGCTGTCTATGCGTTAGTCTGTCTGCACAGTGTGATGTGTTTACCTATGCGCATTTGATGACAACGTAATCATCAACATCGACATACTCATCATTATCATCATCATTGTCAGCAAACTAAACACCCGTTGGCCACAATGGGAACAGCAACAACAACAGCAGCAGGAGCAAGTTTAAGTCTCACCTTGTTTTGTGCCCTCTCGCGCTCTTGGTCAATATTCTCTTGTGATTTGCATTTAATTGCAACAATTTTTTGGTCAGACAAGAGGCAAGTGAGAAGTACATATCCTATATATGTGTGTATGTGTGTATGTGTGTATGTATGTATGTATGTATATATGGAGAGATTGTTTCTATGGTTTCTGTTTGCCATTTTTGTTGATGCTGTTGTTGTTCCCTACGCTTAAGCTGCTTTAAATTTATTGGTGTGCACAGTTTAAGCGTTTTTTTTTTTTGTTTTTCCTCTCCCCAAACCTTTCGACAATTGCCAAACTACCACCTGGCACCCTTCTCCTTCGTCCATGTTTGCAAAAATGGATACAACTTGCCAATTATGCCATTCGATGGCCAATGGACTAAACTGTGAAAGGAGTAAGAAGGTAAAAAAAAAACTTTCGTTTCCTCTTTGGTGGAAAGATTTCTGTCCTTTAGATTTTTTTCTTATAGCAACAGACGATAATATGAATCACACTAGAACCCAAAAATTGTTCTATAGGGTAATGCTAACTTTAAATTGTCTTTAAAATTAAAGATGAAACAATTAAAAAAGCTTAAAGTTTCTTAAATGAAAACAAAACAAATGTAATGTATTCGCCCATGATTTTTTGAGCACTTGTCAAATATTTTAAGTACTATTGGAAACTGATTTTTTATTTTAATATTTTGAAAATTGATTAAAGTTATAAATAAACAAATGAAATGTTAGATAAGTCCTTTATAAATACCCTTATGTGTGCAGGGTATACAAAAAAATGGTTAAAATCCTGAAACCCAATAAAACAAAACAACAATTTTTCACTGCATACTTTGGGGCTTTTAAATCGCGCTGCATTGTTCGCTATGTGTCTCTTTCTCTCTTACTGACTTGCTGTATTGTCGTCGCCAGTGCTAAATGTGGCATTAAATTTTTCGACCAACACAACTAGCACACATATACACACAAACACACATACATACACACACACACACACACACACAAGCTAACTGGACAGTAAAAATATGGTCGGAAAACTTCCTGCTCTGTCGTATCGTTGCACAGGGTGCTCTGGGCATGCTAACTAGTCTGTTGTTTGGTTGTAAATGACTAAACGATATAACTAAATAGATTATTTTTAGGTTCAATACATGTATACATATATATGTATGTATGTATAGGAGGCAACTTTAGGCTTCAGGCTTTAAATGTAATTAATTGATAGATATGTTGCAATTGAATGCAAAATATAATAATTTCAATTGTATTTCTATTTATTATTCTTTTTAACTTTGTTGCGTTTTTTTTATTTAAAAGTTCTGCCATGGTTCTAGATTTTGACACATTTTAAATATATCAAAGTTTTGTAATGTGCTCAGCTTTTTGAAAAGCCTTGTAAGCTGGCTTACCAGAATTAATAAATTAAAAAATAAGTTTACTCTTGTTTTTAGAGTCTCTTTTTTTTTTAATGAGTAAAGTTATAATATTGCGATTTATTTAAAATAAGCTTGATTTTTATTTTTTAACTAAAGAAAATAAACTTTTTTTTCTTATCAATAATGTATTTCATTATATAAGTAATATTAATGTGGACAAAAATAATTATGAAAATCATTTATAATTATTATGCGTGATAAATAAAACAAAACACAAGAAATAAAAATTATGTTTAATATTTCAATATACAACTTTTAACAATTATAGACAATTATAGATATTTTTCATAACTTCAAAAGCTTCTATATTAATTTCATATTGTTCAACATGTCGTATGCGTAATAAATTATGAAACTTTGTCTTTACCATGTCGTATGAGTGAATATTTAAATAAAACCTTCTTGACTTTAATAAAGCATGTAAAATTTATAATTTCCTTTGTTTTAATCTATCTATAATTTTTATTGCTAGAATATTTTGTTTTTGTTTTTCAACTTAAAGAAAACAGAAAACGGTTGCATGACTTTTGTTTTTACTGCATGGCATTTCGAAATTTTGAAATCAATATTTTTCACTTCTAAACTGGGAGTTCTTAACCAGTTGGAGCTAATTGGCCTTTATATTTAAGGCTTAGTATGGATTCATTTCATTCAAATAAATATTGTACTTACACCAGCTGGATACCTTGAGATAACTTTATGGGGAAAGTTAATTAAAGTTAGGGTATTTCATATTTTTCACTCCCTTTCGCAGTCGCCACCCCCCTATGAACCATCTTCAAATGCCTCTCTTCGTGCAGTTACCAAAAACTGCTGTCGTTGATATGTAGTTGTTTGGCCATTGCGCGGCTGCTTCCGCACTTAGCAGTACTTTGGACTAATTTTTAATGCCGCTCATATTTTGTGCACAAACACAGACAACAGAAGCAGCGGCAACGGCAACGGCAACAGCAACACCAACAAGTCAGCCGCAGCTTTAGCCGCAGCTCTAAACCTTGCTTACTACAGGTGGCCACAAAAGTAATTGGCCAAAAATTGTGTCCTTGTGCTGCTGTTGTAGTGCGGTAGTTGAGTAACTAGTTGATTTTCCAAAATGGTTTTCCAGTTAAGGCAAATTCATCAGGAGAACAGTTGAAACTTTGCCTTTTTTTTGTTCTTTGTTGTTGTTTTGTCTGTTTCATCGTTCGTCTGCATTGTTTTGTACACTAACTGTTGATAGCTAGTGTGTGTGTGTGGGACTATGATACAACTGGGTGAAATCATTTCTGGGGCTGGCTGCAACTTGTTCCTGCAGATACAGGAAAGGCGACTTATGCATACATTTGTCTTCCGACTCGTGCGGCCCGAAAGAGCGAGGCAGAGAGAGAGAGAGAGAGAGAGAGAGGGGGTAGGGGACAGGCGGGAAGGGTGAGCTAAATGGGTGACTGACTATGGGGGGGAAAGGGGTTGGGGTGGCATAACAGCGTGTGTGTTTTGTTTTTGGGTTTTTTTGTTGTTCTATTTTTTCTTTTATTTTTTGCATTTTTTGCTGTGGCTGCGGTTGACTCGCGATATTTATTATTGTTGCTGAAATTGCTGTGTGTTGTGTCCTCGTCGTCGTTGTCGTAGTCGTCCTTGTGGCCGGGAGTCCTTCTTTTTCTCCATCTCCATCTCCAACTTCATCTCCAAACGATGTCTCCTTGTTGTTGGTGACGCATTTAAAGCTTTTGCGGCATATACTCGTAAATAAAAAACTAGCAAAGCGGAACAGGCAACAGCAAAAGATGGTAATACAAAACGGAGTAGAGAAAGGACCACAATCACCAGCCAGGACAATGGGCAAGCTTCAAGTCCCTCTTTCTCACTTTGTCTCTCTCTCTCTGTCGCTCTGGCTCTGTCGTGTCGACTATCATCAGTCGAATGGGAAGCATCTGCGTTGCGCCAATGCTTGATTTATGTATTAGCTATAGACCCCAACCCGGCACTTACCACGCCCACTTTATCCCTTTCTATATATGTACATATGTATGTATGTCTGTAGTATAGGAAAATCAAAAAGAATCCTTTGGCTTGGCTTATGAATTTTATTAGGTTTATGTTTAGGTTTTCGTTTGGCTTCATCATAGATTTGATTATTACATTATCGTTATCGGTTATCGCTTATCGTTTAACGCTTTACGCTTGTCGTTATGCTAAAAAAAAAAAAACAACAATCATCACAAATACACACACACACACCCACGCACTCATTGACGCACCACACACACACACACACACACACGTTTTGTTGCACCTGTAATAATATTTTTTTTTTATATGTATATTTAACCTACAGTTAACATTATCTCGAATATGCTCTTAAATAGGATTACTCAAATTAGACAATTAATACAATTACATTACTGCATATTATGTAAATGTATTTATATTGGTTTATAATATATACTATATATATATATTTATATTTTACTGCTTTATCCAATTATACTATTTTACAATTGCAACAATTGTTTGAACATTCGCTTTTCGCTAAAGATTCATTTCAGAGCGAGCGAAAGATAAAAAAAGATAAATACATACATTCCTTGATAGATCGGCTATCCAAGAAAAACAACAAATACAAAAAAAAAAATTGGATATCTTTCATTTTTATATATAAAGTAATTTCTATATACTATATTTATTTGTTTATATGCGCATTTTCATTTATTTATTCATGTATTTTTGCTTCATTTTTCTAATAACAATTTTCCAAAGATTTTTAAATTATATTTGAACCAAAAAGTGTTGGGCAACTTCGTTTAGAGAGTGTTATAAACTAGTTCCTTTTGATTCACTTGTTCATGCATTTGCTCACTTGTCTACTTCATTAAATATTCCCTAATTAAAAATAACAAAACCAACCAAGAACAACTTAACAAGTGAGTGAGATCTTTACTTTCTGATCTATTATCCAAGTGAGTGATCCAAATGAGTGAACAATTGAACAAAGTGACCAATTTGACTCAAAAAAAAAAAAAAAAAAGCAAGAGCGTGTAATACAGAGTGGTCTAAATTTTGATATGATTTGATGATCAAATATTTAAAGTAAAAATATAATTAAAAAAAAATAAATCTATTTAATATTTACACATTTTATTTGTTGTGATTTCTCTTGCCATGTCAAATATTTATTTAGCAATTTGGTTTTCATATTTATATGCGATACAATTAAGGGAACTTTTTGTTCCGATTTGCCAATTAATGGCAAATTATTCACACAAAATGAACAACTTTGCCCCTACAGTCAGAATAATTGGCTAGTTGAAATATTAGAAAACTTTTGAACGAAAACAGATATTTCAAATGGAATTCTCTTTACACTGCCATAATGATTAGGAAAGTAAATAATGTGCTTTATAATTATAACAGTTGAACTGAAACATTTTCGTTTTAATTAATATAAGCAAACAAAAATCCATCCATAGATCTGTTTGAAAATTTTGGTTTATTTAGCCGCTTTAGTTTCAATTCATTGAAAAATTTCTAAATATGCTTAAATTTTCTTTTTATAATTTTAGTTTCTTTGTTGAGGTTTTGTTTTTTTTTTCGTTAGTTTTCTTTTGTTTTTTGTTAGCACTTTGTGCAAATTAATTTGCCTCTATGAACTTTATATCTTTAAAATATTTTATTTTTTTTTGCCAGTTTTCTAATTTTCTCAAGCATATATATGCATTTTTGTATGTATGTATATAGCGAATGTATGTATGTAGGTATGTATGATTAATTGATCGAGGAGTTTTGTGAGTTTGAGAGATCTTTTGTGCTTTTGTTCGTTCATTTGATATGTACAGTCTCGCGCAAAGTAGCTAAACATTTTCCTCGATTTTTTTTTGTGTTTTATATAAAAAGAAACAAATTTTATTACTGTTATCACATATTTATCCATATCAATAGTTTATATATATATATATATAAGTATATATATATGTATTTATATAGATTTATTTAGGTTTTTGTTCTATATAGTTATTTCATTTGTTATTATTCCCAGTTGTTCTTTAATGCATTATAAAATAAGTACAAATTTGTTTTATTTTTAATTTTCGTTAAACTATCGTAAATAGATATATATGTATATACCAGATACAAAGATACAAAGATACAAGATACACGGCTGTGACATTAATTGACTAGACTGGGCAATACATGCTTACAAACTTATGTGTCATATATGTATATATATATATATATATATATAAATTCATATATACCTATGTATGTATATGATAAAGTTATCCATCTCGGACTAAGTGATGTAGATGTTGATCTTGATGTAGATGCAGTTGTTATTGTATTGTTGTTGTAGCTTTTGCTGGTATAAATTACTTTTTTATTAATTGGCCAATAAATTTTCCAGTTATTTATGAACTACATATCACTATAATAAACAAAAAAAAAAAACAAAAAATCAAACATAAAATCCAACAAATTTTCGCTAAATTGGCCAGCCGACTTCTAAATACTCTGTAACTAGATTTGCTCCCAGATGTCACTCATTAAAATGCATTTAAATCAATATATGTATGTATATATACATAAATATTGATTACTTTGACTTAAATGGATCGCTTAACATGCACATTCATCGATTTATCGATCTCCTTAACTCGATAACACGCAAATGATCGGTAGTAGAATACTTTTGCTTAAATTGTGTTTTGAAATGGAAAACATTTTAAATTATGAACAAGGTAGACCAATTCCAATGGGGTCATAAATATAATTTGATTCCTCTTCTGTCATATCATGTATACCCAGTTTAGCTTATAGATTCATGTACATGGTAGGTAGTCTACAGGGTCTTTTGAATATATGTGTGTTTAAATATGCTTAAATTGTGTATTTGGGTTTTTTTTTTGTTGCATGATTTTGTTTTATTGTTGTTACTCGTTTTGTTGCAGTTGCTTTTATGATTTACACAAGTTGAATCGAAATTCAATATATAATAATTTACTATTGGCATTCGCATTATGCAATTGCATTGTACGAAAGACAACAACCGCAACAACAACCACAACAACAAAAATAAAATATAAATATATTCATACAAAAAATTGAAAATAACCAAATAGAACAACTAGCAAAAACTAAACAAACAAACAAATAAACGAGAGACGCCCTCAGGGTCAGGATATGCAGGATTAGCCAGGATTCAGCTGAAATGGCAGCAGCATCAGACATAACAGTCGCCAAAGAAGAATAAGTAGAAGAAGAAAAACAACAACAACAACTACAATAAGAAGAAACAGAAGAAAAAGCTGATTTTCCTCCCTAACATTTTCCATCTTCACCATCTATGTATGTACATAAGTATGTATGTATGTGTGTATTATATGTATGTATGTATGAATCGAATGAAAATGGAAAAGTGCAGCGTTTTACGTTTGACAATTTGTAGCTAGATTTTGTGTGTTTCCTTTGCCTTTCGCTTTTCATTTTTTTGCCTTTTTTTGTTTTGCCATTGTTTTGTATTCTATCTATAACAAAATAGCAGTTGGAGATGCTGACTCGGGAATGCTAGATATATCCATAGATACATATACATACATAAGTATTCATATAGATGTGGGGTATATACGAATATTATTAGCAAACATTTTCATAAAAGTTATAAGAATATAATGGAAACCATATTTGAAAACTTTATAAACTTTATAAACTTTCATAGCTATTTAGCCATGATTTCAAATTTTTTTCCCGTTAGATTAATTATTTAAACTTATTTATTCCGTTGCTTTTATTTTTATTCGCTTTTGGGGTCTTTAAAATGTTTTTATTTCGATCTTAAAAAATGAAAATCAAATTATTAGTTTAACGTTGCTTTTTGAAAACTTTCCATAAACTATTAAATTTGTAAAAGACCATTATTTAATTGACCAAGATTTTTAAATCGTTGTTATTAGATTCCCTATTTCGATTTTCTAATTTAGATTTGTTCATTTCTTTATCTTCATTGCAATTGTCTAGTTTTAATTTCTTTATTACGATTTCTTGATTTCTGATGGACTTTTCTCTATTGTTTCTCTATTATATATGCTGATTTGATCTTTCAAACTTGAATTTGTGTGTCTGCCATTAAAGGGCTTACTAGATGGATGAGTTACGGGTTTCCAACCAGTTGAGTTTAACCATATCTCTTTTTCCTCGATTTGTTTGGTAACAATTTTACTTTATTTTTGTTGTTTCTGTCCTCCCACCTCCCACCTCCCACATTTTTTTTTTGCTATGTATGCATATATATGTATGTGTGTGTGTGTGTGTATGCGAGTGCGTATGTTAACAACAATAAAACGCTTCGTTGTCATAGCTCAAGCAGATTGATGTTGCAATCCCTACACCCAGTATCCTCAATTCTCTCTTTTCCCTTGGTCCATCCTGACCATGCAAAAAGTACGACATCATCATCGTCATGCTTTCAGGCAGCAACATTCGAGTGCACTTGCATGCCTATCTCTCGCACAACTATATACATATATGTATATATGTATATATGTATATATACATGCAGATATATATTTGGTTGCCCCTTCTCAATGCTTTAGCAAGTGCAGTGCTAAATTGGCGCCTTGATTTATGTCTTGCTCTCACCCTTGTACATTCTATGTCCTTCCCCCTCTGTCTGTCTGTGCATTTCCCTTTAAACATGGCCAAAAAAAAAAACCGAAGAGAAGAAGAAATCTGTTAGTACACACTGGCGGCTTGTTTGTGCTTTTGATTTGATTTATATATGCATTTTGACTGAATCAGACTCAGTCAATGCAAAGTTGGCCAAAAAGAAAAAGCAACTGAGTACAAGGCCAAGAATAAAGATGATCCTAATCTCAATCAGCAGAATGCGTGCTGACATGATGATGTTGATCAGATGTTGCAGTTGAAGCACTCAACACTCTCAGACTCAGCTGGCTCATACGATTTGCATGTGTCACATCAGATCTATGTTAATGTTGGCCCTTTTTTTTTCTTACATTTTTGTTAACTCCAAAAGCACACGCACAGGGTGAAAGGCACACGTGCCCGAAGTTCTTCAATTAGTTTTGCCAGAGCTACAAATTTCCTTGAGCTTTGGACAGAGAGAGAGAGAGAGAGAGAGTGAGGCAGAAAGTGTGTGTGTTTGTTAAGAGAGAAAGAGAGAGAGAGAGAGAGAGAGAGAGAGTGTGTGGGACAAGAGAAATCCTACATAATTAAAATACTTAAAGGCTTTAAAGGCAGCAACAAAGTTTTTAACTTTTAAATTGTTGAGCCTCGCTCCTTCTTCTTGCCACTGCCACTGCCACAGCGTTTGCCACCACTTCACCCCTAACCCACCAGTTACATACGTCTCCTACTCCTTTCATTCGTTGCCCATCGCTCTTGTTGGGATTCAGTGTAGCATACAAAAGGGCGCACATGTGTGTAGAAATGCTTTATGGCTGGTATGGGGTGTCTCTCTGAGTAAATATATGTGTATGCGAGTGTGTGTGTGTGCTCAACTCACTAAGCTTACTTAAGCATTTTGTGCCTCGGCCTCTTTTACTCCACTTTCCTGTTCTCAACCCCTTCCACTCCCTTTCGATGTCAGACCCAATCTTCGAACAGAAAATAGAAAGTAAACGCTTCAATATAAACTTCTTTCTATTCTTGGTGGCGTTTTTTCTTCTTTTCTTTTTTGTGTGTATTATATATGTATAATCTATTGCTTCAAGGTGAAACAGACACAGAACAAAAGCAGTTCAGTTAAGGATAATTGAAACATTAATTGTCAAGATCATAAGGATGAACAATGAAATTGCTTTTAGTTCTTCCAGAAGTTTTTTCTTTTTTTTTTAGCTGATGGTCTCAAAAGTATACATAGAATGTAAACTAGGCCAATTAATTGGACGTATAACATTATATGAAGAGATATTTAATTTTTAATTAGTTTATTCTTACTTGTCCGTTGTGTTGCTCATACGCCCCGTTGGGTGTACAGTTAGGTGTAGAGTTTTGTATATCAACGCCTAATTGACAGGAGCAGGCAGTGTGATAGCCCACATAGATTTTCATAATTTTTGCACACACACGCACACATATAATAAAAACATAATGAGCAGGCGGTTTAGAAGTAGGTGGCTCTGTGAGGGGGGGGTGGGGGCTTAGAGGTCATCTGGTCGCATATTTTATTACATTTGTATTACCCCCAAACTCGTAATCTTCTATGGCAAGCTGTTGTTGGGCTTTTAGCCTCATTCTCATTGCCGCCATATCCTTTACCTTCAACCTGAACCTCCGTCTTCCACTTCCACTTCCATCTTCTCTCCGTGGCTGTTGCTGTTCTTGCTGCTCTCTACTCGTTTTTGACCTCGATTTAACTCGATTTTGCTTTGTCATTTGGTAGTTTAATTATGTGCATGGAAATTTATGTGCGACTCCTTGACTTTAAATGAAGTGTAAGGGGCCAATGCCAATCCTTTTCTGCCGCCAGCTGTTGGACAGGACTTTGGGACCCCAGGACCTGGGACCCCAACCAGTTATTTATGGTTTGAGCGTCTGATAATACGCAAAGCGACAGAGAACGAGAGAGAATGAGAGAGAGAGAGAGAGAGAGAGACTGGGTACAAAGGAGAGAGCGGTGGCTGATTAAATTCTGTATTAGCTCAATAAATTTGCAATGGCCAACTTTAGGAAAGTAAAAAGGAACGCACAAACAAACAAATGGACAGACGGACGAACAAAATATAGAAAAAAAAAAATATCTTGCGACACGCAAATGGACATTGCTTAACCCACCACTGGCCGATGTCATATTTTAGGCACTTACCAAACACACAACTACCCACCCACCCACTCACACCCCACCCATCCGATGTGGTTGGTCTCTAATTTATGGTGTTGGTAATTTGCCAAAAACTGTGCAAAAAAAAAAACATGCAGAGCAGAGAGCTTTAGAAAGAGACTGAATTTGAAGTTGAAGTTCAAGAGAAGTTGATTCTGGTAATGATCTAAACTGAAGTTAACTATTCAATATAAGAGTTTGTTTTTTCTGCCTCTTATAATTCTCAACTAGTTGACTAGACTATTGCCATTGGGTTTTCCCATTTTTTCTTTAATTGTTATGTCTGAAACAAAAGTGAATTAATCCACAAATTCTGCTCAATTCTGGGTTAATTTAGTCTATTCAATTTGGTGACTTTTTGTGTTGTTTTCTTTTTTTTTGTTTTTTTGCACTTTTTGCCTTTGTCTGTCATGTTTTAGTTGAGTGAGAAGAATTTATCGCAATGTCGAGGCGTTGGGACTCTAATTTGACATGAAAGAAGAGAATCTAATATGAAAGTTCTCGGTCTCTGGAACTGGCTCTGGCTTTGGCTCTGGGGATGCCCTGGCGTTAATTACGCGACTTTTGCTGCGGTTGCCTATTTGCTGATTGCACGGCGTAGCTAGAAACCAAAAACCAGCTAACAGAGAAGAGGCACGCACGCACGACTTGCGCCCTTCAGTGGCCCGTTTCAGAGTCAGAGTCGGAGTCAGCGTTAGAGAGTCATGCAACCACCATCAACATTTGCCCCACCATCGTCACTTCAGTTGCTCCACTTGCCCGCCTTCCTCCTAACCATATCCACTCGTGCTACAACATGTTGCTACACTCTACCATCCACTATTTCTTCTTTCTCTCCGCCGTAGAGTTAGTCACAGCAAAATTTTATTGCATTCCTGTAGGCGTTCACGACTCGAAGCGGAGGTCGGGTTTACATGGGCGTGACTATTCCGACTGCTATCAGTCGCCACAATGGCGTTGGCAGTTTTCGGATTTCAAGCGGAACAATTAAGTTAACGATCTGAGTGCGCCTACAGAATGCGCGTGGTCAGGCTACGTAGCATGCAGACAGAGAGACAGATAAGGGAATAAGCTAGAATGGACTAGAGAGATGGAAACGTGTTAAGCGGCCACATGGCCTAGCTGGACACAAATCCAAGTGAATCAGAGCCTAAAATATAAAAAAATAAAAGAAAAAAAAAACAGGAGAATACATATATGTCTATTTATACATGCAGTCATATCTGCTAGAGCCATTCTCTTCTTTAAAGGAAATAGATAGAACCTAATACCAAGTCTAAAACTTAAAGATTTAGCCAGGCAAATCATATAATCATATATATTTTTTTATATAAACATATTTCCCCAAAGTATTATGTATTAGCTGCATCATTTGTATTTGCGTTTGCAATTTCGTTCAATTAGACGTATAAAACAAAAGGAAAAAAGCAAAGGGCAAAGGAAGAAAAAAAAAAATCGAAAAACAGAACGGAAACTGATTGAAGACATCCTTAGCTGCAGGCTCAGGCTTAGAGCAATGAGTGAGTAAAGAGAGAAAAAGAGTTGGGCCAAAGTTGAAAAGCCACATGGAAAAAGGCAAAACAATCAAAAAACAAAAAAAATTTGTATCCTAAACCGAACATTAAGTTCATGAAGAGAAGAAGGAATGCTACAAAAGGAGGAAAAAGGAAAGAGAGAGGGAGAAAAAGAGTAGTATACAAGCAGGACACATTACAAAAACGTAGACTTAAAAGTAAACAAAAGTTTTAATTTTCCTTCAATGATTTCTCTGGGCATTTGTTTTTCAACTGGCTTCGTCCTGCCATCATAATCAAGTTAGATAAATCTAAATCCTTTGCGATAAGCGTCTAAAGAATAGCAAAAGTTTAACATAGACCAAAAGAGAACGGGAGCGAGAGAGAGAGAGAGAGAGAGAGAGAAAGAGACCCTGTCCAGGGCAATGGCATTGGCAACGGCAACAAAATTAGACACAACCGGGCGAGTGAATAGAATTTGTAATTTCCGTTTCCGTTTTGTCGTTTCGTCCATCTCTTTCTTCTCCGAGCCACTTAAAATAACCCAAGTGTATAGGCAACAAACAAAAATTCTCATATCTATACAAATTTATATATATATACATATATATTCTTGATAACCTAACATTTGTCAACTAATTTCTATTTCATTTTTTAAATTCAATAATTTAATTTAATAAAAATGATTCATTAAATTTTAAAACAACAAAAAACTCGTTTCACTCATCAACTTGTAAAATTTTAAAACTAAAAAACAATGAGCTGAGTTATTTTTTTTTGTTTCATTTAATTGTTATTCAAAACTAATTTGAAGTAAAGTTTCTTATAATCATAAAATATAACACAAAAAAAAATAAATGAAATTTCTAGACGAATCACTTTGGGGCGTTTTAAGGCATTTTAACCAGTGTTAAAAGGGTAACTAGAAGTCGGCATTAAGACTTGATTTTCATATTGTATGCTAGTTGCAGCTGCTATTTCTGCTGCTGCTGCATTTAAAGCTACGGAATCATTTGAGAAATTGAGTGGGATTAAGCACTGCCTAACTGACTGACTGACTTTTCTTACTTACTATTACAGTTTACCCATTCGCCATTCCGTTTACTTTACTTACACAAGCGAGTGTTTTTTTTGTTCTTTTCTTTTTTTTTTTTTTTTTTTTTTTTTTTTGGTTTTGGTGTGCTTCTAATTGGAGTTGGTGCTGGTGCAGCTGGTGGCCCTTCGTCGTTTCCTTCGCCGCCAGGCAAAAAGCTGGGCCAGCAGACGCACATAGCGCCATTCCACACAACTGGCCACTGCCATCAGGAACATGGAGCACTTAATGCCCAAAGCAAGAGAGGCTGCCGATGAGCCCAAATTGCCTTTAGTCAATTGATCCGTACAACGACCGATTGAATCAATATCCAATTCACTCATCACCCTGCCATTCACCTCCAGGGGTGAGATGCAATAGTTCTTTTGTAGAAACTCACTCAGATTGTGAGCCCCCTCGGCTAGTGGGCCATCCAATAGAGTGTGTATATGACAGCCGCAGGGAAAATGATTGTTAATTAGCTGCAAATGATCAACGCCATCCACAATGATGGCATTCGGATCAGGAGTCTCAAGTACATGATTGCCATGAAATTTCAAATGTTTAATTGCTGCCGTATTGGTGAAATTGAGTTCCTCAATTGAATCAATCTTATTGTTCAATATTTGTAATGTATCCACTTGTGTAAGACCAGTAAATGCATCAGCACAGATTACACCCAAATCGGATTCCTGTAACGTTAGCAGCAGCACATTCGATAGGCCACGAAAAGTGAATGGCGAGATCTCTTTTAGATCCATATAGGCCAGCTTCAGCAGACCCACCGCATCCATGCCAAAGAAGGCGTCCTGTTCGATGCTTCTTATACCCGACGGCAGGATCAAATGGCCGACATTCGTCAAGCTTGAGAAGGCCGAACTATCGATACGGATTAGCGGATTGTTTGTAAGCAAAATCAACTTGATATTTGAGGTGCCAGCGAATGCATTACCCTCAATGCGTTGAATTTGATTGTGACTCAATAATATTGTCGATAGATTCTGCAGACCGGCAAATGCGAATTGGGCAACCGTCTGCAATGGTGTATACTGTATGGATAGCTCCTTCAGACGGGGCAATCCGCGAAAGGCAAATTGTTTGATACGTGTTATATTATTGCCATCCAGTGAGAGTTTCTTCAATGCTCGCAGACCGGCAAATGAGTCCGGTTTGATGATCGGAAAATTGTTTTTCGTTAACGCCAAATTCTCAACAGTTGCTGGCAATTGTCGCAATGGTATCTGGTCGAGACCGCCCGTGTTACACAGCACCTGTGACAGAAAGAGACAGCGGGAGAGAAAGAGAGAGAAGAAATAGGAAATTAGTTGAAATACTTCATGATTTTTGTCTATGATTTATTTTATGCCCATTGAATTTAAAATGAAGATTTCAAGTTTTTCTTTAAGAAATAATTTGTCAAGTACAATGAATTTAGTTCTATTTAACCAACAACCCACCTTAAATTATTTTAAAGATTTTCATTATTATTTTTCTTATATTTCTTTAATTTCCCTGGTTTTTTCGTTTTGTATTCATGAAATCGTAAGATTTTCAGTTTGTTGTAGCTTGATCTTCTTTGTATTTTACGATAATATACATATTATTTTCTATATTTACTTTATTGATCATCTCTTTCTTTTTTTTTTTTTTTTTGGCTCTCACTCTTTTCATTGCATCAGATACATTTTGGTTTCATTTCTTGTTTGTGAAGCATCCTTTCTCCTCCCGGCGGCAACAGGATGCCATTGGATCTAGTGTCTGAATACTTTGACATTAATCACTTTTGCTTTATGATACATTGACACCCTGTGTCATGCTGCCCCGCCCACTGGACCACCCACTAGGCTGCCCGCTTTCATTCAGATCAGAATACAACTCTTAGCAGATGGACAAGACAACCCCGCCTCGAATTTGGTTTGTGTGTTTCGTGGACGGGATGGGGGGCGGGGAACTTTGTTTCCTGCGTGGCGCGAAAATTGAATTTGCGGCTTTATTGCTGCAAATAAAATTAAATCGAATTTTTTTTCCGCTTCGGGGCATTCGCCGCCGCGGTGGCCTCCCCCAACTTCAACTCCAACTCCTCCTTGTCCTGGTCGTTGTCCTGTTGGCCATCCTCATCGTACGTCTTTCATTGTTTTGTTGTTGCCTTTTTCCGTCTGTTGGTTGTCGCCCATTTTCTGTGTTTTCGCGTTTCGTGTTTTTGTTTTTTTTTTTTTTTTTTTGTTTTTGTCGGCTATTCTGCTTTGTGCTTTTATTTTTTATAACTATTATGTGCTGATGTGTGCGTTTCCTTTGCACACCCGTACCAAATTTTTCCCCCAGAACGCCCCGATAGCCGGAACGCATCCCTTTGTCTATGTCAGTGGGTGACCCCGATGCCGCCCCGTTGTCTGCTGTCCGACGCCTACATTGCCTGTGTAGATGGGAGATCTGTCCATTGGTTGTCACGTTGTCTACTACATACAATCTGTCCGGGATGTACCGTAGCCCTCACCCTCACCTTTCATCTTGCCATCAAAATCGGGCAGTGTTTGGTTCTTGCTTAACATTTACACAATTTTCATACGCTTCACCTTTTTAAATGAACGAATTAAAAGTTTCTTTCGTTCGCTTTTTTTTACTTTCGCTACAATTCGTATTGTTGTTGTTATTTCCTCCCCTCGCATCCCCATTTCATCCATCCTATCCCACCGTTTGTTGTGCTTCTTTTTTTCGGTTGCGTTATTCGATTTAATGAAATTCTCTTTTCATACGACACAAACAACAACCAGGAAAAAAAAAACAAGTAACTCAGGTTGCAGTGAAGTTTTGTATACCCTACACTGCGAACATCAACTATTAATTTTTTTCCTTTGGCATAGTAACTGCTTAATCCTGATCGGAAGCGTAAATGTATTTTTTATTTTTTATTAAACTTCAGCAAAGTTCATGACCCAAATAAGTATGCTACATTTTTTACATTTGCCATGTAGAGTATAGCGAGAACCAAAATAACCAGGTTATTCAAGTCCTTCACAGAACTTTAACTGCGTTGACCCTACCAAAAAAAAAAATATATACATACATACATATATATATATATATATATATATAAACGACAACGATGTAGAAGCAGAACAAGAAAAGGTGGAATGAAAGCAAGGAAAATGTAACAAAATGAAGAACTTTTGTTACCTCATTCTGGGCTCGGACTAATTTTGCTTCTTAAATACAGTTTACTGCAGTGAAAAGCAGCCAAAAAATAAAATAGAAGTAAGGGAGAGGGAGAGAGAGGGGACAGCCAAAGCGAGATAGAGGCACTGTTAAGGGCAGGTGCTCAGAAGGGCCGAGAGAAAGAGTAGTGGGGATTTCTGTGACTGACTACTTTACCCCTTTCTGGTTTATATTTTTTTCCACATTTTTCGCCATCTCAGAGTGCTGAGTAAATCATTGCATTGTCCATAATCTGGAATAATGAAATCACTTAAATTCTCAATTTGGGTACAAAAAGAGAATTGCCAGATAAAGTGAGTGAAAAAACAAAAAAAATCCATGAAGGAAAATGGAAATGGCCAAGTATCCAGTACTTAGTTCCCACTGGTAATAAGGATTCGCATTAAGCGTGCTCCACAAGCTCTCGCGGGAGACAATTGAATAAGGATGGCAAACACACACATACACACACCCACACACAAGAGAGGGAGGAATGGTGAGAAGGAGCAGTAGCGGCAACATCACCACAGGCAATGTAACAAGTGGAACACAGCAGTAGTAGCAGGCTGTGGCGAAACAAAAGGAAAAAATAACCATTTTCCTGCATTTTCGATTTAATTTTTGTGCTCATCACCAGGCCCAAAGAGGGAACAGTACTCTACGCCCCATTCCCTTCCCAACGTCAACTTCACCGTTAGACCACTCCACTCACGCTTCTCTTGGCCCCATCAGCCTCATCATCATCTAAGGAGTATCTGCAGTTGGAGCAGCTGTGGCCATTGCCTCAGCTCCGTATCTCTGCATCTCCATGTCCATCTCCATCACTAGTTACCCATGGGGAAATGCTCAAACTCTTTTTAGACTGCGGGCCCTTTTCTGACCTGAAGTTGATGATGATGATGATGATGACGATGATGACGATGATGACGATGATGATGATGATGGTTTTGACTTCTGTCCACCCGCTTGCAATTACTTGCATACAACTCTTGAAGAGTGACTCTTGTTGGTTTTTGCCACAGTGGTAAATAATGAGAGAAAAACTAAGTTAAGCTCGTTTATCCTACTCGCAGAAAGAACTTGGACTTGAAGTATACAGATTTTTTATAAATTCTCAAGTGGACAGCAAAGGCGATTAAATTTTAAGAATGGATACAGACAACTCTAATCAAAAGATACACAAGTATAAATTATAAACCATTATAGTTAATAATTAAAACCATTGAAATCTAAAATATTTATCTAAAAGTCAAAAGTCTGTTTTTTTAGTGAATTGTTATGAAAATTCATTTGCATTACTAATTCTCTTATATATCATTATGATCGTTAAATTTTAGCCCAATGTTTATTTAGTTCAATTACAGGGGCACCCCCACTACGGTGATGGCACTTGGCAAATGGATTTTAGTTAAAGCCTGGATTTTCTGACTAACTCCACATGGAATTTTGGCTTACAAAACTTATTAGTTGGTTGGTTTTTTATTTCCGTCCAACTCTTCTCGTGCATTTTTCAAATGGAATATTTTCACTGTACCCACTTGAATGCGTTCTATGCATCTATATGTATGTATGTATGTATACTACGGGAGAACATTCCTTAACCCATACCCAACCCATCCAAACCTAACCCAATGCAAAGCAAAATAGGCGAATACCTATCTGCGGGAGAAGCAGTTGTAGTAGGTAGTAGGTAATACAAGTAGATTGTTAAGCTTACTTGAGTCTGGGACAAGCAGATGCACTCGGCTGGGCATGATTTGGATGTTTCGGTTTGTTGCGAGTTCCACAGGCAGACGACAACAGAGAGCGCAATTATGAGCAGCAGCCAGGAATTGCACATTTCACGTTGTTGCTGACACGACAGTTTGGCGGCGTAATTGAGCTCGATTCTCTCTACTACTAGTCCTTTGCTGTCCGGTTCCGGCTGCTGCTGCTGCTGATGGTGATGGTGATGGTGATGCTGTTGCTCCTGCTGCTGCTGCTGTTAGTGCTACTCCACCTCTATTCTTTTGCTGCCTTCTTTCAGTCCTTCCTTCCCTTTGTCCGTTCCGTGCTTGTGTCCTTCCTTCCCTACTTACTTCTTTGCTTGCTTGCCTGTTGTTTCGTCGCCGTGGCCGTCGTCTTGGGCCTGTAGTGCCTTGTTTTCCGCGTCTCCCCCTACTTTTCGTACTTATTTATGTTTTTCTATTGCGTTATTTCATTTGAACTTTCTTTTTGCTTCTTTTCTGTTTCTTATTTTTCTTCTCGTTGTTGTTCTCTAGTCTTGCTCCTTCGTTTTTTTTTTTCGCTTTACTTTCTTTTAGTTCTGTTTTTTTTTCTCTTCTTTTCTTATATATTCTTAAGCTTAATCATATTTATTTATGCTTCCATATCTGATGCTGCCGTTGCCAGGCTGCGTGGGCGTTACGGGGGCGTGGCACGCGAGCAACTGTAAAAAAGATACAAAAAGAATAGAGAGATAGAGATATATATGTATGAGAGCGATATAGAGCGAGGTGGTTGGCCGGGTGGAGGCAAGTGGGCAAGGTCGGGGGTCCTTTGGCAGAATATGTTGAGCAAAATGGCAATTGTGCGAATTCGAGTCGTCAGTTCGACTGAATGGAGCAATGC
This sequence comes from Drosophila insularis, assembly GCA_018903935.1. NCBI lineage: Eukaryota > Metazoa > Arthropoda > Insecta > Diptera > Drosophilidae > Drosophila > Drosophila insularis. The sequence continues at coordinate 11,418,967 of JAEIFP010002303.1, read as the reverse complement.
GACACTTAAAACTTATGACTCACTCAAACTATAAATGGAATACATGGAATAAATATACAGAGTTATGTATACATATGTATATAGAGACATGAGGTATATACATACATACATACAGAAGTATCCTATATACTCATATATGTATATGTATGTACATTTATTATGTGCATTTACTCCAGATATATGCATAAAGTAAACGGTAGAATGTTGAAATCATTTAAAAGTTGAATAACTCATAACAAATAGCTCAAAGATGCATCATTATAAATCGATGTATCTACGTATGAATTTGTTTTAACTTGTAACTAAACAGTACAAGAATTAGCTAGGTCAATTAGAGCCAACTCTTCAATAAGAGTAAAATCCATTCAAAAAACCCATGTGCAATATACAACAGGAGCAGAACGTTTCATTACACTTTCTCTAATTATCGTTATGGCATCAAGTGGTGGAAGTTTCTGCTTTATTCAATTTTAATATTAATTTTCATAACAGACTTGTGAATAAAACGATTCTTAAAAGTTCTCTCAAGTTCACTTGTCTTGTTGATACCGCTGGAGATCCTAAACAATGGAGATCTATCCAATCATCTCAAATCTTAGTAATCCTAGATAATTTAAAGTACTTGATAAAGAAGTTATTTATCATTTCTTGTAATTATAACGAAAGGATGAGATTGATCCTGGTAAAAGTTTTTCATGGCAACTTTAGAAAAATTATCATTTTAATCTAAAAAATTTTTAAAGATACAAAATATTTGTATGTAAGTGTACTAAGCTCATAGTTTTCACAATGTTCTGGGAATATTAAATTGTATGTGTGTGGACTAAGCTAAGAAACAAATTAATTTCTCGTTTCTGATGTAAAAATATTCATAATCTAAGCATTTTTTGCACCATGGTCCCTTCTAAGTCATAGAATTGCAAATAAAAAATCAAAGAGAGGGAAACCAAAAAAAAAAAGATTTTGATTATAGTCTCAATTTTGCTGGCCAAATATATGACTAAGCCCAGATGAATGTGGCATTTCATTTTGTTGCCAATTTTTGGTTTATAGTTGCTTATTTGTTTGGCTGTTTGTTTGTTTGTTTGTTTAAATGGCTGTTTGATTGTTTGTTTGGTTGTTGTGTTTGTTTGTCTTTCGTTTGTCTTTTTGGGTATCCCGGCTGAGCCGAAACCTTTCCATTTAAAGCCTTCTTCAAACTTGGACACGAACGAAAAACACCTGACATGCAAAATTTATACACAGATTAGACATAAGAGAGCGAGAGAAACAGAAAAGAGCAAGGCAAGAAGAATAGATGAAGGATGATGCAGTGGGTGAAGCGGAGGCATGAGAGAGTCAGTCTCAGTTTTTAGTCTGTGGCATTGATGGCCCGAATATAGCTGCTACTGCTGCTGCTGCTGCTTGTTAATCATTAATAATAAATAATGCCCAGGTCGGAGTTAAGTTGCAGCTGCTGCAACTTGAAACGAACAAAGCCAAAGCAATAATAATAACTAAAATTACTCGAAAGAGAATTTCCAATGAGCGGGCATCGCCAGCATTTGCCATTGCCCATTGCCATAGAGCCTGGCAATGGCAGCGCCAACTGGATTGGACTACTAAACTGGGGATTGGGGGCGGAATGAGGTGCTGAGTTGGATAGGTAACGGCGGCGGGTATAGCAAAGGGGGCCAAATGGCTAAGTTAGGGTTTAGGTTTGTTTGAAATGTTTAAATGCACAAATCAAATATGCAAGAAGGACGACAAGAGGACGGCACAGGACAGGCAAAAGCAGCCACCGCCACCTGATGTTGCCTTAAATCCCTGAAAGCTGCAACAGACAGCAGCAGCAGCAGCAGCAGTCCGACGAGCTTTTAATTGAACATTAAGAAGGACAAAGGAGAGAAAGTGTGCAAGGGAAGAAGAGAAATGAGGGTAGAACAGGCACAGGAGAACGAACGACAATTGAAAACTTAACCTATGACATTTTGAGACAGTAAAATAATAATTATAAGCAAAATGCCTTGATAATGCCTTCAAATTGAATTGAATTCAAACGTAGATAAATTTGCTGATGCTGATATCGCAGACGAAACACCTAAAAGGGATTCAATTAAAATTTTGTGTTTCAATATTAATTGAAAAAATAATACGCTGGTTCTCAGTGTTGGATAGTAAAAACAGTTATCGATAGTCCAAAAGATTTGATAGTGTTGACATACCACAAAATATAGAAATTTTTCTTTGTTTTTAATAAATTGAATATTCCTTTTTACATTGTGGTCTATCCTTTTTTTTTATGGTGTCATTATGCTTAACTTTTATTAAGCTAATGGCTTGCATTTTTAACGGATCTATCTTTTTGTTTACCATTTTTATTTACAGTTTATTGTTTCGCATTTCTCGCCATCTTTAGTTTGCATTGTTAACTCAAGTTATGGATAATTAAAAAATAATTTCAGCTCGGATTTGTTTTTATATATGTGTAGGTGTATATAAATTTAAGTTAAGTTTCGTTTCTTATGTCCTGTGCAAGATAAATGACCAAAGGAAATGCCAAGACAAACGAATGTTAAATAGATAAGTAGAGGAAAGCCAGTAAAATAGCAAATAGAATTACTTTGCCATGCGAGCAGGAAAGTGGAAAAAAGACCTAACGTAAGAGTGAGCCTTCGACCAGACTGGCGAGCCAGGACTAGAAACGAACCGTGGCACACCAGGGCAGAGCAGGCAGACGTGGCTAATGTTTCAAACTTTGTCGTTTGTGGAAAAGACCTCGGCACCTTAGTTTAAAGCAAACGGGAGCTGGACCAGCGGTTAAGTCATTGGCATGAAGATAATTTCACAAAAAGAGCAACAGCAAGGACCCACACAGCCAGAGACATAGACATAGGGAAACCAATAGGACCTGCAGGCAGGCAGGCAGGCAGTCAGCAAAGGCCATCAGTCAATCAACAGAAGCAGAACAGACTGAACTAACTTATTCCTGTTCTCTGCTACTGTCTCTGCTTCTGCTTGAAAAGCAAACGTAAAAAGAAAAAAAAAAAAAGAAAAGGGGGAAGCCAAACTTCAATGCTTCTACCAAAAAGGACTCTTCATTAATGATCGACTGCTCCTGCTGCTGCAGGTCACTTTAATTGCAGTTTTGGCAGCTCGCCAGTCCAGTCTAGTTCAGTTCAGTCCACTCCGGTTTAGTGTCCGGTGTCCGGCATCTCGTATCCTGCGCTTTGCGCCTGTGTCCTGTTAGCAGTGCCTTATCTTTTCACCCAAATGGCTGTGCAAAATGTCACTAATCAAATTATGAAATGTTTACAATGAGCAATGCTGATGAGCTGACGGATAAGCAATGCCAACAGCCCGGAACCAAATCTCAACCTCAACTCATAAGATTTTACACCCAATGTCCTTGTACACTTTCAATTCGATTGCATCTTGTAGTTGTTTCACACCCTCTCATGGCACTCTTCTTCTTATCCTTAGTCATTGACATAGACAGCGGCATTGATTCGGCATGAAATGTGATTAAAAATTAAAGCCAAATGATATTTACTTCAACTTTGGCAAAGGAAATAATCTTTTGGCTTGGTGAGAGTCACTAGAATTCGGCATGGAAAAAGTTAAAGTTGCAAATTGAAATTGAGAGACAGAAGGACTTTTATGGAATAAGGTCTTTCTTTTTTATGCCATTTTCAGACCAAAACTCTCGAATATTTTCTTTGTCTCTTGAGATGCAGTTTTTGTCATTTTTAAGGCATTACAAACTTAAGTTGTTGTTTGTTTTATTTAAAGTCATGCTATAATGTTTATTTCTATGTACAATATATGGTAATTAAAGGCAGTTGGTTACGGTTTTCAGTCTTGAATACTTTACTTGAAATTTGCCATAAAATTCTGGGTGAATATCAAAGGCAAAGGAGTCGTAAAGTTAATTACAAACTGGCGTATATAGAAATATATATTTTAAATATAGTATTTATCCACCTCACCCATCAGAAAAATATGTAAAACATTAAATTTTTCGAAAATCAAATTGTGGTTTTTGTGAATTTTGCTCATATTCGAACATAAACACGCTAAACACACTTGAATTTGGGGAAATGGCTTGGTAATATTTGTAAATTTTTGTCATTTCTAAAAAAAAAAATATTGCTGTTTTTTGTGCCAAAAATTCGATTAGATTTTAATTGATTGATGTTTGCAAATGAATTTTGTTCAGGGTGATACATATATTTTTATTTTTCGTATATTTAGTGTCGGTGATTTAGCTGAATATATGGCTAAAAAGGTATCAATAGGATTACGAATAGAATGGTGGGAGAAGGGCGAAAAGCGAAGGGACAAGGGACAAGGGACAAGGGGGCTTATATGGATTGAGTTCAAGGCTAAAGCCAGACATTGTGCTATCGGCCATCAGGGTTTATGGTTGTTTGTATTAGTCTCGATATAAAATCACATGTAGGGTGTGTGTGTGCGTGAATTATTGGCCAAAGGTCAAAGGTTTGGATGTGTTTGTGTAAAGCTCATAGAGAGAGAGGCAGAGAGTATGAAAGAGTTTGTGTGGGCTGGTTGGGACCTAAATCTTTGGACTTGGCATGGTGTTGTTGTGTGGTGTGATGAAGAGTGACCCATGCTGGCACATAATTCAATCATTTAGTCAAATAATCAATCATTCAAGCATATCATTAATTAATTCAACATCAACCATTTAGCTTTGACCTCAAACTCGGCAGCAGCAGCAACAGCAGCTCCAGCAATGCTTATGGCCAAGCTAACCTTCTAAACTCATCTTTAGCCCAACGCCCAAGCACCCTAACACCATAATACCAATACCCAGATAGCCTTCTCCTGCCACGTTTTTACTTCTTCATCCACAACTATACCCACACACATACACCCACGTTCTTAGTCAAATAAGAGCTAAACCCAAAAACGCTTTCATACATACATACATACATATATGCATGTAAGGGGCAAGGCGGGTATAAGAGATGAGAAAAAGTGGCAATGGGTTTGGGTTTGGGTTTGGGCGGTTCAATGAAAGCCAGTCTGGGTCCTTAACTCTGGTCGTGGTCCTTATTTTTGGTAGATGGCGCTGACTTTAGCCTTCGACGTTGTAATTAACTGTTATTTAATACGATTTTGTGCTTGATTTTGTGGTAAGAAAACTGTGTTTTGAAACAACATTGGTTAAGGAATTCCTCCCTCGTTATATACCCAGCCAACTAGTCCTGTTCTCTCTGGCTGGCTGGCTGGCTGGTTGTCCGTTTGTCTGTCTGTCTGCCTGTCTGACTATCTGTCTGTTCCCACCCTTCTCTTTGATTTAATTTGCCAAAAAGTTGTCCGTTCGCTTTTAGCCTTATCATTTGTTTGCCTTGTTTCCGTTAATGATGACACTTCTTGTTGTCAGCTCAGCATCCACTTGGTGATTTGTCACTGATAAGCACACACACTAAGGATAGACTTTGCCTAGTCCTTGGCCAATCTTGACAGGTGCAAGTAGTGTGCAAAAAGGGAGAAAGCCAACGACAGACAGATAGACAGAATGACAGCCAGATACTGTCCGCTTCAACTGATTAAGTGATCCTGTCGTTTTTTTTCCCCCCTCCCGCGAAATCGAAAGATGCGGGGCAAAGGCTAGTCTACAATATACAGATAATACAACAAGTTGCCAAAAGCTAAGGATGAGATAATGACTATGACGGCGACAACAGGAACAACGTTCAGAATGAGACTCAAAATGAAGACGAAGACGAAGACGATGACGATGACGATGAAGAAAAACAACAGAGAAAAGAAAACGTTGAATGAGAAAGTAGATTGGCAAAGTAGTTTATTTGTTTTGCACAGACTAACTGATACCCACGAAAAGCTAAATCAAGGTCAAAGGAATATATTTCTTATAGTTTAAAAGATGCTAGCCTTGATGGAAAGATGTTCACAGTTCCATTTACCTATTTTCGTTAATGTTATCGAAATGATTGTTTTTGATGTTGTTAATTATTATTGGAAAACCTGTAAAGAAGTTACATATGTCCGATAGCTTCTATATCTTTATATTCCACATTTATTAATGTTATTTATTAATAGTCATAAAGTCATTGTAACTCTATGCAATCCATTTGTGGAAACTCTAAATAAGTGTTTGTACGGAATCTTAATTTAATTAAAAGTGGCAACGTATAGACAATATACCTACATATATTTATCTAATCAAATTACATATCATCTGAAACTAATCTACCCACAATATTGCTATATAACAACAACAACAACAACAACAACAAAGCTGGGTTATAAAAACATGTGTAACTAGACGACTTACAGGGATCACGCACTCCACTGACATTTAATGCCACGACGTTGACGTCAGCGTCGGCGTCAGCGTCAGCTGAACTGTGAACTAGAGCAAGAGCACACACACAGAAAGAGATAGAGAGAGAAAGATTATGTCTGTGTGTGGGTGCAAGAGAACGAGAGTATGAGCGAGAGCAAATGTCACCAACTAACACAGACAAACGCAATTAGCTTTTTAGCCATCATAACATTATGAACGAAGGAGACGGCGACTGCGACACCGTCTGAATGCTAACTGCTAATGACGATGAGTATGATAAAGGGAGAGGTGGGTAGAAGTGGCAAGAAGGGAAATGGCAGGCTGGCAGTCAGGCAGTCAGGCAGTCAGCATTGAGTTGGCGATGATGATAAAGACAGAGAGACGGTGTTGGAGCGGGGAGAGGGACTGTTGGCGAACTGTCGGGCAGAAGGTGCTGCGGTTGGAAAGCATTATGTTGATGTAGGATGGAGGACCAACAGACCCACCATCATCTCTCTAGCCACAGAATCAGACTTAGAGAGGGAGAGAAAGAGAGATAGAGAGAGAGAAGGAGTAGTTATGGACAAAGGGAGGTGTAGTTAAAGAGAAGAAGCACACGAATGGCACGCGGCTGCCAACAATGCTGTTAACTTGTGTTGAGATTAAAATAAGGACACTCGTAGCATAGAAAAAGGCCACAGTCGAGCACCCCCTTACCACATGCTGCCACCCCTCACCCCTTACCCCTCACCCCTCACCATTATAGGGGCAACCCAGTTGGACGTGCCCCGAGAGTTTGACTCGCATGAGTTGCGAGCTGAAGCTTTGTTTATTATAGAATGTAGAGATGTTCAAGATGGAGATGGAGATGAAGATGGAAATGGAGTGTCCTTTTTTTTTTTTGCTTGCTGTCTGCCGCTGTAACTGTACCCCCCCATATGCCCTTTCTGCTCAACCTCTGTTTGACTGCTAAAAATTACTGCGTAAATGATGATATGAGATTTAGAACATTTCTGCGGCATCATTTGGCGGAAACGGATATACGAGTATGAACTACCGACTCCGGGTCTGATGGGCTTCTGCCCAACTGCTGTTGCTGTTGGTTGTCGCCACCGGAAGGAAGTTATTTAACACATCCCCACACACACACACACACACACACACACACACAAACACACACATACACAGGCAGATGAGAGATGGAGAGAAAACTGGGGATGAGGTTTTTCTGTGTGTTGCTCTGGATAATCATATTACGATTACGTCGCGTAAAATTTTTGCTCCAATGTCGAGAGTTTGGATTTAAGTGGAAGTAACCCCAGAGTCAACCACAGCGACAGATGTAGTTCGAGTTGAGAGTTGAGAGTTGGTGGAGACATCAAATAATTATGTAAACCTTACCAAAAAAGGAAGGATGTTACCCAGGCCAGGCCAGGCCAAGCCAGGCCAGATGGGCCAAAAGGTCGACGTTGGCGTCGGCGACGAGGCCAAGGCAAGCCTTTTGACAAAACAAACAAATTTATTCAAATTATGACATGTTAAGGTTAAACTCAGTGTTGACGGTAAAAACGGTAGCTAAAGAGGAGGAGCGAAGTGAGAGGGGAATGAGTTTAGCTGACAATGGCTTAATATAAAATATGCATTTACACGTGGAATCTGCTTTAAGCGGTAAGCGGAGGGGGAAACCCAATTTTGACCGCATCTACAGTAAAGAGTTTCCATCTAGCGGGACTTATTGGATTATTGAGCAAATCTGCATATTGAAAATGTATATGTATAAATATATGATTTATATAGTGACCCAAACACATGTACACTTATAGTTATACCTCGCTTAACCGTTTGAGTTTACAATTGAAGGGAATCCTCGATTCCTTAGAGGAAGTGAAGAGAAAAAAAGTAAAGGGAATTCCAACTTTAATTTGGCGTTTAAATGTTTTCGCTTGTATTAGCATATTACTGCATATTATTTAATGTAGAAAAGTCAAAATTATTTGATGGTTAAATATTTTGAAACACATTTGCGGGCCTCGTTTTTGAGACCTTATCTGACATAATAATTAGCACAAATTTATAGATATTTTTTTAATTTTTTACCAGTTAAAGTGGTTTTTGCTATAACAGTTGACATATTTGTGTCTAGAGATTAGATTGAATGGATTTTATTAAAATATATTGTGCAATTTTATAATATGAAAATTGAAACTTTCCTGTGGATTGTCACCGATTTGTGTCAAACACGAAGTCAGTTATGATTCCAACCCATATCTAATTTAGTTTTTCTCTCATCTCAGTCAATCTCATAGTTTTTCTCATTATTTTACCATCTTGTACAAGATTTTCTTTGTTTATGTTGTAGTTTATATATAAATGCGAATTAATTAAGCTCGTTAAAGTACAAGTACTAAGAATTTATCCTCAATATGCATGATAGTTCTGCTCTGTTAAACAACAGTGTTGGTAAACATGTGCATGACAGAGTTGATTGTTACATATCGAAATAGTCATTTTATTTTACACGTAATTTATTATTATAAGTATAGGATATAGTTGTAAACTATCAACCTAACTATATTTTACAAGCACTGGCAACCAATTAACTGAGCCACTTAGACAACTCATCTACCGAGGACTGCTTTACATGTAATTATTTCATCAATTTTGATTAGTTAAAGGTACTTATTTATTTATTATTATATTTGTTTATTTTAATAGTCTTTTTCTTATTCAAGTCCTTTTATAGTCTTATTCTTAGCTTCCTAAGATAGTCATTTATAATGTCCTTTTAATGAATGTTTATCGCTTGATTCCAGCTTGACGTCTGTTCATTGGTAGTGCATTTTAGTAGAAAGTTGTTAATGACTATTTTATTTAAGTTATGAAGTGCAATATGGTCGCCATTTAGACTGTTTAGTTAACGTGGTCATGTAATTTTGCTGTTTTATAGTTTTTTTCAATTGAGTCCGCGTAATATGTAGAGTTATTGATTTTTTGAATGGCTATAATTGCTGATTCGGGAATCTAAACAAAAGCAGATTTTGGCTTTGCTACCCTCAAAACATAAAACTCTTTCGCAGATTGATAGGTCGCAATCTAAGTGTAAGTCTAATCTAGTGTAAGAGGGACATTTAAATTTTGTAAGTTTTTTAACGTAAGGATTCCATTGCTATTTGTCGCTTAGAAAGAGTCCTAGCATTTCAAGTTCCCTAACATTTATTATTGTGACTGATATAGAAGTTATTTTTTTACCTATATATATTTAAGGATTTGTATTTTGTGCTCTATAGCGAAATTATTGATGCCTGTCGTTTTGGCAAAAAGGATAGATAGTAGACAATTGGCAGTTAATCTTCATTTCATTTTTAAATTTAGCCAATTAAGTGTGTGTTAGTAAGTTATAAAAATTAACCAGCCAATTAAAATATTGTCAAAAATTAAAATGAACTTAAAGTTAATTATAAACATTTCCCCTTTTTATTTTGTTTTGCTTTTTCCTAGCTTCTCTTTCATTTTGTTTAATCTGCTATTGCTCAGTGTTTGCCTATGTTTTCCTTTATTTTGTAAAATTCATAATTGTTTAAAATTTATTTCATTGAATGGCGTGGACTTTATCAAGAGGAAGAGATGGGGAGACGAAACCAGGAAACAGGGGACAAAGAAAGTGTCAGACAGAAAGAGAGCGAGAGATTGAGTGAGTGAGTGAGTGAGAGGGAAACTGTCACTGTCACCAGTCGGCGACATCAACGTCAACCTGCTCCTGGGGGGAATGTATGTACATAGTTAAAAAAGCGAGGGGAAGAAAGGAAAGGAAAGGAAAGGAAAGGGAAGGGTGGGCCCTGGGATGGGCAGAGACTGGATCGCTTAGCGTTAATGTCTTTCATTTATTGTCATTGTTGTTAATGTTTTTTGTGTTGTGCGTGAGAAAAAAGCATTTGCATTTAAACGTTTCGTTGCCATTGTGGGTGGGCGGGTTGAGTGGGGCTACGCAGTGGTTAAGCCAGTGGGGGCGTGGTTAATGCAGAGATTTTGCTTGGATGATTTTTATTGCTCGTTTGTAGTAAATTTGGTGTGTAATTAGAGAGAAAAGGGTTATTATGTTCGTTAACGCAGTGAGATTCCAACAAAAAAAGCAAAAAAAAAAATGCGACACTATGGTTAAGACGACGGTTTAGTGACCAATTTAGGGAAAGGCGAAGTTGGATGAATCGTTTGGCAAGGCAAAGCAAAGGGGTTATATGACACAATTTTAGTCGTTTTTGTTTTTTTTTTTTGGTAGTTTAAGCTTAGTGTTCTGATTCCAAAAGGATTCTCTACATACCAAATGGAAAAAAATCATCAGATGGAAAATAAGCAAAACTAGAACTAAACAGCAGAATGACAAAATGAAATAAAGAGAGAGAGAGAGGAAGAGGGAAAAGACTATCGAGATGCCAGGCCGTCCAAGTGGTTGCTCTCTCCATTCTATTGTGGTTATTTGCAGTGGAGCTGTGTGTGTGTGTGTGTGCTTGTGTGTGTGAGAGGTCTACGAAAGGTAACTCCAAGTATATGCGCTCAAACCAAAAGTAAGATCAAGCTATTCAATTTGTTTTCAAGTGTTCAATAAATATACTTCAATGTAAACCAATATCAACTATCAAATATATATGTAAAAATATATATTGCGTGAGTATGTGTGTGGCAAATGTGAAAACGATTTGTTGAAAAAGTTGTTGAAGCATTTCAAAACAACTTTCGCATTTTATCGTTATTAAGTTTCAACAATTTTTAATGTATTTAATGAAAATTTCACATTGATTTCATATCAATTACAATCAATTACTATCGTGTTACAACCACAATTACCACACAAATACATTTTACATAATTATTTAGGACAAGTCTTATAATTAGCTACTAGTTACTACGTGTTTAAACATCCTTAAGTTCATTGATTATGGCAAAATGAAGCTTAAAGAAATAAAACATTGCATCAAATTTTTAAACACATTTATAAAATACTTATTTAAAACAAGCGACTTGTACGCTAATATCTATAAGGAGATATCCTTAACTAGCACAATGACACTCAAATGAATAAAACAAAAATTAATAAAAATGCAGTTTAACATTCAAGTTCAAAGAAAAAAATTCAGTTTTTAATTAAGAGTAAATATACAGAAGGATATGCAATTAGTTAAGAAATATATTGTATTTCATTTAAACGTTTTCTTTAGCCATTACGTAAATGCTTTTCCTTTGGTCTTTAAAATTTAGACCGCAAAATATTTAGTGAATGAATGATAAACTTCTTGAAATTGCTAGGTATAGATGAATGGATCAGTCTGAATATAATAACAGAAAGTATGTAGTATGGTTTAAACTGCAGTGGTACGTATGAGTGTTACAATCAGGTCAAAAGAAATATCTCAACTGTGGTAGTAACTTCATAGCTCGTTTTATTTGTTGCATATATATTTTGTTTGCCTCGAAGGAAAGAAATAAAATTTCAAATGTAACTTTGCTGCGGTGGCATAGCGATTGTGTGTGCCTGTGTGTGTGTGTGTGTGTGTGAGAAGCGCGGCTTGCGGCCTGTGACGAGACTGCAACTAGCCAAAAAAAAGAGGAAAAAAAAAGAAAAAGACTGTGGCACAACTCGGACTCGGTTTGTGACTCTTTCTCCTATCTCCATCTCGGCCGTCTTAAAGGGCAATGCAGTTGGCATAAAATTTAATTCGCTGCCCTTCGCAAACGGGTAAGTCTCGGCACATTACGTGCTAGTTGTGTCTCCAGAGAGAGAGAGAGCTCCCGCTTCCTCGGTCCTTTCTACATGCCCTCAGTTTATTTCGCAAACAGGCAACCAACTCTGGGCGAAACCCTTCAAAATACGCATCGAAATATTGTGATTTTTTTTCATTCTTCTTTTTTTCGTTTGCGTTTTTTGAATTTTAACCAGCAAAACGAAGCAGAGGGGAAAAAGAAGTGTGTGAGAACCTAATGAAAATCAGCAGCAGCAAGATGCTAAGTTGCCAGCAGCAGGAAAATAATACACCATAAGTAAAGACTTGTTAAGGTGCCTTGAAGTGGAGAATAGTATCTAAATACATTACTAATGTCTAAATGGTTTATTTAAAGAAAGAATGAGAAGTCCAACGAATAAAATAGGATAATTAATGTTTTTAAATTAGGAAATAGCTAAGATTCACTATAACTGATCATCTTAAGTCCTAATTCAACAAATATTTGTGTATGATTTGCCACAGGGCGTATAAGTGATCAAACAGTGCTTATTTTTGAGTATGAATAAGCTAATCAATTACCCTCAAAAAAAAAAAAGCGGATTGCTTTATCAACCATAAATTAATAGCAAATGATCTTTTAAGATCCTTATTTAGTTTCTTGCTTTAATTTTCTAGTCTGGCATATTCAGTTGAAAAGTATGCTACAAAATATTTTAAATCAGATTTATTGCGTATACGACAAGATATACGAGCAGAATAATAAAAGAAATTAATAAATCTTCACCTTGAAACAAAAGGATAGATCTAAAATTTTGAGGTGACACATAAGAATAAACAATTCATCTACATCTATGAAAATTTATGTTTAACACAAATATATTTCTTAAATATATATTGTTAATTCTATGGAAAGTTGTTTCGTTTTGGAATGTAATAAGTAGCTAGAATGAAAATTCCTCTACCATTTAGCTATGTATTTTATATATACAAAAGTACATTTTAAGTGAATCATTCTTGCTAAGATCACATTTTGTTTTGTTTTGGGGCTTTTATTACTCACTCACCTGTGCACATACATTGAAGCTGGTGCCTTGTGCTTCTTTACTTGCAATTTCTGCCTAATCTCAGATGGTGCAACTGCAGTTCTTGTTGCTACTGCTGCTTTTGCTGCTGCCACTGGTGTAGTTTTTGCTGCTGTTGCTGCCGATGTCGATGATGCTGATGATGATGATGATGATGTTGATACTCATGCTCATACTCATGCTTGGGTTGCGGGTTCATGGGTTGGTTGCGACTGGCATTTAGTTTTAGCACACACTTTCAACTACTACTATATTTGCATTTCACGCGTCGAGCAGCAAGTCTTTAATTGCAAAACTGCCAACTGCAATGGCAGTCAGGAGTGTTGGAGGCACAAGCAACATGAGAAATGAGAGACAGAGAGAGAGAGAGAGAGAGGAATAAATAAAAAGGCTGCAGCAAGTTGGCTAAAATGTTTAAGTGAAATAAGAAACAAATCACAAAAACCACATAAAAATGAAAGCAAATAATAAAGAAAAACAAAAATCTGTGTAGAAAATTACTAAAAGAGGCAAATGCTAAATGGCTTCTGATGTTTTCTGATGGTAGCTTCCTCTCATTTATACACCCTTTCAGCCATCTATCCATCAGCTGCACTTATTATAATCGGCGTTTCGGTGTTGGCTTTCAAATTGCCCGCGACCACGTTAAAGTAACCGCAAAACTGGCTAAACGCAGGCAGCCTGACCGCAGGTCATATCAGAACCCGGCAACTGTTGCAGGGCCAAAACAATATCTCTCTATCTCTTTTTCTCTTCATTTCATATGCTTCCTCTTTTGTACACACAATCCAACAAAAAAAAAAAAAAATATTTATATATATATAGATGGAAAACTAAAAAAAAAAAAAACTAAGAAAGAGAAATGTTGGAGAAACTAGGTTTTTTTTTTTCTTTAGGATTTAATTTTACGGGGAAACCCACCAACACTTTGAGCTAGGCTATTGTCGAGATTATTAAACACGAAACTGACTACTGCTGGCTAGCTAGCTGGTCGACTAAATGGCACGTGTCGCTTCGCTTACGATTCGCATTCGCATCCGCATTCACATCCGGCAACCCGGTCTACTGTACTGATGTCAACAAGCTACCACACGCAACTAAATTCCACACAGAAATCCAAGCGAACGGATTACGTACAGAGCACTATAGAAGGACTATGCACAGGACCACAACCACGGAACAGGCTCAGAGCTGCTGCTGCTGGTGCTGGTGCTGCTGCTGGTGCTGTTAGACGAAGTCCTGAAGCCAATCGTTGGCCAACAGTATGCTTGCTCGTGCCTCGTGCATCCCATTCGTTTATGGAGACGAAAGGTTACGACTAACGAGCTCTTAGCCGAACGTTGCTTCGGCACGGTTAACTGTTTTATCGTTCGGTCCAGTCGGCCCGGTTTCAGTCGTTGGTCGCTGGCGTTTGGTTACGCACGTGGCCTCCGTTTGCCAACGAAAAAAAAAAAAGACTTAAAAAGGCGAAAGGCACAAAAGGGGATTCCCCTATACCGATTCCGATAACCGACACCAATATGCCGAGTCCATTGCGTTAAAGTGGGCATTGTGATGGGGTGGCATGGGTTATGGAGAGGAGGAGAGAAAAACAGCTCAGCTTAACCTCCTTTTTTTTTGTGACCTTTTCCCACTTTCAGTTTTTCCTCTTTTTTTTTTTTGTTTTTTTGTTAGTTGTTTTTTGTATTATTTTATTTTGACCTGCCCAACACGTGGGCTGGCCAATTTCAGGCTCAGCTTGAGAATCAGCTTAACATTTGTCCATTTTATTTTTTTCTCTCTTTCGGACCACCTTTGACTGCTTTATGTCTGTCTGTCTGTTCGTCTGCTTGTCTGTCTCCTCTGTCTGTGCGTGCGTGTTGATAAATGAGTTTTTATTTTGATTTTATTCACTGTTTACCTTGTTTTTGCATATACCAACTCGGCAACTGGCATACACATACATGCACACACGCATGAAGTGCGAAAGGACCCACAGACTAAAGGACTAACGGACTAACAGACTCACTGATTTCGTTGTATATATATATATATATATAGTATGTCTGTTTGTGCTACTGCCACTTACTCCGACTCTGATTCTGATTCTGACTCTGGCTCTCTGACTTTTTGCTGCAGAGCCTTCGAAATGGTTTTCAATTTATTAGCAATCAACGGCATTAACAGCCGCATTGCAACAACAATGTGTTGTTTGATAAAAACAGACAGAGACAGAGGCAAAGAGAGAGAGAGAGAGAGAGCAAGTAAAGTCCTTATGCCTCATTCACATTCATCAAACCGATCAACACAATCAGCAAGCAAAAATCTATCCAATTTCCACTGAAAATCATTGCTATTAATAATTAATAATAATAAAAACAAATAAAATGGTAACAGTAAGGCAATTTATTAACTAAAAGCCGTTTAAGACATCTTCATTCATCAATCCATATACTTGAATCTACATCCGCCTAAACTAGGGATAATCATGGGAGACTTAATCATCTTTGATTTAATGCTCTTCTACAACTAGCTTCGGCTTCATGGCGTATACGTAATATGTGCATCTTTATTCTATAACTTTACTAACCATTTGTTTAAATATATATATTAATTATTTAAATATTATTTCAAGAGTTATTTTCAAAAATCAAAATGATTTTGTTTGTGAAAATGTAACTTCATTTTATAACTTTAAAATGTAAAACTGGGCTTTCTGTTTTACTTTTGATTCTATAAAAAGACAAAAGTGAAAACAATTTACAAATTATAATCGGATCAACCAATTCCTATGCTTTCATTTGGAATGAATACGAAATGGAAAAAGGGGGATATTGAATGAGTATAGGACAATGTCAACAGAAACGTTTGAATAGATACATGAGAGACCATAACCATTTGGATTTCGGGTATGTTTGATTTAATTGAATGCTAATTAGGAATAAAGGTGTAAAGGCTTTATATATCTTAATCTTTGGTTTTTAACAAATTGACCTACAGACCTGTGATTAAAATTAAAGAATTCTCTTTTATTGACAATGGTATTGTTATAATTTTAATTTTCCTGAGAGAATTTAGGAAAGGAATTTTTTGATTTTTTCTCAATATCAATATTATTATTGCCCGATTTATATATATGTCCAGTAATTGTTAAATACTTTTCAAATAAAGGAAAACTTTTTTTTTTCAAAAATTATAAAACCCCTATGCAAAAAGTTGTAGCAAAAAGTGTACTAAAATTAACAAGTCATATTAAATAATCAAAATTATTCAACTAAATGGTATATGCTGGATAATCCAAATTTATTTGAATCCATTAAATTAAGATTTTTATTTGACATTGACTCTAGATATACATATATCACATATTAAAAGTAATAAGATTAGTAATTGGAAAAAAAAAGTAAAACTTTGATGTTACTCCATGAAAATGACAGGAAAATGCGTGATAACGACCAAGTGAATGTGAACGAAAATGTTGAAAATTTGAATGAACACATATCCGTAGTGAGAATGAAGATGGTTGACGATGACGATGATGATGGGCAAATGGGTTAATGGATGAGTGCGGAGATGGGATAGTGGATTTTGTGTGAGTGTGGGATGAAGGGAAAATTGTATCGTTGTGTGTGTGTGTGTGTTTGGATGTTGTGAAAGTGTCGACACCAGTATCAGGCATATATCCAGGCAGACATACAAAACACATGGCTCTCTAGGCTGGTGACCACCAGTTCCCCCATTTGGCTATCCACATATTCCAATACCACCTCCTCTCTCTCTCTCTCTCTTTTTCACATACACAATTTCTCTTTCTCTCTCTCTCTGTCTCTCTCTTTCTCTCTGGTTCTCTTTCTTTCGCTACTCGTGTGAAGGAACGAGCATAAAGAACCGCAAAATCATGAAATGCAATAATGAAGGCTTCATGGTCGATCGCTCAAACACACAAACACACAAAGAGATAGATGAAGAGTGCGAGTAGATATAGGACCAAAAAGAGTGAGAGAGAGAGAGAGAGAGAAGCATGCAGGACGTGCAATCGACACGACTGCCAATGGGATATGTTTGTGTGTGTGTGTGTGTGTGTGTGTGTGTGTGTATGCGAGTATGTGTCGACACCACAAAGTTGCCATATTTAAAGCATAAAAGCAACATTTCCGTTTGTCGTATGCCGTTGCAAGAGACACGGACCTGGAATAGGCAGAGAGGCAGGCAGAATAGACGGAGACATGGAGAGACGGTGAACGGATGGATAGTAGACAGAAACCGAAACTAAGCAGAGGAAAGGCCGTGGACTACACGAGGTCGACAAGGCCTACCTCTATATACATACATACATACATGTGCCCACCCTACCTTTATCCTTCCACATCTTCCTACATACAAATGTGTGAGTGTGTGTGTGTGTGTGTGTGTGTATGCGTGCGCGTTGCAGTCATGTACAACATGCAACAAACGTGAGAAACTAAAATGAGTGCAATTTGTATGCCACGTTTACGAAAGGATGAGCCAAAACGAAGCCATAGTTGAAGCCGTAACCAGTTCGTGGTATAAAAGGTGGACTATTTGGAATTGGGCTTAAGTTTCCTTTCCTTTTTTTTTGAATTTAACTATAGCTATCCAGCTTTATGGTTTCACTGCCCAAATGGACACCTACAATGAGGAATACAATATACATATGTAGTCCAGCATAAAATGATTCAACAAATAAAAGATTTTCTTTGAGAATGAATTAATAATTAGTTACATTTCACACCATTAACATATAGAGCATTAAAAACGCTTTTCCATCCAAATTTCCATTCCCATATTAAGACAATGCATTACTTAATTGAATATAGAATTTTATAGTCTCTGCTCTATGCAATGATGAGAATGAGATAACACACAGAGACGAATTTCAACCACATTGCGCTTCGTTTTGCGTCTCTGAATATACTATACTATATGTATATGTATATAAATTTATTTTTTTCCTTTTCCTTTTTTTTTTTTTGTTATTTTTAATTTTTCTTTTTTTTTGCATTCTCGTTTTAGACAAAATTCATTTTTGCTTCAATTGTCGCATAAATTATACAGATTAACATACCACATACAGATATATAAATATGTATATGCAAACCCATTTATATGTATACATATACATCTATATATATGTATATATAATGCTGGATCTCATCATTAAATTATTTTGTACAAGAACTGCTCCTCCTCTTCCTCCTTTGGCTCCTTGTTGTGTGGTATTGCTCCTGCTGCAGCTGTTCGTGTGCTTTGGCAATTGTTTAAAGTATATTGAAACAAAATGCCACAAAGAGAGAGAGAGAGAGAGAGAGAGAAGAGACAACAAGACCAACTAGCGCAAGAATAAAACGACGACAAAAAAAAACACACAAATTAATATAAACGAAATGAAAACAAGAAGCAAGAGGGGGGGATACTGGCAAGTATTTCAATATGAAAGTATTTATACTCTGTCTAAGTTTTTTTTAATATTCCCATTACGTTTATTTGTGGATCTATAAACAATATAAATATTTTATATATATCAGCTAATTCTTCGTTGGTAACTTTCAACTTAATCTATTCAAGTAAGTGCTTTAGTTTAAATTAATTCTGATTCGTGTTCTAATTAACTGACAACAAAAGAAAAAAAAATTGATTAAAGATTTGTTCAGCATATTATATTTTATATATTAAATAAAATAATTATTTTCAATTACATTTTTAACATACATTTTTCAAAAATAAAACAAAATGTTTTCTTCTGTATCTGAATTTTTTGTTGTATACACAAATGAATAAATAATATTATTAATAGATATTTAAAATGTATTTTTTTCCCCCACAAAAATTTACATACCAAAAACTTTCTTAAAATACCTCCACTTTGCGATACTGTAACTGAATCAATTTTTATACATGCATTTAAAAATATATATATTTTTTTTGCCAATTTTTTAAGAGAGAAATCGAGAAGAAAAAAAATCAAAAAAATAACTGTAAGTAGAATAAGAAAATTTCTCAGAAACGTTTAACTTTGAAAGTAATTTTCTCCTTTTTTGACCGATTTCAAAAATGGATTTTATGGCTTTAATTTTTGTATTTTTTGATATTGTCTATTTATTTGCATTAAATTTTAAAAATTTATATGTTTGACAATTTTTGCAAAAACTATTTTTCAAAAGTTGGCAAAAAAAAAAAATACCAAAACTTTCTCACCGATTTCAAGACGATTTATCTGAATTTAATCGCAATTTAGTATATTTTAAAATGGCATCAATCAATCAATCATAGAGCTCACTAATATGCTTTTGGTTTACTATCTGCACACTTTGCAGGGTATTTAAAATAATGACAATTATGTTGCAGTTTTTCAAGAGGAACAAGCAGAAACTGCACGGACTACGAATAGGGCCAGAATCGGTTAAGGTTGCTAACAATAATTTCGAAGCATTGTTTTCAATTTCTCGTCGCTGTAGCCGCAGCCGCAGCCTTTCATGTTATTTCGCTATTTGAAACTTAAAATTAAAGTCCTCGAACCTTTTTTTTTCTTCTTCTTCTTCTTCCCGGCCACATGAAAGGCATAGATAATCGCGTGCAATAAGCCAGAGGCAAAGGCAGAACCTATATATGTATGCGTAGTATGTTGATGATGGTAACAAGGAATGCACATACTCCCAGGTTGCAACTTGCTGCAGCCAGTGTGTAAGTGTGTGCGCGTGTGTGTGTGTGTGTGTGTGTGTGTGCGTGCGACATGTGCGGATCGTGCTTCAAGTTAAGGGACACTGCTGACATTAATGGCACTGCCTGCACTCCAGCTTGTGCTCCTACTTCAGCTGGCTCGTTTGCTGGCTTGACATTTACAAAACCGAAATCTAATTTAGTTCGTCAAGCAAAAGACACAGAGAGAGAGAGAGAGAAAGAGAGAGAGAGAGAGAGAGAGAGAGATAGAGAGAGCGAGTAAGAGGGCAATAGACAGAGAGACGCCTCTCTTTGTGTTGTAAGCATATGGATACGAAAGGGAACTGAAGGGGACTGAATTGTAGCAGCAAAGGATTGGGTCGAAATGATGCTACTGCTTCTCTTGTGTCTTGTCACGCTGATGCTTTAAGCAACTGCATATCTAACTCTTGCTACTCCTCCTTCGTCTCGTTTATTTTTTTTCCTTTGTTTTGTTAAAGGGTCGAGAAGGGAGGAGAGTGGTTGGAGGGTGTATGCCATAATTAAGGTGTCACTAACTTAGAAGGTGAAATCGGTGGAATCGGTGGGTGATGGGTGGTGGGTGGTAGGGCAACGATCCATTTCCAAAATGTGGTTCCTATGGATGCACATTGGTTCTATGGATGGCGAGCATCAGCAGGATAAGAATGACGGCAAACTTGGGGCGGGGGTTGGCCTAGGGATAAGAAGAAAGAAAGAGGTGCCCGGCGGGCAGCTTCAATTCACCTTTTGCTTATACATATCTGGAGATTAAACTGTCTACCGAGTTGCTATGAAAATGGCTGACAGAGAATTCTCTCATTTCCCTCCCTCTCTCTCTCTCTTACTCTCTGTTTAAGTCTCTTGGGGTTAACTGTTTGGCTGGTGGGTAAGTGGTGGCGGGGCAGGAAGTGAAAGGTAGTTGAAATACATATACTAAATATAAATGCACATAAAAATTCAATTTCTCTAAAGTGTAGCTAAGCATGTAATTGAATTTGTAATGGCGAATATCGTTGGGAATCGTATGTTTCCCCCTTCCCTTCCCTTCACCAAAATTTACTCTACATCACAACTCACACCCATTCCCTACCCCTACTTCTTATTCCTCTACTTATTTTTGCTGCATGCCCCATCGCGAATTTAGTCAGAAAATGGTAAAATGTCTACCATTGACTGACATATGTATGCATGTGAGTGTGTCTCTCTCTCTGAGTGAGTGTGTGTGTGTGTGTGTGAATGAGTTGTTCAATTGTAGAATGTCTGTGTGACATTTGCCATAGGACTCAAATTTTCCACTTTTCTTCTCACTCTCTAGGCTAAAGGGAAAAAAATTTCATACAAAACTCACACACGGACACGTGTCAGGTGATGACAAAATTAATTTGTATGCGTATGCCTGTGTGTGTGTGTGTGTGTGTGTGTGTGTGTGAGTGTTTACCCATCAATTGCTAATGCCAAGCATAAAGTCAATATGACAAAAATCATTTCCCACATTTTTTGAATACAGTTACTGGGAATATAATGCTTGACTATCGAACATTTAGCTACTCAACATATTCATGAAACATAAATCAATCATTTGCATTTTACATTTATACTACAAAATTTACTAACAGAGTTTCATTTTAGATCCACAAATCATAGCAAATAGATTAATTTTCATTATGACATTATCATTATTCATTATGCAACTTTTGAGTTGTCGTTGCCAATATTGTTTAAAAACAATAGATTTTGTTTAGCTAAAATTTTTAATTTTTTAGCACTGATTTTTAATGTTCCTCGGTATACTTGAAACCTTATTTAACCTTTGTAGTAAGTTTTGAAAGAAAAAGCTGATGTTAGAACTTAGTATACTAATTTATTAAGTATATTTCTTTTTAGCTGGATTCCATTCATTTTGATAAGTAAAATAAGAAATTTCTATGCTAGTACTAGGGAAAAAATTAAAGAAACAAATCCTTGTTTGCAACTAAACTAAAAATTTGATTCGTGCTCAAAGCGTTTTTCTGACAGCTTTCCATGATGGTGGCCCAGTGAGTTAGAGCAAGCAAGGGATATTGTATATATAGCATGGATGGGCTTAAGTCTAAGGGATACAGATGAAAGTAAGGCAGAAGAAGCCAAAAGGGGGTGGGGGCAGAGGGATGGAATAGTTTTGATAGTTGAAACTCTGAAAATCTGAAAGTGGAAGCTCAAAGCACAACTACGAAAAAGAAAAAGTAAAAACTGGCCAAGAAATAAATACATAACTGAATATGACACGTTCGTCCGCAAAGTACAACAAAACAATACGACAAAGTGTCATAAAAGTTGTACACAGAAAACTTAAAAGTAGCTGCAACAACAGCAGCAACAGGAATCAAGATGAGGCCGAAGACGTTGCCAATGCCTGGACTAAGCAACTGCAATTGTTGCCACTTCGATTGGGTTGGAATGAAGATGATGCTGGTGAAGATGGTAAACATGGTGAAGGGCATAGGGAAGAGGCCGAAGACAGGGATGGAAACGAGACTGAAACTGAGGCTCAACGTAAAAATAATAAGAAAGTGAACTTAAAATGATTACACGATAAAGTTTTTGCCTGCAATTTGCCAGCGAGGTAAAAACAAAAGACCAACAAAAACAGCAGCAACAACAACAATAGCAATAAAAACAAGAACCACAGCAACAAGCTGCTAGATTTACGGTTGCAGTTCTCAACAGTTGGTGAACTTTGCATTTAAAGCTGTTGCCGCTGCTGTTGCTGATGTTGCTGATGTTGCTGTTGCTGCTGTTGCTGCTGTAGGCTGCATATGGATGGCTATTGATTGCGCTTCAGTTGGTCTCGCTTCCTCTTTATCTCTCTCCCCTTTGGAGCTTTGCCTGGTCATGCCCATTGTGTGTATTCAATATGATTTTGGCAGGCCATAAAAAAACGTTTAGCTGAGAGCTGGGAGGTTGTAGGAGAGAGCATGCGGGCGGCTTCGACATGATGATGGCAGTAGGCAAAAGGGTGAATAAGGCAATGAATTCTGTCTGTGTGTGTGTGTACGAAGTCAAGTGGATATGTTTATGTATGTGTGTGTGTGTGTGTGTGTGTGTGTGTGTGTGGGTCATTGAGAGAGAGATTTTCATTTTATATTTGGCAGCAACAGCACAAACAAAGTACAAAAAAAAGGGACAGCTGTTGACTACCATAATCATTATTTTAATGCTTGAGTTCTTTAGTTCAGTTTTTGCCACTTACACTTACACACACCCATACACCCAGAGACCCATATCACATACTCGTAAATATATATATATTTATTTATTTATATCCTTTAACAACAACCCTACCCCACCCCCTTGTCCTCCTACTCCGCCATTTAACCGCTCCTTTGGAGCCCTTAATGGTAAATGTTTATGGTTTTTGTTTCAACTGTCGCAGCACACAAAAATGTGTTGCCTACTTTTTTGGATGACCTCAAATGATAATGAAAGTTGAGAAGCGTTTAAATTAGCCAATTTCATAATAATAGCAATCCCACAAATCATATGAAACAATACTTTACATAGATTTGTATTAAAATCCTTAATTTTCTTTCAGGTTCTTTTAAATTAATGAATCATTAATGATTTAGTAACTTAGTAATTTTCATCTTGATAGAATTATACAACTAAGACACAGGGCAAAAGTGTCGCAAAATGAAAAACTCAAAAAGAATAAGAAGAAAACAAAGTTTTAGCAATTAAAAAGTGTTTTTCTTAAAGCATTTGGATTTACTGGTTAGTTGAATTACAATATATACTCTGCCAATTATTACAGATTTCTCTTTTTAATTAGCTTGTGGTAAAAGCTTTTTGTATTAGTGTAAAATTTCCATTCAATTCATACTTATAATATTTAATATTTCTCATGTGGAACATGAGAAACTATTTATAAGCAGAGATTCTAAATTTAAAAAGCTTCGACTCCTTTTTTTCTTTCTTTTGTTTGCTGATTTGGACCAAGATAATGCCACACTTAATATGCCACTTATCTCTCAGGAGCCCCACCTCAATTGTTGCTTTAGCCTTACGACTTCGATATCCACTTAGTAGCAAGTAAGTCTAGTCTAGTCTTTTAGTATGAGTCATTGTTGTTGTGGGTTTTCGTCGTGAAAATTATAAAGTCAGGTATCCCTGTGTGTGGGTGTGTGTGTGTACTAAGCTCTCAAACAAAATCAACACAAAAGAAATGCCTCCGCCTCATTCGTATCCCTTGGTTTTTTTTTTTTTTTTGGAGGGGGGTGAGTCTTGTGTTTGTGCATCATTTGATTAACGTAATCGAATGACACGCCATATGCCAGTCACTCAGTCTGCCAGTCAGTCAGTCAGTCAGTGAGTTAGTCAGTTAGTCATCTTGTCGTGTTGTCATCTCCAGAGGCGGCGAGTTAAACGAAGTAAGTCGGTAAAAAGTCACCAAGGCATACATGGAAATGTCGCTTGGGCTTTGTGTGTTTTCTTTCTCGATAAACAATTGACACATATATGTGTATATGCATACACTTGAAGAGTAAAGAGGATAGGGTGGGAAATGGAATTGGGATTGGGTTTAAGATGGCAATGGCGATGGTGAGATGGCAAGATGGGGATGTGAAAGAGGGTGACACATGTAGCAAAATCAATTTTCACCTTTTCACTTGATCAATTTCTTAACGGCAATGAAAAGTTTTCTGCGAAAGCAGCAGGCTCCAAGCACGACTGCGGAATGTCAAGCAGGAAAGGCAGGCCAGGACATCCAGGCTCAGGCACAGATAGCATCATTTGCATTTACACACACACACACACACACACAGGGTGAGTATGTGTGTGTGAGAAACACACACTTACAGCTACTTGTGTGGGTAACGAACACGCACGAAGGCAGCATCAGCAGCCGTTAACAGTTAGTTGGCGCCCAACGTGAGGGCTGGCAATGCAGCTTTCTCACTTTACGTTTCGTTGCGTCCCATTAAAAATTATGTTGGGGAACAAAACGAACAAAAAAGAAAACGAAACGAAACCAAGGGAAAATAATGGGAGAAGGAAGAACAAGAAAAAGATGCAGATGAAAAAAAATATGTACATATACCATTGGCATTGGCCATGCCCAACGGATATGCCTGACAGATGCGGAGGAGCATATGAAACAGTCACAGTTACCGAATGGAGCCGGAAGCAGCAAATTTTCATTTTATTTATTTTGTAAAGTGCTGCTCCTTTAGCCATGCTTCTTGGTCTTAAAATGGGGTTGTAGGGTTACACTTGTGTCACGCAAACGAATCGTGTCACGTTTCTTTGGGTGATAATGAGTAAGAGCAACCGGGGGGATCGATGTGTCTGGATGCTTGATTGATTCTCGGCAACTGTATTGTAATTGTTTCCTGTATGCCTATCATCTGGAAAATTTCATCATTGCCCCAAGGGAACAACAAGTGTGGCTCACATGCAGCATGCCACCTGCCACCTGCCACAAGCCACATGCCCCTTCGGTGTCAGGTAAGGTGATAATGATGCCGGGTCGATCATCGGCCACATGAAAGCTTGTTAATTGATTGACCTGCCCCATTTGATATAAGCCGTCAGTCTGACTGACTCGCTGACTGACTGACTGAAAAGCTGAGTGGCTCAATGAGTGATTGACTGACTGACTGACTGGCTGCTTGAATGATGCATGGGGCGTGACCAAAACTCTTCTCTCTCACTCTCACGTTCTCTCCTTGCAACGGCTTTACTCTGCTCTTTTATTGCCATTGCCACCACATTGCTGCTGACGATGACCACAACATGGTCAACAGTTCAAAATTAGTTTGCTGCTGGCAAGTCTCGCCTTTGCCACACACACACACACACTCACACACATACACTCTCACAGATACACATACAGGCAGGAGAACGCACTGAAGCTGCTGCTGCTGCTACTGCTTCTCATATATGAGCTTATTTAATGGTCAACAAAATGGAAAATGACGTTACAGTACACACCCCCGCCCGCCCTCCTGCTCACTGAGCCCTTTGCATCCAGATTGAGCCAGAGTTCCGAGTTTAATGCACATCTTTTGTTGCATATTTACTTTCAGGGAAAATGAGAAAAAGGAAACGAAATGAACTGGGGCTTAATTTTAACGATATTATTAACTTACATATGTATGCGATACTATATACATACAATACGTATACGTAATATACCATGGAATGCAAACAAAATGAATTGCACTTCCGCGGGTAAGGTCTTTTAAATTGTCCCACATTGTAAAGTTTCTTTTTATTTTTTTTTTTATCGAATTTTCTTATTTCTTCTGTTTGGTTTCTGCATAGATCTGCATACTACAAGAACAACAAAAAGTTTTTTCCATGAAGTATTTAAGAATAAAATAGTGCAAATACTACTACATATACTACTACTTATATGTATATTATATTATTATATAAATATATTTCATGCTGTTGGATTTTCCTATTTTTCGGCTATAAATGCAAGTGAAGTTTAAATGCTATTAAAACATAAGGTGAATGATATAGTGTTCCGATTCCGATTGTATAGTTTATGGATATTCTTTATTGTAATGTGAAATAGTTTGTTTGAACAGCTGCTGCTTCTTCTTTGTGTTACCAGAGTTGCCACATCTCATTTACAGATCTGCTAGTAAACAGTTGTTAAGCCGTTGTTGTTGCTGCTGTTAGCTATTTTTAAATAAGATAATGTTACAAAGAAAAAATGTTGCCCTTTAACACCCACATAATTCGATAATTTCACAGAAAAACAAAAGGTAATAATATGAAATACATTTTGTAGATTATGAATGAAAGCCCGTAAAGGCGTAGCCAAATTTCACATGAACTTAAACAACAATTTCAAAAGGTAACACGCAAGTGAAAGTGATTAGATGGTATTTTATTGTGTTATGTCTTCCAAGTTAGTGTATACTAGATATAATTCAATTGAGATTTCATCCTACCCCCAAAAGGCATAGCCATAAACTAAGTATCATGATGATCTCTCTACCCCCCTGCTCCTGGGGGTCATAGTTCGCAGTTTCCGGTAACAATAAGAATAGGAGTCACATCAACTACACCCCCCAATCAAAGCAGTTCCAAGGACAGTTCAACTTGGATTTTGACAATACGATAAGGCGGCAGCCAAAAGTCTTGACTTTCACCTCATCTTTAGACCCGCCCCTTTTTTCATTCTTCCAACGTATCCCTCAACGAACATCGTCATCGTCGTCATCCTCGTCGTCGTATTCGCAGTCGCCGCTGTGTAAGTGCTTGAAAGTCAATTTTGAATTTAAAATACACCACGTAACGCAATATGTTGATCTTTTGAATACGAATGTGAAATCCAAGTTGAATTTTTGTGGATGGCAGATGGGTTTTGGGGCAGCAGAGGGGATGAGGAGGTGGGATGGGACAGGAGTGCTTCTGGTAACTGGTAACACAAAATGGCAGCACAAGCAAAAACACACGCAGACGCACACACACACACACACACAACAAATTTAAATAAACTTTACTAATAAAATGTCGTTTACAAGTGGCAAGTGTCGACGGCGACAAGCCCAGAGAACAAAGGCATAGAGCTGACAGACTGACAGAGAGACAGAATGACTGACTGACTGGCAGACAAACCAAAGGAAAGGGGCTGAAAAACGGAAACACAGGACCAACAACGTATTAATTTTGTGTATCAAAATAAACTCAAACTTATTCTTCTAACAAAACCAGGAAATCAAAAAGAAAAAAAAAACAAAAAAAAAAAAAAAGAAACCAAATTTAAACAAACGCATTGATTTTGAAATACCCTAGAAATAACTCATTCATTTTTTGTAATGAATATTTTATTGAGTAGATTAACTCTCAAATATCTCAACTAGGTTTTGGGAATAAAAAAAATATACTTAATAATTATATAGTTAAATGGGTAATAAATTCAATATCTTGAATGGATTCCCATCAATTTGTATGTATTTAAAACTATCAAGTGAATAAATTTGATTATCATTATGATTACGATTATACCCGATACTAAGAAATAGGGCAACGAATGGGTAAAAGAAAGCATGCCAAGCTGTAAGCCATGAGACAAACATCGACTGACTCGGCCAGACTCTCGGATTCCAACTCTAACTTTCAATTCCGGATCCGTCTCCAACTCCAATTTCGATTCCATCTCTGTCTACATTTTGAACTCTCGGGCATGTATAAATATCTACATCACGTTCCAAGCTCGGAATGCCAATGTAAATATTTTCAAACTTTGATGAAATAATCAAGGTAAACAGTAAATGTTGTCGTTGTCGTTGTCGTTGTCCTTGTCGTTGTTGTTGGGCCTGGCCTGCCCTGGCCCTTCATTCCATGTCCATATCCACATCCTTGGTGACTGCAGTCCTTAAGCTTGGAACGTCTGCGGCTCGTGTGGATTTTGTGCTGTGTTGCAGGCAAGAGATACTTCCTTTTTGGACAGTTTACTTATTTTTTTTTTCCTTACTCCACTCTGTGCGCTCCTTCTCTTCCACCTCCTGCCTTGTGTTTGTTTGTACCCTCTCAGCGGCACATCGTCTTCTCTCTGACCATTTTGTTTGTCTGGCAGACATAAATGTTTAACTGCAAGCCGACTTGAGGCCTGAAATGGTAAAGGGAGACCCATGAAGGAGCAGCAGCACGGAATGAGCAGCAACAGCAGCAGTAAGAGAAAGAGCTGCAGGTTAAGGATAAGTTTAAAAAGCTAGTGCAAGCAAGGAGCAATACAAACCATAACAACAACAACAACAACAACAACAACAGAAGCAATAGAAATTGTCTGAGGTTTAGTGTAGGAATCGAGACACCCTGTAATTCAATTAATATCTCTTACAATTGATTGTGATTCTGAGCACTCTGCAATTTTACTTTGGAATCATCATCATCAGCCATTAACTATTTTACATCAAACTTTTATAAAATTTGTTTAAAAAAAATGAAGTGAGGTTAGGTTAAACTTTTATTGATCAAAATAATGGCTTAATGTTCATATCGTGATTTACTTAATTAATAACAACAAAATAATAAACATAATTGTCGATAAGCAAAATTAACTCATATGAACTATGTTTTAGGAAAATAAGTGAGGTTAGGTAGAACTGTTATTTTCAATTTTGATTGTTTTGTTCCATTAACAATCAAACAACAATGGAAATAAATCACACTGAAAATACACTAGAAAAGAGCAATTTAAATAGCTTCACCCTGTATGCAAAAATTTATGCAATAATCAGGCCAAATGGTAACCCTGTATAAACAAATATATGGCATATGCCGCATTTAGTTAAGGCAACATGCATAAAATTGATAGAATTGCATGGGAATATGTGCAACAATGGGTGGACATCGAGTGCACGAGCCGGACTCCCGGGTTCAGACTCCGGACCATCCCAGGCCATGCCCGGCCAGAATGGCATGGACCGAGTCAAGTTTAGTCTAGTCTAGTGGCCA
Organism: Drosophila insularis; assembly: GCA_018903935.1. Lineage (NCBI taxonomy): Eukaryota > Metazoa > Arthropoda > Insecta > Diptera > Drosophilidae > Drosophila > Drosophila insularis. Next base: position 11,389,739 of record JAEIFP010002303.1, on the reverse strand, counting down.
TGCATAGCCACATCATCAATCACTGGTAGAGAGATTTGCAGCTCTGACACGGGGATTGGCCATGGCCCAGGGTATATAATGATGAGACCTCCATAGGATTGCTGCGGCTGCTTGTTTAGTCAAGCATAAGCTCGTCAAGGCTGCCCACGATAACCTTTAAATTGCTAGACAGGGTGACCCACACACACACATACACATGACCAACAGGGGGATAAATAAAAGAAGAAAAAAAGTAGAACACTAACAAAAAGCAAAGGGAAAAATGGCAGTCAGGTGCCATCGGGATGCTGGCGATTGTCACTTTGGCGACCAGCTACGATTCGGATTGGGATTGCTATTGGTATTGGTATTGGGTCGACAGCTGGGCAACTCTAAACGCTTTCAGAAGGCATGGCGCCGGAGGTGGAGTTGGAGGAGGAGGAGGAGGAGAAGGAGGAGTGCCAACTATAGCACGTTTGGCATGCCGCACAGCCGAATGCACCCAGATAAACCACCATAAATCTGTTGCCATCATTTTAAAGCGATTACTACAAATGGATGTGCACACGGGCAATGCTGGCTGCAGCGTCGACTGCGTTGACAACGCTGGGCGCAAAACAAAAAAAAAACCGAAATGGAAACTCTGGGTGGGTGGTTAGTCAGGTGAGAGCCAGGTGAGTGGCAAGCGGGAAGCGGAGTGCGGAGTGCGGAGAGAGGTGTGAGCATGTACTGTATATAAAAACCGTGTGAAAACACGGCCAGGCAAAACGTATGAATAGCAAAACCAAGTTGGCTCTAACGAGAAGCGAACAAAAAGAGAGAAAAAACACGAGAAAGAAAAAACAAGAACAACAACAACAAACAGTGGAAAGCTGTTGGCTACTGCATGCGCGAAAGAGCAAGACAAAAAAACAGACAACAAGAAAGCAGGCAAAAAAAAAAAAAAACAACATACACACACCAGGCAAAAGAAAAAAGCACAGCAAAAACGAATAGACAAACAAAATAAAAAAAAAATACTCACACACAATTCCACTCACTCACACACACACACACACTCACAAAATTCGCGCAAGTAAATTGCTCTGGCGAGCACCACGCGCCAAATGTGGAACAGCATTCCGATTGCGGAACGTTGCACATAAAGGGTACTCCAGCTAGCGGCCAAAATTACCAAAAGAATGTTGCCCCAAAACAACAAACCATGCAAATGAAAAAAGTGAAATGAAATGAAATGAAACGAAATTGAAACCTTTAGGAAAACTTGATGAAGGCAAAGAAAATTGAGGAATTAAGTAGCAAACGATTTAATCTAGTTAGAATATATTTCTGCCTATAACAAAAAGTGTTTAACCGATTCATTATTGGCAATCGAATAAAATTTATATCTGCTACCAATTATGCTTTATAAATAACCTTTAAATTGTGACAATACTCATAGTTACTTAATATTTCTATTAAATTACCCGATCACCCGATCGTATGAAATTACAATCATCATATTGAAAGTGAAATCCTAACTGTAACAATGTTTAAATACAAATTTTCAAATACATACATTAAAATTTACTTTCTAGATAGATTTCGATCAGGTTAGAATTTAGGTCTGCTCATTTAATAAGATTTAATTCTTAAAATACCAAAAGCCTTGAATCCATAAATCTTCAAACTAAGATATTTAAGATAGACATTAAACTGGATATTAGTTTATCCAATATATATTCAATAAAATTGTTAACTTACTTTTCTTAGATAAAAATAGTCAAATATACTCGAATTCAGTTTCTATTTATTTAAGGTTTAAAGTCCTATTCCTATTTTCTAGAAATCCTCACATAAAATAAGCCGCAAAGTATGCAATGGATGCCAACGAACTGAGCACTTTAACGGTGTAAAATTGCTAATCTGCTTCGTTGTTTTTATAGAAGAATGTTCAACATTTCTAACATTTTTTGTATTATTTTGTTTATAATAAATTTAAATATATTTTAGTAGAGATAAACGTATAATTTACAACTTTTTAGGGTCTCACAACACTGAAACAACAGTTAACAGTATTTTAAATTTGACTTTAATGTTTTGAAATCGATTCCGTAAATATCTTCCAATCTCTTCCATAAATGTTATCTATATTTTTAAAGCTTGTTAGTTTGTAAAAATATATTGGACACCCTGTTTTTGTATATAAACACAAACACACACACACACACACACTCATACAACTAGTGTCAATTAATGTGTGGCGCCTGAGCACAAATGAAATTTAATGAGCCAATTTAAAGCTGCGCCATATTTATAAACTGTAACTGAAATGCAATTAATTTACCAACTGAAAATGGAACTGACACAGTAAAAAGAGAAAGAGAGAGAGAGAGAGAGAGTGGAGAAGAGAACTGTATGGAGAGACAGTGATAGAAGCAAAAGCGAAAATGTATATAGAAACAAAGATAACCCTACAAGGATTTAGCCAAACGATTGAGCCCAATTATCACTTGGATTTTTGTTTAGTATGGCAGACTAAGATTTGCAATGGAAAAGGGAATAGATAAAGGAGAGAATGAGCATTAGGGGAGACGGAAAATTGATTCAATGCAACAAAGTGGCAAAGTGTGGTCAGACGACGATGACGACGAAGGCAAAGAAATAGAAGAAGTTTCGATGTAGATTGTTAGTTGGCCAGGTGCCGTTTTTCCCAAAACGAAAACGGCGACTTTACTGTCCTGACCCGGCGAGTATTCTATTTTCTATTTTTTTTCCGATTTTTTTTTCTAATTTTTTTTTTTTTTTTTTTTTTTCTTTTTTGGGTGTGTCGTGTCTTTTGAGAAGGAAGTGATGCCAGTGCCGCTGCTTCTACTGGCCTCCATTCTGGCAGTGCTTATGTTTGCATTCCTTTTTGGCATTTTTGCACTTGAATAACTTTGAAATATGGGATTAAATCGTCTCTTATGGGATTTTCTCGATTACAGCTATCATGGCGAATGGCAGCAAGATGCGAAAAGGAAGGGCGAAAGGAGATTTTGAGGCGGGTATAAGCGGGGAAAATCTAAAGCAAAAGCGCGCGAGGGTTGCCAGTGAACCTGAACCTGAACCCAACACTATTTTCACCCACAGAGCGGCAGCAGCAGCAGCAGCAGCATCTCCCTCTCTTTAGTAGGGCAAGTGTTGCGAATCTCGCCAAGCGTGTGGCCAGTGGCTACTGGCCAGTCACGTTTCGCACACACACAGAGGGAAAGAGAGAAGTAGACATTGAGAATATGAACAGAAGCGAGCGCATCCCTTGCCAATAACTGGACTGGTTGAATCCTGATGCCCCCGCAGTCCCAGGCTAAGCAGTAAAACAAAGCGGCGAGCAAAAGCTTAGCACGCGAGCGGCAGCTGCGGACTTTTCAGTTGAACGCTTCGCCATCGCTGTTAAGCTGCAACTTTCATTGCCCAGCGCAAAAAGGGGCAAGCAGCAACAGCAGCAAAAGTAGCAGTTTTTTATATACAAAAAGCAAAAACAAAAAAAGGGGGGAAAAAAAGAAGGAGAAACAACAAGAATAAAAAGGAGGAACACAACCAAAAAATCCTTCCCACACAAACAAATTGAGCAACATATTCGTTTGTGACGTACACACACACATAGATAGATGGACACAAAGATCTCTCTCACTGTTGGTCTCTATGAATATATGTATGTATCTGTGTAGAGTGAGGGGTGACGGGGCAGTTAGAATGCAACAACTTTAAACTGTCAGCGACAGCACAGCAAGAAGGATTGCCAACAACATGAGAATGAGAACGATGTATCAGAGCAAAGGCAAAAGCGGGAAGGCCACGCACTTATTGAAACGTTAACCAACATGGAAACGACTTTATTGTGCTCTATGGTTATGTCTTTCTTTTCGAGGCAATTCTGTCTCTGACTTGCTCTGGCGCTTTCTTCCTCTCTCTCCCCATAATTGCTTCATTCTTCTTTTCTGGCTTCTCTGGCCTAGACAGTCAACAACAATTATAAGAGTTTACATATTGATGCATTTACCCTATAGCACAGTTAGTTCAATAGTTCATGACCATTAAATATTTTTGGTCTTTTTGTTTTTAGCAATATGCAGCCACACTTTTTTTCAAGATCCTCAAATCTACTGTTATTATTACATTATATACAATGGAGTTGGAGTGGAATCGGTAGAAACATATCTTAGAGTTCACTTTACACTGTGGTTAGGAAATAATTTACAATTGAAATAAGTTTTCAGAATAGGCAGACACACTATTTGAGGCACAAGCCGAATTTACCATATTTGGCAACATCTTTAAGTTTTCGTTTATCTGCGTGTGTATGTGTGTGTGTTTATTTATTTTGACAAAGGTCATACGACTTTCGTTGCAAATGCATTTGGTATTGAAGATGGAAGATGGTTTGTCCTTTTACACACGCACACAACCCAAAGGACCGTCTCTCGCTTATTTCTTTCTCTTTGTATCCGTCTCTCTCTCTAGCTTTCTCTCTGTTTGTGTGTGTGTGTGTGTGTTGATATTGCCGTTGCCTGCGGCAGCAATGAAAATAAATTTCCACCAACATGATGACTATGAGGCGAGACATTGCACAAAGTGCTACACCAGCAGCAGAAGCCGTGGCTAGCTAGTATCCTCTTCCCTTTCTTACACACTCTATCTCCCTCTAACTATATGTAAGTGTGTGTTTGTGTGTGTGTGTGTGTGTGTCCCTTGTCCATCTGTTCATGTGAGTGCATTTGCCATTTTGGTTGCCGCTTTATGCACAAACGTTAAGTCAACACAATTTCAAATTTAGTTTTTATAGAAAATTGTCTGTGTCTGTGCTTGTTCGTCCTCCCCTCTTTACCCTCCCATTCCGTTCGCCTCATCCCAACAGAACGCCCCTCTGTGAGTGTGTGTGTATGTGTGCTTTCTTTCAATTTGCAAAATCGTTGCCCGCACCAATTACCGTTTGATTATGCCCCAATGTGCCCATACAGAGGGAGAGATAGAAAGAGAGGGAGAGTGAAACTGTGTGTGTGTGTGTGTAAGAGAGAGATGGGGTAGAAGTTAAGTTCCACAGTGAGTCAGTCCACTTCATAAACTGTTGACACTCCGTTTTCCGTTTCCTCCTTCTTCATTTTCATTTCCATCTTCTTCTTGAGCAGCATGCCAGGCAATAATTAAGGCAAGTGCGCCTCCAGGAATCGCAAGATGTACACACATACACACACACACACACAAATAAACATATATACAAATTCTAGCGCTGCTCGACTTAATGAATACGAACAAGCCTAACCGCTCTACACTGAGAGAAATGTTAGTCAACCAACAAATATTGTTTAATTATAGATTTACTATTCAATCGCATCATCAATAAATATTCATTCGCATTCAATCACTCAACGTTCGTGTGTTTTTTTAATTGTACATATTAATTTGGATTTTTTATCCCGAGTGTAAGCAGGCAAAAGCTGCCCCAGCAATGAAGTCAAACCCAAAAGCAGCCACGTCAAACACTGCAAATATTTATATCGGCGCTTGTCCCGCTCCCCTACTCGGTATCCCCTTATTTTCTCGCTCTCTCTCTCTCTCACTTATTTTCATTCCCGTTCCCTGTACGCTCTTTCATTCACTCTATTTCGTTTGCCTTTACAGTTATGTATGTATGTTGGGAGACGCGGCATGGCATCGAAATGCAAATGCCTAAACGATGTCAGGAAGTGAACGTTTGACTGTGGAACGAATGGAAAGGGGACGAACACGTTGGTCCAAGTAAGGATGCAGTGCAGTGTAGTAGTAGTAGTAGTAGTAGTTGTAGAAGTGGGATGTGGCTGAAGGGAGTTGGTTTTTGCTTAGCAATAGGACAAGTGGCAGTGGAAAAGAGAGCCAACGAGAAAGGGAACGGGAATGGGTGGCAGTTACATGAAACGCGAGGCCGCTGATTGCAAAACGAGGCGCGCGTTCCGTTCCGTTCTGTTCTGTTTTGTGTGTTCGAGTGTTGAATTGCAAATGTGTCAATTGTCAACTATGTAAGGCAAAAAGGCCACCCCAAATCCCTACCCAAACCCTGCCTACCTCCCATTTAGGAACACTCATATGCGTCGACAACAAGGAATAGACGTGATGCAAGTGAAGAAGGAATAGCAAATGAGGTGAAGGGATGGGGGGCTGCAAAAATAAGGAATGGAATGGAACCTTTTGTTACACAATTTCTTGGGCATTTCTTTTGCTCTTTGTATGCAATTAACGTGGCAATTTGTATGAACCAACCGCCTCTGGCTTATGACTTATCTTGGTACGGTTCTGAAATGTTTTTTTCTCCATTTAATTTTTCTCTTTTGCTTATCGAACAATTAAGCCAACTAGTAGTCCAAGGAGGCAGTTGTAGCAGCAGTGGCAGAGGGGGAAAGGAGGTCATCATCATCGTTTAATCTCTTTTCTATGATAGCCCGTCCAATATTAAACTTTTACCCAAGTGTCTAAGTTAAGTTATTAAAGCTATCACCTTGCCAAGGCCTTGCCATTCGCAAACACACACACACACACACATGTTGCTCATCTTCTTAGAAGCCAAACCAAGACAAAGTTTGCCTTGGTTGGCCAAAAGAATTGAATTGAAGCAGTTATTACATTTACCCTGTACCTTTAAATTAGAAACTATATTGAATATTATCGATTATCACATATGCATAATGTTCTTATTAATAATGCATATATTGAATTTAAATCTATATCCTATACACTAATGTATGTAGGTATATATGTACCCGTTAAACGTTTAGGTTTCCAGGGTATTAAATGAAGAAGAAGAATTATCTATAAAAAAGATTTGAGTAGGGAAAAAAGATATGTATATACATATATATATATATATGTATATAAAGTACTTCTTAAATATTTACGTTCCATGTGGTTCAATATGTGTGGTCATATACCACTTCCCCTTCTCCTCGAGTTGCCTCAAGGCACACACACATATGGCAAAGACCAATCAAAGGCCACTCAGGACAGGCTTAGCCAGGCGACTTGTGTCTCGACAGGAAAGTTCAATGGACGTTGGACAAGGGATATGGTCACAGCTATAGCAACAACAACAACAACTTTGACCACACAGCAATGCAAACAACAAAAACAATGCAACAATGATGAAATGAATATATGATAAGTGCCAACATCATCTTTTTCCTTCTATCTGATACCAATTTAACCCATTCATTTTGCAGTTTGATGGACACATTTAAATAAAACCCAACAAAATTCCATAAATATGCATAAATTTATATATGCACGTGAGCTGGACAATAAAAGTTTTCAATCATAACGGCTAAAACATTTAAAAAAAAAGAAGGGGGCAAAGTAATTTCACTTTATGGACTTGCAAATTGTTTTAAAAAAAACTTTCATTAGCAACTTTCCAACTTTTTGGATATTCTTAATATTATTAATTTTCGGTTTGGGTTTTCTAATTTGAACCGTACTATTGCAATTCCAAATTGAATATATTTCAACTGTTTACAAAATTCGTTGCCTACTTTAGCGGGGAAATTTTGTTGTTTATCTTTAATGTACAATAAAAGCAAATAAATTGTATACTTAAACGCATTGCAGAATGCTGATTGAAATGAGAAAAGAAAAATCCTTTCGTTATCACTGGGCTTTACTCACTTAAAACTTAATTTTTAGCTTAAATTAATAGCCATATTATACATATATGTAGATATGTATATGTGTTTGTACTTACATATATAGAGTAGAGTAATAATGATTTCTCTTTATTTTTTATATTATTTTCTGGTATTGACACTGACATGCTTAATGTAAAAAACAATCAAAGCAACAATAAATGTTGTTGTTGTGCTTCCTGTTCTTTATTGTTGTTGTTGTTGCCGTTGTCGTTCTTACAGTTGCTCATTTTGCTGGCAATAATTGTAAAAAGATTAAAGGGCATTTTTTAATTAAAAATTATATTTATTTGATTTAATTTTTTATTGGCGCTTTTTCAAAAGCCATTTAACGACCAACAGTGTGTGTGTGTGTGTGTGCGTGTGTGTTGAACCAAAGATGACAGACAATGCCATTGGGGAGAGCTGCATAAGGCATGCTGTTGTTGGGTGTGTATGTGTGTGCGTGTGTGTGTGTGTGTGTGGGCAGGATGACGGTAGATGGAGGAGGGCTTGGAGTAGCGGATGGCCACATAAGTGTGAATTCAACAACGCAAGGAAATTAATCTTAAGCCGCAGACAGCGAAAAGCCAAAAATAAATCAACAATGCAATAATTTATCAGAAAATATGTGTCCGTTGCAAGCGAATGCTCTCTCGCTCGCTCTCTCTCTCTCTCTCTCTCTCTCTTCTCTTGCTCTCTTAACGCTTTGCCTCGAAAGGTCTGCCTTGGCTACACGTACACACACATATGACCATCTCGCTCTTTGTTGCATGCCGGAAAGTATGCAACAGTGTTTGCGTTTGAATTTGGAGCGTCAGCAGAATGAGTCAGCTGCATATATCACACGCACACACACACACACATAAACACACCATCACACAAACCAGACAGCACTTAAGTCTCTGTAAAATCCAGTGTCATGGCAACGGACACACACACACACACACGCGCACACACAGATACTCGCATAGAAAAAGACAGGGATAAAGAGAAGAAAGAGAGAAAAACAGCATCCATAAGCATGTGTCCTGGCCAGAGCCAAAATGAGTCCTTGCTGTGCAGTTTGCGTGTGTGTTTGTGTGTCTATATATAAACGACGAAATATGAGCATGTGGACGGACAGGTTGAGGCTTCTTCTCTCTGACTCTGACTCTGACTCCACTCTCAGGTTCAGGTTCAGGTTGGTGGCCATCCAACAGGCTCGTTGCCAGTTCATGAATCAGTTGCAGCAGCGTCTGTCAACCCATTTGGTGACCGTCACCATCATCGTCATCGTCACCCAGTCCTAGTTCCCTATCCCAATCCCAGTCCTAGTTCCCTATCCCAATCCCAGTCCCCAGTCACAGTCAGTCGCCAGCTGGCAGTCGGCAATCAACACCAAGCACTATGCCACTTTCACACTCAGAAAAACCCCAAAAATTTATAAAAAAAAAAAAAAAAAACCCCAAGCATAGAACCCCCGCTGACAATGAAATTTATGTAAAACAATGCAAAATTTTCAAAAGTTAGTTTAGACCCTTGAAAACTATGAAAGAAACATACTTGAATCTCAAAGGAAAAATGCATTTGTGTTAACAAATTTGGCCGAAATTGTAAATACAATTTGTATGCCTTTCAAAATAAACCATCAAATGAGGTCTATATAGATTATTTTTCCTTCTAAGATATATAAGAATCTTCTGAAAGAACGCTTATGAATGAAAAGTTGAAAGACCTCACATCTTTTTTGGAGTTCTTTTTCATTCTGTTCTAAAAATTTCTTTGAGTGTGTTATACTTTTTGCTGCTGCTGTTCTTCTGCCTTTCAACTCTGACTCGTCTCGAGCTCAACGTGTTTGCGCATTTGCCTGGTTAAAATGTTGCTGCTTCATTATCTGGCCCAGGGCTATGTGTTGGCCGTTGGCCAGTACTGGCCGTCGGGCTTGCAGGCAGGCAAGGCAGCAAGCTAGGCAGCCAGGCAGCCAGGCAGCCATTCAAATGCAATAATGTGGGTGCCATTTCAACACCTTCCCGTCGGCATCGTCTACATACATTGTCATCGTCGTCATCATCATCATTATTATCAGCATCGTCGTCGTTGTCATTGTCGTCGTCGTTGGCGTTGCCACTGTCATTTTTGGGACGCCATACAACGCAACGCAACGCAACGAAACTCAACTCTCATGGTCATTCCCGTTGCCAATGCACAAATTGCTTAAATTATGCAAAATATGCGCGCCACATCATTCGGGCGGGAGTCAACAGCTTCTATTCGCCCTTTACAATCAACCTCAATCCCACCCAAGCCGAAGCCCCAATCGCAGCTCAAACCCCTCTCTCAACTCCCCGCCCCCAGTAGTAACACTTTCAAATTCATTTTCGAAATTGATGAAAATTTCGTGTGTGCCCACAAAATCCATGACGAGATCTCGACTTTGATGTCGTTAATAGGATCGATTGTAAGGGAAAAGGTAGATAGATATACATATATATATACATTCATTCAGACTTTTGTGGCAATGTCCTTGCCACAGATTCTCTCTGCCACCTCTGCTCATACTTTTCCTGCTCAGATTCGCTTTGTATTCACAAATCCAATCCAATTTGAGAATGTAATTACATCAATTAAACTTAATCAAACTGTTTCAAGACATAAAAAAAAAAAAAAAAAAAACAAAAGGAAAGGAAAACGAAAAAATATAAATGAAAATGTCAACTCAAACGATCTAATGTACAGTGGGGCGAATAGGCAATGTATTAGCCACAAAAATAGCCTCTATTAAATAAAAGAATTGAAAACTTTAAAATTTAGGCAGATGAAGGTGACGAAGTGTTTTATTTTATTTTAAAGATATTTGTTAAATTAAAATTGGAAAAAAAAAATCCTGGACAAAACCCAAAACATTTAATCTTAAACAATCTGTGACCTAATTTTAGAGAGGTTTATTTACCTTATATGGAACTCTGTTTTCGGAAATTGCTTTTTAATTTCCCAAAATATTTAAAATTAAGTTAAATTAAGTTCTTCATTTATGCTTAATATACAAAACAATGAGATGGAATTTATTTTGTTGTTCACTTAAAAGAAAAGTGTTGGTTAAAAAGAAAATACCACAAATATTAGCTAAACCTATAATTAGTTAATAGAGAATTCCACTGTACACACTCTCTCTCTCTCTCTCTCGCTTTCTTTCATTCCCCATCTCTTTCGTCTTCAATCTATGTAGCTGTCCCTATCAGACACACTTATGAAAATTCACGTGCTCAAAATTCGCGCACACTAATTAAGAGCTGCCAAGAACTAAGTAAAGTAAGTTGCCTCATGATGAGGCACCGAATGAAAACGATAAAGGCAAACCCCCATCAACTTCTTGTGCCTTTGCTTCATATAATTTATGTTACATTTGCTGGCTGGCATAACTTTGTCTCCATCTCTGTTAGTCAGTCAGTCAGTCAGTCAGTTAGTCATTCAGCCAGTCACTTTGAGTTCCAAATCAAGGTGGGCAGGTGTTTTTGGTGTTGGTGTTGTTGCTGTTGCTGTTGCTTCCCCAGCCTAAGGTGAGAAGGCAGAGAATATGGCACGTGACTTAAATAAATTGCAAAAATCTTTCTCACCTTTGCCAGAGACTTTCGCATAGTTTTTCTTCCGTTTTTTTTTTTTTTTTTTGTTAGGGGGCGGTAAGGGGATCGGGGGGTTTAAGCATTTTCTTGGCCTTTGTTGCTTCACGGCATTTATGTGTATGTATGTGTGTTTGTGGGTGTGTGTGTGTGGCTGTGTGTGTTTGAATGTATTTTCATGACTTTATTAGCAAGCAGCTTGAAAAGTTCTTTCTGCCACCTGTCGGGCAGGTAAACTTTGCCACACAAAGAAAGACATACAGAGACACAGAGTGTGAACGAGATAGAGAGAGAGAGAGAGAGTGAGAGAGGGGTAAAGAAAAGGTACAACCATCATCTACACCTAATCAACACCTAATCAAAGTAATAGAAACTTATTGGATTAATCGCCGCATAGAATTTCTATTTGTTTTTTTTTTTTTGGGGGGGGGGAGGAGGAGGCCAATTGGTCCCTCTTATTGTTTTTTTTTTCCACCCTCCTCTTATCTCTTTCTGCACTAATTATGAAGACTTTGTGCTTCTGCCATTTGCTAATCGTCAAAATTGGCAAAATCTCTGGCCGAAACATTGACAGCTGTCAATTGGCAATGATGGCAGCCATCTCAACTGCCCGTCGATGCAATTTAGCCATCAATTTTGATTAGGCTTCTGCCACTGTCCTGTCTGCCAGCCAAAACCAAAATGACAATAATGATGACGATCATTATGATGAAGTTGATAAGACTGAAAGCTGCAAACTGAATGCGATGTGGACAAACCTCTTCAATAATTCAAATTATGCAAGTGCTGACAACATTCAGATGGGAAATCGTAAAGGAACTGCAAGACAGTTTGTTAATCATTTGATTTGATTTGATGTTTGTCAAAAGTGACACAAAATTAAAAAATCAAACATGATTTCAACTAAAATTGTTTTTAATAAAATATACAATAACTCCAAGTTAACTAACATCAATAGAATTCATTAACTAGAATTTGAAAGGGCATTTTGTTTTTTCATATCGATTTGTTTATACTTTATCGTTAATCGTTTGAAAGTTATCGTAGATCCAATACAACCTAGAAGATCTACATACATAAATCGTTTGCATGATGTCATCTTTTAGTATATTGTAATTTAATAGGCATCTCGCAATACTCAGAAGAAAGCAAGCAGAAGCTTGGATTTAAATTTCAAATATATGTTTAGTTGTCTCAGAAATCGTAAGATATTCCACCTTATCTGGTGGAGTTGTAAGATATTAAGGGTATTCAAGAATTGGTCACCTCCTTGGTGACCATGTTTTGCATTTTGTATCATTTAACTATATGTATCTTTACAATATTATTTATTGTATTTGCCGTTTTTGTGCTACCTTAAGTTTTACTACTTCTTCTCTGTTGTTATTGTTGTTGGGTTTTTTATATTCTTTTTTTTTTTTTGCCACGCTCTTGACTCAGTTATAATTTCTGCTTGCTTTATTTACGGTACTTGCCGCGTGCACTTGTAGAAGAAATTGTGGAGGCAAAACGAACAGACGGAGGGATAGACACACGGACAGATGGATCGAAGGAGGAACGAACGTACGGACGGAGAGATAAGGTTCGTGCTCAAAACGTTTTTACATTTCATTGACTAAGGAGAAAAACACAGTAGGGAGTACAAGAGGAAGAGCGAGGAGAGCGAGGAGTGCGAGGTGAGCGCACATATGCAGAGAAACAGTGAAGGCGAAGGCAAAAAAGTGATGGAAGAAAAGGGAAAGAGATTCTCGTTGTTGTTTTTGTTTTTGTTTCTGCTCCCGCACTAGTGTTGGCATCGTTGGAACAATTAAATTTAATTGCATTCCCAATTTGTATAATTATGCCTTGCTCTAAATAAATAAATTTTTAATTTACGTCAAGACCAAGACGATGATGATGATGATGATGATGATGATGATGCCACACAACTACGGGCGGATGATATGGAAAATGATGATGACAATGACGATGATGACTATGACAAAGTCACTGACGAGCAGCAATTTATGCCATTTAGGCTGATTCAGCAAAAATACACGTACTTTGAACAAATTTTTGGCATGTTTCCTAAGTGTTTTGTCGTGGAAATGATTTCAGACACTTCTGTTTAATCATTTGAAGACTGATTGCCCCGGGCCAAAATGGAAATGAGCTCCAAAGCTTTGATCTTAGAAAAAAAAAAGAAGGAAATTTACTCTGTCACTTAGAGCATAAACAAAGTCTTAATTCAAGGCAATGTAAAACAGAGTTGTCTTTATTAATCGATTGTTATCGATAAGAAATAATCGCTTTTTTTTTGATGGGCTTATTAAAGATATGGATATGAACATTTTTTGAAAATAATCGAAGTGCTTCCGGTCCACTTAAAAGTCTTAGTTCAAGTGTCCCGTTTCGATTATTTGACAACAGGGCCATGAAAAACAGAGTTATCTGTATTAATCGATTGAATCGTAGGCTTAATTGTAACATAATAGTGATTATATGATGGATTTTTAAGCAAGTAAAATAAGTATATATATAAATACATATATCTTTACAACAACTTCGATATGGATATGGAAAATTTATTGATTTAGCTTACCAATCGAAGTGATTGCTATAGTTAAACCTTTGGTGCATTAAAGATATATCATTTTATCAGCGGTGTCCCAACGCTTAATGCCTGCATTTACCTCATTCTATCCTTCGTCTGAATGTCTGTCGGTCTGTCTCGTTAAGAGTGCCAAGAGCAGCCAACAGATGGAGCGACACAAGCTCAAGAGAAACGTCTTCTGTGCCAGGGGTTTCGTGGCATAATATCTTAATTATTTCTTTACATGTGTTTTAATTTTTAGTAGTTAGTTTCATTCAGTTCCTCCTTGCTACATATCTCTTGGCATTTCAGTCACGTGCTGCAACTAATCCTGCCCATGCACCCACCCAAGCTTCACCCAACGATGGTAGGAGTATGGAATGGAATGGAGTTTTGCCAGACGAAAGGGTAAATCTTAAAGTAAGTAATTCACTATGCACTCGAAAAGAACAAAATGTAGAAGGTTAATGGGAAAGAAGTGAAGAATATGCGTGCAACTAGGCAACTAAGCCACTCATTTTCAAAACCAGATTGTTTGTTTATGCGGATTAATAGTTCTTGCCCACATCTGATTTTCAAAATATTTCTTGCGCCAAATATGAAAACATCTTGCATCTAAATAACATGACCAGCAAGGAGGCATAAACTTAAATGAGTTAACTGTCTACACACCTGGCCATAAGACTTTTGGGCATGAGTTTTCTCATTTACTGGTTTCCAGGACGAAACCAAACCAAAACTTAACCAAAACCAAGCGCAACCAGATCAGAATAGACCCAACTCGTCTTTTCTCAACCCTAGACCTGCTGGTGGCCTTTTACGTATGTTGATTAAACGTATAACAACAATAGAAGCTATGAAATTTCTCACGTGTGTCTGTGTGTGTGTGTGTGTGTGTGTGTGTGTGTGTGTGTGTGTGTTTGTGGCACTGTCAGTGTGTTCGTTTGTTTGTGTATTAATCCAACATAATTAAGAAATTTAATTAAAGTGCAGCGCGCTCTGAATGTGGAATAACTTGACTATCATCTATGTTGAAGCAAAAAGCACACTCACACACACAACAGTAGAGAAAATGGCGAAAAACTAACTAAAAAGAACTAGCAAGGAGTGGAAAATTTCAACTCAAATTCAAATTGAAATGAAACTAAGCAAATGCCATGCAGAGGCATTTTGTCTACAAGGCAGCTGTCAAGATGTTAGTTAAGGCTCTTCGCACAGCTTTCTTGGCCTAAAATGGGAACACATACACAATTAGTTGGCCAAAAGACCAAGAGGAGAAAGTTCAGACATTTTGCAATTTTGCATAAAAAGTTCAATGCATTTCTATAATTGATCGTCTTAACGGTTTCATAATGTTATTGCCATCTTTGTTGGGATATCACGGAAACCGATAAAGCGATTGTTAAGTTAACTAATTATTCGATATTTAAGTTTAAAATAAGATAAAAAAGATGATGGCAAAGAAGGATAAGCAATTCTCTCAACTTTCTATTAGTCCATTAAGTGTATATTAGATAGGAAATATGTCTCGAATTTTTAATTATTTTTAACCTATCGTTTGCCTATCGAAACGGAAACATCACTCAAAAATCTAATAAGAAAGTAAAAAAGATAATTCTGTGCTCATTACTAACAAAATATGCAATTCGACTAAAATTATAAAAAAAATTCTGAAAATTGATAAAAACCCTTAACTTTGCTATTCTGTAACTTTGCCAAATTTTAACCGATTTTTAAAAGTAATATCTCTTTTTAATGCTTCTAAAATCGAATTTTGAATTGAAATAAAAATCACGTTTATTATGAAGATAACTTTTCAAGGGAAGCAAGAAATGCCAATGAGTATTATTATTCCAAATTATTCCAATAAACCCTAATTTCATAAAGCTCTAATTTAGCCAATATTTGAAGTATTTGAAAAATTCATGTCCTTGTTTTCAAGTTAGAATACTGTCTTCCAATCTGCATTAAAATTTCGAAAAATTTATTGCCAAACTGATTTTTTTTTCAAATCGGACTTAAATGATCTTTTTTTTTTATTTCATCAATTGTTTGATGTCATTCGAAAATATAATGGACTCTGATTAAATTGATACATAATATTTGAAATTGCTGTAAATTTGCCAAATTACAGTCTAAAGAAATAGGCAGATTAACCAAAATTAATGTTTGAAAAATTAAAAATAAAAACTTTATCTTTGCGAATAGTTTTTGAACGGTTTTTATTCATGTTCTAACTTTTTTGTTTGAACTGAACCTATATTTACGGATTGCTACAGGCCCTGCGTAAGCTCAATCCGGCACTGTGTAAATAAAAATGCTCCCCCAGATTTCCATTATCCAAAATATTGCTGAGAGGTCTTGTATAGTTGGTTGATGGATACTGGTCTCGTTAAAAAAAAAACCTCGAATATCTTTTTAATTAGATTCCATTTAATGACCAATTAAATTATCAGAGAATTTATTTGTTACTTTAAATTTACTTTATGTTAGGTATTATAAAATGTTTGTTTTTAATAAATAAACTGTAAAAGAAAGATTTCTATGGTAATTAAGGACTTGAAACTGTTTCAAATTAAATGTTAAGTAGACTATTAAAAAAATGCTACTATGTAGCTAGTTAGTTTGCCCTAACTAACCATTTCTATTTCACCATCTCTTTCGCCTTTGTGCCTCAGTCTATCTCTTTCCCTCCCTGTTGCTCTTTCTCGCTTTGGCAGCACTCCGCTCGTTTTTGCAGTTGGACCCTCAAGCATATTTATTATCATGTCGAAGTGTTATCCTTGTTGTTATCCTCTCGTCGTCGTCGCTGTCGTTGTCGTTGGCAGTCAGTGTTAGAAGTCGAGAGTTGGGCTTGGAGTTGAGGTTGGGCTAGAGCTGGAGCTGGAGCTGGGCCTGGTGTGTTGGTGCTGCTGGTGCTGGAGTTGTTGCAACTGTTGTTACTCTTCATGTTAACATGTGTTCAAATCGTTAAGGCGAGAACTTTGTGCAAAATTATTTGCTACAAAACACTCGACTCGTGTTTGCGCCTGACTGCTTGCCTGCTTTGGCCCTTGCTCCCCTTGGCCACCCTTGTGTGTGTGTGAGTATGTGTGTCAGAGAGTCGAAGGCGGCAAACAACACAAACAACAGCTCATTGAGTTTTAGAAAAGTTGTTAACATGAACATTTGGTGTCACAACATTGCCTTAAACCTCGTTTCCTGCCCTGTCCTTTAACACTCAAACATGTGTGTGTGTGTGTGTGTGTGAGGACATACTTGGAAACAGCCGTAACGGTGAGACAGACAACAACAAACAACAAAAAAAAAAACCATTACATACATATATGTCACATCAGAAATGGAGACTTTAATATACTCTACAGAAATTATCATGAGAATATACACTTTGCAAATGATGTCATAATATTCGAATACTCTTCTTTCATATGTTATCCATTTCAGTTGCTGATCTTAAGTCAAGTTTTTATTCGCTTTTGATTATTTGATTTAATTTAAATAGACTAACACTCTGACTGACTCATCTTTGAATATGCCTCACTTCTCGAATAGGTTAAGGATATTCTACAAATGCAAAAAAACAAAAAAAAATACTCCATTGAGTCGATCCAAGCGTATCCATTTTTGCACCAAATTCAAGCCGTTTGCCGGTCCAAGTTAGTCAACCAACCAACAGCTCCTCTTCCATTGTCCAGTCTCTCAAAACAGGCTCCTCATCTCTATCTGTCTCTTTCTCCCCCTCCATCTACATCTTTTTGAATGTGAATGAATATGGCTTTTGGCCAAAGGAGCAGAAACAAAGCGTTACGAGAAAAAAAACAACACATAACACACAACGACAAGGATGAGAAGAGAGACAGAGAGAGAGAGAGAGAGCCAAAAAACTTTAACACTTAGCAGACAAAATTGTCTACAAATTTAGTTAATTTATGTTATTTATTTTGTTAGTTATCCCCCACTTTTATACTGCAGTGGCCAAAGAGAAACTATAATGATTAGATGCTCATAAATTAACAAATTTAAAACTGTTTAGGTGACAAGCGATTTTTTATAGCATATTCAACTCAACTTTGAAATATATAGAAATCAAATTAGTATTATTATTTCTACTTAAAATTAAATGTATTTTTTTTTTTGTTTGCTATTTTAATTGATAACTTTAGAAACCAAGTATAAAACTGTATGTGTCAAGTCATTTGAAACATATGTACATATACGAGATATCTGATAATATATGTATGTATGTATATATATGTACCTGACATAGTCCTGTTGGAGAGACGGGGGCGCGGGTCAATATAAAATAGCACGAATAACAAAAGCGTATACCAATCTTTGAATCTCGGGCACTTTTCAGCCTTAAACGAACGAAATGTGCGAAAATGTTGCACAAAATATGCATAAATACATAAACAAATGTCTGTATCTTACACACACACACACACACACACACTCACGGCCGTAGTGTGTGACGGACTCACTGTCCCCTCTCACCACATAGCCCCGATTCTTGCTCCGACCTCTTCTTGTTGGCTGCTCTTTGCTATGAATTTTTTGATTTCTGCGGTTTGGTTTGGCCTTTTCGATGATTTTTGCTGTTTTTCTATGCGTTTTTTTCCAGTTGCTACTTTTCGCTTTTTGTTGCTTTCGTTCTTTGTGTATTAAAGTTGCGTGTTTGTGAGTATGTGTGTGTGTGTGTGTGTGTGTGTTTGAAGTGTACAATAAACGCGGATTTCTCTGCCAATATTTGTCTGCAATCATTTTGGCTTGTCGGCAGTTTGGCTTGTCTGTCTGCCCCCGTGAACTGGAATCATGGAACTGGCTAAAGCAGCAGCAATAACAACCCATCAAATGCCAACATACACACACACACACACACGGAATCTCTTTGGTTTTTTTTTTTTCAATAGGATAAATACATAGGATCGCTAGAAGTTTGCAATGGATTAGACGTAGACGTTAGACATAGAATACGTATACTTAATATATAAAATTTAAAGCACATTTTTAACAGGTTTTTTGAATTTTAGCAAACCGTTTAAATTTTAGTTTAAGTTCAAAATTAACAAAACTTTTTTGTCAAATAAAAAAAAAGTGGGAAAATAATAAGTCAAACTTATTTTCTTTTAAATTTAAAATGGGATGCTAAGATAATAATATAAGCGCTAATAAACCACACAGTTTGTTTACTTACTAATAGCATACTTTTAAGGGCTAGAGTATAGTATCAAGATAAATCATGACTTGCGAAGAATATTAGGCTACATACATATGTGACATTTGGCATACAAATACTTAACTTCTTAAAAAGAATTGCAAGTAAATCTGACGAATCAAAAGTAGGGCACAGACTTGGGCTAGAAGAATTTACTACTTTTGTTGTTCTGTGTAATACGCCAAGTCTGTTGAATTTCTCTTCCTTTTGGCCACTCTTCGCCTCTTCTTGCTCTATTCGTTTTCCTAACATGTTTAGGTATATACATATATATATGTATGTGTTCGTCGCAATCGAGACAATTGGTCTCAGTGCCACAAGCATTTCACACATTCTATTTATGGCAGTAGCAAAGCGTTTCCCTTTGTCATTTCCATCGACCTCTCATCAGCTACTTTACTTACCCCCAAACCTTTTTCACTTCCCACCTTCGCGTAATTTTTTGTATGCTTTAGCTTCTCTGCAACGCAAAAAAGTATGCTATGTTTTTTCCTACTTTTTGGTTGTTTAAGAACTTGTACTCAACCTACAGTTGAAGCTAGGAATTCGATATGAGCCGGAGAATATTTCCGGCTAATTTTAGGTAATTTTTAGCCCTAGAAACATTATGAAAACTAATATATATCTTTTGATACCATTCCAGTAACGCGAGCAAGCAAAATAATTCTATTCGTATTCAAGCAACAAAACGACTTCCTAAAGAAAGAGAACGGAATAAACTTATTTTATTCCATTTTTTTTTTTGTATTATGTATTTTTCCTTGTGCCAGGCACATTGCGTATTTGAAACACGTTGAAGCAGCTGCAAGAGCTAAAAAAAAACAACAAAAACACAAAGAGAAAAAACGCTGCAATAATGCAAAACAAAAAAAAAACCGATACGCACACACATACAAAAAGGATAAGCGCGAAAAGGACATGCAAGGCAAAGTAAGTAGGTTGATAATGGAAATGCAAACGAAGATAAAAGCGTGACAATACCGACAAAGCAAAGCAAAGCAAATATAAAAAAAAATATATATGACAAATTGTCAAGGGGAAATTATTTATTTGTAGAAATTGAATTAGATTCATTTATATAACCAAAATAAAGGAAAGAGAGCGAGCTAGGACGATGGGGCGATAAGGACAGCGGTAGGCAATCAATGGAACTGGCAGCAGCTGGAAAATAATATCTACTTGGCATGCAGATACGATGCCGATGTCACAGCGGACGAGGCGGCGGCGACAGCTTATGCTGCACTTTGCCATATCTTGAAATATTTACCAAAAAAAAAAGAAACACACACATACACACAAGAACACGTGACACCCTGTGTCTTGACCGAGTAAGCCGCTAAGCTAACCCTATTACACACACTCACACACACAGACACAGTCAGCAGCCGCATAGGTACCCACAACCGATTTGCCGTATGTCAGTTAGATGAAGTTAACAGCTAACCAAGAATCTAGAAGCTCTCACACGGAAACGGACGTAGCCAAAAATTCATTTTGAGGGATTTCCCGACGACGAAAATATGCCAAAAGTTATAATTCTTCCATTTTATGTCTTATTTTTCTTGTACTTACTGACACTAGCCTCACAAGTCATGCACTTGCCAACACTGTTATTATTAAAGCACCAAAAATGTAAAATTAGACAACTGAACGTGCATTGTATATTGTTATGTAGTTTAAAAAATATATGAAGATTACATTAGTCAAATCACTTATGTTTCCCAACATTTTATCGATATCATATGTTATCGAAAACAAACCGTCACTCGATTTTCATTTACATGTGATTCTCTGACCAATTTGTTCCCCTTTACTACGTCCATGATTCATGGTTAACAAGTTATTCAACCTATGCACGTGTAAAGATTTAGGTGGGGACGAGCAGCACCAGCAACAGGAGAAAAATGGAATGGAAGAAAGAAGATGGGAAAGGAAAAGGTGCTGATATAGGAATGCGGTAAAATAGGAAGAGTTACCTGTCCACCTGTTTATGTATATATGTATGTATGCATTTTAGCTGGTTACATCTTTTGTCTTTGCATTTTGTGGTCGCCCCCCCCCCCACACTTTATCTATAGCCAACTTCTACACTCGCTTGATCATCACCATCATCATCATCATCATCAGCATCATCATCATCAGATGCAACATTTTCGCTCTCCATTTGGCTCTTCGCTGGGCGCTTTTATTATTATAAAATACGCATGAGTTAGTGTGCATATTTCATGGATTTTGTGTGTAAAAGGGATAAAAATGCAATCAGTCGCAAAAACCAGCAAAGTGAAATGGACAGACCGACAAACTGGCAGACAATCAGACACCCAGAGAACCGAGACATCGACGTGGAGGATGCGGCTGCGGATGCGGATGCGGCGGTGATGGAAGGAAAGTGGGCAGATTGAACACACTGGTGTATTTCGGTAAATCGGAGCTTGTTCCCGGCACGCAATAAAATCTCCACAAAATCCTTAACAAAATCTCACTTACAATGCGATTTGTCAAAGTTTTTTATATTCAAGTGATATACTTACATACATACATATAAGAGAATATACAAATACATACGAATTGGCCAATTTGTTTTAGCTCAACTAAAACTGAGCCATAAAGTTTTACTTGGCTATGTAAGTTTTAAAACAGTTTAACTTAAATAGTTTATTTCAATTTGAATTCATAAAATAAATGGTATTTTCATAACACCTGCTCAAAAATGTTTTATTTGATCGAATGATGCTTTATTGGTTATCGATTATTTAGATCAGCAACAAGCAACAAGAGACTGATAGACGATTCCCCTTTTATCGATCATCGAGATCATAAAATCATTGAGAGAATGCAGATAAAGTTGTTTAAGTTAAAGAGAAGGTTGTGAATGTTAGAGGAATAAATATCGATTAATCGAATGAGTTATACAGAGAAATGGTTATTAATATGAAACGCTTTGCTGTCAAAGGACAATCATCTTTTGAAAATTCAACCATCCGAATGGGGCTCACCCATTCATGGAACAACTAGCTGCATACACATTTACGTAGTGTGTTGGGTAGATCAAATCAATGGGATTTAGTCAGGTGAATAATCGAAGCCAGTTAACACAGTGCTACCGTAGTAAATGGCCATTTCTCTCAACGACGACAATGATGATGGGAATGAAAATGAGGTATCAGATTGAGAATGAGGATGATGAATGATCCGGCACACAAAATGGGGGTAACCGCAAACGCAACAGTAACAGGTGACCCGCAAGCAAATAGCAAATGAGCAAACTGAAGGATTTCAAAGGCAGTATTATATGTATAAGTAAACACAAAGTGGCAAGCAAAGTGGTGGGTGGGTAAGTGGGTGGGTCGATGGTTGGTTATTGGACGGGTGGCCGTAGCGGTGCGATTGCGGATGCGGTGGAACAAAAATTGAGAACTGACATATGCTGCCGGGCTAAGGGCACAAAAGTCATGACTGCTACACGAGTGCCATTGAGAAGGGCTCTCCAGTTGGCCTCCACTTGTCGTCCTTCCTGTTGGCTCCTGTTGGCTCCTGTTGGCTCCTGTTGGCTGCTTGAGGCGGCGCAAGTGCGCGAGTAAATTCAAGAAACAATTTTCAGGAATGACTTAACTTTTGCGTTTATGTGAAAACTTTTTGCAACGTGATGTTATGCTAGCTGCGAAAGGATATATGCAATTCATTCTGAATGACGTGACTTTCCCACTCTGCCTCTCTTTCTCTCTCTGTCTCTCTGTCTCCCTCTCTCTCTCGCTCTCTCTCTCTCGCTCTCTCTCTCTCTCTCCCTCTTACACTGGCTCAATTGAAGCGCAACGAGAGGCTGCGCTCCAAATCCAAACCTCGTGTGATATACTCAAAGTCCGCACAATTCACTTTGGCTCCAAACTTATCCCAAGCTTTTGTTGTTGTTGCTGTTGTTGCTGTTTGTGCTGTTGCTGGTGTTAGTTTATCCTGTTGCTGCTGATATTCGGCAACCTTCTCATCAAGCAATTTGTTTAGCTTCCAACGCATAACACGCAATTCACGCCTGGTAGCTGGAAGGCAGGCAAGAAGATTATGACACTGTTCCACGCTCAGCTGACCATCGCCATCCTCATCGAACATGCTAAGTATATTGGCCAATTTACGTTCCAGTGTCTCATTGCCACGGAAATGGGCCAGGCCCCTAACAAAATGCCTAAAGCCATGCGATGGATGCAGAAATGAGTCAACCAAACGTTCCGATAATGGATGAGCCGCCACAGCGGGCATTTGTAGCAATTCGCTGCGCAATACACGATCCTTGCTATCACGTGCCAGCGAATGATATTCCTCATATAGCGAGTCGATCCGATGCAACGAGAAGCCCGTCTCCTTTTGTAATAGGGCCATTTCTTCGGCGCTGAGTGGCCTCGACGTGGCTGTGCCCATTGTATGCAAATATAAATGCAACTTTATAGATTAGATATCTAACTTTTAATATGTAAAATATATGTATATGTATCTATATATATAGAGTAAATGAATATTTCTTGTTATATTCAAGTATATTCATTTATGTTTTATGATTGTGAGTAATTTCAAGTTATATTTTTGCTTCTCTCTCTTTCTATCTCTAAGTGTATTAAGTGTATCAGTGTGAATGTAAGTATGTGGGTGTATATGGGTGTGTGTGTTTCGGTGTGTTTATATGTTACTGTGAATACTGACAATTATTTTCCTTAAATGACAGCATTTTACTTGAAAACTTTGTTTACAATAATTTTGACTTATACTTTTTTAAATTTTCTCCAACTCTTCTTTGTGGTTAAAAATTTGTCTCTCTGTAAAGTAATTTGAAAATTAAAACGAGAGAATTAATAATGACACCAATTTCTTGATCGATTCTATGCCATTTTTTCAATGCTAAAACTAGTTGGGAATTAAAATTGCCTTAAATGAAGAAAAATTGGGCCAAATATTAGTTTTCAAGGCTTAGAGAGCGTAGAGAAGGGCATCTGCCTTTCTTATATTCTATAATTTAAGCTGAAATTTCCTTAAGTTCGATTCATTTAAAGTTGAAGCTCTATTTGACATTTATTTGGAAATTCATATAAGCCAAAAAATTGCTGAATCTCTTATTTAAAACAACTTCGAAAAAGAAAACTAATGAAATGAACTTAAAGAATTGGTAAAAATTGCAAATAAAAAGTGATCTTAGAGAGTGATCTTGGAATATGATATTTGAATGTGATCTTTGATTATCTTAAAAGCAATTCAATTTGAAATTAATTGTACAATTTTCCAGAATTAAGATAAGTTAATAACAAGCCAAATGGTATATGAAATTTAAACAATATAGTTGGTGGATGTTTGTTATTAGTTTTTATTCAAATTCTAATGGAAATGGCTAAAATAAACAAACAAAAAAAAGCGACTTTTTATTGTTTCTCATTTTAATTAAATAAATGCGCATTTTTTGGCCTAAAACGTACCCCAACTCAAACAGATACAGCAGATGAGAGATGAGATGAGAGAGATGGTAAAATGATACGAATTCTTTGGCTCTGCCTCTGCCTCTGCCTTCATTCATTTTGGCATATGTCAAAATTAATTTTGTTGGTTCTATTTTGACAGGCTTTCATGCAAATACACATTTTGGCCAGCTAAGCTGGGAATGCCAGCCTCCCATTACCATCATGTGAGTATGTGCAAACGAAGGTAACTTTACTTTTCATATAGTCTGAAAAATCATTACATTGGGCCAGAAAAAAAAAAAAATTACTGGGTATACAAAAATAATCAGTCTGTGAGTCAGCCTAACAGGTAAATAGTCAGTTCTAACAGTCTTAGCCAATCGATTGTTGTCAAAATACAAGTTTCCAAAAATTATATATACTATTTTGTAACCTTAATTTGATATTAGATGGTATTTGGAATAGGAGAAGGGTATAAAAAAAACGACTTTTCAGCTTGAACTGCTTGAATTTTTTATTCTCCTTTTTTTGTGCACTCATTGGCTTGACAGGCAGAAGGATATATGTATGTATGTGTGTACCTAAAACCTTTATCGAATATATACTTACTCATATAACACCAGCACCAGCAGGAGTTTTCTCCCTCCCTCTCTTTCATATTGATGCCATCATTTTGAGGGAACTCAATATGGAAATCTCAAGACCACAAAGAAACAAAAAAAAACCCGAAAAAAATATAAAAATTTAGCAAAAAAGTATCGTTTGAATGATGTCGGATCATCCAGACACTGAAATCCAAATTTCATCCTCCTTCTAGCTTATATACACCTCATTCCAATTCCCAACTCCTACCCCCCCCTTCCCCCACCAACTACTACCCCCCACACTCACACACCTCATATCCCCCTCAAGGCAACAAATTACGTAAATTAAGAGAACATTTTTGTGTGTGTGTGGATAGCCAGCCCGAGAGTTCTAAAGGTGTGAAAATTGTGGATATTCAGTCAGTGCCTCTGCCCCCTCTGACCATCGCCATCACCATTGCCATCCCCAAACTCCACATCAATGTCCACATCTCGCTGTGTGGGTGAGCTTGTACAAATTAATGGAATTAAATCGTCTTCATTTAATGGTTTCGAAGAAGCAGAACCAGGCGATGGGACAAGCAATGAGCAAAGAAGAAACAAAATAAAAAAAATAAAATAAAATCGACACTGAAAATTCTTGTGGCAAACTGAAGGAACAGAAATAAATTAAGTTGGAATGCTGAATAAAAAAAAAAAAAGTAAATTAAATTAAATGAAAATAAAAATAAAAAAACAAGTCTACCAGTATGACCATAGGCCGAGCAGTGTGTAAGATAACACGAACGTGAAACAAGAGCATCTATAGCGAGTGGAGTACAATAAGTAACGAGTAAAGAAAAACAACGAATACTATAGGAATGTTGGACCCACGAATATAATAAAAATGGAGGTAAAGACAAGAGAAGTGCAGCGAAGGTAGAACAAAGAGTCAAACATAATAATACCAAAATGAAGTAAAGCCAGAAAAGCCCAACGAGAGAAATATAACGAGTAAGACAAAACAACGAGTGAAACAATACAAAATAATGTGTAGTAAAACGAGTTTACTACATTAATGTAAATAATCTTTTGATTTTTCAATGTAAATATAATAAACTTTAAATTTTCATTAAAATTGCATGCAGAAATTGCAATATAATATGCACTACAAAATACATATTTTATGCAAAAGCAGTTGGTATTACAATTTTTTGATAACACTCACATCTCAAAATATACACACACTCTCTGCTCTGCTCGTCCCCTCCTCGGACCACATCATTTTGACAAAACAACATTTAATACGTATGAATTGGTTGTTGTTATTTTCTGATGATGGGATAACTGAACGTGATGCGAATATCCAGAATTAATTGCAAAACGGTGGGGATTCATTGTAAGAGAGAGTAGTCAAAAGGAAATCGCATTGAAATAGGCAATGAGCGAGCCGCACGAGGGAGATTGAAAAGGACGTCGTGGGGTGGAAGACAAGGCGTCGGATTTGGTTCTCTCACCACCCTCTCTCTCTGCCATCAGATAAGGCCAGTTGCTCCACATACATTCATACGATAGTTTGAGAGAACAAAGCGAAACTATCCAATTGTTCGTAGCGCCTTTTTTTGAGGCAATCACCCGCTGATCTTTGTGAAAAGGCGGACCAGAAAGGCGGACACCATATACACACAACTAAGGACAACAACAACAACAACAACATCAACGAAAATTAGCAACAGGATTCTCACTAGTGGCAAGGACAAAACGAGTTGGTGGCACGGATACGGGTACGGTGCGGGTACGGCTGATGATGTTACTGGGCAATGGAAATGAATAAGTGAGTGAATGAGGGCAAATTGTTTGGAAAGGGCAATGGGCAAAAGGTGTAACCAACACCACGATTTGGGTCTAAAAAAGAATGGTGCTGATGTTTCTCTGCTTGTTGTCTTTAGTGGTGGTGTTGCCATTCTTTGTTTGTATGTGCCAGTTTCTGTGTATGTGTGTGTGTGTGTGTGTCTGTGTGAGAGTTCGAAACAAAGAGCTGAAGCTTCTGTTCAAATTTCCGCTTTGACGCTTTTCCATGTTGTACTTGTGTGGCTTTCTATGTGTGTGTGTGTGTATGTGACATATTAACGTATATCAGTTGCTATCAGTTTCTCTCTGCGCTTTTTGTAGAGGATCCCTTTGGATATCCAAATGCGACTCTGACTTATTGAATTCTGAATTCGTAGTGCTGAGTCTTGAGAGGATTTCAAGGAGTATTTTAGTCATCAATACAGAGATACCCTGTGACATATTTCTCTTTTGAAAAAGACTTCAGTCAAGACTTGGATCTCACCATTATAACTGAATAATCAAACTATCAATAACACTTGCTTAAGATGCCACTGAGCATGACGTATCTTTATAGACAAAGAAAAAATAGAAATTTATGAAAAGCATTTAATACATTTCCAGTCTATTGCATGCTTTAAGGGGCCCATGAATGCCACACACCTTTTTTCAGACATAGGCTGGAAATCTTTTCATTATCTTAAGCTGAAAGGAAGAAAGATCTTCTCGTCTAAAGATCATATATAGTGTATGTGTGTTTCTGACTGTGTGTGTGTGTGTGTGTGTGTCTATGTGTGTGTGTGTGTGCATGTGGTTTATGTCAGGCAACATCTTTATTGTCTTCTTCTACTCAGTTTGGCTGCATTCACTTCTGCATTGTTTACGTTACAGCAACGATAACAACATCACAAGCAACACCAACAACAACCCGATGACAGCGACAACAACAACTACAACAACTACAACAACAACAACATCATCAGCAACTGCTGCAACGGTGCCAGGAATAGTCAATTTTCATGTTAACTGGGTTAAAGTGCCGAATGAAATTTATTGCTGCATACTTTTAAGGGCAAGCAGAGGAGCATAGACCAAGTGCGAGAAAGAGAAGAAAAGTGACTGTGTAAAGAAGGAGAGAAAAACAGCGGAAGAAAAAACCTATGCAAGGAAAACAAAAGAAAAGCAAGACGGAAACATTAAAAAAAAAAGTAAAATGCAAAAAACCGACTGCAAAAAGTATGATAAATAAAATGTATTTAAGGTCAATTGATGCTTAAGTGAGCTTAAAGTGTTTTATATATATGTGTGTGTGTGTGTGTGTATGTGTGTGTAGGTGGCCCGCAGCTATCACCTGTGAACAGACAAAAAAAAAAAACAGAGATGGGTTAGATCATTACACGTATTTGCCATGGCACCCGCATAATGTCAAAATGATATGCCTTTATCCTAACTCGCTTTCTGTCTCTCTCTTTCCCTCTCTTTCGCTCCTCTACATATTGTAGGGGTTTTTTTTTGTATTTCTTGCATTGCAATTACAAAAATTCCCCATGCACCGTTAAGAGTTTGGGCCAACAAACAGATTTTTCTTAGAAAACCGCAAGCAAGTAGAACAAGAAGGCAAAAGAAGTGGGAGAATGCAGCGACTAGAAGCAGCCGACAACGGCGCCAGCATTCCAAAGTAAATTACAAACAAAAATGTTGCCCAGTACTCAAATCCCCCTCATCCCCTCTAACTGAACGCCACCTCAGACAGGAGCCAGAGCAGGAGTACAGTACACCAAGAGACTTACAAATCAAAGAAAAGGCATTTAAAAGCTTTCATCCTGTAGAGTGAATAGAAACCGCTCCTGTTTTCACCTTTCACCATGCCGTGGCAACGTGGAAGAAACCAAAGCGGAAACCGCAACCCAAGCAACAAAACAACAAAAATTGAAAATGAAATGCAGTAGCAGCAACAGGAGCAAAGGGAGCATATAAACCGGAATTGGGAAAAGGGGTACCAGGGAATTGGATGTTGAGGATTGGAGGTTTTTTCTTCTTCTTCTTTTTTTTCTCTTTTTTTTTTTGGCCACCAAAATGACTGACAGACGGCGTCTTGCAGTCCATAGCCCACAATCTCGCCCTCTGCCCCTCCCCATCACCAGTCCTAGTCTCGTATACAATTTGGTGTGTGTTTCCCAAGAAACCTTTGTTGCATTATTGCCGCAATTTGCAGAAGTGGTGACGTGAGAGCCATCAGAGTGCTGCGACCACGAATATTGCCCGCCCAAACCGCTTGCCAACCGGCCTGACAGCCATGCTAAGCCCTTTCACCCTACGCCCAACACCCACTCCCATTCCCATTCCCATTCTGATTGCCCCTGCTATGCCCAGACAGGCAACAAATAACAACTAAGTTGGCAATTTGAAGTCGCGCGCGAGACCAAGCCAAGGCAACATAAGCAAAGAAGCAGAAAAGAGAAACGTCATCCAAATGTAGATGAATTTGTTGATACTCTTCTTTAACGCTTAACTTAATCATAAATCAACAAAGTGAAAAGCAAGAAAATGAAATCTTTGGATCAAAATAAAACGAAAAAGATAATGTAATAACTAGATTAGATATTTAATTTTGTACTCTTAACATCATCATTCTGATTACAATTTATTAAAATATAGAGAAATATTGAAATTAAAGTAAAGTTAAAAAATGTCAAATAAATTCAAAAGTAAATGACTTAATTTGTCATTAATTAACGACGCTTATATGTATCCTTTATCCTTTTAGTTAACGGCTTTTACAGCAACCAATTGAATGGCATATCTAATATACCTTAGCTACTTTATTGCTGTCTGGTACTCGCTCTCTCTCTCTCTCTTACTCTCGCGCATAACCAGAGTATTATATACACTCCATAACAAACAACAACAATAGCAACTATTGCGAAATATAGAGCAAAGGAATGCCAACAGCGAAAGAGCAGGAAAAAAAAGAGGCGAATGTTAAAGAAAAACTCAAGCACCAGTAACAACAACAAACAAAAAAATTAATTTTAAAGTATGGATCAGCTTAAGGAATCGACTAGCAACATATCCTATAAGCCATTTCAAGTCGCAAATATTTCGATAAACCATTTGACAGTTTTTTTCTGGCAATTATCAATAAAATATCGATTTATTATAAGATTTATCATATTATGTAGCCACAATATTTGAAGACCTTGCGTTGAATGTCCTTTTACAACACTGCTCCACAATGAGCATACATTTTCCTGGTACCACAGAGTAAACTAATAACTTTTTGAAATAGCTTTGTATTGGGTTTTGATTATTTTCGTTTAGACGTTTGTTTCTCGAATATTTGGTTTAGTTTTCTATTAATTTTCTATTTTTTGACAATTTGACATTCCAATCTTTAATCGAATTTGTAAGAACCTATCTCTTTATCTGCTTTTATATATTTAAGTCTGGTAGATTGAGAATCGATAAACTCTTTGTTAAAACATTTTTGAAGTGTACAGGGTAGCAAAGAAGAAATGCGCAGCTCATCTCCAAAAGTGGTTATCGTTGGCCACTTGAGGTATGGTTAAGGTTTTGGTTATTCCCATGTAAGTTTGGGTTTGTGTGTGTGTGTGTGTGTGTGTGTGTGTATAGAGTGTTAGTTGTAATGGCCATCATGTACACACACAGAGACACTTCTTCACACATAACAACTTAGTTTGATATAAATAAAAGTTGATTAAAGGTAAGAGAGAATCTCTTACTACGTATTTACTTTTTCGCTTTCTCTCTCACTTTCTCTAGGTAAAAAACTAAAAACTGCCAATTACAAAAATAACGAGTTCTTGTATAAGTAAGAGTTTTGTTTTTCTTACCTAACTATATTATTAAACTGGCCAATTCTTGGAAATTTGTTACTGCATCAGAAATTAGCATTTACTTAGCTGGACAAAGACATTTACATGGTTTAGGTGAACTTTACCAACTAACCAAAAAACAACAACAACAAGAACAACCTAAGAGAAGAAGAACTGAGGAGCCAAAAGTCAACTTGATCCCTCATCCGCAGGCCATGTGAAACAGATTAAGAGAGAGAGAGAGAGCGACGATCGGGGTGAGGGGATTGCAAACTCAAGTTGACTGCAGCTGTGGCTAAACAACAACAATAACAACTAGAATCAGCAGCAGAAGTTTTGCAAAAACAAGGCCAAGTAGTTGTAACAGGAGCAGAGTTTTAAGGGGTGAGACAGAGCATGGACAATAATATGAAATAAATTCCTATGGCCAAAAACGAGGGCTAAGAGTGAGGGTGAAGGCAACGGTGCGCACTCTTCAAGGATATGCGACAAGGAGAACGAGGAGGAGCAAAACGAGGACTTGGACGAGGCGGGGGGGAGGGGAGCTAGCAGGAGGAAAAGGGCCAACGTTTCGTACAAATCCGTACAAATTGAATAAGAACTCAATCTTGGCTACTGTCAAAACAACTTTTTTTTTTATTGTTAAGGTCCTGGGACCTACTTCTACTTCTTCGTCTGACCAAGGCTGAAAATAAAAAAAAAAAAAAAAACACATAAAACACACACACACACAGAGTCAGAGGGGTACAGTGAGAGTGAGGGAGAGCGGGCAGGGGGGAATTGAAGCAAATTTGCGGCAAAAACAAAAAAAAAAGTAACCAAAAGGAAAGATAAAACAAAATGCAGAGCAAAAAATTGAATTGAATTGAAATTCCTTGGCAATTGTTTGTGTATCATTATGGTCATCATCAGCAACCATTCGCCCTGTCTCTCTCCCACTCGGTCACTGTCTCCTTTTCTCCTTATCCATCCATCAGCAAACTGCCCAGGTCTTCCTTTCTCTGTCCCTTCCCCTGTCTCTTTATGGCTTTCAGCCCGAGGTCTTTAAAATATCCTAAAACAGATGCCCATACAAAATATATTTCTCAGCATTCAAATTGAAATTGATCATAAAATTATTGCAATTGCAAAATGGAAACTGATTTTGTTCTATAACTCAAAATGTTTTACAGTCTTGCGTTTATCGGTTATCGTTTTCATTGTTACTTTACATACATAAATATAACGTATACGACCTGTTTGTTTATGAAGTGTATACATATATATGTATACCTATAATTTATAAGCACTAAATGAGCTCTACAAAATCTTTATTGATTTATGTATTAACCTTTTAATTGAAATTTTTGAAATTGTTTGTTGACTTTGGCAATTTCTTAATTTCCTGACAAAATTCAAATTTATTCATTAACAAGTACTTTACTCATTAAGTACTAACCTTTTACACATACGTATGTATACATCCATATACAGAAAAGTTATTATGAAATATAGAAAATTGTGTCATAAATATTTGATACGTATAAAAATCAATAAATCTTTTGTGCAAAATATTCTTTTTATTTTACACGATAATTTAAAATAAGGCTCAAAATTGGTACTAAATAAGCGAGAGTTCCCCAATTTATCGTTAGCTTCATCTTATAGATAAGATATTGACGTAAATAGGGGTAAATTATAAGGGTAAATTTCGAAATATAAAAATTTGTTTTCTCTATTAACTAATTTGATATGAAAACTCCCCTATTTTCCCCACTGAAGGAAATTAAACGCTTAGATATAATGACAAAATCAAATTCACAGAACTCTTGTCTTTATTTATATGAGTTGAAATCTCTTATCTACATATATAAATATGGGCAATTCTCCAGTCTCGAACGTGACATTCGTACGCAGTCAAAGTAAAAAAAAAACCATATTTCAAAACACCTTTTTAGAAAATATAAAAAACGAAATAATTCGCTTACTACAAATATAGACTAAATAGGCATTCCAGGGAGAAGGAAATAACCCGATCTTCATTTATTGAATTTAAAATATAACTTGATTTTCTTTACCAAAGTGTAGAGTATATATATACATATATGAAATCTTAGAATATAGGAGGCGACAATTGTTCTTAAAATATACTTATTCCAATGATCCAGGTTTTCGAGGATTGAAAATTGCTGGGGAATTGTCCAGATGTGGATGCAACATTAAGTTCTTTGAAGAATAAGTTGCTTCTGGAGAAAATCTTAGGATAAAAAGGATCTAAAACTCTAATAAGATCGTTTCTCACTTTATCCATCCAACTTAGGATGGATAAGAGGCTTTAGGTATCAGGAATTTGCTAGGACTTGAAAATGTATTGGCTTGGCACAACGGGCTTTAATATGCACACACACACACGTACATATGTACATATACTTATATGTTTATATCTATTTGTCGCCTAAATACGACAAATACTTTATGCATTCTTGGTCACACTTACATACAGACAACATGTATGTGTATGTATGTAATATGCATATATGTAAGCTCCTCCTGCCGCTCTTAGTTGGCTCTCCTCTTACTCTCCCGCTCCGTCTCCCTCTTCCTGACTGAGGCTTCGACTATTTCGATATGCATGCAAAGAAATGTCAAAATTCAATTTAATGCTGCCGTAACGAAAATCTGTCAGCTTGCAGCACAAATAATGTCAAAGCCAAGCCAACGGAATACAGACGCACACACACACAAAGGCGACACTGTGTGACAGGACACACACAACATTCACACATACATACTTACATATACATATATAGATGTGTATATGTGTAAGTACAAAGCCAAAGCAGGATGCTTGCGTCTGTCAGCGGCAATTGTGGCTGATTTGCGCTTTTTCTTGACTGCTATGTAGAACAGAACTGTATATGTATAAAGAAACGAGAGAGAGAGAGAGAGAGATGGTGGGATAAAGTTAAAAGAAAAAGGGAGTAAGGGAAAGGAAAGTATAACATTCTAAAGCATTTGATAAACGGCAACGGTTCCTTTATCTGTCTCCCTCTCTCTCTCTCTCTGCCCACCCTTTCTATGTGTGTGGTGTGTGTGTGTGTGTGAATTTTTGCGGCAACGGGCATTGTTCAAAAAAGGGTTCGACTGCTTTGCCTTGTGACATTGACAACTCAGACGATTTCTCAAAAGCTGAGTTACTGCAACATTCCAACTCCAAAACACACACAAACCGCGAAAAAATAGAAAGAGAGAGAGAGAGAGATAGAGAGAAAAAGAAAGTGCAAGAGAGATAGAGTTGAGTTTGTAACAACTGGCAATGTTGCACACCAGCTGCTCGATTCGCCATCTACGCACAGTCAAGCCAGCTGTCAAGATTCTCTTTATCCAAAGGTCTTTCAATGTGGGATTGCAATTCGCCGGATTTGCCAGATATTTGTAACTCCCATCTCTAAGGCAATTGATGTTTAGTCAGTTCACGATCTAACACAGATTTAGGTAAGTAAGAGGCAATCTTTCCATCTTTCCTTCCAAAGATTTCATGCATCGTATTTGATTTAGAATTTATTTAAAATAAATGCCAAAGATATCAATCTAAAGTTCATCAAAACAATATTCTGCCTTGAATCCATTTTAGACCGGGCTGAATAATTTTTTGATTTTACGATGGAAAGTGACTTTTCTATGGTGTTTAGCATATACATAAGGAATCGATTCTACCTATTTTAGCTTGGGCGGAATCGACTGTTTGAAAAGTCGAGTTGACGTAATTTTTAAGTTGCAAACGGTGTAATTTATTTTTTTTTTTATTTTTGATTATATTGGAATATTTTTCACTATTTTCAATTAATAAGACTTTGTTTAGAATAAAAACTATGCCGACAACATTTTTCGTATGAACTAACTCAAAAAATTAAAATTGAGGGAAAAATAGTATCAAATCAAACTAACTAACTGTTTACTCCCCCCTTATTTAAATATAATGAAATAAAGAACCGAATTTTGAAAAAGTCGAACATACATAAACAAACAGTTAAAACAGTGTTGGAAAATCTATTAAGATTAGTGTTTATCCTTTGGCATGGCCCATTTTTTTTGCTATGTTAGAAAATGATCTGTTTAATTATTTTTAAATCTAAAATGAATTACATAAAATAAACAACTTATTTTCCTCTTTTTCTGATCACTTATTATATTTAGTTTAAGGACTTCTATTTGAACTACTAATTAATTAATTTTTTTACCATTACTGCTAGAATTATTCTCAGTTTATTCAATTCCACCAAACAAATATCACTAAGAACACTGTGGAGAAATGTTGCCTTTGTTGTGTTGCCATTTTATATACGGGGAGAAGAAAGAATAACAAACAGTTTCGTGTGTGTTTGTGTGCGTGTGTGTGTGGGCGGCACTTTTAATTGAGAGGCGTGGCATGAAGGGTGAGCATAACCAGGAGAGGGGTAGAGGGTTGTTAGAGTCGTTTCTGTGTTTATTTGGCGCTTGTTATGCTTATACCCATGAAATCCGAGTGTTTTGACTTGGCAAATTAGCCATTGTGATAACATTAATGCAGGCGAAGAGGTGGCGGGGGTTATGGGTTGGGGGGAGGGGGAGCAAAAAGAGTGCTTCATCGCACTTAATTGGGCAAACGATTGCCTGACTTGCTTACAAATGCTCATCAAATGGGCAGAAGCCAAAAATGAAACAACAAAGCCAACAAAAAGAAAGAAAAACAACAACACTGAAAACGAAAAAAAAAAACAAAATCCAAACAAGTCACGACACGCACGTATTAAGTAGGTGTATGTGTGTGAGAGTGTGTGTGAGAATATTGCATGCGATAAATTATTTTAAAGCGTTTTCCTTCCTGCTTTGCCTTCTCCTTTTACTCTCTACCTCCCTTTCTTCCTCTCGGTCGCGCTCTCTCTCTCTCTCTCTCTCTCGCATCATCTATTTAATATACCGCGACGCATCAGTTTTAATATTGTTACGATTTTATTTACGCGTATGAAAATTTATAAACGTTTATGACATGTAGAGCATTGTCTCCCCTCGTCTCCCTCGTCTGCCATTTATTTTTGATGTTGTTTTTGTTTCTGTTTGTCCCTTGATACAGTTTTGATGTTTGCTGTCATTTTTGTGGTATGCTTTAATCTCAAATTAACCCTTCAAAGGTTCAAAACAAATCTAATTAAACAATATTTTCAAGAGTCATTGAATTTCATTTGCTTTACATTTTTTGCTGCATACTTTCAGGGATTTCAAATGATTTCCTCATTTCTTAAGTCTTATCGAGCGAATGTCTAAACACACTAAAAATTAAAAATTCAATCTTAATTATAAGCTTTTCAAAGACTTTCAAAACCTCTCAAGTCAAATAATCGACTAGAGACTTTAATTACTTTTCGTGTTAAAACATTTCGCTTTTAATAAGGGTTAACATTTAATTTCGTTTACCATTTGTTGCAGGTTTTTCGTTATTTTTGTTTTGCCATTTTCGTTTCCCTTGCCCTCATACCGCTTTGGCTTTTTTTTTCAAACGATTTCAATGTTCAACGAGGACACGAGCCACAAAACTACTCAAATAAAATTTATTGTTTCTGATTTTTCTCTAGTCATTATTATTACGCATATTTATTATGTATTTATTAATTTGTTATGCTGTGGCTTTCTTTTTTTGTTCTTTCTCTCCCTCTCTCTCTCGCTCCCTCTCACTATTGCTCTGTTTGATTTGTTATCGTGTTGTTGTTGTTGCTGCTTCTGTGCATTGATGGCCGTTTGTAATTTCATTTTTGGTATTATGTAATTTATTAACTTTTCATTGAAAGTTATGTGCAATGCGGCATTGACGACATCTTTAATTAATTACATTTTAACATGATAATTAATAGTGCCAAAGTCCGTTGACAGTCGTAGGTACAAACATACATAGGTAGGTAAGGTAGGTAGGTATGTCAGGCATTAAAGCAGAGGAAAAAAAAGTCCCATTAACAAACGGGAAGAAACCCCCAATTGTAATCGATAATTACATGATATCGATAAATCATTGGATCACAGTTCAACTTGTTGCGGTTTATCTCTCTTACATTTAATATCCATCTGTCCGCCTGTCTGTCTCTTGCTAATGCTTTCTCTTTAATGAAATGAATGAATCAAAAAGCATTTGCATCTCGACACAGAGATAAAATTGTGGAAACGAATTGTAAATACTTTTTTAGGTTGAACTTGTTTTAAAGCAATACTTAATTTGATGAGAAGTTGTATGCATTTATTAAATTTTGTTTAACTTAGGCTTGGTTAGAGAAGTTACTAATTACTCGCCAGTACTTACTAGTTACTGATCATTCGTTACTAATCACTTAAACTTTACTATTTACTCCTTATTCCTTACTTTTAACTTCTCAATCGTTATGAGCAAATTCCCCACTCGTTATTCCATTCCTGGATAGCTTGAAATCCTTTTTTATTCAATTGTATTGTATACAATTGAGAGATCAATTTGTCAATTCGTTGCTAATAAATTCTTGCTAATAAATTCTTTCAATTTTCCTGTATATGAGGCATATAATTACTTGAGATTTGGCAGGCTGCAGCCGCTGTTGCTGTTGCTGCCATTGATGGAACCACCTGGAAAATTAATTTCTCACGTTTCACGTACAATTTGTATGACCGGAAGCATTTTCAATCTGGTAGAGGTTGAAGTGAATGAGGGAGTACTGGGCTCGGCTGGGTTGGGCTGGAGTCGGGGCATGGTCTCTTCTCTCGCTAATGAAGGTTTCATATTGCTGCTGTTTCTAGTCGATGTTGTTGTTGCTGTTTGTGGCCTGGCACACAAATCGCCGCACGTAGCTTCTGCCTCTCGTTCTCGTTCTCTATAGTAATCCCGAATGCAAGTCCTTCTTCTGCCACACACAGAAACACACACACATACATACTCACACAGGCACACACGCGTATATTGTATTTTTGGGTAGCGTGTAAAGTGATTTTTGCTTTTCTTTTCTTTCTTTTTTTTTGTTGTGTGGTGCTGGTTGGGATTATTATTAGCTTCTTTTGCTCCTCCATGCTACTTGAGCTTTTTCCCATTCTTCGTTTTCTTTTTTTTTGGGTTATGTGTGTGTGTGTGTGTGTATGTATGTGTTTCCTTTGCTTCTTGTTTTTGGTACAAATTGCACAGGATTATGGGTCTTAATTTTATGATTGCTTCTTCTAATCAGCTATGGACCGCCGGGGTAACTGCACGCCAATTATGTCCCGGTCCGTGCTAATTGTTTCTGCTGTTCGCTCTATTTCTCTTCTTCCATCCTCCCTGATGTGGCTTTAATCGATGTGTGTGTGTGTGTTTGTGTGAAATGAGCTGGACAAAGGACAACAACTAGCTTGAGGAACGACAACAATCTCAGGGCACGTATATAAATATTTCCTTACTTACTCTTACATACATATGTATATATGTATGTATGCATGTTTTTCTCTTCCATTTGTCTTGAATTGTCTTGATATGGATATGGTTGACCATTCTCCACTTGCCATTTCTCTCTGGAGAGGGAAACTTGTTCCTTTCTGTCACATTTCTCTTACATCCTTAGTCCATTGCGGTTTCTTCTTCTTCACATAATGAATGAATGCATGTTTAACCATAATAAAATGTTGCGGCATTTTACTTACTTTTACCGTTATTTGTGGGTTACAACTTACAAAAACATGATCATCTAGCTTCCCCCATTACCCCTAGTTAACCTAACACCAAGCATGCCCCCATGTTGTCTCTCACTCAAACACACACACACACCCACACACACAGACACATAAGCCCCCTTGGATTTGCTGCACACTGGGCCAAAAGTAGCCATAAAATAAAAGTATTCAACATTTTCTGCTTCTGCTTTGTCGATACCGTTAGGATCATAAAGCTTTGTTAGTTTTTGTGCGCTCTCTCGAGAAGAATAAATCTTAAAGAGAAAGTCGGAAGCTTCTTAATTTTCGCAGTCTAAAAGTTTGTAGTTAATGTTAATAGGAATTCCGTTGATCAGCATCTGCCTGTCTGTTTCTATGCCTATTAGTCTCTGAATTTTTTGAAATTTTGATGGGAAACTGTGTTCTAAAGTTTGTTTTTAAGATAGGCAGAATATATGTATGTGTATGTATATAGAAAGCAGCCACACCAATAATACCAGCGCAAGAGAGACAGTTTTAGCAGCTTAAAAGAGTAAAAGAAAGTCTTATGCATTATGTCTCATGCATGGATCTAATATGAAGAGAAATAGAGAGTGTAAGAGGGATAGACATATATAATATATAATTGGATAATTATAAATATTATTATAAATATTTTATGTTATGCGACCTTTATTATAAATATTATTATAAATATTTTATATTATGCGACCTTTTTACTATTATTTATAATATCAAACGACCTCAAACCTGCAAACAAAAATATTTGATATCTTAGAATATTTTGATAAGCTGTCGAATGAAAAATTTTAGAATTATCCCGTCACACTGTGTCTGTCAGACGCTCAAGGATGAAAACACTTTTTGTAGGCATCTATGTCTGTATGAAGGTGGATACAAGCCTAAACCCCCTCAGTTTCCCTCCTCCTGGCCATGTCGTTGGCACCTCTAGCTCAGGATCCAACCAAGGCACTGAAATATTTTCTATTCATCCGCTTTACACCGACCGCAAAGGAATGTGCAACATGTTTCGGTTGCAAAAACCAAGAAAAACCAAAAACAAAAAAAAAGGATGAACATGAAAAAAAACCCCAGAAAAATAAAATGAGATCCAAATCAAAACCAGAAACACAATATTCTCTTTTAAATAAAATAAAACATATAACTTTTTTATTATCTAACTAGGAAGTGATGAGAACTAAGGACTAAAACTGAAACTGGAAACATTTTAAAGGACCGAAAGAGACACAGCATAACTTTTGTCCTCAACTGTACGTATTTAATTTTTTGTTATTTTTGCGTTTTGCTTTTTCTTTTTTTTTTTTTTTTTGTGATCCAACTCCTAATCTCAACTAATTATAACTTTTTGACCCAAAAAAAAAAAAGAATTTTGTATGGTTACGCTTTAATTTTTGTAATTTCTGCATATTTTTTTTTCTCTTTTATAACCAAGTAAAGGAGTAACGAAAAATAGAAAAAAAGAGTGGAAGAAAATGGATGCCAATGACAACGTGATTTTCATTTATTTCAATTGCGTTAAAAGCGTGAGAGAGGTGAATTAAGCTTAAGGTGAAGCTGAGAGGTGAGATGACGTGGTGATAGAGATGAAGATGAAGATGTGGATTAGAAGTAGCTTGGATAGACTTGAGAGCTTTTAGGCGATTTTGCTGGCAAAGATTTTACTCTGTGTGAAGAGTCATTAAGTTTATTAAGTGCCCAAGTGCAGGAAGATAAACCCCAAAATGAGTGCATGCCAAAATGGAAAACCGACGCAATTTGCACTTACCCTCAAAAAACCCCCCCTTTCACCCCATTCAACTAACTAAGATGAGAACTGCAGATAGAAATAGGTACATGCTCGTACTATATACATATATATACGAAAGGAAAGAGTGACTAGGTTGGCATTATGGGCAGGGCGGGGGGGGGAGTTGGAGAAGGTGCAGCGACTTGGGGCAGAAACTTTAGCCACAAAAGCCAAGAGATAACAAACAATGTCTCGGCTAGCAAATTGCCATTGCATTTGAAAAACTTTGAATATTATCTGCTCCAGTTTCCATCTACTTTTGCACTTAAAAATGCCACAAACAACAGAAAAAAAAACATACATACATATTTGCCACAAATAAGTACCAAGTGCCTTATCAGTTGCAGTTAATGCAAACAATGCCTCATTTTCTATTATCTCACACTGATAAGAATTCAAAAAAAGTTCTTTTAAGCTCCTACATACAAATAAAATGTGGTAAACCTTGAGTGAGCAAAATATCTAGGTGAGGGTCAAATTTTAAAATTTTACCGCTCAATTTACCCGACATCAGACAAAGTCTAATTGCTATGAAAAAACTGTCCACTTGCTATGTAAAATCGATAACATATTGGCAGAGAAAAATCAAGTGGCAAGGAAACTGGTCACACTGTTATTTGTTTTATAAAAAC
Source organism: Drosophila insularis (assembly GCA_018903935.1). Taxonomy (NCBI): domain Eukaryota; kingdom Metazoa; phylum Arthropoda; class Insecta; order Diptera; family Drosophilidae; genus Drosophila; species Drosophila insularis. The sequence goes on along the minus strand of JAEIFP010002303.1, from coordinate 11,348,972 downwards.
AGCTGATTAGCTATTTGAGGCGATTTATTTGATTTCATCCGCCAGGCGGGCGTCCAGAAAGAGGTTGTCGGCGCCGTCGTCGTCGTTGTTGCTCGCTTTAGTTTTTTTTGTTTTTAAGTTTTCTTGTTAAGTTTTGTTAATTAGTCCGTCGACCCGCCCGCCACACACAACAATGACACCCCCCACAGCGACGACACCAACAACAATATCAGATCTACCTTGCGGCTGCGCAGAACTGCTGCAGTTCGTCAATTGCCGGCTGGTTCGCGATCATCAGTTGATCAAGGATGATCTCTGGGTGAGAAATGGCAAGATCATAAATCCGGAACCCGTTTTCTTTGACGAACGCTCCAAGGCACATCGTCAAGTGGACTGCCATGGAGCTATTATAGCGCCTGGCTATATTGACCTTCAGATTAACGGTAAACCTAACTTAAAACTAAAACCCTGATCCCATTTTTATACATGCAGGAGAGAACGCATCCCAAGGTCCCATCCAAAATGGGGGGGGGCCAATTCACTTTTCACCCAGTTAGATTCAATTGAGAATGAAAGGGGCGACACGTAATCTGCTTGTTAATCTTATCGCTGATATATATGCATATATTTATATATATATACAATATGTATATAGAGCTATAAATATTTTTCTCATTTGCCCGCAGAGTTGTAAAAACAAAACAATTGCCAAAGCTCTGTTTAAGCGAGAGCGAGCGAAAGAGTGAGTGAGGGAAAGAGAGGGACGGAAAACGAAAGCGAGAGTGAGCTATAAACATATATGATGAGGGTAACTACAGTAGATACTCGCTTAAATGATACGATTAAATATTTCCAAACGGTTTTATATCCACTAATAGGATTAAAATTTATTATGAAAAACCTTCCGCAATAGTTTCCGTTTCCATTTAAAATGGAATCTTTATATTTTGGATTTAAAATGCAGTAAAAACTAAAAAAATAGAACCTGTTGCTTTTTTGCAACATTTCAATATTTGCAGTTTGAAACAAGATAATGGAAAAATAAACTTAAACTGGGTCAGTTGTAATTCTCAACTAGTTTTAGTTTTAAGCAACATTTTGCTTTGCTTATTAAGGCAAAAGGATTTTGCATTTACATTTTCTTCTTCTTTCTAATAAGATATAAACTAACTACGTTGCTGTAGACACTTACTTTCAGTCTGTATCTCACTTCTAGGTGGTTTAGTTCAATGTTTCATAATATATCAAGATACAGATCTTATTGCTAAAAGTTGTAGAGACTTAATGTATTCAAAATAGAATATATGTATGCATGTATGTATGTATATAACTTAGCCCATATTGAAATCTTCAATTGTAAAGATTTTTCGATCTCAAATCCCTTTACATACATATATGTATGGCCAATAACCACTGTAGACATTTATACTTAATATGAATTTAACTTCTAGGCGGTTATGGTGTGGATTTCTCCTATGACATAGACACCACCGAGGAGGGTGTGCGGCTAGTGGCCACGGGTCTAGTGAAAACGGGCGTTACCTCTTTTTGTCCCACATTGGTGACATCACCGAATGCCAATTATCACACAATACTGCCACGCATTCCAAAGACCATAGCAAACGGTGCTGGCATTTTGGGTGTACATGTTGAGGGACCATTTATTAATCCCCAGAAAAAGGGTGCCCATCCCGAGGACTGCATACAGACCATAGATAAGGTCGGTAAAGCTCTATGTTTTTTCTTCCTCAAACTAATTGAGTTGCAAATTATTATTAAAGGGCTTGGAAACACTTGTGGCTACGTATGGATCATTGGAGAGAATCAAGATAATAACATTGGCTCCCGAAAAGGTCAGCGATCCGAGTGTTATCGCTGAACTAGTCAAGCGCGGCATTACCGTATCGCTGGGCCATTCGATGGCTTCACTTAGCGATGGCGAACGCGCTGTCCAACAAGGTGCCACCTTGATAACGCATCTGTTTAATGCCATGCTGCCGTTCCATCATCGTGATCCTGGTCTGGTGGGTCTGTTGGCCTCTGATGCCATACCCGAGGGTCAGACAGTCTATTTTGGTATCATAGCCGATGGGGTACATACACATCCGGCTGCCTTGAGGATTGCCTATCGTACCCATCCCCAGGGCTTGTGTCTGGTAACTGATGCCATTTCGGCGTTGGGCCTGGAAGATGGTCTGCATCATATTGGCCAGTTGCCCATGGAAGTGAGGCGAGGCAAAGCCTTTATTGCCGGCACGGAAACACTTTGCGGCAGTATTGCCCCAATGGATGAGTGCGTTCGCATTTTTCGTAAGGCCACAAGTAAGAGAATCAATATGCAACTCAGTCTGGGAAGACTTAAAGTCTCACTCTCTTTCTCTCAGATTGCTCCACTGTCTATGCCATTGAAGCGGCTACTTTGCATCCGGCCAAGAGTCTTAAAATGGAGCAACAAAAGGGCACATTGAATTTTGATTCGGATGCCGATTTCATAGTCCTGGACGATGATTTACATGTACTTTCAACTTGGATAGCAGGAGATTGTGTGCATCGACAAGATGCTCAATAGAGAGAGTCGTAAACTAATACAGGGTTTTTACATATTATTCTTTGTCTTTGTGTTGTTATCTTTTGTTTTTGTTTTTTTATCTGAAACAAAAATTTATATATATCAATGTATATAAACTTATATACGAACATAATTGCATTGTTATTTCTCGACTTTTGATAAGATATACATTCCTTTTTGAATGTATCCCAGAGTAATAAGTTTTATATATAATATTCGGATAAATTGTTCTTTAATATTTCAATTAATCATTAAATCATTTGGTGTGGACAACTACTCTAAATCCATATACAAGTTACAAATAATAATTAGGAATTTAATTTTAGTTTGAAACGGAAAGGACGAAAGAAGTAAAATTACAGGGACAAAAAAAATATTAATTAATAATAATATTAATCAAAAGAGGCAAAATGTTTCGCATCATACACATAATAAAAAAAGAATACACATCATTTATGATCAGATCGAAGAAATACAATCATGATAATAATTTTTTTTTTGTTTTTGATTTTTTGGGTTATATGTAGATAGGTAGATCGATAGGTAGGTAGAGAGTCAAATAGAAGTTCTCTTTGTGAAATTTAGTTATAAACGGGTGGCGAGGGGGCGGGTGTGGGTTGGGGCAAAACAAAACAATATACATATAAGTATCTCTTTATATATGTTTCCTTTTTTTCATTCTGAGTAGAGAGTTAAACATTGTTTTCTTTCATTTTCATCTTAAATCTTACAACAAAAACAAACAAATAGCCAGAGCAAGCCAAGTATGTATATATGTAATGTATGTATATATATATATATATACATATACCTATAAATATTTATATAGATACTATTCTAAAGGTTTTTGCAAAACAAAAGGCCGAAAAAATCAAATTAATATTAAACAAAACAAAAACACGCTGCTGATGTCTCGAGAACTCTTTTTTTCTTGTTTCTTTGTACCCAGACGAGGAAAGGAGTAGAAGGAAAAGTGAGGAACACATCTGATGAATGATTTTTCATTCACATAGAAAGCATAGGACACAAACACATACACACATGCGCACACACACACACAGACAGACAAACATACACGTCTATACATATATCTATATTAATGTATGTATGTTTAGGTATAGAAATATATGTATAGGATATATGATGAATTGGTTTCATTGTTGTTTACTGTTTTCTATTTAATAATAGTTTTAATGAGAGAATTTCCATTGTCCGTTGTCAATTTAGTTTTATACATACATATGTATATATATATATATATGTATCTATTGAATGATTATAAACAGTCACATTTTGGATGAAACGGTATTAAGAGCGGCAAAATCCGATAAGTACATAGAAATATTTGGAACGAATTACAACTTGGGGGCGGGTAAGCAACCCATTAATATATATATATATATATATATATATATAGTTATCTATAGATCATATCAAAAAACTTTTCATTATAAAAATGTTTCTTTTGCTTTTGTATCAAGCATTCTCTATACGCAATTGGCTATTCTATGGAATTGATCAATGTTGAGTGAATTTATACAATATGTATATATATATCATATATCGTTAGCAAATTGGACAGAAAAAAAAAATGCAAAACGGTTACTTTATTTTCTGTCTACCTTTCCCTTTTTCTTTTCTTATTATATTCGTCTCTCATCATCTTTATCATCCATATCCATTCATCTATCATTATTTTGTTCTCTTTTGAAAATTTTGTGCTTTAACTAACATTAATTGTTTCTTTTTGTCTTTGTCTTTTTTAGTTGAGTTTTTTGTTGTTTTTGTTTATGGTTTTTGTAAAGTTTCTTCCAAATATTCGTTTAAACTTTAGGTAGGTTGTTTCTGTTTCCGTTTTCGTTTCTGTTGCTATTGTTACTCTCTCTTTCTCCTTCTTAGTGTGTGTTTTGTGTGTGTGGTTGGGTGGGTTGGTGGGTGGTGGTTGACCTTGGAGGCAGTTTCTCAAACTGCATTAATCCTAACCACTCTGAACAAATCCCACTGGACACACCAACTGCTGCTGCTTTTGCTGCTGCTTCTGTTTATATTCGTCTATCTTCCGTCTTCCTCCTGCCCGCCACTTAGTTTAGTTTACGCACAACATTTATTATAGCCCGGCGCCTTGTCATTATTCCGACGATCAATAACCACACGCTCAGGATTCTCGGCTGATTCACGTCCAGATGATTTATCTAATATGGCCTCGGCAAGTTCACAAAATGCACGCTCAATGTTTATATTTGATTTGGCGGATGTTTCCATAAATCGTATTCCATGCTCTCGAGCAATCTATAAACGAGAAGAAGTGAGAAATATCAGTTGAAGAATGAGAGAGAGTGAGAAAGGATCTTTATATTTGTGTATATAAATTATAGGAAGAACGCTTTAGAAATTGTTTTGTTATTTATTTATTTATTATACAGTAAAGCCTGCTTTCGATTGACTTTCAAACAAACTGCTTGGATTCTAGTTAATTGTAAATAAATCAATTAATGTTTTTTTTTTTGCAAACACTAGATAAATATACTAGAATTATTTTATAGTAAATATACTAAAATTAAAAACGCAATTAACATTTTTAAAGATTCTTGACTCAATTAAAATTTTTTTTCTCTCTGTTTTTGTTTTGAAATCGATTGCCCGTCGAAGCAAACATGTTACTATTCATTCAAATGAATCTTCACTGTACTCTCCCATTTAGTGTTTGTTTGTGTGTATTTGATAGATTTGTGAAAAGGGAAAACTTACCGCCTCGCCACGTTCTTTGCTAACCACTCGCTTGTCGGTCATATCGCATTTGTTTCCCAATATCATCTTCTCGACATCCTCGTTGGCATGCTAAATGAATCGAATGATCATTATCAATTGGCGAAAGAAATGGAATTAGATCATATACATACATTGTATATATATATACATATATCAATAGATCGTACATACATACATACATATGTATATGTTTGCATGTCTATATAAACATACCTCATCAATGTTCCTTAGCCATTTGACTATATTCTCGAAACTTTTCTCATTTGTTATGTCATAGACAAGCATTATGCCCATGGCACCTCGATAATATGACGTAGTTATTGTGTGGAATCTCTCCTGTCCGGCAGTGTCCCATATTTGTAGTTTGATCTTTTTGCCCCTGAGTTCGACTGTTTTGATTTTGAAATCAATTCCTGGAAATGACGTCACATTTAATAGGAATAATAATAATAATAACATGAATCATTTGTCTCACTCATCATGCTCGATTAAAAAAAAAACAAACAAACCGCAGCAACAACAACAACTACTTACGATATCTATGCACATAAGTAAAGCACATATCAATTACGTGTATTAATCTAGTTTTTTTTTTTTGGTTCAATTATTAGTTCAAAGACTAAGTTAAAAATGATCAACACACAGTGCGCGTAATGGAGATAGAGCGAGCGTGTGAGCGAAAGAGTAGCATTTACTGATCTACTTAAGGGCTACAAAAACCACGCCCTTAGCTATAGCACCCAAAAGGCACCTAAAAAATAATCCCTCCCTCATTCTCCGCCGCCGCCGCCACCGCCTTATATCCTTTGCAGCTGACACAAAATGCCCTCTCCCACTCACACCAAAAACCACACTCCATCGCTCTGTCTCTTTCTTCATATATGTATGCATGTCTCCTCCATCGACGCACACTCACTTACCTATAGTTGATATAAATGTGGAGGTAAATGCATCATCCGAGAATCGAAATAATATGCATGTTTTGCCAACACCCGAATCACCAATTAGCAACAGTTTGAAGAGTAAATCGTAAGTTTTCTTTGCCATTTTTGTTTTTTTTTTTTCTTTTATTTTATTCCCTCTTACTCAAAAGGCGAAGGCGGCCTATGACAAGAACAAAGCACACACACACGCACACACACACAGAGACACACAGGCACGCAGGTGACAATATATATGAAAGCAATTCAATACTTTTGTTTTATTTACTATAATTGTTGTTTACTACACGAAATGTTTAGATCGTTTTTATAATATTTTTTTATTTATTTGATTTGATTTCCTATTTTTTTGTGTTTTTGGTGGCTTGCAAATTGTTGCTATTTAAGTCAGTGTTGCCAGAAAATAAACTGAAAAATCTGGCAACCTTGTGTGTATGGAAATGCTGTCAGTTGCTAATGCCCTTGTGACACTGCATTGAAATTATTGCAGTTAGCATTGTAAAATTTTTTTGATAGGATAGCTTTTGGAAAAGTTACTATAAAGAATTCTGTTCCAGTTATGTTGCTAATCCCTATTTTTTGCAGGAGTACTCCTTATTTTAAATTACTCTTTGTATTTTCCTACAAAGTAATCGATTTATTATCGATTGAATGTCGTTATCGGCAGTGTGCCCATGTCTAGCAAAACGCCGAATCGAACTTTTTTTTTTGTTATTTTTATATTTGCGAATAATATTAACTTAATGATATATTAAAACCAGGACCAAGTGATTCTAATAGAGCAATCCAAACAATTTGACATATTTTGAAGGGCTGTGGAAGTGGAAGCGGTAAGTGTTTACACAGTTTACTACCCACAAAGTATTTTGCTAATCGTCTTTGATTCAGTTGGTGAGTTGTGTGTGAAAAAGTGAGAAAGAGAAGGAGAGGAGGAGTATTGGAGAAATCGTCATTGATCAACATCATCAATCAGCATGAAGAATGTTTTAATGGTAGCGGAGAAGCCTTCTTTGGCTGCTTCACTGGCTAACATACTCTCCAATGGACGGTGTACAGCCAAGAGGGGTAAGTGGACGAGCAAGTGCATCATCATAACAAAATTAATAATATTTATTTTATAGGGACCAACAATGGTTGCTCCACCCATGAATGGACCGGCAATTTCCGTAATGAGGGATCTGTACACTTTCGTATGACCTCCGTTTGTGGTCATGTGATGTCATTAGATTTCATCAGCAAATATAATTCCTGGGATAAGGTCGATCCGGTTGAACTGTTTGGTTGTCCTACCGAGAAGAAAGAGACAAATCCCAAACAGCATATGCGTACATTTCTAGCCCATGAGGCACGTGGTTGTGATTATTTAGTCCTTTGGCTTGATTGCGATAAGGAGGGCGAAAATATTTGCTTCGAGGTTATGGATGCAGTGCAGCATGTCATACGAAATGTGTACACACCCCAGGTTACATATCGTGCCCATTTCTCGGCTATTACCGAAAAAGATATTAAGGGAGCCATGGAGAAACTCGGGTTCCCCAATGAGAATGAAGCGAAATCAGTGGATGCTCGTCAGGAATTAGATTTGCGCATTGGCTGTGCCTTTACGCGATTCCAAACTAAATTCTTTCAGGATCGTTACGGTGATTTGGACTCATCGTTAATCTCGTACGGTCCCTGTCAAACGCCCACTTTGGGCTTCTGTGTAAAACGACACGATGATATACAAACATTTAAACCCGAAAGTTTCTGGTATTTACAATTGTTGGCGGGCCAGCCGGAATGTACACTGGAATGGGCCAGAGGACGTGTGTTCAAGAAGGATATAGCCATCATGCTGATGCAAAAAGTAAAAGAGCAAAAAGAGGCCATGTAAGTAGGAACTAAGAACAAACATCTATGAAACTCCATCTCTCATCTCTTAAACATCTCCGGGTAGGGTGGAAAGTGTTACCAGCAAAGAGACGTTCAAGAGCAAACCTCAGGCCTTAAATACCGTAGAGCTTATGCGAATCTGTAGTTCCGGCCTGGGAATTGGACCTTTTCAGGCTATGCAAATAGCCGAACGTCTCTATACTCAGGGTTATATCAGTTATCCACGTACCGAGACCAATCAGTATCCAGCCAATTTCGATTTGCCTGCGGTGGTTCGTGTGCTGCAGCCATCAAATGAATTTGGTGAAGATGCCCGTCAAATTGCCACCGATATGCAAACTCCACGCAAGGGTAAAGATGCTGGCGATCATCCACCGATTACGCCAATGAAATTAGCTCAACGCGGTGAATTTGATCGGGACACCTGGCGTGTCTATGAATTCATTTGTCGCCATTTTCTGGGCACTGTGTCAAGGGATTTGAAATATCGTGTTACGACAGCCAAACTGAAAGTGGGCCTGGAATGCTTTACATGTTCCGCCAATGTTCTAATGGATGCTGGCTTCACCAAAGTGATGACCTGGCAGGCCTTTGGACGTGATGAGACAATTCCACCCTTTGTCCAGGGCACCAAAGTGGCCATCAATGATGTTCGTCTAGTTGAGAGTCAAACTGGTCCCCCGGATTATCTAACAGAAGCGGAATTGATAACCCTAATGGAGCAGCATGGCATTGGGACAGATGCCTCCATTCCAGTGCATATAAATAATATTTGTCAGCGTAATTATGTACGGATAGAAAATGGCAGAAAACTGATACCCACCACATTGGGCATTGTTCTGGTGCATGGTTATCAGAAAATAGATCCGGAATTAGTTTTACCCACCATGAGATCGGAAGTCGAACGCATGTTAACACTTATTGCCAAAGGATCGGCCAATTTCAATGATGTTCTGCGGCACGCCATACAAATATTTAAATTGAAATTCATGTATTTCGTTAAGAATATTGCAAATATGGATGCTCTATTTGAGGTATCATTCTCGCCACTAGCCGAATCCGGCAAGGCGCATTCACGATGCGGCAAATGTAGGCGATATATGAAATATATTCAGGTATGATATCATCGTTAATTTATAATATTAAACGAAAAGGAGGTATGGATTTACATATCTTTCTCTCTCTCTCTCTATCTCTCTCACTTTCTCTTTTTATTTCATATAGACAAAACCTGCTCGTCTTCATTGTTCGCACTGTGACGAAACGTATGCCCTACCCAATGGCAATGTAAAGGTTTATCGTGAATTCAAATGCCCATTGGATGATTTTGATCTGTTAGCCTTCTCCACGGGTGTCAAAGGACGTTCGTATCCGTTCTGCCCATATTGCTACAATCATCCGCCGTTCAGTGACATGCCCTATTTGGGTGGCTGTAATACATGCACACATGCCACCTGCCCCCACTCTCTCAATAGCCTGGGCATATCCGGTTGCGTAGAGTGTCCCACGGGGGTTTTGGTTCTCGATTGTACATTGGCCCCAACCTGGAAATTGGGTTGTAATCGTTGCGATGTCATAATCAATTGTTTTAAGGGAGCTACAAAGATCAGTGTGGAAGGTGAGTAGACTCTTTTCATCTCCCTTGCTGATATCCTCTAATGGCTTCGATTTTGCCTCCATTTAGAAACCAAATGCACAGATTGTGGTGCTCAATTGGTCAGTGTTGTCTACAAATCGGATAAATCGAAATTCAAAGATGGCAGCGAAGAGAAAACTGGATGCATTTTCTGCTCTACGGACTTTATGCATCTAGTGGAAAAGCACCGAGCTGTTGCCTCCCGACCAGTTCGCAGTGGCGGTGGTTCACGCGGCGGCAAGGCTGGACGTGGTGGTGGTGCCGTAGCAGCTGGTCCGAATGCTACTAATGCATCGGGCAGCGGTGGTGGTGGTGGCGGCGGTGGCGGTGGAGGTGGGGGTGGCGGCGGCAATTCCAGGGGAGGACGTGGTGGCAGACAGCCCAAGGACAAAATGGCACAGCTGGCGGCGTATTTCGTTTGATTCTTTGTTGTGCCAGATACTTGCATTTATATATCATCAGAACGCGAAGGCAAATCGAAATAAACGAAATGAAATTCAATTTGTATACACAGATACATAAAAGTTTTCTGTTTTTCTTAGTTTCCGGATACTGTTGTCTAAGTCAAAATTTTTAGCATGTTATTTCCATAAGATGAAGACTCTGATTTCTATAGACCGAATGGAATTGAATGAAGCGAAGATAATTATTTAATTACATCAGCTAACAGTGATTATTCCTGTACATTCCAGAATATATGTACATATACATAAATAAAAAATATTAGTCATTGTCTAATCCAAAGGTGGAAGAAGTAGGGGGGTGATCCAGTTTTAAATAGGAAGCCTTCTGGGGGGTGGCTTGGGTGTGTCTTTGTTATATACGTACATACATACATATGTACATTGTCAGGCTATTGACCAAAGCAGCGCAGACAAATCAAATAATCGTCTGGAAACAAACAAAGGTCGTTTAACTCAAAATAATAATAAAAAAAAAGAAATCATCCAAACAAAGAGCTCCACAAAATTTCCTAGAACAAAATGGAAAACTTTTGTACAGGATGTTTTTTTGATTTCCTGCTGCAGTTGTTAAACATTTGCAATATCTATTTATAAATACTTAAAGAAATTTTCTATTTTCCAATTTATATTGCAATTGATTAACATAAAAATTCATTAAATTTTTTCCAATTGATCAATTTTATTTGCGTAAAAACACCCTGTTTTGCGGTACAGATGTTAGTGTTGGAAAAAGTTACTGTTTATCGATTTATGTAAGCGAGACAAATGATGTATACCTCCTGAGTGAAAACAAACTACGTATTTCATTTTCAATACCTAATTTTACATATTAAAAATACAAATTCCATATGTTTGCCATTTCCTGTGACACTTCCATGTCATAAATGACATTTTCCTAGACTTTTCTTGTTTCCAATCAAGTTGCCTTGCCTCAGAACGTGAAAAACAAAATTTGTGGTGCTAAATAAGTTAGAATGAGATAGCAGGCTATGAAAATATGGTACCCAATCTGCCTATAAATACGACTGCCCAAACCGAGAGCAATTCAAAAGTTGTGAGAAAATAGTTGAGCGAACATCGTTGCCGTCTTTCGTCCTGCAAATAATCAAAATAAAAAAATCAAGTTTTCGGACAAAAAAACAGTAGAAAATAATAACAAGAAATTTGCTGAAATTAAACATACATATTTAACCGTAATTGGTTTAAAATTATAGTGCAGAAGTTTTAAAATAAGGTATGTATACGTAAATGAATGAGTTTGTTTGTGCACTTGCATTCTTGTGTGTGTGTATCTATAGCTGTGCGTGTTTCTTCGTGTGTGTGTAATGTGTAAGAAAAATGCATTGAAGTCAATTTGCTGAAAACAAAATGGCGACTCGTTGTGTAGAGCAATAGGCGGAAATAACTGCGATTAGTCATTGTAGAGTAAAACAGAATGATTCAAAAACTAATTCAAATTGCGAAATAAAAATTGGTATTACCCATAAAATAGTATAAGCAAAAATATTTTCTGGGTCATTGGAATTTGGGTCGCAACTATGAAAAAAAAAAATCTTATTGCGCATAAGCCAAAAATTAAGAAATTTTATCATTTTACTTTTAGCTAAGATGCAGATCTTTGTTAAGACTTTGACTGGCAAGACCATTACCTTGGAAGTGGAGCCCTCAGATACCATCGAGAACGTGAAGGCTAAGATCCAGGACAAGGAGGGAATTCCCCCAGATCAGCAGCGTTTGATCTTCGCCGGCAAGCAGCTTGAGGATGGACGCACTTTGTCCGATTACAACATCCAAAAGGAGTCGACACTCCACTTGGTCCTCCGTCTGCGTGGTGGTATGCAAATCTTTGTCAAGACTTTGACTGGCAAGACCATCACCTTGGAAGTGGAGCCCTCAGATACCATCGAGAACGTGAAGGCTAAGATCCAGGACAAGGAGGGTATTCCCCCAGATCAGCAGCGTTTAATTTTCGCCGGCAAACAGCTTGAGGATGGACGCACTTTGTCCGATTACAACATCCAGAAGGAGTCGACACTCCACTTGGTCCTCCGTCTGCGTGGTGGTATGCAAATCTTTGTCAAGACTTTGACTGGCAAGACCATCACCTTGGAGGTGGAGCCCTCAGATACCATCGAGAACGTGAAGGCTAAGATCCAGGACAAGGAGGGTATTCCCCCAGATCAGCAGCGTTTAATTTTCGCCGGCAAACAGCTTGAGGATGGACGCACTTTGTCCGATTACAACATCCAGAAGGAGTCGACACTCCACTTGGTCCTCCGTCTGCGTGGTGGTATGCAAATCTTTGTCAAGACTTTGACTGGCAAGACCATTACCTTGGAGGTGGAGCCCTCAGATACCATCGAGAACGTGAAGGCTAAGATCCAGGACAAGGAGGGTATTCCCCCAGATCAGCAGCGTTTAATTTTCGCCGGCAAACAGCTTGAGGATGGACGCACTTTGTCCGATTACAACATCCAGAAGGAGTCGACACTCCACTTGGTCCTCCGTCTGCGTGGTGGTATGCAAATCTTTGTCAAGACTTTGACTGGCAAGACCATCACCTTGGAGGTGGAGCCCTCAGATACCATCGAGAACGTGAAAGCTAAGATCCAGGACAAGGAGGGTATTCCCCCAGATCAGCAGCGTTTAATTTTCGCCGGCAAACAGCTTGAGGATGGACGCACTTTGTCCGATTACAACATCCAGAAGGAGTCGACACTCCACTTGGTCCTCCGTCTGCGTGGTGGTATGCAAATCTTTGTCAAGACTTTGACTGGCAAGACCATTACATTGGAGGTGGAGCCCTCAGATACCATCGAGAACGTGAAGGCTAAGATCCAGGACAAGGAGGGTATTCCCCCAGATCAGCAGCGTTTAATTTTCGCCGGCAAGCAGCTTGAGGATGGACGCACTTTGTCCGATTACAACATCCAAAAGGAGTCGACACTCCACTTGGTCCTCCGTCTGCGTGGTGGTATGCAAATCTTTGTCAAGACTTTGACTGGCAAGACCATCACCTTGGAAGTGGAGCCATCAGATACCATCGAGAACGTGAAGGCTAAGATCCAGGACAAGGAGGGTATTCCCCCAGATCAGCAGCGTTTGATCTTCGCCGGCAAGCAGCTTGAGGATGGACGCACTTTGTCCGATTACAACATCCAAAAGGAGTCGACACTCCACTTGGTCCTCCGTCTGCGTGGTGGTATGCAAATCTTTGTCAAGACTTTGACTGGCAAGACCATCACCTTGGAAGTGGAGCCCTCAGATACCATCGAGAACGTGAAGGCTAAGATCCAGGACAAGGAGGGTATTCCCCCAGATCAGCAGCGTTTGATCTTCGCCGGCAAGCAGCTTGAGGATGGACGCACTTTGTCCGATTACAACATCCAAAAGGAGTCGACACTCCACTTGGTCCTCCGTCTGCGTGGTGGTATGCAAATCTTTGTCAAGACTTTGACTGGCAAGACCATCACCTTGGAGGTGGAGCCCTCAGATACCATCGAGAACGTGAAGGCTAAGATCCAGGACAAGGAGGGAATTCCCCCAGATCAGCAGCGTTTGATCTTCGCCGGCAAGCAGCTTGAGGATGGACGCACTTTGTCCGATTACAACATCCAAAAGGAGTCGACACTCCACTTGGTCCTCCGTCTGCGTGGTGGTATGCAAATCTTTGTCAAGACTTTGACTGGCAAGACCATCACCTTGGAGGTAGAGCCCTCAGATACCATCGAGAACGTGAAGGCTAAGATCCAGGACAAGGAGGGTATTCCCCCAGATCAGCAGCGTTTGATCTTCGCCGGCAAGCAGCTTGAGGATGGACGCACTTTGTCCGATTACAACATCCAAAAGGAGTCAACCTTGCATTTGGTTTTGCGTCTTCGCGGTGGCGCTTTCTAGATTTTCTCACATAAATAAAAATGAATCGAACATTAATCTCCAAAACTTTTTTATAAATACTTCAAACATAACGAAACAAGTATTTCTCTATGTAATATCTGTGTTAAATTGGCAAATGTATTTATATTCAATAAACTCTTCAATTGGTGTGTTCAAAAGACATAATTAGGTTATTGTTTTTATTAAAGTACACAAAACTAGTATGTTCTATTGGAAATGTTTAAAACACATTTTAAAACCGTTAAAAATTATAAAAGTTTTATAGTGCTTCGCAGGGCGAGTGAATATCGGCAATAGTTCATTCTGTCATCTCTAAAAAATGGTCGCCTGTGGGAATTGGCTATGAAATTAAACAAATATTTAAAACTAACAATTATTTACCTTTGAAATAAAAATTTGAAGTTTAAATTTTTGTAACGCATCGGTGTGGAATATTGAATACCGTTATTTTTCCCACTATAATTGCACCAGTGTTAGCTATCGTCGTGCTTTTTGAGCTGAGCCGATTAGTGTTGGAAAACTCCCTGCGTGAGGCTTGACTATCGCGTGCCGAATTCGCATTATCGTTTACCCAAAAGATAACCGCATTTAGTTTATTGCTAAAAACTCATACATAAAATATATTTAAATAGAATCGGAAACGTTGATACTACTTACATAAACACTGCATTTGCATTTGGCCTGTTTTAAATAACGAAAGTGGCCAAATTACTCACAGTAGTCCTGCCCAATCTGGTAAAAGAGAACAACAAACAAACAACAAAAAACACTTTTAATAAGTAAATTAGGTAGTGATACAACATCAGATAGCTAAAATGCCCGATACAGAGCAATTACCCGAAGGCTGGGAGAAGCGCACTAGCCGATCCACTGGTAAGATTGAAAAACCGATTTCCCCCCTTTTTGCCGGCGGGCCAACTTCAACAGCAACTGCTTATCGCCCAACGCAGGTCTCAGTTATTACCTCAACATACATACAAAGGAATCGCAGTGGGATCAGCCCACAGAACCGGCTAAAAAAGCCGGCGGTGGTGGCGGAAACGGATCTGGTGACGGGTTAGATGAAGTTCAATGCCTCCATTTGCTGGTCAAACACAAAGGCAGCCGTCGCCCGAGCTCGTGGCGTGAAGAGAATATCACACGCACCAAGGAAGAGGCTCAGATGCTGCTCGAGGTCTATCGAAATAAGATCATCAATGAGGAGGCCACTTTCGATGAGCTGGCCCGCTCCTATTCCGATTGTAGTTCTGCCAAACGTGGTGGTGATTTGGGAAAATTTGGAAGAGGTAAACCCTTTATCGAGTGATCCACCCATTCCATACTTATCCACTTAAATTTTTGATAATTTCAGGTGACATGCAAGCTGCATTCGAGAAGGCCGCCTTTGCCCTCAATGTGGGCCAAATGTCTGGAATTGTGGACACCGATTCTGGTCTGCATATAATCTTGCGCAAAGCCTAAACGCCCAGACAGCATCTCAAATTTGTCACCTAATTCAAATCAAATGAGAAATACGGACTCTGCCTAATTATTTATTGATTTTAACACATTGTAAATTTCTAACTGAAGTCTTAAACTCTTTTTCCGGATAAAAGAAAATATCAAATAAATTTTTTTAAAGTAAACATTATTCGCTCTATTCAAAGTTCTAAAATGAAATCTTAAGAACTTCGATATACAAGATATAAAATGAGTTTTATATTAAATAAAAGTTTATTTTTATCAATCATCTCACTATATATAACACTAAATCAATGTTTTGTTTTTAGTTTTTAAACTAAATTTAATTTCCCAGCCAATAATTTGCCTCCTTGGGTTGTTTGATTCTTTAGCAATTTCAATAGCTGCGAATCGGCTTTAATAGATTTTTGTAAGATTTCCGCATAATTGGTATTATCCTGAACCAGATTTAATAGTATAAAGCAACCACGATTAACAGCCAGCCATTTTTGAAGCTAAGAAAAAATATAGGAATAAGTTTAAGTTCAAATTGGTAATGAAGATACGGAAACTTACCACATCGCTGGATAATTGTTGAAGTAGTTCTTCTACAAATGAAACTGATGTTTCCTCCTTATCCTTGTCGTTCTTTATAATCTTTTTAAGGACATGATGCATGCCAGCATCCTCTATGCCAGGCACAGATGGTAGACTCTCATCCTTTGGCTGCTCTGTCGCTTGCTTTGATTTCTTCTTCTTTGGTTGCCCCTCCTCGGCATCGGAATTGGAATCGGAATCATCATCATCATCATCACTGCTATTCGGTTCTGTCTGTAAAAGTTTTTTGCGTTGTTTTGTTGCCTCCGCTATGATGGCTTCCACATCATTGTGTGGCTTTTTCTTTTGCTGCTTTTGATTCTCTAAAGCCTCAGCTTGAGTGACAACCCAATTCGGTTGGGCCACCACCTGAACCAAAACCTGAACCGCCTTCTTATAACTTTCGCCTTTAACTGTGAATGTTGATGATTATTAATAAATTAATCGATTTACGATGTAAGATTTGTATAACCCACTGTGATTAAGTATATCGGCTGTAGCCAAACCAATGGGCCTGTTGGATAACCAGAATGAGGGATCCGCCACTATGGCTTCTGCAATGGGATCTTCAATTTGCTCAAAGATTTCCTTGCGACGAGCATCTTTTTCCTTTTTGCCAAAGGCCAGACCCTCTTCAATCGTTTTAATGAAACCGGGATGGAAACAGGACGTATCACCGGGAGCTACTAACCATTGGATGACACGACGACCATATTGATTGGCCACCAAACTCTTCAGATCGTTATGCAAGTTATCATAAATGGCTTTCTTGGTGGCCTTTGTGTCGTCCAGGGAATTGAGCAACGAAATCAGAAAGACATGACCATGCTCATGAGTTGCTATCTTCAATAGATGCTCCTTTATGTTTTTAATAATTGCCTATGAAGAATAGAATTGTTTATTATTGAAATTTTTTTTTTAATTTTAGTGGAACTTACTCGACGATTTTTCGGTGTTGATTTGTAGAAACAGATAACAGCCGCCTCGCTGCCCTCTTTGGTGGATAACATGTGGGGCACCAGAGCTGCAAAAGCCGTCACAGTTTCCTCCAATTTCTCATCATTGTCCTCAGAAGCTCGCAGATATTCCAACATGACAGCATGGACCAGAGAGCTATCGACCAGTTGTTTATTAGCCACATGATCCAAATTGGCTTTGACGGAGCCCAAAATTGATGCTTTCATATTTGCCGCATCCTTATACGTATCCTCCAGGCATTTGACTTTGCCATCCTTTGCCTTTCTATATAGATCGCCATAGAACTCCTGTCGCATATAAGCCTTTTGAAGTGGACTACCACCCAAATATAGACTATCCAGCAACCCGCTGGCAATATTATGTCCAGCCAAGCGAACTATGTGGCCCATTAGGCTATCGGCCAGCTTGGATTTGGTTGCTGGTGAACCATACTTCAGCATGCGTTTTACACAGAATTGGGCATACTTCGATTGACACATTTCAACGGTATGGGGTAGCAGTTTCTCAGAGATTTGGGTACGTAGCGGCGGCGATGCATACTTCAACATACACTGCAGCACACGGGCAGTGTCATGGGCTTTAACTACTTTGGAAATTGTGTCACCCACATCTAGAATTTTATAGATTTGTTCGACCAATTTATCCTTGTTCTCCGTGCGGCGGCTTAAAAAAAAGATAAGTAATTGAAGGCCTTCTTATAGTGTTTTACTTATAAACATTGCTTACCATCTGAGCTTCTCATAGATTTGCATAATCTGCTTGCTCACTTCGTAGGTGTCACGGGAACTCTTGCGCTTCAGTTTGAGATCTTTTTTCTCCTGCTTAAATTTCGCCCAATCTTGCTTTTCCCCAGGTTGGGGTGTTGGAGGACCTGCCTGGCCTGGTTTTCCCTTAAACTTGTTGGCCGGTCGAAATCCTGAATTGAGTGGGGCTCCTCCTGGACGGGGTCCGGCATCTCCGCCAGCTCCTCCTGGATGTTTCCCGAATGATTTCGCTATGGGTTTCTTAGATTTGGATAGCGGTTTGCCTTCCTTTTTACCGGCTACATTTTTGGCAGATCGCTTTGGATCTGAGCTAACCATGATTGAAAATTCTAGTTGTTAAAAAAAAAAAAAAAAACTACAATTCAAACAATATTTCTTCTAGTTTCGTACACGTGCTGTACGAGTATCGATAGTTCGCAAATTTATCGATTAATTTAATCGCAGAGCCTGTAGCTCATATTTTTAAAAAGATCTGGTAAC
Organism: Drosophila insularis; assembly: GCA_018903935.1. Classification (NCBI taxonomy): domain Eukaryota; kingdom Metazoa; phylum Arthropoda; class Insecta; order Diptera; family Drosophilidae; genus Drosophila; species Drosophila insularis. The sequence continues at coordinate 11,330,586 of JAEIFP010002303.1, read as the reverse complement.
ACTGGTTCCGCCTTTTTAAGTATTAAAGAGTTGGGCACACTGCAGCTTTCAGTTGCAATAAAAAAGTCCGCGTTGCGCGCGGTTGCACCCCGTTCGGGTGGATGGAAAACTAAACTTTTGACTCGCGTTTGTTGTTACAAAAAAAAAAAAATTATAACAAGTAAAGGAGGAAAACAAAAAAAACAACCACAAAACAAAACGCAGCAAATGAGCAAATTTCTTTGAAACACGCGAAATATATAAAAAGAAAAATTGTGTTAATCAATGCATAGCGAAAATTGAAAGTAAAGTTCATTCAAAGTTTATACTTTTTTTTTTTGCCTTCGTTGTTTGCTTGCTAAAAATTGAATGGATTTGAAAGAACGTAAACAAACGTGAAAAATCGACGGGGCGGGGGGAGAAATTTGCCAGAAGAAGCGGACGAAGAGATTTGAGATGGTGGTGCGTCGGAACGACGAGAGAGAGAGTATAGTACTGCCACAAAAAAAAATTTCTTTGGATGCTAATGGACCAAAACCGAACCGAACCAAACCCACCTGACTAAAATTGTGCTTCTTTTGGTGGTTGTGCGTAGATGTCTGAGTGTGTTGTTGCGTGTGTGTGTGGTGGTTGCTGCTCTTCTTCATCTTATCCTATTTCTTCATCTTTCTTTTGCTGCTGCCGTTCTTGTTGTTGTTTTTTTTTTTTTATTTATGTATAGACACGAAAGCGAGGATACATATGTATAGGTTTATATATATATATACATACATATATATATATATACATACATATATATATATATACATATATATATATATATACTATATATCTATGTGTATGTAGAAAACTGAAAATAGCTCGGGGCATAAGAAAAGTGAAACAAATAAAATTCTGTGAACTTCGGAATTTTTCTAAAGTTTCTATGCATTTAGCAAGGATTTCGTTTTTGTGTTGTTTTTCTGTTTGTTTTTTTTTTTTTTGTTTGCAATTTCATTTTATCGATCGAAATTGAATCCCATGCCATTCCAGGCAACTTAATCCATCAGAGCGGGATTAAGGTTACGTGTGAGCGCGCTACATTGCGATGCCCACGCATCAGCGGCGGCGGCGGCCGGTCAACGTCGCGTCATCTAACCACCCCTAAACACAGTCCAAACACACCGCCCCCCCACCCACGCCACACCGGTAAATGGCCGATGGATGGCAAAAGCAGCAGCCGCGTGAAAGTTCATAACGGCGCCACGCTCATCAAGCTTATTAAATGCAGTGAGCAGCAGCAGAATGAAGCAGCCACCCAACAACAACAAGACACATATAAACATTTATAGTGAAACTTTAGACAACGGTACAGCCAGCTATCTTTCTCTCTCTCTCTCTCACTCTTTCGACCGCCTCACCCTCAGAATAATTTTTATTTAAATTCGAAAAAGAATATTTAATCTACATATATAATAATTTTAAGGAAAAAAAGATTAAAAATTTCTGAAAAAGCTTTGCAATTTGAAAGATAATAAGAAAATTGACAAATTAAATGCAGTTCAAAAAACCATAATTCATCCATTTATTGCTTAATTTATCCTACCATATGTATAACGAATATTCGAATAGTTTTGGTCTGTCTACAGTCTGCATCAATTAAAATTCACTTTATTTAAAGGGGAAAACCACTAGTCTATATCCGTATATATGTACATATGTATGTATATATGTACATATGTCTATGTGTGTAAATAGCTATCATTTATGAGAATATTAACTTTAAAATCTAATTTGACTTCAAATAGTTGCGTTTCATTTCAAATGGTCGGGAAAAAACCCCAAAAGGCTGGGCTATTTTTGGCCATGTCGAAGTTTTTATATCCTAACTTAAGCAAAGACCGAAATAAAGAAATTGGTTCTGAACTCAATAGATATAGACTTTCTTCATTGATTAGATGTTTAAAAGTGTTTACTTATGTTTTTCACTCGATATATACCAAATGTAGACATTTTCTACTAATGTTAGATACACAATAGGGACTAATTTTAATTTATTAATTTTTATTTTGCTTCTCCCTTTGCTTTTTCTTTTCAACTGAATAATCAACATAATAGGAATTAGAACTAGGAAATTTTGTCTATAATTTTGTTTGCTCTCAAATGCATTCGTTTTTGATTTTAAGCCGACCCACAGAGGGTGAATTAAGGAAAATCGATCCTTTCACAGCCTTATAATAAAAATATATATTAGAAAACAAGCAAAATCTGAATGTCTCTCTAAAATAAACATACCCTTTTTTGCAAGTGTATCAAGCAAAATACAACAAAAAAACCAAAGCTGTATCTCAGAACGACTTCCATTTCACTTTCTCGACCTACTTTAACAAGCCAACAACAACCGAAAAAAACAAGTTTACCTTTACCTACGGCCTCCTCTGCTGCTGCTCAGTCCGCAATGTTTCCTCTCGGCATTTTTTTCACGTTTTTCTTTTGTTTAAGTGAACCAAAAACAAATTGTGTTAATATGAAGATGAGTTTGTGAAAAAAAAACAAAAACAAAAGCAAAGCAAAGAAAAGAAAAAAGACAAGCAACTTTTATCAAACGCATCGACAGCCGGATAGCTAGTTACCTGTATTACCTGTTCCCCCATTCCCCAGCAACGTGAGGCGAGGGCAAAGAATCAATCGTGCAGCGGCGACTGCGGTGACTGCAGCCAGCGTCGGTTCGGCGCTGGCAACAAATAGCGGTAAGAAATTACATATTTTCTTCAATTCTGATTCAGATTTTATGTCATTTATGTACAAACTTTTTTGTATATAAAAAACTTTAACTTTAAATTTAAGAAATTAAATATTTAAATCAGTAGTCCTGGTAAACAAAATCAAATACTTTAGCTAAAGGATAGATAATAAACAAAGATCGTATTCAGGTCTATTTTCGTTTCCAATTTCGAATGTTTTTATCGAAATCGGATTCCGAGTTAAATTCAAATCGTTTGCCTTTGAGTCAGTGAAATGAAAAGTAATTGCCAATTATACATTTAAAAAAATTACATCTTTTAAATATTTGTCTATTAATCTGTAATATGTTGAGAACAATTCTAAGTATTAGTGAATAATTTCGTTTCAATAAATAATTGAATATGAAATATTGACTATGAAAAAGTCGAAATAGCAATTGATTTGTTCTCGGTTTCTAAACGTTTCCAATCGAAATGCCTATGCCACTTGGCTACCAATAAACAAAAAATGGATTCGTTGTAAGAAATGAAACGTAAAAGTATTAACTGATTGATCATATGAATTAGTAATTGCCTATCAAATGTCTTTAAGCAGGTTAGCTTCAAACAGGGAAACATTGTTTTAGACTTGGTAATATTTTTCGACATACGCAAATAAATTTTAAAAATAGAAACAAACTGCTAAAAATAGATAAAATTGCTAAAAAGCCCCATGGTGACATAAAAAAGGACACAACTCCGTGGTCAATGGTGGACTTCAGCCAAAAAGGGATAAGGAGTGTGAGGTAAGCCGAAGGATGCAGTGTCCTAGTGTTTCTCTCTTTTTTTTGTTTTCTGTCAACTTCCGTTATATGTAACATAGCGAAGCACACAATTTCGAGGGTTAGTTATTTTTGGGTATGATTACGGGGGCGACAAAGGGACAAGGGAGTGTGGTACAAGGAGGACTAACAGTGGCTCCAGTTCTCCAGCTAGAGAAGGTCTTATGTGGCATAGCTGTTTTATATATTCCACTCCAGAAAAGGCTATACAAAGATACAGAGACAGGAAGAGAGAGCTAGCGAGAGAGAGAGAGGGAGAGAGTCAGAAACTAAAGCGCAGGAGCGGACTTTGACTTGTAAATAAATAAGCATACAGTAAATATTCTCTTCTAATGCTTTGTAAGGCCCACAAATTTCTTAGCTAAGAATGTTTTTATAACTCTTGAATAGAACGAATATCGTTTTGACCCCTTTCACTTTTTAAAATCTTGAGATTTGATCATGGAAATCCACGATTTTTCCCAAATATTCTAATGAAAGAATTGGGAATCTTTGGTTATATTATTCGTTTTTATTATACGTGATTTTTATTTAAAAAGATTTGTGGCTCAAGTAAATAGTTTTGTTGTCACCTTTGAGATCATTTATCGAATCTTAAGAAGTTTAACAAATTAATCGATAAATTTGCAAGTTCTTTGGCAGATTTCGCTTCTGTTTTGGGCTTGGCTCTTTCACTGTCTTTTTGACACACAACCCCAAAAAACAAAAATACAATCGACTATGGCGAGACCATGATTTAGCTTTTTACTAAATTTTCCAAGGATGTACACATACATACATCTGAATGTGTGTGTGTATCAGTGTGCGTCTTACGCATTTACATTATACCCATGGAAATGTCTGAGCTTTTAGGCGACAAAATGCTTACCCCATCCCCAATCTTTGCCCCGTCCGTATGGCGCCTGCTATTTCCGTTGGGCAACCTGTGGCGAATTCTCTTTCCTTTTTTTTTTTTGAGAGGATTTTGCTTATCTCATTGTAATAGACAAATTAAAAGATCCCGTTGTTCAATTGATTATTCTATTCTCATAGTTGCAAGATTTTCCCTGCCCTCTCCGGGGGGCATCTCCACCAATTCTTTCAATGTCTTTTTGTTATCTTATCGCTTTAATTTTTATAAAGTTTGATTGATAAATAACTGATATACACATGTACATATGTATATATGTATAAATTGATAATAAAGTATCAAAAGCTTAACGATCCATCAGACAGTCTGTCTGTCGTAGTCTCTCTAAGAAAAATGCTTTATCATATAGTCATCAAATCGATCGATTTTTGAGTTGAGTGTTTAATGCCATTTTAAGATATATTAAGTTCTGACAACTTTTTAAAATCTCTTCAAAATAGCCAAATTACTGTCTTATCAACAAATATTTTCGTGAATGTCTAAATTGGAAACGTAAAGTAAACCAGCAAACCAATGCTGATCCAGGCTTATTTATCCTTTTTGGAATTCCTGTGACTTCTCCTGTTTTCGATTCCAATCCAATTTGACCGAACCAAAATAAATACATATCTACTTTTGTTACCAAATTAAATTTTTGCTTAATTTGTAATTTTTTTTTTTTAAACCAATAAAATCTTAGAGAATTAAAACAGTCATATTCAACTTTGAGGCTGCTTTTAACACTGAAAAGTTTTAATTATATTTACAATCCTATAAATGAATATTTAAATCTAGACCTCAAGCCGGCTAAAACACATTTTTGATTATATTCAAAATGGTCGAAATCAAGACATTTATTTAATAAAATATAAAGTTATCCAGAGGCAGTGTATGTATATACCCTAGTCACAATTATTTAATATACACACGGAGAAGATTTTCTGGGCCAGAAGGAGAGGAAGAGTCATTCAATTAGATAACTCTTTGCCTCATTGTTTAAAGCTAAAAATAAAAGCAAAGAACAAAAAGAGACGAAAACCAAACAACAAAGGTAAAGGCAACATTCTGCAGCAATTTAGACGTATTTCCTGTCGGCATTAGCAAACAAGCAAACAAACAAACAAACAACAAAAATTATAGAAAAACACATACAGAAAACGATGCCCCATCCCCTCCAACACCCCTTTCACCCTCTTCTCTATTATCAAAAGACAATGTGAAAAGAATTGTATGAATTTGCAGCTTAGCTTAAAATGTCAAATCGGTAGATATATCAGTTATATCAGGGGCGAGGAACTGAGATAGAGTTCCTCCCTAAAATCTCTTATAGTTCCGCTCCTGTCAACTGCTTGATCTTTTTAGCCTTTTCTACTGATGTTAGCCGCCTTGGCATATGCAATAGTTTTTTTTTTCAACTTCACTTTTTCACTCTGTATCTTTCTCTTGTTGTCCGGCTCATAAAATGTTTTTTATCACAGTATGCATATACCCTGCATTAGATAGTTTAAAAGTATTTATTAAACTCATGAAACTGTTTGATTAATGAGAATTAAAATAGTTGGACCCTGATTATCCTGAGTCCGTCGAGACCAGAGTCATCACGGTAAATCGAGAGCAAAACTTAATCGTATTTATTACTTAAAATTTTATAAATAAATATCTTTTCTTGGTTGAACATATACATATATCGAAGGTGGTTTGGCTTATTCCTTACTTAAGTTAGATTAGCTGGTATATCAATTGTTACTATCTCAATTCAATAATTTGGGTATTTTGCCTTTGAGAGAAGTGTAAATAAAGTTCTCTCTCCTAAAGGGTATCTAAAAAGGCGATAAAAATTTGTTCTCTGGTTTTTATTTTTGTATTTTATTCTTTTTGTTGAATTCTTTCCTGTCGCAACTTTTTCTCTTTCGCCTCCCCAACTCTCTATCTCTCTCTTTGTTATTCGCTATTTCTGTTTGGCATGGCCTTTTAGTTGATTTCCGGCCTCTCCAATTGTGTGTGTGTGTGTGCATGACGATGTGACATTGCTTTTATGGTGGGTCCAACTTTATTCCTCTCAATGACCCCCCCGTGCCACATCCACAGGATATGTGCTCTGTCAACTTTGTTACGTCTTTTTTTTTTGTTGTTTCTTCTCTTTTTTGATGTGCAAATCAATCCGCAGTATACTCGAACTATATATACATATATACCATAGATAAATCAATTTGTTGTCATGGCATCTCTCTAATTCCATCAAAAGGGGATATTTTTTTGTGCAAAAATGTATAAAAATAGTTTAAAAAGCGTATATATATATAACTCTCCATAAACTGATCTGGCCCTCGCCTGAGACTATCTCTTTAAACATTAACTAAGTGCTTTCTTTTTTAAGACGCTTCTACTTAAATCCTCGACTTTAAACCATGCAAAATTCCAATATTTTTTTGAGAAGATTCATTTAAATTATCTTAAATTTGGTGCATTTTAATTTTTCTTAAAGGGAGAAAATCTACAACTCAGAATTAAAAGAATTTCAACATACAAAAATACAAATGCTTTTTTATAGAGAATCTACGGATGAGTCAATAAATAACATAACTATGGACTTCTTACTGAACTAACAAGCAAATTAATCTATTCATGTCGCTGAAATCGCGAAAACACAGGTTTGCTCTTAGAGATTATAAAAAAAGATTGGTAAATGGTTAAAAATGAAATTGTACAACTCAGGGTATTTTTATTTTTTATCACAAAGATGGGATTACTACTATCTTCTGATCGGAAAGAAACGAAACATTTTATTAATCACATTTTTTAAAATTCTTTTATTAATAATACATCAGTTAAAGAAATTCAAATGTTCATGTCTAATATGTATATAAAACGGGTTCACACAGTGTCCCTAAAGGGTTAAGCATAAAACTATTTTTTAATAGAAGATATTAAGCTTAAAGTAATTGTGTCATGGGGGTGCTAATTGTCTGTCCAGGTTATATGTAGATAATAACAACAGCTCTTTAATAAATTGTTGGTAAGAAAATCTATGAAGAGCTAGATTTTATTTGGCAAATCTATGAAGACATATGTTATAGAAATTTCGCTGATAATAAAGTAAAGAATCCAAAATCAAATGATAAGAGCCATGGTCAATTCGAATGTACAAATTGATTTCATTTAGAAAAAAAAACTTATAGAAGCAGCTTGAAAGATTGCCTCTAGCCTTAGAACGTAATCCCTTAATTTGTATGATGCCTCGTGCCATGTTTAACACGGATTCGGATTAGCTTGGTGTCTTCTAGGTACATAACCTTTGTAATAGCCAAGACTGGCCCTTGTACTTAATAGTAAATAAACTCAATGCCTAGAATCATGTCATTAGTTGCACTTTAAACAACTGAAAAGCAAACATTGGAAAAGTAAATTAAACAAAGTTCATTAAGGTTCGCAAATGATTTTGAAAAGGTTAACAACATGTACATACATATGTAGAATTCTTAAAATGGGGAAATTTAAAAGTTTTTGGCATTAGACATGGGATTAAACTTAGTCGTTTCAACTATTGGGTTGAAATGAGGGTAACAAACATTGCTTTTGGTTTTTTTTTTTTTTGAGGGTTGTTTCTTTTTTTTTTTTTGGGTGAAGGGGGGGCCTAACTCATTTAGCGCTTTGTTGTTGCCGCCTATTTTTCGCCGCCACGCCTCAAAAAAAAAATGGACAGGCAGGCTCTGTACTACTTGTATGCAAATGTACTTGGTTGTTCACGTGTTGTTGGTGGGGTCGCCAAAGTGTCGGCATTTTGCTGGCATTTAGGTTGATGTTTTTTAATTGCTAGCACAAAGAAAGAGCGAGAAAGAGAGAGAGAGAGAGAAAAAGCGCGAACCATATCACGCAATTCCAAAAAATAAAAACTATACACATAGACAGTGACGGATTTACCCTAGGCCTAGGTTGGCCTATACTAGCAAAACATAAGTGCCGGCAACAGCAATGTCAAAAGAAGAGCGAAAGAGATGACAGATATTTATATACATGCATTTAAAGGAATGCCACAGTGCGTATACGTATTGGATTGGCTAAATGACAGAGAGAGGCAAAAAAAAGGATGGGATAAGCCGGCCTTTAAAGCCGCCTCTGTATATTCATACCCCAGACTCCTCACACACACACACACACACACACACACACACACACACACACACACACACACACACACACACACAAACCGATACAAGACTGAGTAAGTAAGAGCAATTTTAGTTGGAATTCACAAATTTTGAAAAAAATTTTCGTATATTTTTAGAAATTTTCGTGGCGGGAGGGTGACTAACTGACTCACTGACTAACTGTATGCATGATGTATATGAACGACTTGTAATAATCTCAAATGTATTTCTCTCTCATATATAAGATGTTCGTACCAATTCTGCATCCATTTCCTCCAACTCATGTGGTTCGGCACAACATTTCCATGACTCTTGTATGCCAAAACGAAATACTGTCTCATGGAAATAATTCTCACTTGGCAATATAAAAACAGTGGGGAAATCCAATTGATTAACAGAATCGGGAAATTTTTGCAATTGCAAACTAAAGCCAGAATATTGCCAATATCGGGTACATTGTTTACCCATTATTGGGTCATCGCCACGCAACTCTTTGGGAAAATCATTGGCAATGGAGAAACGTAAACCGGGCTGATTACTGTAGATTTCCATAAGACGACCCGATGGTGGATGCAAAAATCTGGCCACAAATTTCGTAACATTCGCATCAAACTCCTTGTCTATGGCATAGCAGACGTCGTAATTACTTGATGGTTGTTGGCCCGTCTGAGTCTCAAATCGTCGCACTCGATCCCCAATGAGGACAGGCAAACGTATATCGTTGATGGTGTCATCGACTCGCTTAAATCTGCCCGTTGGCAATGATTCGGCATTCATTTCAATCGTATGATTGGCTTCCACAACCATACGATGTTCGAATACGCCTTCGGAACCTGCTTTATGGCCCGCCAAATTGAAATATATATGATTACTGATATTGACAGCTGTCGGGCGATCTGTTCTCGCCTCGATACGTATATAGAAACGATTGTCATCGTCAATTGTATAATGTATCAATACGGTCAACTTGCCCGGATAGCCCTCATGCCCATGATCCGATATATGCCGCAGAGTTATGCCATCCGGACGTATTTGATCCAAATCCCAAATGATGCTATCGAAACCAATAAAACCGCCATCGCTCTGGTGTTTATTATTTAAATTTTTCGTTACCGAAACTCTTTTCTCGTCCATTATGAACTCGCCGTTGGCCACCTGACCGCTGAGGCGTCCCAAAGTGCATCCAAATTGAGATTGACTATGCTGCAAATAGCCTGCCACATCATCGAATCCTAGGACAACATCCTCTACATTATGATAGGCATCTGGCATGTATATAGATTGTATGCTGGCACCCAATTGAATCACAGATATCGATAAACGATTCGTATTTGATATCGTATATCGTCTTACTACCTGTGCCATATTCGTAAGCGGATTTATGGCAATTCCGAAAATATCCTCAACTACCTTAGCCATCCTACTTTTTTTTTTTTTTTTCCTTGAAATTTGGGAAAACAAAAACTAAATAAAAGAAAAATATTGAGTAAATTTTTGACAACTGTCGAAACGATAAACAAAAGGAAGAAAAATTTTCCAAAACACACACAAACTGCAAATGGAAGAAAACTGTCTACTGATAGATCATAAATTCGAAAAATCAAACAAATAATGCATATGGAGTTTATTTATAGACATTTTATTATACACATGCACAAGTTACTATTACTTATACATGTATATTTTGTAAACTACACAAATTAACATATGTAAATATATAAACAAAGAAACATTCAACTAACTTGGCTCTTGGCTGCATTATTGTATACCCTACGTGGCGTATACGTAATATTTTGTAATGAAAGCAATAAATTGACCAAAGAAAAAAAAATATTCGGTTCACAACATAACAAAATGATTCCAATATTCGATTGATCGTTCCTATTTCGGTAGTACTTTTTAGGTCTTATAAAGATTTTACCAATTTTTTATGTACTTACTTTGTGAGGGTATTCAGGCAAATCTACAATATCATGATAGTTCACTTTAATTTGTAAGCTCCTTTCTATTTCCCTCCCTTCTCCCAACCCCATTTCTCTGTCATTAAGTCTAAACTTTTGCCCTAAACAAAAACACATTTCAACCGCTAATAATAGCCAAAATACATTAAAATATTACAATTTAAATTTATTGTCAGCGTGATTTTTGTAAATCATCTAATAATTGATGTCAAATACAACAATTTTTGTGTACATTCTGTCCTGACCTTTAACATTCAGATCAAAAATGCATTAAATGAATACCACACGCCTAATTTTGAAGGGCAGAGGGAGAGAGAGGGATAGAGTTTACATAGTGAACAGCTAATATCATTTCTAAGCTACTGATAATATCTATTTATAATAACTAAGCGATAATATTAGAATAGAGAAATTTTTTTCCCCTTTTACATACATTTCGTTATTTTAAAAATAGATGTAGATAGAGGACACTTTAACACACATATGTCCCATAGGACAGAACAAGAGAGATTTGGTTCTTTCATATAAATATTATAAATATGGCAAACTTCATCAAGAACGCATTACTATATCATACAATTATACAAACAGAAATGATCGTTTAAGAGAAAGGGGGACAGAAATTGAGTTCTAGTGACTCTTCTGAATAACTTGGTTATTTTCCAAGAAATTGTTACAAAAATAAATATTTGTCAGTTAAAAATACTCAATTGCAATTGTGCCAAGTTACATAAAGATCAGTCTACTATATCATATAGATTCGATAAGCTTCAGTGGTCAAATATAAGTAGGTTATTAACCTATGCACAAATAAAGCTATAATTCTGTTGAATTTATAATATAACAAATTGCACGCTTAATGGGCTACATTAGTCCGGTTTTAGTTTACAGACCATTCTTAGCTGGAAATTAGTTTTACTTTCCTTAGAGAAAGCAAGAGCATAAATACTTTAGCATGGCCAAAAAGTAAGCCAATTCTTCTCACTTTTCCTTTCTCTCTCTTACGTTGCTGTTGCAATAATTATTTAATAGAAAAAGCCAAAAGAAAATTACAAGGTCCACCACTTACCACAAAAACGAAAAGAGAGAGAGAGAGACAGACACATATTTAATTGAATTTTGCTATCCATTTCTAACCGACCGACATGCGTGGCTTTTCACACCGCTTGTCACTTACGTGAAGAAGGTGTTTTACCACATAGGTGAGGGACGGGTAAGGGTAGAGGGTCAATTGTTTAGTTGTGCGTTCTATCCATGCCATGGCTCATTGCCCACACGACGAACAAATACAAAAAAGTATATATACCTATATATGTGTAGAAAAAAATGTGTAAATAAATGCAGAATCATTGCTCGTCATCGTCGGCTGGCAAAATCAGAAATTACAGTAAGTAAGTCAATCGAGGCCAATGCCAATGGCAATGCCAGTTTCAGTTCCAGTTTCAGTTTGTGCTGCAATTGCATTAGTTATAGTCCTCCGTCTACCTCTGCATTCATTCAGAACTTGGTCAGTGACTTAAAAAAAATCACAAATAAAATTTAAATTAAATGTAAGTAAACGTCTTGACAATTTCTTTGTCTTGAATTTTGATGGCGTTGTGACTCAACAAAGAGAGAGAGGGGGAGGGCCCAGCAATTGTTCTTCATGATGACCAAGTTTTTTTCGATTGATTTTATCGCCTGTAAACATGCGTTATAATTAGCTTTAAAGATATGACCATTAATATATGTGTCGAACCAGTCCAGACCCACTTAGTGATAATGCTTTTACTGATAAAATTTAATTTGCCAAATCTGACTCGCATATTATTGATGGGGAGTTTGATAAAAGATTGGAGCCATTCAAAGTCTATAGCCTCTGAGGGCGGGCTTTACATATATATTGCTTGGAAAAAGATAATTGAATTTCATAATAATAATATCAATGGGAAAATAGAAAAAAAAAACTATGCTAATCCCCGGGAAAAGTTAATAAGAAAAACCTACAATCTAGTTCTCCAAATTTAATAGGTTGACAAATCTACTTATTTATTTTGATTTAGTTTTAAAGCTAGAGAGTATAAAATCTTCTACACATAACAATTAATAACAATAACTTTTTTTGTTTCAGTATGCATATAGATTATAATTCATTATCTTTATAGTTTGGTATACCTACTACACCTACATACATAAATGCATAAGTATGTGTTTGTGTGTGTATATATAGGAATAGAATTAATAGTTAATTGTTAATCATAAATTAATACATCAAGGTTCATTTCGATTTCGGTTCAAGTTGCGTGTGCTGATTATGGATCAAAAATCAATATTCGCAAAAAAAAAAAAAAAAAAAAACAATCCCTTGATATGCCAAATCCGTCGAGGTATAATGCACCTGGTGAAAGAGAGATAACTAATAATTTATTATTAATATCACATTCGTTTATATGTCTGTCTATATGGCAAAGAAAAAGGGTATGGACGGGGAGGTGGGAAGGGCCTTAACCTATTCCGACTTATCAGTGTCGCATTAGCTATATAGCAGGCTTATTATTTACCAAAATATATTTCTCATCAAAATAGGTAAAATGAAACAATTTTAATTCAAAAAATTATGAAACTATTAAAAAATTCTCAACTTTGCGAATCTATAACTTTGACAATTAAATTCTTTTGAATTCTATTTCGAATTGAAATGTAAGTCACACTAATTATCAATTTATATTTTCAAGAAAGACAAAAAATGGCAAAAAATTTAAAAAAAAATTGCAAAAAACCATAATTTTATGAAGCTCTAATTTGGTCAATCTTTTGAGTATTTCAAAAATACTTGTCTTCATTTTCAAGTTAGATTAATGTCTTTTAATCTCCATTAAAATCTCGAAAACTAAATTGTTTGCTAGAAAAACTCTTCTTACAAAATATAAAAAACAATTACATTAAACTTAACTATATTAATGTATATATAATATAAATATAATGTATAAAAAAAAAGTCGATTCGATGCCTAAATTCATTTATTCCAAAAATTTTCACATTAAACTTGTTTTTCTTATTAATTATATTGTATATTATAATTATATATGAGTCGATTTTATGATTAAAACTTAAATATACCTATGTATATATTAAATATTAAACAATATCGTTGTGTCGTTACAAGAAATGTGTTGCCAAATGGCACATGATGCATATAAGGGTTAAACATGATGTAAAAAATATTGAATCATAAATAGAATAAGAATATCTTGTTTAAAAGGATCAACTTTCCTAGCAAATGACTTCAAGGAAATTTCTCCAGGGTACTTCAAGGCGACTAACAAAAATTTATGCAGACTTCAATTGAAGGGCAGACTTGAATGCGATGGCGATGGACAATAACTGGTTTCTGTCTCGCTTAATTATATATTTTAGTATGGGTGACCCAATTCTTTAATTCTCATTTCCCTACTTTCACTCTCTCTCTATTATTATTATTGTTTCTTTTACTTATTACAGATGCCTGGACTTGTGGTCTTCAGACGTCGCTGGTCTGTGGGCTCTGATGATCTTGTGGTTCCAGGGGCATTCCTCTTGACGATACATTTTATATGGTTAGTTAATGATAATTCAACTTTGTCTAAACAAATTATATATATATATGTGTGTGTTTTTATTTGTTCCTTACAGTTTTGTGCTTGTTAGCGTCTCGTTGATTGTATTTGAATATAATACACGAATATTAAGTATAAAATTATTATTCTACCATCTAATAGGCTATTGGTTAATACTATTTTGTAAGTATTTCTAACCAACTAAATAACTACCACATATGATTTATAATAATTATTTGCGTTATTTTTTTCTCTTGTGACAGTTTCAATATGCGTAGAAATAGGAATTTGTGTGATTTCGATGCGCGGCAGCATATTGGATGCCGAAGCCCGCACATCGATCAATATATGGATATACCTTAAGAGTTGTAAGTAACACACACTCAATAGATTTTATATATTGACCATTATAATGGAATACTTATCATTACAGTGGTGATATTATTTGATATTGGTTGGTTAGTGGCTGGTTCGGTATGGTTATCCCATTACTATATCGATGCCCCCATCGATGAGGCCAAAAAAGTATATATAGGTGAGCGAAAAGACATGGAATTTATTTAATAATGGTAAAAACAATCAATTGCTATAACCAGCAACAATATTTATGAATTTCTTAAAGGAACTAGAGAAGTTTTAGTGAGTTTAGTTTTTTCTTTAAAACTCGTTTTCAATATTGACTCTAAATATTAATAATATGTATGTAGATAAATTCAGTAAATGTTTTTTTTTTATAATCTTAATCTTATTCAAATGTTAAATACTACTAACTAGTTGAGTTTCGTTAAGTTAATAAATTCAGAAAAAAGAGAGTTGAGTTGAGTTGAGATAAGATTGTGGTAATTGAATTCTTTGATACATTTAAAGGGTTTTATTTGTATTAAAAATTTTGCTTATTCTTAGCCATCATCATATGCAATTGGGCTCTGGTTTTAATAACGCTGATTACCATCTGGTGCACCTTCGATGCCGCCGGTCGCTCCTGGGTGAAAATGAAGAAATATCAGCGTTCCATGCGTGAGACTGAATCGCGTTTCAATTATAAGCGCAGCAATAGCATGAATCGCAATTGGCGGCAAAGGTGAATAATTAGAGTGTTTAATAAGCTAGAGAGATAAAATTCAAATTCATTATTTCATTATACAGAAAAGTAATGCGCGCCTATCAAGATAGCTGGGATCATCGCTGTCGTTTGTTATTCTGTTGCATGGGCTCATCGGAACGTAATCGTAACTCATTTACGGATATAGCACGTCTATTGAGCGATTTCTTTCGTGAATTGGATGTGGTGCCATCGGATGTGGTGGCCGGGCTTGTGCTGTTACGTAAATTTCAACGATTGGAGAGGGAGGCGATTGTGCGGCAACGCAAGAATGGAACATATGAGTTCCTTAGCGGTGTACCCATAACAGAGCGTACACAGTTCCTAGCACTGAATGATGCCAAAAACTATGATTTCTTTCAAACAGTCATCCATTATATGTATTTTGCCCAGGGCGCCTACGGTTGGCCCATGTATGTGATAATCAATCGCAGCAAAATGTGGCATCTGGTGCCCGAATTGAAGTGAGTGAGAGCAACAAATTTATTCATCTATTCAAATGCATTTCCATTATGTTGTTTTTTTTTTTCGTTTCAGATGTTTTGGCTGCTGTTGTGGCAGCGGTGATGATACGGAAGTGATTCAAGATAATTGCTGCTATTGCAATTATGCGGCATTAAAGAAAACTCTCCAGCTGGGCGACATTGATATCGTCTATGCCACATATCATGTGGATGTTGGTGAGACGCCGTTCTTTGTGGCCATCGATTATACACAAAAGGCCATTGTGATTAGTATACGTGGGACACTGAGTATGAAGGATATTTTAACCGATCTGAATGCTGAGGGTGAAGTGTTGCCATTGCAGCCGCCACGTGATGATTGGCTTGGCCATAAGGGTATGGTTCAAGCAGCTATCTATATACGCAATAAATTGCAGGAGGAGAATCTCATTGAGCGAGCATTGCAACGGAATGTGGATAGGCAAACACAAACGTTCGATTTGGTCCTGGTGGGGCATTCTTTAGGCGCTGGCACAGCGGCCATTTTGGCCATACTCCTTAAGCCGGAGCACCCGACGTTACAGTGTTTCAGTTACTCACCGCCAGGAGGTCTATTAAGGTAATCCGAGAAATCACAATGTACATAGACATATGTACATATATTCATTAAATATTTGTAGCATGCCAGCGGTGGAGTATTCCAAATCGTTTATTACATCTGTGGTCCTTGGCAAGGATGTGGTGCCACGCATTGGCTTGAATCAAATGGAAGCATTGCGTGCCGATCTTATCAATGCCATACAGCGTAGTGTAGATCCCAAGGTGAGTGTCCTTTATACATATAACTATATGTATTTATACATACAGGCAATTTTAATAACTATTGATTTGGTTTTGTAGTGGAAAACAATTTCCTGTTCGGTCATCTGCTGTGGCTGTGGTCCAGAGCCCACCTCAGTGGTCAATATGTCCGGTCAGGATACCCACATTAATCAGTATCAAGAGGTGAGTCTCTAGTTTAATTGCAAATATATTCATAATTATATGTGAATTGATTTACAGGAGCGCGGCACAGCCCGGTCGACTAGTGCCCATCCCACGGATAGCTCAATAGCTTTAACATTGCATCAGCCCTTATATCCGCCCGGACGCATTATACATATAGTGCGTCATCATCCCAAGCCAGATGAGTGAGTAATGGACCCCTAATCACAACTTGAAAGTTCTTCTTATCATTTCATTTCGTTTTATGCAAAAGAAAAAAAAAAACAAAAGCAAAATGTTCACAAACACACACACACACACACACAAAATACATGTATATATACATGATTAGGGGTCAATTTTCGGTTCAAAGAACAAATATCATTGCAAAATGTACAAAACTTTATCAAAGAAAGTCGGCAGTTACTCGCTCCTATAATACTTTTCACTAATCGATTGAGATTGAAAGGTCATTGACCTCAAAAGCTACAGCTATTACAGTAAACTCTTACAACAATTAAGGGGTATCAAGTAGTTTATACAATAGATTTATAACAAAATCAAAATGTGTAAAAACAAACAAAACAAAATTATTGACTCACATATTTATTTTACTTATTTTTTTTTTTCACTTCTTAACACAATTATCAGTTGAATGTGAAATCATTTAGGTAGTTGTAGGTGATTGATGTTGAGTGATGTATTCGAAATGACGTCTCAATGTGAGGCTGGGTCCGGGTTTAGCAAGGCCAGTAAAGTTGTCGCATAGGCGGATCTAAAGAGAATGTGAAACGAAGGGGAACTTTGGCCCCTAAAGTATGCAATAAGCAGTTCAAGTATTCACTTTTAAAGCATGTTTTGGAATATCGTGCAGATAAAAACTAATCCAATAATGTTTTAGTTACAAGGCACAAAAAGTTGGGAATTTATTGAAAATAATCAATATTTTGCCACACTATTGCATACTTAAAGGGGCAAAGTTCCCAAAAGCCTGCAGTTGAGATAGACATAAATTAATTACCTTTATGAATTTAAAACTGGATCGGACGTCTTACTATGACTACAATATATATATGATTAAGTTTCATTTGTTTTTAGAAAATATTTTGATTTAAATTTCGTTTCTTTTCACATAACAAAATATTCTCCTGTTCTCCTGCCGCTCCCCCCAATCCACTATAATAATCATTCAAATTTATGCATAATGATATAAATTAGATAATTTTCCTAACTTATTTTCAGGCAAAAATACGACAGTGGTTGGAGGTAGGCGACAAAGTACACACACATTGCACTTGAAAATAAGATACACGAAAAATCTATGAAATTAGAGTGCCAGGAGATAAAAAAAAACATATTTGATATCTCAAACTCAACTCACAAGTTTTGGATAATATATACATACATACATACACATAAATATTGTATATGTATTTGCAAGGAAATATCAAGAGTTTGATGAGATCTAAAATCAACTCGTTCTTTATTTCTCTCTCTCTCTCCTTCTCTCTCTCTTTCTCTCTTTCACACAATTTTGTATTGTTATTTAGTTTATTATGATTTTATGTAATTCTTTAGTTTTTATTGTGCGTGCGTGTGTGTACTTAAACGAACAAAAACAATATTTTGAATTTATGAAAATTAGTACAAAATAGTTAAAATAATATATATATATATATTTAACAAAACTTAAACCAAAGTAGTGAACAATTTAAAATTGCATGAGATAAAGCATGTATTAAACTATATCTTCTCGTTCCCGTTCCGTCCAAGCCCCTTTCTCTTGGTCTCGCTGTCTCTCGCCCTCTCTCTTCTCTCTCTCTCTCTCTCTCTCTCTCTCTCTTATTCTCAATCGTTACTTTCCTGTTCCCTAGATTAGTGTCTCGTTGATTATAATGGGCAGCGAGTAAATACATAAAATCATCTATATATATTTTTTGAAATTTATTTTTAAAGTTAGTCTTTTGTTTTGTTTGGATTTTCGATCGATACCAAGCATGAACTTCTTTTAACTCTTCAAATAATATATGTATAGGACATATAAATCACATACATAAACATACATCTACAAATATCTATTTATATACAATATATAAGTATCTATCTATATATATATATATACATATACATACATACATATATTTAATAACACATTTGTTTTGATCATGGATTTTATGGAAAGTACTGCAAATTTCAATTGTTTTACAGAAATGTTCTCAAAAATCGTGAACCGGTCTATCAGGCAATATGGGCCGATTCCACAGATTTCGATGAAGTACTCATATCGCCTGTGATGCTACAGGATCATATGCCCGATAAGGTTCTTGCTGCACTCAAGAAGGTAATTTCGGAATTTGATGATGAACATGAACGTACATCGTCGGTGAATAGTTATTCCACAGCCAGTTGATCCCATGACCAAATATGGAATTCATATATCGGATGATGCACCCTCCTTACTTCTCGTCGTTTGCAAAATACAATACTATATATACTATATATAGAATATATTGCACCAATATTTCTTTAATTAGATTATAATAATGTATATTTCATATATAGTATATTGACTAAGTATTAATATGTCTTCGTGGTCGTCGTCTAAGTTGTCGCAGAGCGTATAGATATGTATGCATATATAGCGTCCTGGACCCATAGACCACCCACACTATATCTCACCACCGACCCTGACACAGAGGTCGAGTAAAACGACCCCCCCCCACCCGCCCACCACCCCATCAACCAATGCAAAACCAACAAAAACAAAAAGAAAAGGTGCTCATCATTACTCTCACTCTCTATTGGATTTCTAATTAATTATTTAGTTTCTTTATAATAATGTTGTAATTTTATTTTATTGTTTTGTACTTTTTACTTTTATATATACATATATGTACATATGTGTGTGTAATTTGAAGAGCCTTAATTTTTGATAACCGCTGTTACTTAGCCAAAAAACCATCAACAACCAGTCAGTTTCATATAAATGGACTTTAAACGGAATTCTACCGAATCGCTTGTATTTTTTTTAAATTAAGTTATTTGATTGTCTATCTATTTATTATTAGATAAGTTCATAAAATGTACTTTGTCTATCTCATTATATTATTGATTTGAAGGTTATTACCACAAAAAACAAACAAAAAAAAAAAACAATAAACCACACGATGTTTAAAAAATTTTAATTTTTACATTGCTCTTACAAATTATTTGATTTTCTGTTATATGTATTTTGTTGCTAAATTATATACTCGGACGATTGAAGCCTTAAAATGCTAAAAAAAAAAAAAAAAATATCGCTTAATTATATTAATATCTGAAAGAAAAAGTATTTCATTCGGCCGATTATTGAAATTCTGTTTTATACCATGCACTGTTAGGGTGAAAAGGTCACCAAACTATTCACATGTATGTAACAAGTAGAACTGAGCGCCAAAAAGTATGCTATACATTTTTAATCACCATTAACATCCCAGTTGATCCGCAACTGTGTCCGTCTGTTTCTACATGTACTATAACTCGTGATCTATACAAGTTAGAGCTACCATATTTGGTATGTATGCTGATCCAGTTTCTTTTTAATGAATCCAACATATGATTAAAAAGGGATTTTGTATCAGGTCAACCAAATGAGCGAATATTTCACCTGGTGTGCATGGTAGTTGAATATTTGTTCTGTTAACACGATATCCTTGATATTTAAGACAATACTATTTATTTAATTAAAATTAATTTTTTGGTAAGTTATTTTTAAAAAACAAAAATTTTATTTTGTTGCCTCACTTTTGTAATTAATCGTCCAATCATCCATCTGTATAACTGAGCCAAGCCAAATTGCATGGAAATGAGCTGCACCCGTCTGGGAAGCAAGGGGGCTAAAAGAGGTAGAGGGCCTTCCATTATTTTTTTTGTTTAACGATAATGCAGAGAGTCCTGTATGGGTAATGAAATTTACTGACAGTTTCGTCTGTGACTCTTTTCTCTCACACGATCTCCCCACTTTCTATTTTCGCTCGCTAACTCGTTCGCTCACACTCTCACTCACTCACTCACTCTTTCTCTCTCTCTCTTTCTCCCTGTATATGTGTGTGTCGTGTGCAGGTCGTGTCTTGTAGAGATCGAACGGTAAAGGCATGTACAGCAACTACTAATCGTAAATGTAATGATTACAACACAATAGCTACTACTACTACTACAACAACAACAACTCTAACAACAACACAAAATACAGATACCAGGTACAGCCCGCCCGCCTTCTAAAAAAAAAAAAAATAAAAAGACTTTCCATTTTGCTCTCGTTCAAATTTTAAATTCAAATTCAAAACAAAAAAATAAATAAAAATATAAAATCAAATTACAATTCTCTCTATCTCTCTTGCTCTATATATAAATATATATATATATAAAACTCTCTCTCTTTCTCTCTCTCTCTATTTGTCTCTTTCTCTCTCTCTCCCCCCCTCGTATGATTTATGTGATTTCTGTTTTTGTCGCTCTTGTCTAAATGTAAAATTTTTTTGTACATCATGTATATGAACTAATTTATTAAGCAACTGTATCTAAAATTAAAAAAAAAACCAATCACATAGACACCATACCATACCTAGCCTCACCCTCTCACCCCCTACCACGTCCACAACCACACCCTTACCCACTTCTCCTCCCACATCCCTCTTATAACCACTTTACTAACTACTAACTATTACTACAAAATGCTTTATTGACGCAACTGTACTTTAAACGCTATGCCATTTACACTCGCTCTCTATCAAAATTCACTCGCTGTCAAGTTTTCAACTTGTATATACTCGTTCGTACTTATCCAGAGCCATATAAAAAATATCCTATATACATATATATACATATATCTTCCACTATATCTCGCTCTTGAATCACTCTCTCTCTCTCTATCTCTATGATGTGTATGTTCTACATTCTACTGGGGATGCAGATCGATAAAAAAAAGTTTTCTCGTTAAAGGATCGACTGATTGATATATGTACAATTTATCGATAAATTGATATGATAATGCTTCTGCATCCTTAGTAGCAAAAATAAAAATTCTCAATTTTTAAACTACTTCCACAATATTCAATATCATTATCACATTAGATATATACGCATATCCTTCATACATATATATAATGCGCTGTCTCTCTCTCTCTCTTTCTCTATATATTTATTTGTTATTTCGTTATGCTTAGGTTGTAACGACGAGTGGTCCACGTAAACCCCAAAGGCAAACCTCCAATGCCTTCTCCACCACATCCAATGAACCACAGGAGCCACAGGAACGTTCAAGAGGCGACAGTTTTTTAATGCCAGATGAACGTGCTCATCAATCCTTGCAGCAGCAACAAAGTTCCTATACGAATCTAAGCAATTGCATCCTGTTGACACCGACAGCACAGCACAAGGTCTGTCTGGAGACATCCTTTACGAATGGTTCGACAACCACCGAACAGCATAGAATGTGCATTAGCCATGGCGGTGGCGGCAGTAAATCCTCCTCATTGGCTGGAGGACGCAGTCAAGCACCAACGCCATATGACATATCAAGTGCTCTGGACGATAGCATCACTACCACGGTTACAGTCGCCATGCGTCAGAGTCCATCCATTATGAGTGAAACGGAAACGGCAGCCACCATGATATACCAACAGAGCCATGATCAGCAGCAGGAAGAGGGGGGCCAGAATGAAGAGAGGGTGGTGGAGAAAGTGATAGTACCTCGCTTTAAGGCGGTAGCCTTTGACATGGCATTAACTCCACCACCGCCGCCTGATCTGATGTTGCCACTCTTTCGACAGCATTCGGAGCGTAAGCCACGCTCTCTTCCCCTCACCCAGATGCAGGTGGCATTGCGTAGAGCATCGGATGCAGCTGGTGTGGACTTGCTTCATGATGATTGGTATGGCCTGGCGCCATTGGCAAGTCCCGAGACTTTATCCGAAATTTCTAGTGTTTCCTCGCGCACAAGTGTCCCCATTAGTCTGGCCAATAGCATTGAAAGATTTCTACAAAATATGGGCGGTGCCGGCGGAGCAGGTGGTGCCCCCAAAGTGCCATTAGAGGATATTTTCGAATCGCAACTGCATACACCCAAGGTGATGAGACGTGCCCCGAAATTTAGTGAAAATCTTGCCGGCTGTGCCGAGGATAGTCGCAATCTGGATCAGTATAAGCGTCTGGGGCGTGTCTTTGTGACATTTCCACGCATTTTTCCCGATCATCAGCAGCAGCAACAGCATCAGCGTCTGCATCAACATCACAATAGTAGTCTCGACTCGAGTGATGATAGCTTCGAGTCCGCATCCGCCCATAGCCTGCAGAGGCTACAGCTTCCTGGTGGCGTTGGTGGTGCTGCCGCCGGCATAAGCTCCAAGTCAGCCGATCAGCTTGATGATCAGCATGAGAATTTAGCTCCATTACCTGCCAAAAAGTTAACCTTCAGTGATAGTGACATCCTGGCTGATGATTCCAGTCAATTGTGTCCGACGTCGGTTCCCCCCTTGGCTCCTGCTGCCTTGGGCTCCACTGATACCAGTTTCTATAGCGCCAATTCATCGCTGGAAAAATTCGCCACACCGAGACAGCAGCCAGGACCTCTAAATCTAAATGGTGGCCATCATTTGGATGAAATTCTGATGCGTCCAGGAGTTCTTGAATCACATTTTCCTCTAATAAGTGGAGCCGGAGTCGGAGGAGTTGGAATTGGAGTTGGAGTTGTCAGCAATGGCAGTATGGAGACGCCACCACCAGCCATAATAGCTCCAGCTTCACCATCTCCGCTCAATGGCAGTGGCAAGCGACCCGATGTGGTTGGCGGCCGAGTCCGTAAGCGTCTATCATCCGAAGAGTTTGTCTTTCCCCGATCCGGATCTGGCAGTGAGGATCTTGCCATGCCCATGTCCATATTAGTACAAATCGGTGAACTAGAACAAAATAATCATAATTCATCGCCATCGCCATCGGTTGGACGCAGACGCAAAGGTTGCTGTGTCTATCCGGCTGGGAATAGTATACGTCTAGATGCCGCTGCCGCCGCCGCTGCCGCAGCAGCAGGAACCACTTCATCATCATCAGGATCTGTTTGCTCTCCCCTGTCCATTAGTAAATTCACCCGCACACGAGTGGCAGCCGGCAATGGCAGTGGCAGTGGCACAGGCAGCGGAAATGCTAACAAAACTTCCGCATCCGCCAATAATAACGAAAGTAATGTTTGAATAATTCTAAATGTAGTTGAATGCAGTACCTAAATAAAAAGAAAAACACAAACAAACACACACACGAACAGAAAGCAAATTAAGAAATGAAAAATACAAAAATATATATTCTATTGGAATACACACACACACACACACACGCATACTCCTCCTACCTGCCTGCTTCCCTTCCATCCACCCACAAAGAAATACACAACAACAAAATACCTAAGGAACATTTAGTGTTAACACAATGCGTTTAATATTTAATAAATGCAATATACATTATATATATATATACTTATATATATATACATATATATATATATATATATATAAATACAAATACATACATATATATTTTTTGTGCAGACAAAACAAAATTGATATAATTCGAGAAAAAAAAAAAAAACAAATGAAAAAGTTTTAATAAAAAGTTTTAAAAAAGAACCAAAAAAAAAAAAAAAAAAAAAAAAAAAAAGAAGCTTATTCATTTAATTGAAAAAATTCCTTTTTGCGTTGGCAGATGGAACAAAAATACGTTGCGTTCAAAGTCGATTTTTAAAATACAATTTTTCGACAATTTTTGGAACCACAACGACACTCAATACGCTTCGCCTGGGGTATATCCTGCACCTTGGCACCTCGTATATAATCAAAACACAATTCCTCGCCAGCTTTTATGGCGCGCAGTGTGAAGAAAACTAGCCGTGGAAGGGCGAAATGTGAATGGTCAATCCAACATGGAAACACAGCTACGTTGGGATCACATGAATGATTTAAGTAACGCGAGATATTGCCATAATTGGTGGCATCGATAATATACTCGCCTTCCTGGCTCACATTGTAATCGAGAGCAAATAGGTAAATGCATTCACTATTTTCATATAATTTGGTTCGTTTGTCGGCCTCTGCGCTGGTTATAATCTCACCAATATATTCGCATATGAATTCCCCCTTTGCCAAGGCATGGGCAGTGCGTAGACCCCAGCCGCAGCCATTGCTGGTCTTGAAGAGAACCAACTCAAGCCGCCGTCCATGCTGCACGACGCGATTGGGGCACGTCGAGTCACAGGTGCACAAACTGTTGCACTCAAAGATGGCATTACCGGGTGTGAGACGTAAACGTTTCGTTACCTTGTTATAGGCAAACAGTTCATTGGCCAAACGACCACAACAGCGACTCAATGGGCTACATGGGTTTCCCTTTGTTGTATTCGAACATTTGCAAGACAGCAGACTTATTGTTGGTTTGGGTACACTCGAGCCCCAAATGTTCTTGGTGGTGTAAACGAAATTCGCGTCGATTTGTTCAAGATCCACATGGTTCTCCACTTTAATGCCTGGCGCTGGCCTATCCGCATTATTGATAACCTTCTCAAACTGTGCCAATGTCTTCAATTGGCGGCGTCTTTGCAAATGCAAGTCCCTCAATTGCATCCAAAGAAGAGCTCTTTCGGTAATGCGCAAACGATTTAGTAAGCTCCGACTACCGGATGCCTGATATTGGGCCAATAATATAAGATCCAATTGCAGTTTTAATGGCTCATAGCCATCAATCTGCATTATGGTGAAACTCTCATTCTTTGGTACATTTTTCAACTGTGCCTCCAATTCTTTCGATATTGGTGTTATATACTGCTCATAGAATTTCAATTTTGTTTTCACAAATTTATCCAGAGCCGCACAATTGGCCAGATTATCAAAGGTTTCCCACGTATTGCTATCTTGGTCATAGCCCGACCATTTGACGCAAAAGAAGGGTTGGCAGTGAATCACTTCAACGGATTCAATGGACTCCACGGTGTATTCGCCCCTGGGTGGCCGCTGACGGCCAACCATCATTACCCTTTCCGTATACTGAGTATGACGACGCGGCACAGGCTTGGACCCCTTAGATGAGGTCAATTCCTGGTACTGGCTACAACGGCGACGGCTCAGAGACTTGCCGACTTGTTGATTATCAATCCCCACCGATGGGAGCGTGTCCTGTTGCGGATGCCTCTGAGATTTGAGTAGCCGTTGATCAACGGAACCGGAGCCGCTACCATAGCCACTGCTACTGCCTGTGGAATTGCCCCTGGAATCGCGTGTTAATTCCGAATCGTCGAACTTCGTTGCGTGTGCAATGCTCTTCTTCCGTGCTCTCGTCGTAATCCT
Source organism: Drosophila insularis (assembly GCA_018903935.1). NCBI lineage: Eukaryota > Metazoa > Arthropoda > Insecta > Diptera > Drosophilidae > Drosophila > Drosophila insularis. The sequence goes on along the minus strand of JAEIFP010002303.1, from coordinate 11,304,596 downwards.
TCGCTCTTTAAGTTCATAGATATTACTCTGCTGATTGGAATTCAGAGATATTTCGACATTGCGATTTCTCAGTCGTTTAAGTTCAACCGTTATTTTATTTTTGGTTGCTTTTTCGACCGACGACAAAGTGGATTTTGCTTGGCCAGCTCTTGCGGTCATGCTTCTTGTTTGCATTCGGAAATCAACGTGAGTTTTAGCAGTGGACATGTCTTTACAGTTTTTTTGTAACGCACTTCTCAAAATACATAAACAAGCAAAGAACCCGATCTCTCTCTCCTAAGCCAACGTCGACAGTATCACAGGTTGAATTATTCGAATGTCTATTGAAATACGGCCGAACTTAAATGCTTAACTTTTTATTCAAGGCTTGGATTCCCGCTAAATGATGCGTTATTAAAAATCTGTCAAAATATGTCAGTGTTGAAAAACGTAACATTGGTAAAGCTAATAACCAGTGCTGGGAAATAAAAAGTATGGAAAATTCATAGTTTTTTTAGCGTATCATTTCCAAAATAATTTAAAACGATTTTATTCGTTTTTCAGGTTTATAGCAGCCATATTTCCAGCATAATAAGCTAGATTTAGCTTAGAGTAAGGTTTTTGCTTGTTATTCATTTTTTGAAAAAATTAAAATTAAATTCTAAAATTAATGACATAAAATAATTTTAAAAAATTCGGTTCTTATTTTCAGCAAATAATTATCGATATCGATGAAGTAAACACAAATATCGTTATCGTGCGAATTTCACGATAGTGGATTTCAGAACCGCAATCAGCTGTTCCAACGCAACAGTGTGCAAATGAATTGAGTACCACAACAATTAATTTTAATAGTTTCTTAATAAAACAATAGTCCAGTTACACCCATACACACACACTATGTCCTGGTTCCAGTTAAAAAATGTATTACTAATTAGCAAAACAAATCACAGTTCTTGCCTGGTTCAGCTGCTTCGACACTTTACCTCAAGCAGTGGCCAAGAAACTGCGGCTCCAGCTAAACTTCTTGGACCTGCCGATTATAAGATACTTCTTACAACCGAAAATCGTGAACGTTGCTTGGAAAAGTTACGTAATTTGCCAGAATTCCCCCGGCCAAAGTCGATGACCAGCAATAAACATGAAAAGAAAATCGCATCAGTTTTAATGGCCTTGTGCCAGGACAGAGATACGTAAGTTCCAAAGGTGAACAAACCACACTCCACACACACATACATAGATGGAGGTATTAATGATTTACATATCTTCTAATCTCCTAGCAATGAGCTCTCTTTGTTATACACTCGAAGATCACGACACTTGCGGCGCCATGGCTATCAAATCTCATTTCCCGGTGGACAACTCGATGAACAGGACAAAAATTTTGTAGATTGTGCCTTGCGCGAAACCGAAGAGGAAATTGGTTTGCCACGTCAACGCATTGAAGTTTGGGGCGAGGGTAAACAAATATTTTTACCCCGCACATCAGCCATTGTGCCAGTAGTTGGACACATACAGAATTTCCATATCTCTGAGCTGCATTTGAATCTAGATGAGGTTGAGGAGGCCTTTAGCATACCTCTGAACTCATTAATGGCCAGCAAGGCGGCAAAACATACACAATTCCGTGCCGGCTATAGTGGACCCGTCTTTATGGTCGATAATAATCGTATTTGGGGCATCACTGGCTATCTTACTCAAGTGTTTCTCCATTGCCTGTTACCTAAAAATATGCTGCCTGTTTCCCTCAAGACAAACATTAAATTTATACGTCCATATAAATTGCCACCCTAACAGGCAAATCCTCATCATCATCAACAATCAGATACGAAAAACTGAAATTAAACGGATTTTATGCTCAAATGGACAACAAATTCAGGTCAATAACTACAATAAAAGTATAAGAAATTAGTTATAAATTAAGTAGTTAAATTTTTAATATAAGACAATTTATTCATGTGTTCAGATTAACTTTTAAGCTTGTTGAATCGTTTTTATATTAACGACCAGAGGCTTCACAGACCATGCCTATTGTTATTTAGTGAAGCTTTATATATATTTTTGTATAATATATTTTAAATAAAACATGCCGAAAAAAACATAAGTGAAATGTATTGCGATATAGTTCATATCGCCTATTATGGCGAGACAGAAAGTTATACACTAAATTGGTGTATTGCTTGCCTAATCGTTATTATACAGATCGGTGTATATACAAATCCATCAATATTTAATCCCAATTTTTAGATCAAAGTGCCCAAAGGGGGTTTCTCAAATAAATGAATGACTAATTTAAAAATGTTTTATATTTTTGTTTTATTTGTAATTTTTCACTTAAATTCAAAAAATACTCTTCATTTCCTCTTCTCATCTTATTTTCGTTATCTTTTCTTTCATCTCATATTTTTTTTTTTTTTGTTTTTTTCCTTGTTATGAATTAAAAAAAGTAATGTTTAAATCAAAAAAAAAAAAAAATAAAATTTAAAAGCAAACAAAATGGCAAAAGAATTAAAAGAAAAAACAAAACAAAAAAAAAAGGAAATCATAATTTTTGTTTAAAATCTGAACTGAATTATATGTAGAGCCAAACTATATATTAGATATATAGGTGGGTGTTGGTGTGTTCTTGTGTGTGTTTGTGGGTGGGTGTATTTCAAATATAAAATATACTCTAAATAAAATGCAAACAAAAAAAAAAAGCTCAAATCAAATCAAATAAAACAAAAATCAGGGAAAGGGGGGTATAATAGTTACATGTTTCTTAAAACTTGTTAAAAAACAATATAGTGTTTTGTTTTTGTAGTTTAAGTCGTAAATCAGTAAATAAAATTCAATTACGCATAGCTAAATTGAAAAGGCAACACGGCAAAATGCTCTTGCTCGCTATCAAATATATATATATATATATAAATATGCTATGTTGCATGTGTGTTAAGTATACATTTATGTATAAAGTTCCAGTTGTTGTTGTTGTTGGTTTTGTAGTTGTAATTGTCACATTCCACTCAGTTAAATATGTTGTGTGTCCAAGTATATATATATATATAAAAAAACAATGGATCTGTGGTCTATATATAATTGCTGTTGTTGCTTTAAAATGTCTCTTATGTGTTTGTGGGGAGAGCTTTCTTTTTTTTTTTTTTTTTTTGGGGGGGGTGTTACTGCATCATGGCTATACGAAAATTGGTAACCCTACTCCGAAATATCAATTGGAATGGATGTGGTAAACGTTGGCGTCTCCAGCTCCTCATGCTTCTTCATTTTGAGACTCTGAGAACGAAATAGAAAGAACAACACAAAGTTAGAGATTAGAATAAGTCAAAATATGAATCGATATCAATCAAATTCTTTGATTACAACTTAACTAAAAAATTCTAATTGATTTGTTTCTTCCTTTTAAATTAAAAAATTAACATAATTTGTTAAATTCGTGTGTCTATTTTTTCTTGACATATACGATATTTCAATATACATCAAAATAGCACTCAAATCTTATTAAATTTTGTTTGCCAATTTTAAAAACAAAATTATGTATCAGAGGATTGAGAAAATATTCAATTTCCTATGTCAATTGGAACATCTTTCCTCTGCTTCAGGAAATGAGTTTGTAATAAGAGTAACCTGAGCTATGATCTTTATTATTATTGTATCTTATCCCACCTGTTGCAGCTTATAGTGATTGATAATGTCCTGATCGGCTGGGCATGATTGTGTGAAGGCATCCAATTGATACATATGATACATATAACGCCACAACGCCGTCAAATGTGTCTAAAAGAACGAGAAAAGTCATTGAAAAATTTATAATAAATACATTTCAGAATAATTTGGTTTAAAACTCTTACAGGTATCTCAAAATCAACAAAATATTTGCCAGCCACGCGGATATGCTGCAGACGAGGCATTAGTTCACAATCGAAACAGCACATGGTATCGCCTGTTAGGAATCGTGTGTTGCGATTGGCCAAATGATCGTTGATTTTCTTCAAGTGCGATAGCAGCGCATTATTTTTGGCATCATCCTTCTTAACCAGCATCAATTTCAATTTCACATACAGATTTTCAATCAATGTGGCCACATCCTTATCCTGAACAAAAAGATTATAGCCACCGGGTATGTTCTTCATGATATGCCTTTCGATTTTCTCATTCTCCAATATGGCCAAACCATTATCAATCAAAATTGGTGGATGTGTTGCCTCGAAATTGGTACGAAAATCTGGCGGTGGTTTTTGCATATCCACTGTGGTCACCTTTAGGCTAATTGTTTTCAATTCGGCCAATAGATATAAATCCATAAAATATTCCTGACAGAACAGGCAAGCTCCCTTTCGACGTCCATCAATGGTGGATGCCTGAGAGAGAGAAAGAGAGAGAGAGAAGAAATTGAGATTAAATATCGATCTTTATGGAACTGGTAAATACTGATTTGAATTAGTTAACCAAGTATATCGAATATTGGTTACGTAATGCTAAGGTTTCATACATTGCGGTCGCAGGTATTCCCAGTTTTTCATTTCATTTCATTTGTAAAATTCGCGTGCCAGCAATTACTGATAAATAAATCAAACAAAAAAGCTCTTAACGAAATAAAACAACATAATTTCAATCATGTGACATCATCATCATCATCATGATCGTCATCGTCATCGCCATCATCATCATCATTTGCACTTCACATTTGTGTTCAAGTCAGTCGAAACATTTGTTTTTCTTGTCGCGTGATGAATTATTGACACTGAGTGGAAAGGTGTGTGTGGGAGGGGGAGTGGGGAGGAGAAACTCTCTTCTGGACAGGAAACGCCTAAAAGCTAAAATAATTTCAAGTCTTCTTCATTTCGGATGCACGAAAGAATTTTTATTAATTATATATACATACATACATACATATGTATGTATATAAATAGGTTTTACCCAAATCTAAATGATTGATCAAGTTTGTTTTTGTTCGAACAATCTTAAATTATTTAAATATATGTCGAAAGAAATCATCTTTAAGGCAAAATACCCTGTAACCAGCATTAATGGAGTATATTCGATAGGGGAAAGAGAAGAACCGATAGCTCTCTGCCACACTAATGCATGATAGAAATGTGATAGAGAATAAGAGCGAGGGGGGAGCAGATACAGTTACATTGAAGCTCTCAATTTATTTAGGGTACTCTGACTTCGTCACCATCTTGGAGCCCCCCATATGAAATTATTTTCTTAATATTGTTTTTGGTTTTGGCAAATGCCAAGGCAAAGTCACCCGCAGCAGCAGCCCCCCAAATGACTGATGATGATGTCATCTTTGTTTCTCTCAGTGTGTTTAGTTGTGTGAAGTTTACTTGTTGCTGTTCTTGTTGTTGTTGCCGGCTTAACTTCAATGGCCCCAAAACGTTAAGCAGCCGTCAAGTATTGAATGTGCGTGTATATGTATGTGTGTGTATGTATCTGTGTTTGTCGAAATGTGTATATTAGATAAGCACATGCATTGATGAGTCTTTACAAACTAAAAAGTTTACAGAACAGAGAGAGCGAGTGCGAGAGAGAAAACAAGTGTTGCCAGACCCTGTATTCGATCATCATTAAATTAATATTGTACGTATGACACACACACAAATAGGGAGGGGAGTACAGAGAGATATTATTTTAGATATTAAGAATTGATAACATCTTTCATTTGATCAAGAAATTGATTCATCTATATAAATGCAAAAAGAAATATATTTGACGTTATTTGAAGTTCAGAAAAATTGAGTAAATCGTCAAATATATTAATAAAGAAATAAATAGAAGATACAAAAAATGTACATATGTATATACTGTTGAAAAGGGTTTATAAATTCCGTTTGACATTTTAGTCATTTTCTTTCTCTTTTTTACACATATATTTAACAGTTTTAGAATTATAAAATTATTAAGTGTAAGAAGATGAAAGAAAATGGCTAAAAAGTCAATATTGTTAGAGGACGTTAAATAAGGTTGCCCTCATGGTTTTCTAATAAAAATATCCTTCTCAAGGCCTACTCCCCACCCCGCCACCACTCACACTCCATCTCTTTCAATTTTTATTGCCTAATAAGTTAATTTAATGTTTTCATTTAGTGTACAAAAATGTAGGTGAGAATTGAATTTTGATTTAGATCACTTAATTTTGGAAACGCTTCAATTAAAAGCAATAAAATGTTGGTAATAAGAAGTTAATTAGCATTTAGCCCCGATTACTCCAACGACGACATTCAACAGGTATGTATACATTATGTACATACAAATATACCCTTTAAAAAAGTGAGACTATATTCATTTCAAGCATTAGAATACCTCTCTCCCTCTGTTTTAAAGGACATTGCCTTTATCTATGCTTAGTGACTTGTAGTCTCACCCCCACCATCCTCTTTAAATACTTCTCCATTAGTTTTGAAAGGGTATATCAATTTCTGCGTGCTAAACATAGCTTCCGGTATTGAAATTTTGTTGTTGCTTTGTTTAGTCTTTTTGCATGAGTGCTTAAATGGTTAATTTATGCATAAAAAGAAAGATTACTATTATTTTTTGATAGTATTATTATTATTATTACGAACTGTGTGTAATCAGCACGTAATAAATGGAGGCTAAAGTAGAGTAACGACGACGACCTGAATAAAAAGTGACACGTTAATTCTGATTTCTTTCATCACGAAGTTTGTTTATTGCAAGTGCAATTTTAATAGTGCAACAAAAAAAAAAAAAACAAAAACAAAAACATTACGTCAAAGGTCACTGAGCAATGGAAATAGAAATGACGAGTGAGAGAGACTGCCAAGTAGTGACAGACAGGCCCCAAAAACAGTTAACAAAATGTCAAATGGTGAATGGCCAACAACATTTCGTGTATGTACATACATACATACATACATACAGACAGACAAATAAATACATACATACATACATGTATATAGATCTGTATACAGATACAAACAATTCAATTATTGCAGCGCATATGACGAGAGATCTTGAAAAGCTCCTTTCGTTTTTGATAGATTATTTTTGGCAGTCAGTCAACCTTGAGAAAACGAAACAGAAGCTTTCTTCTTCTCCATCCCACTCTCTCTCTCATTCCATCGTTAGTTGTCGACACAAAAATATTTTCTATATCTTATCAAAGACCCAGCGGAAGTTATCGCACCAACATTTACGATGAAGTAATAGCCAAAATAATAATAATACAAAAACAAAAAAGAAACCGAAACAAAACGTGGAGAATTATAATCAACGCAAAGTACCTTCAGCACAAATGTACCTATACCAATACATATACATACATATATCATATATGTATGTATGTATGTATGTCTGTTTATATATTTCATTCCATTTATGAAAATATGTACACGTTGGTTGTGATATCTGGACGAAATATTTTCAAAAAGTTATTTTCTAAAGACTGAAAAAACTCGCTAGAAAAGTAGGATCCCCTTAAAACAGTTTTCTTTATATGTATGGAAATTATTAAGCATAACTATTGGCCATTGAACACCTTTTGACCACACCTCTGATTAGCTGCGATGCGACTCTTCTTTTGTTACCATCGTATCTTGACCTAAATTGGTAATGGGCTAATGAGTTTCTATATAAGACACAAGTTATACATATTATTTTCCACCTTCTTTTCTCTTCATTTGACTTGGATTTAATTTTAAGGTGTTAGGTAATTAACACTATAATATACTAAAAGATTTATGCCGCCACGAATATGTTTTTTAAGCTAAACAGATGTTCTTTTTAGACCTCTTCCCTTATAAATATTACCTTTTTCCACTGTCACTTTGTTACAGCAGTCTTTTGTTTTTTATTAAAGAAATTTCTCATATTTCTTTCATTTCCTCTTTCCCTGGTAACAAAAACAACATCTCCTTCCCCCAACATTGAACATTTGTTGTGTTTTTATGTTTTTTGTTGTTGCTTTTTTTGTTTTTTGTGCCAAGGAGGCGGAAAACTCTGCTGCACACACGAGAAAAACCTGTTTAGCGTTCAATGCTTTTTGTTGCACACAGTTGATCAATAATTTCTATGCACACATTGAATTTTTATTGACTGAGACAAAAAGAATGGGAAAGTGATTATCTTGAAATTGATGGATTGAAAGCGATAAACTAACTTAAAGTCGTAATTAATAATGGGAAAATATGCTATATAGTTTCACAATCTGAAAAGATCTTTGTATAAGACCCCATGGATAATATTATTTTGTCTAAACTTAAGTAAGAATCATAATTATCTAAGTTGTAATTATCCTATATTTCCTATATTACCTATATATAGGTCTGAGATCCTAATCCATTTGAATATTCTTCTCAACTGCATATTCTCTCTCTTGTACTTGGACTTTGTGGACCAACTGTAAAATTTGTATTAATGCTTATAGCCTTAGTGTTGTTGCCTTTGCCTGCACGCGCGGAACGAGCTGAGGAGCAACAACAAATAACAACTTCAATTCACTCCCAGCTTTCGCGCAATGAAATTGAACTTTCACTTTTTTCTTTCTCTTTCTTTCCTTTTAATATTGTATAAAACAAAAAAATGATAAAGACGAACCTTCTTCTCTTGGAAAAAAAAATTTAACAAATTGGGAAAAATGGAAAACTAATCAACAGGTGCGCCTTTAGTTGACACACCAGAGAGAAAGAGAATAAGAGCGGGACAGCAAGAGAGCGGTATGAAAACAGGAAAAGGGAGCGGAACAGTTATTGCTCATTGCATATTGGGGTTCGGCTTTGGAGTTTTGTTTGGTTTACAGATTAGTCATCATCTCCAACAACAACACTGACACCTCTCTCTCTCTCTCTCTCATTTCTGCCCTAGTCTGCAAAGTCGTGGGCGTACTACAACACTTTTTGCCATGACGTAGTCTTTCTAAAATATAAGTAATTGAGTTGAGAAATATTACTGTACTCAGAGTTTGAAGATAAAAAACCACAAACACACACACAAACACAGACATATTGTACGCATACATTGACCGAATATGAAGCACATTCTTGAGCAATTGGCGCAAATGAAATATGATTAAAGTTTTATAACAGATAAGAAAACAAAATGTATAGAACAACAAACAGAACTACAAAATAAAGTTTTTTTTACAAATTGTTGGCATCATTGCTAACATTTGAGGCCTCTAATCAGAGATGGCATCATCTATAACGGTTTTTCTCACGCCCTCAATGCCCTCCCCAACACACACCCACTCATTTAACTCATAATGAAAAATTAGAATTCAATTATTATTTATTTATATTGTGTGTATTGTATTAAATATATTATTGACGCTCTGGCGCGTCTGGCTGTATAGTTTAATAAACAATTGGAATTACAAAACGATTTGAATCCAATTATAATATTATTAAACTCCAAAGTATCATTTAAACACTAGACTAAACATTTGAAATTATCTTTCTTTTCTGGAAAGGAATCAAATCGAGAGGGAAACTAACAATTTTTATCCTTTTTGTATCATTTTGTTCAACATTTATCAAAAATTATTATCATATTTATTATGTTTTTTAGAGTTTTTCTCAAAGAAGTATGGCAGCACTGATAGGTAGGTGTAAATGTGTGTCTGTGTGTGTTGAAGTATGTGTATTTGCCGAGTGGCTGATAGAGATGATGATGATGGCATGAAGAAGAAGAAGGAGAAGGAGGAGGAGCAAAGAAGCAGCTGGAGGAAAAACCTGTTTTGGTCAGGCAAAACAGACAAATAATAAGGAGAAGAAAAATATAAAAAAAAAATAAAGAAAAGAAACGTTTGCTGGGCTGTTGTTCTCTATTTCCATTTCTATTTGCATTTTCTCTTTGCACATCACACACACACTATAATTCCACACACTTGCATGCGCTCTCACCTTTATGATCAATTCAATTTCGGGTACATCAAATTTGCTTCCATTTGTTGCCTCCACAGCGGGTTGCGTCTCAACTTCCTCGGTTGACATGCTGCTGCTTTCCTTGTTGTAATTTATATATATAAGTTTTTATGTTTTTTTTGTTTTGTTGTGCTAATTTGTTTTTGCTAATTTACACACACAAACACATGCACAGAGAAGGGCGAGACACTATAGAAAGAAAGAAATGAGTACACAATTGATGAGAGCTATCTTAAAATGCTGTTCAATGCTTTGTTTCAATGTTTGATTCAATCACTTGAAAAAAATAAAATAATAAATAAAATAAATTACAAATGACAGAATTCCACCGCACGTTCGAAAATGTAAATCGAAAATGCTCTTTTGTTCGATGAACTAGTGCTGGCAATAGCATCGATACGTTATATCGGTTTGAGCTATCGAAAAATTACAAATCACTGTTATTATATTGTTGTTCAATTCCCAGTATTATATGCCGGCTACTTATTTAATAAATATTAGTATTATTATTAGTATTCTTAGAATAAATAAAAAGCCAAAACCGTTTTAATGTTGTTCTAAAGGCAATCTTTTATGAGTCTATAATGCAAATTATCAGACTGGGTGAGCGAGTTGCTTTTTACCGGCTCTTTTTAACATACTGAAAAGGTGCCAAATTTATTATACCGTCAATATTTTTTTTCCAATCTACAAAGGTTAAAATTCTCCAAAAACAAAAATCGATTCGCCCATTTATACAAAAAACAAAAAAAAAACACTGACTAACCAGGATTCCGAATAACTAATTTGTCTATAAGATTTCCTTTTTTTAAATGATGATCATGTATTTTATACAAATCCATACCATATAACATACCGGGTAAATGAAAATTAGTGTCTTACAAAAAAAAGAGGCCGTTTCAAAGCCAATATATATATAAAAAAAAATCCAGAATAAACAGAAGTACAATTTCTGTTACAAAAGATACAAAATGTGTACTTTTACTTCTAGAAAATGATTCAATGACAAACGGCTCCTTTTATCGCCATTTTGGGTTACTTCTTTTGCTTCTTTTTCTCTAATTCTTCTTCCTTCTCCTTTTCGATAATGTTGACAAACTCCAGAATAACACTACGGTCGAGCATTTTTAAAGGCTTGCCATTCTCCATAATAGCCAGTTCCAGATTATTTTGACCCGACTGTGCCACCTCAAGGAGTGCCCGAATAGCCAGCTTGACGGCACCGTGCTCGGTGGCCACATCCTCTTCGCGATAGTTCTTCTCAAAGAACTCTCGCACTACCTTCGCCGATCGTCCTGTAGCATTTGCTTTGTACTCATAGAAAATGCCCGAGGGCTCAGTTTGGAATAAATGCGGTGAGCCATCGGTATCGAAACCACCAATCAGGCACGAAATACCGAACGGACGACGTCCATTGCTTTGCGTGTACTTTTGCTTCAATTGTGCAATGAATCTTCGAGAGAAGGCAAGAAAACAGTCCATACAATTAAAGCAACATTGGGATGGGGGACAAATTATTTTCGAACTTACCTTGTAATGTACTCGAGGGTCACGGGATCTTCGACATTTAGTCGATGACTCTGGCATTCCACCTGGGCGCGATTGATTAGGATACGTGCGTCTGCAGTTAGACCGGCAAAAGCCATTACAACATGACTGTCGAGCATACAGATTTTGCGCACTGTGCGATCCTCCTGGAGCTTGACCATTGATTTCTTCTCAACGCCGAGTACCACACAGTTTCCTCCACGGACACCAACCTATAAGCCATGGCAATATATATTTATATATACATATGTATATGTAAAATGGATTAAAGAAAACCTGCAATTTCTTACCGCCGTGGAGCCCTTGCGAACCGCTTCTTGTGCATATTCAACCTGAAGCAAATGGCCATCAGGAGAGAAAATTGTTACAGCTCGATCGTAGCGTGCAGACATCTTTTAATCACTTGAAACAAAGCAGGGTCTATAGATTGGCAATGACAATTCTATTTTCTTGTACGCACAGCGTTTAAACAAAACTCTTCGGTCGGCAAAAAACTTTGTGATTTGCTGGGCAATGATGATGCTTTTTTTGAGAACTAACAATCGATAGGCAAGACACGATAAGTTGTCGGTAAGCAGTAATTATCACCAGGGATGCAGAAGCCTGTGACTAATATTCGGGGGGATTACTCACCCTAGATAGAGAAAGAAATAGAGAGTAAATAAATTTGCAAAATTCTGCATGTAGAATTTATTATTTAAATATTTGTTACTTTTTAATATTCGCATGAACACGTTCGAAGTTCCAAATCACTGAACCAGTTCCATGTATTGCCCAGTGGCTCTGCGATTTAAAGAAAAAGAGAATCAATGCCAGCCCTGGCACCGTTTCAGTGCATTTGTTTTTTTTTTTGTTTTTGTCTACGAGAATTGTGTGATTTTTCCTATTAGTTTATTTACATTTGTCTAAGATTGTAAAATGTTGTAATTGTCGTCATCGTCGTCGCTAATGAGTCAAGACAAATACTCAATTGTTAATGTTATATTACGCTGCCAATACATAAACCCCATAAATTGGCCAGCTCCAGCTGATCAGTCCCATTTAATGTTGAGCATTCTCACACCTGCTACGAAATAAAAGGAATTATTTACAAAACTTGCACTTGTAAAAGAATTAAACATTGTCAGACTGATTATATAATACAAATTTCAAAGATAATGGCGATGCCAAGAAATTTACTAGGAAGGATCTGTAAGTAAATCGAATACATTCGAAAGTAATGATGTATCTTATGTGTACGCGTTTATGTGTGTATGGCTGTGTATGCGTGTGGTCTGCTGTGTGTGTGTGTGCGTGTGTCTAGTCTAGATTTCCATGTCAATGTCTGTGTCTGAATGGGGATTAAATTTCCATTGTAGGAAATTAATATTAAAAACAACATGTGTATATACATATATATTCATTCTACCTATATCATGTTTGAGTGTTTTTTTTTTTTTTTTTTTTCCAGACGCCATTAAGGCACACGATGGCGGGGTCACCAGTCTGGATTTAGGTGAAACTGGCCGTGTGTTGGTCACTGGCGGCGAAGATCGAAATGTTAACCTTTGGGCCATTGGCCAGGATGATTGTTTTATGGTTAGTTAAGTCCTTAACCATTTGACTTCACAGATTCACATAATCTTTATTCCACAGTCTCTAACCGGTCACAATCGTTCGATTGAATGCGTTCGTTTTGCCTATAAGGATAATTTTGTCTATTCCGCAGACGATATTGGCATTATAAGACGATGGGACCTGAATGCACAGAAAATCTATTCAACCCTAAATGGTCATATGAAAAGTGTTCGTACATTAGATTTTAATCCATCTGGTGAATATGTAGTCTCTGGCAGCAATGATACCACAGTTCGGTAAGTCTTAAGTCATGATGACATTGATCAATAATATCATAATCCATATAGTTTATTGTTGTGTTGAGATATTGTTTAAATTATGTGGCCTGTTGAATGCCACGTAACATTTTCTGTGCTTAACTTTTCATCAGTTCTAAAATGATCCAAATTTTTAGGAATATATTTCCTCTATGAAATTGGCAGAGAAATAAAATCTCCTTTTTCTGGATCTCTGTAGACTATGCAAAACCTGATGTCCATAAGAAAATTCTAAAGATATAGCATTTAAAAATAAAATTGTATACAAAACTAGCTTCCAATTTCCCATCCGATTCATAGACACTCGTTTAACAAGTAAATCTCTGCTAGAGGATAAATAAATACATTTAAAGATACATATACATACATATGTATATAGAAAATCTATGTATATGTTATAGCAATAAAGCATTGAAAAATAACATTCTATTAAAAACTGTGGTCTGATCCGACTTGTCGACAGAAAAATCTCTTTCAAAGCAAATGATTCAGAAAAACATTAATTTTCTTAGTCGCAACAAGTGAATCATTTTGTTGCTTAGTCTTGATAACTAGATTACTTAATATCTGACTAATAAAGTCTAATTTACTCTCATTTTATTGATAGAAAATTTATGTAGAGGCAATGTAGAGAATGCATTTTATTTTCCTCAAGAAATACAGGCATAGTAAAAGAAAACTTCTGTTTAGTACATAGTTAAAACTGAAATGGCAATACTAACGGCTATCTCACTCTATAACACAAGAAAGATAAGATCTAAGAGTATTTTAGGGTACATTAAATATATGACCATCTATTTGTAAAATCAATTTTTTACACTTTGGAAAAATTTTTTTACATTAATTCTTCTTCGACATAGTTAAACATTTAATTTATGCAAATTTAAAAAAATAGTCAATTTTATTAAGTTCAAAACAGACAAACGAACATTTGTGTGTGAAATAATATGTTAAGAATGTATGTATGTATTAGAAAGCTACCACCAAAAATTGGTTATGGTTAAGTTCTTATCTCTCTGCCTTCGACTCCGTCTTCCTGTCTTGCTATCTTGCAATTGTTTACAATTTGGCTGGAGAGCTCTTCAGATCCACATAGGCACCAGAGATGACTTCTTTTCCCGTCTCCACAACCGTGGTAAGGAAGTGTATGCGTGTGCCAGCCTGCCACATATCGACCTTAAGAGTTTGACCGGGAAGCACAGGGCCAGAGAAACGCACTTTGATTGCCTTGAATAGATTGGCATCGTTATCAGCATATTTGCTGAGAACGGCACGCAGTGAAAAGCCCAGAGAGCAAAGGCCATGAAGAATGGGTGTTTTGAAGCCGGCAATTAGAGCAAAACTGGGATCAATATGCAAGGGATTCAGATCACCCGATAGGCGATAAAGGGCAGCTTGATCTGCACTGGTTGTGTATTGAATTGATGAGTCGGGCGATCGTTTGGGCACAGGTGCCAATGGTACAACATCAGAACTGGGTTCCTTTTTGCCACCGAATTTCCCAGCACCGACAACAAAGATGCAACTTTGATTCTTGACCACAAGACGTCCATTCTCATCGAACGATTCACAACTGGTCACCACAACGGCTCCGGAACCCTTATCCATGACATCAATCACCTTGCCCTTGGTAGTTAGAGTACCCTGTGTGGGCAGATCATCAGTAATTTCCAAATATTGCTCTCCATGCAGTATATTGGTCAGATCAGCTCCGCTGTGTGGCAAAGCATTGCCCACCAGAGGATGGCTCATGCTCAACAATAGACCGGGTAGAACAAAGAATGATGGAATGGGTGAAAAGCCGGCATCATTCTCGTACAGGAAACGCAAATCCTGGCTATTCTTTGTGGTCGCTCCAATACCCAGAGCATACAATATAAGCTCACGGCTAGCGAATGTAAATGTATCCTCAACGGCATCCTTATCACCATTCTTTAGATTCTCCAACACTTCCAGCAGGGAGCCCGAGGCATGGGCAATGGCCTCCAAATGCTTGGCCTGCGACATATCGGTCACTTTGGACCATTGTTTCTCCACATATTCGAGGGTCACTGTGTCCCCAATGGTGGGTCGCAAAACTGCTCCCTTACCACGGGCTGTATGCACTTTGGTGGCCCAGCCGGCAGCGCTTTCAATGTAGCTGCCTTTAAGAAACAAATTTTTGATATTCGTTTGAATGAAATGCATAAAATACGGCTGACTTACCATTATCCTCGCAAGATTCGTGGCACAGGTAAGCCACCACTGGGGCAATCAAATTGGGTTTCAGCTCATTGAAGAGAATATCGGGCAAAATGCCTTCAGTCATGCGACTGGCTGCAGTTGGTATAATCACATTGCAATGGATATTGTTCTTGGCACCCTCGATGGCCGCTGTATTGGCCAAGCCAACTAGACCCATTTTTGCTGCCGAATAGTTGGCTTGACCGAAATTACCATAAATGCCCGAATTTGACGATGTCATAATGATGCGGCCATAATTTTGCGATTTCATATGGGGAAATGCTGCCTGAGTGCATTTGAAACTGCCCTTCAAATGGACATCATGCACCAGATCCCAATCCTGATCGGATGTCTTCACAATGCTGCGATCACGCAGAATTCCAGCATTGTTAATCAGTATATCCACACGGCCAAAGGCCTTAATGGCAGTCTCAATGACCTTTGATCCATCGATAACTGAATTGTAATCGGCTACTGCTTCGCCTCCAGCAGCGCGAATTTCTTCGACCACAATATCAGCGGCACGCTGTGATGCCCCCTCACCGGAATGGGTACCACCCAAATCATTGACTACCACTTTGGCACCTCGTGAAGCCAATAACAAAGCATATTCCCGGCCGAGACCAGCTCCGGCTCCAGTTACTACAGCCACACGGCCATCGTAGCGCAAATTTGATGTTGACATTATAATGCTTCAATTATGTGGTTGGAATCCTCTTAATTCTCTCTGTGAAATTAATAGAAAATGAAATTGAATAATTTTTATCGCCCAAGAGCTCTCTAAATAAATCGTCTTTCTCTCTCTGTCTCTGGGTGTGTGTGCGTAAGTGATTGCCTATAAAATTAAAGCACTTGACTTGTCCAATGGTCCAAGTCCACACAAGTCTTGCCCGCACCCCTTTACCCCCTTCCCTACAAGCCGTTCCAAAAAGCATTCATCATCTTGATGCAGCAAGTCCCCCTTTACTTACATGAATCCCGAGCGGTTAGTAGCAGACTAACTTTGCTTCTATCCAACTCCTTTAATACCACCAAAGACTAATCGGGCACAAACACAAACACAGGTACAAAGTGCAGTCTTTCCAGCGATAGAGATAAGCGTTTTGCATTAGTAACAAAAACAATGTTTCGAATTTGTCGAGAAACGGTAACTCTAGCAATAGCCCAGTAAACATTTTTAGTAGCTAAAGAGAAAAAAAGCTAAATCAACGGCAGTGAAATTTAACGTCAAAAAGTAATGTTTATTCATTAATATAATGTGTTGTGTTTAAAGAAATAATACGAATATATTTTTTAAATCTGTTAATATCCTATTGAATTGGAGTACTAGCTCTTTCTACCAATTAAATTCTAATAATTTGTAATAAAAAATATATACCTGACGTATGAGTAATAAAAATAACACATACGACATGGAGTTCCGTTTTTAGGCTGAGGTTTCTGTTGTAGCCAAATTTTCATAATTAATCCTGCATTTATAATATATATGTACCTATATATTTTTGTTTTTCTTAGCCTTTGGGATGTACAAGATGAAAACAAATGCATTAAAGTGTATCGTGGGCACATGTACCATGTAAATTCGGTGAAATTCTCTCCTGATGGTCTTTGGATAGCCTCTGCTGGTGTAGAGGGTTCCATACTCATTTGGGATATACGAAAGAGCAAACAGATTATGGAATTTATAGCCGAGCCACCGAAAACACCAATCACTTGCATACAGTTTCATCCGTTTGAATTTTTATTGGCTGCCGGTCGGGCCGATGGAACAGTTTCTATATATGATTTAGAGCATCAACAGCTTGTTTCACAAACAAGTCATTTCTATGGCCAGGCCATTAAGTGTATAACATTTAGGTAAGTTTACGATTGATTATCCAATTTTATATTTGCACTTAATTCTTAAATTACATTTCCAGCGAGAATGGTGAATGTCTTTTTGTGGGAGGTGTGGCAGGTATATCGGTTATTGGCTGGGAGCCAAATCGAGAATTGGATCACATTAAAAGCAATTGGACATGTTTGGGTGACATGAAGGTTCTTAAGAATAAGCTGGTAAGTTGCTTAGACTAATTTCAAATTATAAATCTATAAATTTTAAATATACACACTTGCAGATCTGTGGTTGCTATGAGGTTGATACTGTGTCCGTTAATACGGTTAGTTTGGATCGTGTTATACCATTCTATCAGCCAGCCAATGCCCAGCCAAATTTCAAGCATAACTCAACGAATCGAAAAAGTTTCTCGCGTGGCAATCAAACGTTTCGAATATCGTTGGGTAGTGGCTCAAAGCCGGCTCAAGTTCAGGAAGAGCATGAGGACAATAGGAGTCCCAATTTGAGCTTGGAGGTTGTCAATGAGGCAGTTTTGGAGTCGATAGAAACATCACCAGCATCATCCCTGACATCATATGTCAACCAGCCATCCACAACAGAGCCCATTTATCCCGATCCCAATCTGAGGCACACAAAATTCACCAGAGTTCCAGTTACCGACAATATTGCCTATAATATTGAGGCAAACTATGGCTATGGATTGGATGTAACAACGACGGCCAGCACCACCAGCCGATTAATGCATGTGAATGGTCCGAGTTCGTTGCAGGTGCCGGACGACTATAATGTATACACCTCGATTGAGAAGGATGATGACAGATTGGATGTACACGATGTCGAGTATAATCCAAATGATAGTAATCCCCTAATATTAACAAATTATGATAATTTTGATATGACTGAAGATTTTCCAGTTAATCAGAATTTGAATTATTTTGAAAGCAATTACAAGGCAATGCCAGCTGCCCCCACAATCAATGCAACGTCCAAGTTAATTAAGAAACCAGCATCGACCACAGTTCACAAACGGACCACAGGGGGGATCGGCATCGGTGGCAGCAGTAGTACGAACAAAGCCACATCGGCATCCATATTTGGTAATAATAAGCTTAGCCAAGTGTCTTCGGTTAGCTCAATGGAATTGCACAATCTGAAGGATAATATGGTATTGAAAAAGTCCTCATCGTCGAATGTGGTAAATAAAAACAAACGTACAATGGGCTCATCGAGTCAATTTTATAAAGAGAATACAATGCAGAAGAATATTAATGTTGAGATCATTACAAAACCACCGATAAGATCACGGACCACACTTGATATGCGTACGACGCGACAAAATAAAACTCAGGAAAAGCAAACACAGGTAAATAAATGATAAATATTAACAGCATAATGCCATAAAATCATATTTTATTCTATAGCCAATGAGCTATCGCCAGGATTTGAATGATCATTATGAATTTGATGCACTATCGCGACCACATGAAGCTGTCCTACAGGAATTAAGCAATAGGCAAACAAGCCTCGAGTTATTAAGAAGTCTAACACGGTAAGCGAATCAATTTTATATTTAAAATGAATGTTCATTTTTGTTTTTGTTTTGTTTTTTCCTTTTGTTTAGCTCACACGATGTACTCGGAGCATTAAGGCAGGCCAAAAATAATGGACGATCAATTTTTATTGATCTTCTTGGTGCAATAATTGAAAAACCGTAAGCAATATTAATGTTCTTCTAATAATAATACTTATAAAATATATATATATATATAAATTGAATTTTCAGTTCGTCATGGAACTTAGATTTTTGTACATTTGTTTTACCCGAAATTTATGAGCTATTGCAAAGTCAGCATAAATTGTAAGTAAAATATTATGAAAATATAATGGATTATTACTAATATTATCTCTCTATTTATGCATTTTAGCCACTTCACAAGAGCCTGCGATACATTACGCATTATACTATCAAACTTCTTGCCCACCATACAAGAGAATCTGGATTCGTGGGCTGCCAATGGTTTGGGTGTAGATGTCACCCGTGAGGATCGTCAACGTAAATGCGCCGAGTGCCAACGTTGGTTAATTCAAATAAAGAATTTACCTGAAAGTATTCATCTTGGTTCGACGCTGACGCAATTGCAAAATATTATTGTATTCTAAAATGTTTTTATAAACATTTTTTTTTGCGCAATAATCAATTGGCAGCTGAGCAGCAGCGGTTCCTTTTAAATGCAAAAGTAAAAGAAAACAAAACAAAAAAAAAAACCAACAACAACAACCACCCACGGATTGTGAAGCATTAATAAAAAAAAAACACATTAGTCATTTAATGATTTATTCTATTAATTTGTTATTGCAACTAATTTATAATTTATCTTACATATTATGATTTACATTATTTTAAGGCTAAAACCATTTAAAAATATATTTAAAAAAAAACCAACACAATTTTACTCTTTTTTGTAAGTTTTTCACCAACAACTAAAGAGGAGATGATATAAAGACAATCAGGGCCAGATTTAAAAGGAAATGCCTTCCTGATCACTCTTAGAAGATCTTCAAACACAACCAAAGCTATGTCGGGAATTAGTAGTACTTCTCGTGGATATAGTTTTATTACAACAAAACATATACAGATTAATATGTTTTAATCATTGTAAAGTTAATTTATAGGAGGTAAATTGACTATTTAATTTAATTTGATAAATTCTGCAAATTCTCAAAAAATCTTAACTTTGCCCAATTTTAACCGATTTTTAAAAGTGATATCTCCTTTTATTCCTTCTAAATACTATTATTTTATTGGAAAATAAAACAAGCTGTTTATGAAGATATCTTTTTAAGAGAGACAAAACAAGCCTAAGAACGGTAATTTATTCCAATAAACTTTATTTTCATGAAGTTCTAATTTTATAAATTTTTAAAGTATTAAAAAATTCAGATCTTTATTTTCAAGATAAAATAATCTCGTTCAATCTGCATTAAAAACTCGACTACTTTATTTTTTAAAATTTTTGCAAAATATAATGAAGATCATGATTTTGTTTTAAAAATCGAATCGAAATTTTTTTCCCCGATTTCTGTCTGATAACATTTTAAAATATCTTGAAGTGAAATCTAATTAAGGTATAACTTATTGAAATAAAGCCTGAGGAAAATGGGCAAATTGACTTTAAATTTATTTTGAAATCTGTAACTTCGCAAAGTTTTAACCGATTTTTAAAAGTGATATTTTATTTGAATGCCTTTTAAATTAGTTTTAAAAGTAAAACTATAATAACGCTTATTAACACGTTACCTTTCCAAGAGAGATAAAAAAATTCCAATGGCCAGAAAATTGTTCCAAAAAACCTTAAAGTCATGATAATTTGGTAATTTTAGGGGTATTTGAAATTGTATTTTGTATTTTTTTAAATTAGAATAATGTCTTAAAATCTCGAACTTAATTTTTTGCCAATTTTCGCAAAATATTGTGCAATATACATCATAAAATTGAAATTAATTTTTGCAAATATTGAAGCATTTTATGCCATTTGAAAATATACGAGATTCCAATTTAATTGGTATATAATTTTTGAAATCGGTTGTAAATAAGCCAAAAACCATTGCAAATTGTTTTCAACCGATTTTCATTCATTTTATAACTTTTAAATTGGAATCTGATCTTCTACTAGGCATTATGACCCCGAAAACTTATATTTGAGTTATTGGATTGCTACACGGTCAACGCAAGGACTTAATCCGGCACTGAAACTAGTCCAAGATTAGGAAAGAGAAAAAGTTTCCATTTTCATGGAATTCCACTATGAAAGAGAGTTTGTTCAATCTTTTGCAGCAA
Organism: Drosophila insularis; assembly: GCA_018903935.1. Lineage (NCBI taxonomy): Eukaryota > Metazoa > Arthropoda > Insecta > Diptera > Drosophilidae > Drosophila > Drosophila insularis. The sequence goes on along the minus strand of JAEIFP010002303.1, from coordinate 11,283,413 downwards.
AACAAAGAAAAAGTCTTAAAGTTGTTTGCCTATGTTCCATTCTCTTTTTAGGTTTAGTTTATGTATTAACTTGTTAGTTAGTTAGTCCAATTTGTTTTATGTTGCATAGAGAATTCTGTTCCTATGTCTGTGCGGGATCATCGGAGCGTGGCATGGGGTAGCTAGTTGGCTAATATCCGGATTGAATGTATAGGGAGAATGTCAAGAGAAATGCAGATTAGATTGTACTAGAACAGTGGCGGGGGAAGGCAGGGGTGCCACGCCCATATACAATGCACTGCACTGAACACTAGTCAACTCGGCATTGGGTTTTGCATTTTGCACTGCGGTTGACTACATGAAACTGGAATTGGAGTGATCAAAAATGGGTGTGGGGTTTGTTGTGAGTCGGGGATGGGAGGAAAGGGAATTGGTCGCCAAAACAATTGCCTTTTGAAGTTCAACTCAGCATATCGCCGGCTCCCATTGTGTGGCTCCCTAGTTCCCTAGTTGCCCTACCTATCGATAGTGCAATGTTTAATTACACTGATATGCTTAGGTCAGTCCATTTTGGTAAATCATTGCAAACGGTTGGATTAAGTCTCGAAATGCTGCAGGACAAGTGGATACCATGCCTTTACATCCTGGTACAAATTTTGATAATTGCTTGCGGAGAACCTTACGAGGGTCTGGACAGCAATGGCAATCGGAATGCCGAGGAGCAAGCGGACAGTGGATTGGATAACTACAGTTTGGTGGACAACATACGATTGCCCAATTCTGGGCAGACAAAACAAATGAAAATCATGAAGTATCCCAGCGACTATGCTGACTATGATTACTATCTAAATGCACGACGAGGATTAATTGATAAGGATCTGAATGTTGTTGCTGGTAACGGTGGTAAAATGTCCTATGGTGAAACAACATCGATAAACCGACCAACCGCTGAGGTCAGATCTTTGCCATGGTATGGTCAAACTAATAAACCAACTGGCAGTATGCCCTTATATCCATCCAGATCGTATGATCCGTATATACGACGTTATGATAGGTGAGTTATTGCTTTTGCTTCTCCTGAACCTTGACTTAATTATATCTCTTCCACTCCGGTCCAGGTTCGATGAGCAATACCATCATCGCACTTATCCGCCATATTTTGACGATATGTATATGCATCGCCAGCGTTTCGATCCCTATGACAGCTATAGCCCTCGAGTGCCTCAGTATCCTGATCCCTATGTCATGTATCCGGATCGTTATTTGGATACGCCCACAACCAGAGATTATATCAAGTCGAGACGTGCCTATATCGATGATGTGCCACCTGTGGACTCTTTTAATTTTAATGCTAAATATAATCCACATAAATTGCCAGATCTAACATTGCCCATGCGGAACGAGCGTGTCGTCTATTATGCTCATCTGCCGGAAATTGTTCGCACTCCGTATGATGTGGCTCGTTCAGAGGATCGCAACTCGGCAGCCCTGATCATGTCACCTTCATCTTCATCCTCATCCTCATCATCCGGCTCTGCCTCCTCCTCGTCGTCATCCGCCTCATATAAACCAAATAAAAAGAAAATTAAAAACATATTCCGCCCATTGGCGAATAATTCAACAAATTACAAAATGTCATTGTAGGACAAATTCAAAGAAAACAAAAATATCCTAAAAAATCCAATTTAAACACCAGATATATTCAGCACTTAAATTTATCATATCATACTCGTATATAGCTTAAGCTTATGCTCCAGTATGTTAATAAGTAAATGGTTTTTTTTTTATACATTTATTTATATATATACATATATATATATATATTTTTTTTTTTTTGGAAAACTCACATGAATGCACAAAATTGATTTTATTTTATTAAATTCGAAGTAATTATATTTAAGCAATTAAATATTAACAAACTTTTGAGTCTCTCTATCGTACATATTTGGGGGCGGATCTGTCAAAATATGCATTACATTCTCGATTTTTAATTTATTAATTTAAAAATTTCAAAGCATTTGAAAATGTTTTCTTTTCAATTATTTAATTAAAGGTGTCTTCCTCATTTTTTTTTTTTGTAATTTGGAATTTAGGATGAATTCCTTTTTGCCCTTTTAGCTTATTAGCTGCAATAATAAATTGTTGATCAATTATTACATAAAAATAAAATAGTTTATAGAATTTAAAGCGTTATTATTCGGTTGCAAATTATGAGTTTCAAAAGTTTAATTGCCGTTAAGTTTGAGTTCGTTTAACATACCGATAACATGCTGTTAGCATATGTCACTCAGTGGCGCACCTTTTGTTTTTTTTCTTCTGTTTATTTTCTGGCGACACACCGATATCGATTAACGATTTATGGTGATAATCAAATGCGCGCTTAATTTAAAGTTCCCAGGACTTGTCCACTAATAGGTAGGATTTTTAACGCGTCAATATTCTAAAGGAAACGTAAGTTAGAAATCAATTGCCTATTTTAGCTATTATCCATTCCTTGTCTTTGGAATAAATAATATGAACAATTATAAATAAAAATGGTAGGAAACTTATTTTATGTTATTGTTAAGTTTCCCACATATGGGCAAATTTCGGATTAACGATGTAATTTTAAAAATTACAGATACAAATGCCCTTAACGTAAAAAAAAAAAAAATAAACTAAAACCGACTAATGCCAATAACATCAATTTCCTGTTAATGTCCATATTGTGCATTGAGCCAGAAAACTGGACACAAAACTGGGCAATACAGCAGCAAAAATTTAATTGAACTCAATGCAAATTATGGACACGAAAATTTTCCCACAGATTGCTAAAGGTAGCCAAACGTAATGAGCCTTTAAGTCAAACGTAGACCTGACAGCTACCAGTGGCAGTGGCAGTGGCTTAAACGTAGCACAGAAGCTGCAACTAACCACAAATCACAATAACACCATATACTCAGAGACTCCATAACCAAAACCAAAACCACATCACATCACATCACATCAGCATGGTCCTAACAAAGAATATATGGTAAGCCATAGCCAATGTCGATGTTGAGGCCAACGCAACGCATAATCATTATCACTAAAATTGGGGGTCCCCTTTGCAATTGGTTACTGCGTTTGAACCGACCAGGCCACTTCACTTCACTCCAGACCAATTATACGGCGAAAGCCAAAGCCAAAGCCAAAGTCGAGACTGACTCGAAAAAATTGATCGGGCGGCATATGCATATGAGATTCATGCGATACAATTTAAGAGTATGATGCCATGGGATCTTGGATGCGCCGCCACTTAAACGGTCTACTAGCATGAAATGGGCAGTCCTGAATTCGAAAATCCCTCAATTCGAATACCGTAACACAGTGTAAGTAAGCCCAAGTCCAAGCCCATGTATTAAGGCCAAAAAATAAAAATTCACATTCACAATATCAAGTCGATCAGTTTGGGTCTCATTCTTTCTTTCTCATCTCATTGTTAGTATCATCTAAGAGGTTTATTATTCCCATATACTAGTATATAGTAATTTGTGGGGCGGTAAAGAGCGGTGGCAAAACAGCAGATGCCCAACTGTGTGTGTGTGCGTGTGTGTGTTAACCCCCCAAATTATGGTAGCACATTCGCAAAAACAAAAAAACAGTTCACACAAATCTCACACAAATTCAATAACTGGGTGGCCACTTTACTTCATTGGTAGTCGTTCTTGATCGATTCAAAAACAGATCACTTATTTAGAGACAAATGTGTTGCGTTTATAATGATGAATTTTCACTTCATTGAATCAAGCAATTATTGAATGAAAATGAATGTCATTGTTAGGAAAAATTCACAAAAATTACAGTATATGTCCGTAGGAAGACAACGGAATCGTACGATCTTCTATCTCCTTATATTAAGCTGCCTTAAACGAGACTTACATAGATAACACTTAATACTAAATTAAATGACACCAAAAATAATATTAATTAATTAAAAAAAGCAAGCCCAAAATGCAAGATTAAGAACAAAAGATTATAATACTTACTGAAATATTATGAAAATATCTTCAGCTGGATAGATTATATAGAAATGTATCTTTAAGTGTATGAATCTTTTTGAATTAAATATATTTGGTTAAACTATTCTTCTCAGTTGTAGATTTTGTCAGAGAAAGTATCTAGAGGAAGGAGAAAGAGAAATTGGTTTTAATATAGGAATTAAAGGATGGAGTATCTTATATTGTTTAAGAATAAGAATAATCTGGTTTACATGCCAAATTTTAATATTTAACATGCTTAGTAGAAAGGTACATAAATATACTAACGAATGATAACATGCTAAAATGCAGTGCCGGATTAAAAAAAGCGAGGGGGCTAAAGTAACTCAATAACCTAAATATAAGTTTGCGTAATGCAAAGTAAAAGATAGATAGAGAGGTGTTTCTGTTTGTTAAAATTTTACTAACTTTAAATTAGTTGTCCTTTTTCTTCAGACTATTTTTGAGAATTTCTAATCGATTTGAAAAAGTTATATATAAAGTAAATTGTAAATTAGTATATTTTCAAATGGCATTAAACACTTACACATTTGTGAAAATTAATTGTCTCGATTTTTGAAACAATCATTTCATACAGCCGCAAGAAATTTGAGACATATTTTTTTTGACCTTAAATTCCGACTTCACAAAAAATTAGCAAAAAATTAAGTTCTCGAGATTTTAATGCAGCTTGAATGATATTATTCTAACTTGAAAACAAAGACATGCATTTTTTAAATACTTTAAAAGTTGAACAAATTAAAGCTTCATGAAATTAAAATTTAATGGAACAATTTGCTGGTCATTGGCATTTTTTTTTATCTCTCTTGAAAATATATTAGTGTGATTTATATTCCAAATATATTCAAAATAGAATTCAGAAGCAATCAAATGAGATATCACTTTTAAAAAATGGTTGAAATTTGTCAAAGTTTTAGATCTGCAATGTTAAGAATTTTTAAGAATTTGCTGAATTTTTGAAAATAAATTTTGGTCAATTAACCATTTTGGCTTAGAACTATTAAAAGGATTCTTTACAGAGTTTTTGGTCAGTAGCAATTGCTAAGATTATGTTACATTTTTTTTTTGTTATTAATTTTCGTTTTTAATTTTTTGCTGGTATCTGCCTTAAATATTTTAATAACTAATTAAGAATTGAAGTCAACTGCATATTTATATATGTATAAAAACCCTTGTCCTTTACTTTTACTTATTTTTTTTTTTACTTATATTTACTTTTTTCCTTATAAAATATAGAAATATAAAAGGTATAAAATTTAGGAGTTCCAAATATTTTTCTTGATTTAACTTGATTCGTTTAACCACTTAATTCTCAAGTTTTCTGAGCTTCTAATGATGGCAAAAGATCCACAAAATTCAAATATGGCCTGAATGGCTCTCTCTTAAGTTGAAGAATAAAAAAAAATAAGTTTCAACTATTGACCATTTTTAGTTGATAATTAAGGATTTGAGTGTGTGTGTGTGTGTGTGATCTATGGAGACGGTGGCAACCATTCACATTCATTCATTTGGCTGCATTATGGCCAGAAGGCGTTGTGGCCAATAAAACCGCTGAAGGCGCTCTCACCTTGGCCAACACCTTTGCCGGCACACGGAAAGAACAAGAAACCAAAACTGCAACTCGAAGATGCAATCCCATCGCCCATCCGCCAACTCCAACTGCATCTCTTTCCCTTAACTTGTCTTCAAGCAAATCCAAACTAATTAGCATAAAATTGAAAATGCGCTCATTGCATTTGGAGGAGTCTCAAGTCGAGACAAGTGCAACGCATTTTGCTCCTGCTCCTGCTTCTCGTTGATGATGCTGGGAATGGCAATGGCAATGGCAATGGGCATGGCCATGGACCTCGATGGTAGGCGGGACAGTTGGCCAATTTAAAAACAAAACACAAAAAAAAAAAAATACAAAAATTGGCATGATGCTTCTGGAAGCATGTGCAACCCAACCCAACCCAAAGCAAGCGTTTGATATTGCACTCATCGTAATATTTGTTTGGCAGCCAAGACAAGACAAGAAAACGAAAACGAACGCGAAAACGAAAAGCCAAGTTTTGCGTAGCGAAGCGAGCAACATAAAACAATTACGCCTACACTTGCTCAAGTGGCATGGAGTTTTGTGGCATGGATGTCGATGGTTGGTTTTGATGGTTGCGCTTTTTCGCGGCGCTACAGAAAAAAAAGAAAAAGCAACAACAACACACAGAGAAAAAAGCAACCGAAAATCCCAAACCCAAAAGCGGCGTAAGTGTGTCGTGGGGATCTGTTGGGATGTTGATGGTGTGCACGACCTTCCAAGCCTCAAACCGAAACTGAAACCAACAGGAAAAATACAAAAAAAAAAAAAAAAAAAAAAGAAAAGACAGAAACACAGACTTAAACTCCAGGTTTAGCTCCATCTCCAACTCTATCGACTTTGTTGTTGTTGGAGTAAAAAACAGTTTCCAGTCGGAAGCTGTTAAAGGCGACTTTAGCCTTCTGCGGCAGGCTATGAAAACACAATATTCATTATCTTGGAGGAGCATTAATGTTGAAGTTTGCAACTCCTGCTGCTTGGCGGGGCGCAGGCGCACTGGGCCCATGGGAGCATAACTGGATCTCTTTCAACTTCTTCTACTTCTGGGTATATGGGTATGGGTATGGGTATGGGTATGGATATGGCAATGGGTTTTGAGTTTGGGGTATGGCTATATAGACTCGACTGTGGGTTTGGTTGGTTGGCTCAGTTCATTTTTTATGGTGTTTGCATGGCTCTGTTTGGGCTGTAATAATGCGGCTATTAAACTCTGCAATCACTAACTTGAACCAATCCATTGGTTACCTGAGAATTTTCACTGCCGTTTTTCCTTCTTGTCGTTGGTTTTTTTTTTTAACGATGCTCTGCTTTCGCTCCTTGTTGTCTTCTCTCTCTGTGTGTGTGTGAGTAGCCTGAATTTGTGGATTACACAAGGTCATTTGTTTTTCTTTGCTTTTCAACTAGAAGAAACAACAATCAAATAAAGACAATAACTAACTAACCATTTATATTTACCTTTCACAAATCAGCGAAATGATCAGAAATGGCGGCCTGACAAAGCCAAGGTAAAGGCCTTACCATACAAACTACAGTCTAGCCTCGATATCTCGTTCCAGCAGGTGATCCTTTGATCCTTGTAAAAGCAGTGGCTGTTTGTCCAATTTCTAAGTAACTTTGACATTTAGAAATCGACTATATATCTATCTGAGTCTTATATGTATATATGTAGGATTAACTTAACTTCAATTCCATTAGTAATATATGTAAACTTTTATAATGTTGGCAGCCAAATATTGCCTTTATTGTCTACCCTGAACATCTGCTAAGTCCGCCACTGCTTTCTCTCTTTCTTTCTCTGTCAATCAAAATCAATATAAGCTCAAATGAATGGCAATTTAATGAGAAATAGTAGCCTAGTTTTAGTGCTTCTTTTATTTTCTCTTTTCTTAATTAATTTACCAAGTGAAGTAGTTGGCAAAAAAGGAGAAAAAACTTTAGTATGCCATGCATAGGCTATCTCTCTCACTCTTGTAAGCAAAGGAGCACTTTAGCGCCGCCAACGGCCAACTCTGTTGTTTTAGTTATTAAACGTTTTTGAGAATTTATGTTGGTATTTTCATTCAACTCATTTTAGACTCAAGGGCCTTTAATACTTTTTGATTTGAATTCCTAAATAAAAGCCAAAAAGAGCTTAATCTTTAAAAGAATAAAAAAAAATAATACAAAAAACAAAAGTTTAACAAAATCCTATCGTAAATTTTATGAATTTCTGAAAAAATAGCAAAAATTCAACTTTCTAGCTATCCCTGTCTAAGTCCTTGCTTAGACTGTATTTTGTTCAATTTCAAACCAAGTTCAAAAAGTTATATATCAATTAAATTGGAATTTAATATACTTTTTAATGACATAAAACATTTGCATATATGAATAAATCATTTTTGACACGACTTTTTCAAAAAATCATGATACACAATATTTTGCAAAAATTGCCAAAAAATTAAGTTCACGAGATTTTAATGCAGATGGAAAGAGATTTTTTTAATTTGAAAATAAAGATATGAATTTACCACATTAAAGCTTCATGAAATTAAGGTTTATTGGAATTTTAACTGTTCTTTGGCTTGTTTTGTCTCTTTTGAATAAATAATTTGTTAATTAGCGAGATTACCATTTTACATTTAAATTTAAATTTAATTTAAAAGGCTTTCAAATAAGATATCACTTTTGAAAATCGGTTAAAGCTTTGCAAAATTTAGGATTTTTAAGAATTTTTGCAGTTTTCAAAATAAATTTAAAGACAATTTGACTATTTTGCCCAAACTATATTTTTTTTAATTTTTCAACCGATTTAAAAAGGTTATACATTAATTTTATTGCCATTCAAGATATTTTGAAACGTTATAACACATAAGAATTTCGACTTGGTTTAACAAAAATTTAAAAACTTGAATCATGACAATATTTTATGAAAATAAAACAAAAATTTTGTTTAATTAAAAGTTACAGTCCAATAAGAAATTACTAACATCAACTTTGAAAATTGATAACAATAAATGATAGAATTATACATTCGCAAAGTTAAGGATTTTTGGTTCTGCCAAACAAGAACAACTTTATGAGGAGGGAAAAACTTTCTTTTTTCTGGTTTTTGGTGACTTGGATATGCCATTCCATCATCTGGGTGCAGGGCATAGAAGGTTTCCCACAGTTGTGGGAATCACTTGATCCATTAGTCGAAGACGCATTCAAAGGTTGCCACTTGAGCTGAGGTCTTCTTTCTGCATTTGATGCATTCTGATGCAATCCATTGCACTCAGTACTAACATACTCTGAAAATGACCCCAGACTGGGCTTCATATCAAATCTGACAATGACTTAATTGATGTTTGAATGTATCTACGTCGAATTTGGTGGCCTTTGGACATCATTGTCATCGTCTTGGATTTTGTCACAATGTGTGCACTATTTGGCTGGTAAGTCAAATCTAATTTTGATTGATTACACATTGGGAAAAGATCCCATTGTCCATACACACACTTTGCTGGGGCATGTGTCAGTTTTTTGTCGTTGTTGTTGTTGTTTTTTATCGGCTACTGAGTTTAAGCCGATTACACACAATTTTTTGTTGTTTTTTTTTTTTTTGGCTTTGGTGTGAAGACTCGCTTAATTACCAAATAAAACCTTTGACATTTTTGTTTTGTCAAGTAGTTTATCATTTCGTTTTTGAAAAGGACACAAAATTCTTTACCCTGACAAACAAAAGATATACAACTTCTCGATATGCTGACTCAATGATTGGAATTGTCTCGCTTGGATTTCGAAACGAAATGATGCATTTTCTTGTTCATCCTTAGAAGTCATTTTTAATTTTAATTTTCTCTTTAATTTTAAGTTAAGAATTTTACGGTTTCCAGTAATTGAAATTGCGGAGTTGCTTTGCTTTTTTCACTTCTTTTGATTGTGATTCCCAACTAGTTTTAGCGTTGCCTGAATTGCAAAATTCTAAACGAGAAAATTCCGAAAATTTTGTAGTTCCTAAAAAACTTTTCCAACGACTTGTTAGTTTTCCAGAAAAAAAAAAAACTTGAGCCTTAATTTAATTTCACGAATTCCTTTCGATATCATAAAATTTTAGTTGTTGAGTTTAGGTTAATTTATCCAAGAATTATCCAAGGGTATATCTATGTCTTAGTATGTCTTATGGAAAAGAGTTTGATTACTTTTGGGGCTCTTTCCCCTTTGACCCCCTCTGATAAGCCCATGGCATTTTGAGTTTTATTTTGTAATTGTCATACTTAGGCAGATTTGCTGCCATTAAGGTGTTGAAATTATTTAATCTAATTAACATTTTATGACTGGACGATATCTTGTCGACAGATTCAATGACCCACACAGACACACACACACACACATACATATGTACACATGTACACCCACACTCTTATAGGGATAGTAATTATTTTCATCATGTTACATTTTCAATGACATTGTTCATCAAGCAGAGTCATTTGAGTCTCTGACTTTGACTCCATGTCCATGTCCATCTCAATCTCAGAGCCCCGAATACCCTCCCCCCGCCGATCTCCTGCACTCAACAAGCAGAACGAGCAGTCAAGAGATGAATTTGACATGCGTCTCTGATGATGATTTATTTTCATTTTTGTATTTTTAATTCACTCTGCGCCATTGTCGCTCACATGTAGAAGACACACACACACACACACATGGGACAGGGACAGGACTAAGAAAGAAAGAGAGGACCGTGAACTGGACACTGGACACTGGGCACCGGGCACGAGCATAATCTTCGATGGCAAAAAGTTAATGATAAAGATGATGACCATCAGAATTGGAATAATGTATGTATGTAGAAATATATGGCTCGATGGATAGGTAAATGGACAGGGCAGGACAGCACAACGAACGTCTGGATGGAGACAGAGACAGAGCCAGAGAGATGGAGATGGAGATGGGAGACGAAATGAGATGAGCTGTCCAAAAGCTGAAGCCATTTTTATCGAATGGAGCCCCAGCCATAACCATTGTTCCAGTCTAGTTTTGGTTTTTGGTTTTCAGTTTTTGGTTCTTCCCTGTTTCGTCTCCTTTACTTTTTTGTTGTTTTTGTTTTGGACGACGCTGTCGCCTTTAGCCTGGTTTGGTTCTTTATATTTCTTTTTTTTTCTTTTTTCTCTCTCTTGGCTTTTTGGTTTGGTTCCCTCCTTCTGCCATTAACCTGGTAAATTACGAATGAGGCAAAGTGGATTTAACTTCAGCTCCCCGCGCATAACAACATGCCGCTCCGCACTAGGCACTTGGCAATTCACTCGGTTTGCTTTTGGCCCTGATCCTGGCAATGATTGCAGCGAGCAACAAAATTGTTTCTCTCACACACACGCACACACAGAGTGGAGCTCTGGTGTGTCCATCCGTTGTCGTTACACACACACACAAAGGCAACAAAATCTGAACAGATAATGACCACTGTTCTCGCACTCAACTACAAGATGAGCGGCTGATATGACGATGACGAATGCGACGATTTTGAAACCCCAGCGTTAACGTTCGACGTTCATGATGATGACGAAGATGGAGGCGGAGATGGTGGAGGAGGCAGAGGCGGAGGCGGAGGCGGAGGATGACCATCGAAACATCGATGATGGTTAGGGCTCGTATGGTGTATGGAGGATTGAGGATGGCGGCTTGCTGGGCGCATCTTCGTCCTGTTATTGGAATAATGAGTTTTTAGTGATGCGCATCGATTTGTCAATTGATGATTTGTTGTTTCCAGTTTCATTTTCATTTCACTCTTCTTGACTCCTCACTTTTTGTTGTGCCTTTATGCCTTCTACACAAGTGTATAGGTTGTGATAGAATGGGTGGAGGGGGGAGGCAGGGTAAAGGTTCAGTATGGTTCGGGGTTAGGGTTCGTATTCATTTTCTTTTTGTTTTCGGTTAGAAAGAATTCTCGTCTGCCTTTGCATTATCATTAATTTCACTTTTGTCATATTGAGAGCTTTTACAAAATTATATATATATATATATATGTATATATTTTTGATTAATTGCATAGTGTGTCCATCTCATGGGGAGTGAGAAATTGTCACAATTATTAATGCCCAGCTCATCCATCCATCCATCCATCCATCCATCCATCCAAGTGTAAGGACTTGAGGGTTATTTTTTAGCTATTAATGCCCAGGTAATCAACCTAACAACTTTATTATTAATGATCTTGTTGCATCTCCCTCCCTCTCTCTCTCTCTCTCTCTCTCTTTCTCTCTTTCTCTCTGAAGGCAAAAGGCAATTCACACAATTACATATAGTCAACTTATGACAACAAATCAAATATGATAATGATATCTAAATATCTCAATATTAGACGAAAAGAAAAGGAAACTTATTGTTAAGCAAGGACACTTGACACCTGGCTAAATAGATTCCTTCCTACCTATTACATATATATTCTATTTAAAATATATAAAAAGGAAAGTCGTTCTTGTATATCTAACTAGCTAGTCGAAGTTTTAGATGTAAGATCTAGTTGTTAGGTTTTAAAGTCAAGCTATTTAATTAAAGTAATGAAATGAAAATGTCAGAAATAGAAATCATTTAAAGAGTATACAATAAAGGATTTGTCTTTCAATTTTTATTTTTATTTTTCATTAAAGATGTTTCCGTATGGTAAGGCAGTTAAACCATACGAATATATATATACATATATATATTAACATGCATGAAAAATTGACCTGCTGATCCATCATTGAACATATTGTGAGAAAGTGTTGCTTTATTTATGATGCCACTAAACAACAAGGAACAACAATAACAACAGGGCTAAGCTGAGCTGTTGGGAGCCACTTAAGAAATCAGCAACAATAACAATTCAATGGGGATAAAACCTTTCTCATCAACATCCACATGCCAAGCCATCCCAACCACCCCTTGGCAAAACCCAGAGCCTTACCCTTTTTGTCTTCTGTCAGCAGTGGTAGAAAACTGTATTTTGGTTGTGGGTCCGTTTGTTGGTCCACTTAACCAACCATATGCAACCATCCGGCCATCCGTCCATCCGTCCATCCATCTAGCCAACCATCCGCGGCGACCTAAACTTTATTTCGTTCTTATCGGCAAAAATTCCAACAGCATATAACGAATTAAATGCTTATATGTACATATATGAACAAAAGGGACCAGACAAAGTCCCCCTCCCCACCCAACCCAACTCGCCTCTGCCCGCTAATGTTCAAAGACTTTTGCCAAAGTCCTTATCAACAGGCTTCAATTTGAACAGTCGCACCTTGAATGCCCTTGAGAAGAGACCAGACCCCGACTCCCCCTCTCTACTTATTAGTTACGATTAGTTAATCGATATATTTGGGTAGAACTGTTTACTAGGCCATCGAGCAATCGATTCGATCGATAGGTTATACGATATTTAGAATGAAATCGTTTTAATTAATTAACTTACTTAATTTAATTTGTTTGATAAACTTTCGTTAATTTTTAATAGAGTTGATTACTAAACAATCGATTTATCGATTCTTTTTGTTATGAATGCCTTTTTTTTTGGATTATTGATTCAAAGGCTTTTAGTATTAATTGAAGTATTGAAGAATTCGATTTACCCTGTTTTCGAAATCGAATATTTTCGATATCTTAGGGGGACTAACTAAATGATTATAGCCCGCAGGACTTGTATACCCTTTAACTTTATGCAATACAGGGTATAAATATTTTCTTTTTATGCTCCCTTTTTTTTTTTTTTTTGTTATTTTTTGTAGCTTTCTGTGTGTTTGTGTGTGTGCATAAGATGTAACCGGGTCTAAAGTCCTGTGACTCTTGTGGGCAGGTGTGTTAGCCTTAGCGGTTCAAATCGCATTGACGTGTGCAGCACCAAAAAGAGCGTAAAACCTCAAACACGTTGTGTGTATAACTTTCATGCGTTACAGTTGAACCGGAAACGGAAATCTAATAGACCAAAGCATGCATAAGTGATGAAGCGAGAAAAAGTGCCCGTGCCCATGTCCGTGTCCGTGTCCGTGCCCTTTTGCCAGGAACCCTTTTCACTTGCTGGTCCAAATCTTATCGGAAGCTTCAAATTCTTCCTTCAATTTTTGTTTTTGTTGTGGCCATCACGTTTGCCTTTTTCACTCATCATTTTCATTCCCTTTTTTATGTTTTAGCATTTAACCAAAGGCCAAAGCATAAAGGGGGAGAGAAAGAGCAGAATTGGCTTTTTTTTTGCAAAACTTTTGAGCACACACACACACACGTTGGGGTAAGGGATTCAGATACGACTTTGGGGTTCATTCAGTTTTGTGGTATGTGAATGGGTGGCACGGCCTTGATATTGCAAACACATGTTTTCGGGAAGATTACCTTGTCAATCGGTTCGTTGAACGATTACTTTTAGAAAAATAAAAAAGGTCAAAATTATATATACATACATATAACTAAGAACCAACAGGAAACACTATAATACACACACACACGAAAACAAAAAAACAATCTGCGGCTCAGTAAAGCTGTCAAGACTTCTCCAAAAGATTCACAACTTCCTTCCTTTGCCGCCTCCTGGACAAATAGAAAGCCAACAACAAGAAACAGGAATCGGCACATTTTCAGATACAGATACAGATTCAGTTTTTTTTTCATTCCACTTTTCGTTTTTAGCGACAACAATGTGTTATTCCTCATTTCACAGGGCAAGGGCAATAAAAACGCTTAAATACGTTCCTTTTGGAAGGTAAATGGTTTCGCTTTTTGGGGGCAACAAAAAACAAAATACAAAACAAAACAAACACCAAATATGAAAACGAAAAACGAAAAACGAAAAATTTACCAACTTGGTCTCATCTGCATGCCAAAATGCGCCCCGTGGAGCAAACATTGGCGCCTTTTGCCAACGTTTTTGCCATCGAACCGACACAGAGTGCATATATACATATATCTGATATATATGTATGTAATCCAGCTCTAAATCAAGTTCTTCTTTTGCGTTCTGCTCAATCTCCTACAGCAAAATATAATGTCTAACTTTTTCTAATTGTGAAAATTTCTAAAAAGTTCTTAAATGTTCTTTGACATTTGTTTTGTTTTGTTTTTTTATTTTTAATTTTGTCATTTTGATTGAGATTCGCATGGTCGGAATATCACCTACACACTTGGGTGTAAGGATGACAAGGGGGAGTCTGGGTAGATGCAGTCCCATTTCCAGGTCATTTGACTCGCCGCAGTTGCTGGCCATTTAAATGAACGTGACGACAGGATGGCAATAATTTGATATCCATGCCATTGGTGTCATTTATTTATATATATATATATACCCTGTAGAAAAAAGAATAAAGGGTATATAAAAGTTGGCAATATGTTTGCTTTTCCATCATTATTTGATAATCGTCTCCTTTAGATATCAATCAATCTTCGATGCAGTCATAACTAATGATAGGAGCCTCTTTAAAGGATTTTTTTCTTTTCTTTTTCAAAATTATAATTTTTGAAACATTGTGTCGATTCAATTGAATGCTTATAAGCGAGGTCTGTTTTATAAGTTTTTTCATCTGCCTGATAGAAACTTTGTTGATGCAGATTAGAGATTTTTTCTTTGTCCTTGTCCTTGTCCTTACTAGGAAACTTAATACATCTTTGAATTATGCGAAAATAAATGTTCTATTAGTTTTAAAATCCTTATATGTACTTTAGGCGGCTTTTTATAAAATTTTTATTTACTTTATTGAAAAAATTGGCAGTAGACTTTGTTTTATCTTCTTCATTTTATACATTGTAATTTATGCAAAATTCAAACTGATTACAAAAATGCAAATCATCTAATATATATATATATTCTATATTTTTGTGACCTTTGAATTGTTATAAAAATGCATTGTCGACTCGAGGTAAATTTTTGGTAATAAATATAAAAAATTATATTACCAAAAATTGTTCTCGTAATAATTGGTAATAAATATAAAAAATTATATTACCAAAAATTGACCTCGAGTCGTCAAAGCATTTTTATATTTGTATATATATAAAATATAATTTTTAAATATTTTATTTACTTTATTAAGAAAATAGAACCCATAAAAAAATTACAATATTAGTCGTTTAAGTGAAATCTCTTACAAAACTGTAAAAAAATTAAAGCAAGAATTACATTTGGAAAAACCTTTAATTAAATAAATTTTTAAACTTATTAATCTAGCACTAAAACTGTTATTTCCATTAAATATATTGTAAATTTATAAATTTAAATTTATTTCTAAGTAGAAAAGCTCAAAGCAAAAAAATATTTATGTTAATATAGAGTGAAAAAATTAATAAGTTGAAACAAATTTTCAGATAAATCCCTTTGCATTTTCTTGCTTCAACTTCTTTAGGACAAGTTTAAATGTATATGGAGTCTTGATTAGTTCTAGACTTGTTAATTTAGAAAGTTAATTTGTTTTTCATTTACTGCTGTTAGTTAGGAATATGTGCTAAAGACACTATTAGTTAGATTTTTGTTCACTGTGATTAAATGAACAATTTCTGTTGTTGTTGTTCTTAGTATAGTAAAACTTTTGTTTTTATGTACATATATACATAGATAGATAGATAGGTAGGTAGGTAGGTACCTACACCTATGTTCATGTCGTTTAGTCAAGTTTGCCGCTTGGTCACAACATTTGTTGTCGTTAATAATTTAAAACTGACTTTGTGGCATTTTATGGCTGCATTTTACTCTTTGTACAAAAAAAAACTCCTCTTGCCCCTTACCCCGCCTTCACACGGTACCAACACACCTCCCACCAAATACCTTTTAGCTTTTTGTTTTTTTTTTTTTTTCCTTCTTCTTGACAATTGCCCATAACGATTTAGACGATTGACAGCTGCAAAGTGGGTGTCCCACCTTTAAGTTGGTATCCCCAATGCCGACAGCTCCCAGTTCCCTCTCTGTCTATTGTTTCTCTCTCTGTCTCTCAGTGAGTCTCTTATATGCACGTTGTACTTTGTTAAGTTTGTCATATTTTATGGGCCGGTTACTTCTCGGTCTCTTCGGACACTTCTTCACTATATATGTATGTATGTACATATAAGCGGGGTAACTCCGACAAACTCGTCGCCTGTGTCGGCGGCCTCTACCATTGCCGGAGTGATATATATGACAGGCGGATTTTGTTTTAGTGGCATGGGTGACAATCCCTTTAGGAAACTTTTATTTATTCACGCATGTTGGCAAAATGTGCCCCTTACACGCAAGAGAAGAGGAAAAGAATTGCAAGGATAACAACAACGACAAGCAACGACAACTACAAAGGAGACAGAAACAGACACAACACACACAGAATTGACCACACAGCAAGAGAGAGAGAGAGGGAGACTAAATTTTGCATTATTAATTATTGTTAATTACCTACACAGTATTTATTTATTTTTTTCTTCCTTCTTTTCTGCTACCTACCTGTGTAACTTAACTGAGGGGTGGGGGGAGAGGAACATGCGCGTTTACATTCATGACACGTTGCATAACAATTCGACAGGTAAGTATCGTAATTACAATTAACCATAAGACAGATAAAACAGCAACTGACTTGCTCTTTAAACAACATGATCATGAACAGAACAGGTCTCTATATATGTATATATGCATATGGTTAAGCCAAGAGAGCATTAGACTGGTTTCTTAGTACAATGACAAAAAAGCTAAGCTATGATTATAATGCAATATCGATAACATATAATTAAAGACACTTTAATGTAATTTGTCTCTATCCCAATTACTCGACGAGAATTCTGAGGGCAAAAGGGCCAGAGAGATATTTTTTTTAAATATCAAAAACAAATTCTTATAAAGTCAACTTAATAGTAACCCATACCCATAATATTGTCATAATTTACTTATTTATAAAATTTGCTAATAATTAAATGGAATTTGTTAACAAGATTTTATAATTTTGATTCTAAATGCTAATTGAATTTGATTTCCCTAACAAATCTTAGAAAATAAATATTTTTTTCCTACAAATTGGTAATTCTAAGGCATTTATTTTATGAAAAAGAGGAGAAAATATGTCCTACTTCTATATACCACATAGTCCTTAAAGGGCCATAATAAATTAAATTTCTAAATCGCCTTGGTAATTAAAAAGATCTGTATTAAAACATATTTAATTCCCTTTACATTACTTTAAATTTACAGCTTTTGAGGAAAGCTTAAAACCTGATAATCAGGGCTCTTTTACATTAACTTTTCAAACGAGATTGACATTTTTTATTTTTTTCAAAACAAAATTGTCTGTTTAATTCGAATTATAACTATTTTTAGTCAATTTATCTCAAAAACTTTTTATATTGATTCTCTACGGTTTCAATTCAGACTATAAATAAATAAATAAAAATATTGATTCTCTAATATGAAAACGATTCGAAAATGTTTAAAAATTTATAATTAAAAATGATTTGGTTAGGCGAATGGTTTTTTAGTTTACCAATTACTTTTCTATAAAATTTGTAGAGATCTCCATTCATAAATATGTTTTTTAAAAATTTCTCACATATCCTAAGGAGACTTCACCTTGAAGATGTTCTAAGCAATATTAAATAAGATTTCATTTTGGAAAAAAATGCTTCTCTAATTTAATGCTTGTTTAAATAATCAGTTTTGAAGTGAAAAGAGCTCAAGTCCAGTCTAATTGAGTCTCTTAACTAGTAAATGTTTACTTTCAAGTGCATTGGTTGTAAATTTTCATATAACTAGACAATCTAAAGTGTGTTGTGATTTGTTGTGTTTGCTTATCGATATATGTATCTCCAAAACGATTTCAATTGATTAAAGGTAAAAGTAATGATTGTTAGACATATATAGACCATATATATAATATCAGTAAATTTGAAATGTTGACTAAGTATAAAGAGAGACACACACACCGTCCGTTCGATGACAAATTGCAATTGAACGAAATGCAACAGAAAGGTAAGCCAAAAAGGTGCAAAAAGTAATGAAGAAAAGGATGAAAGAGCATACAAAAGGGTTTCCAAGGGGTCTTTTAAAGGAAGAAGTGGGGGGAAAAGAGAAGGGGAACTCAATATACCAAGTGTGGAAAAAAGATTTTTTCCCCTTTTTTGCTGCTGTTGTTGGTGTTGTTGTTGTTGTTTTTTTTTTTTTTTGCAGCAGCAGCGGAGGCGGCGCCAGCGATCGTAACAGTAACAAGGGCAAGGGCAACACGGTAAAACAATAGCAGAGTAAAAGAATAAGCAATGAGAGGAATGAGGTAGAGAGGAATGGGGGGCTAAATGTAGGGATAGAAAGGTTGGGCCCCAGCAAGAGCAAAGGCAATCAAGTCTGTTCGAAGAAAGAACGGGTCAGGATTAATGGCTATTGCCCTCGAACCTTATACATACATACATGTAAGTATTTACTATATATATGTATGTACATATATGTATTCATGTATGTAAGTACATAAATATCTGTTTGTATGTGAGTATTTGCAGTAGGCGGATGACTTAATAGATGCAGATGCTTCATTTTGTTAACAAGCTGGCTTAATCAATGCCAAAATCTCCACACAAATTGTGCAATTATGCACACACACACACACACACACACACACACACATAGAGAGAAAGGTGAAAGTGTTGTGAATCGTTAATTTACCACCAATAACTATCAATCCTAAACGCTGACTACAATTCCATTACTAACCATTATTATCACTTTTTATATTGACTGACTTTAAGTAGAACTAAACACTAAATTAACAAAGACAAATAATTACTAATTGATAATTGATAGAATGGCTTAAAAGAGTTTTCTCTGGTTGTATCTTTCAAATTTACAATTTTTTTTTATCTATATTTTTAACCACATTAAGAAGCTATCAAAATCTTGGAAATTTGTGTAGAAAAAATTTTCACTAAAATTATGAAAATTCGAATTATTTTTTGTTTCAAAATTGGAAATTTTAAAAGAATTTTATTGACATAATTTTTAGATGATTTTACTTTTTTATTTTGATCAGACTGCATTTTGATATCCGTTTAGTCGTAATTATTTAAGCGGTATAAAACATTTGCAAATTTAAAAAACAAAAACAATTTTGAGTAAACTTTTAAAAAATTATTGAAAAATTGTAAACAATAAAATTTTTAAAGATTTTAATACTTTTTTAAAGAACTTGAACAAAAGAACAAAAAATTTATTGATTTATGGGCTTGGCAAGTTGAAATTCATACATTTTTTTCTCTTTTTTTGAATTAATATATTTAAAATCTATCCATAGTTGGAAAATGGTTAAATGCGGTAAAGATTTATAAATGATTTTTTTTTCATATCTTTACAGAAATTAATAGGATTAAATTAGTTTTTTTGTAAACTAAGCAACGAATTTCAAAATTATTTCAACGTGAAATATATATTATTTTTCTATATATAGTATAAAAGATAATCTTACAAGGGGAGAACCCAAGTTAATAAGCGTTGATCTAGAGAAGTAATAAACCAATCGAAAAGGTTTGCCGATTAGATATGGCCTATCAAATATCTTGATACTTCTTAGAAGAAATAATTTAACATGTTTCATTGTATACAAAAAAACATTGTTGGTTTAAAAATTAAATGGAATATTTCTTATGTATTATACCATCTTTTGTGTAATAGAATACTTTAGAATTGAAATGAATTGTGTTCTTTATTGTCTCCTTGTGGAGACATTTTCCCTTCTTGGCCTAATTGACTGCATTATTTAAAGCTCTGATACGAAAAAGGACCTGATTCAAGGATACACCACACACACACATGACACACAGTCCCAAGACAGAGTGCAGAGAGTTCCAAAAAGGGAAAAGGGTTGACATATGGGGTCAGTCAGTGGTCAGTCAGTTAGTCAGTCAGTTTCAGCCAGTTGCTTGGCTACCAAGATACGAGATTTGTTTAACTATTTTCCTAGCACTTCTCTGTGCTTAACTATAAAATATTCACGAACTCAATTTACCATAACGAAATGTTATTTTTCGTTTCGTTTGCGTTTTGGGCAAGCCAATTCAAGGGATTGATTTGTGAGCCCTCAAGAATAATGTCAGAAACGTAGTGAGGTCATTAATTAAATTTTTTCTTTCAGAAACATTGCAGGAGGAGAAGGAGGAGCAAGGGTGACTAGTATGTTTTGTCAATATCTCTCTCTCTCTCTCTCTCTCTCTGTGTGTGTGTGTGTGTGTGGGGAGCATCACCCTTTTGCTCCAGACATCCGGCTCTGGTTTGGACAAGGCAATTCGCGCAATTTTTAGGGCTATGCAAGGTCTCCGCGATGGACAAAAAAAAAAAAATAAAATAAATTACTTTAAACGGTTTCGAATAGCAAATTGCAGATTGTCATTTCAAAAGACATACCTTGCCACACATATCAGTGTCAATGACTTGAAGCGACTGGAGATTGGAGACTGAGAGACTGGACACTGGACACCAAGAACTGGACCTCATCTTGAATGCGTGTGTGTGTGTCAGTCTGCGAACCTAAAATGACGAATGACCACAAAAGAATACACGGTAAATCGGGATCGAAATCGGGATAAGGACGGTAATCATACATACAATACAGAAAGAAGAGATCACAAGAGACAGAGAGACAGAGAGACAGAGAGATAGAGAGAGAGAAACGGAAACAATTCGCGGCGATTTAGATTGAAATTGGGTTGAATTTTTATAATTGAGTTTGAGCAGAATTTTGCCTTTTTTTGTTTTTTGGTTTTTTGTTTTTAATCTTTTCTTGGGAGGCCCAAGCGAAGTAGAAAGAAGAGGTGGAAGGAAAAAGGAAGATTTGGATGCAGTGCCGGATTAAGCCAGCTGGGGGCCTCTAGGAATCCCTAAATACAAGTTTTCGGGATCATTCCAATATAAAAGTAATGGCAAGAATGAAAATCGTTCAAAAACGATTCGCAGAGTTTATGTTTTTTTCAGAATTTTTAAACATAAATGTATGTTGGTCAATCTACTTGTAACTTGCCCATTTTCTAACCGATTTCAAAAAGTAATGTTTCAATTTAATTGAAATTTAGTATAATTTTAAAAGAGCATACAAAATTTGGATATTTGAATAAAAATGAATTGCGACTCGATTTAAAAAAAACCATGATGTATTTTGTACAATATTTTGGGAAAATTGGCAAAAATTAAGTTCTCTAGATTTTAATGCAGATCGAAAGACATTATTCTAACTTGAAAATATATATATAAATTTTTCAAATACCCCTAAAAATGACCAAATTAGAGCTTCATGAAATTAAGGTTTAATTGAATAATTTACCATTTTTGCTTGTTTTGTTCCTCTTAAAAAGATAATTTGTTAAATACCAAGATTTACTTTGGACATTTAAAAATATTTTTAATATTTAAATCAAACCTTACAATTTTAGCCGGCTCGAAGTTACAACATTATATATTTATATTTTGTATATTTTCATTATAAATTTAAGAAGCTCTAAAATGAGATATATTTTATCAAAATCTTTTAACAGTTTACAAAGATCTGTAAGATTTGCAAACTTAAGAGTTTTTAGGAATTTTTCGAATGTGTTTCAAATTAAATTTTTGTCAATTTATTTATCGAGCTGCATTGACACTCATTGAAATAAGTGATTCTTTTAATCCCCCCATGACTCGGGGGCCAACCCTGCTAAATGGCTTATTCGGCACTGTTTGGTTAAAAAAAGTTTTTAAAATTGAATTCTTGTTTGAATTAGCATATTTAATAAAAAAGGTTTTCCCCCAGTTTGCACTTTCAACTTATATTCGAAATAAATAAAAGGAAGCAGAATATATACCCCCCCCTAAATGTAACCCGAATTAACTATCCATCTATCTATATATCTATCGATTTATCTATGCATCTAACTGATCATATGGATGCCCATGCATTCCTTTGGTTCATTCCCTCTTATATGGGTTCAATCAATTGAGATTCTTCTTAATTTTTTGAACTCGAACTCGTGCTCGATCGGCGTGGAGCTAAACTACCGGTATTGCTCTGAATTATTGACATCTGGTTTCATGTCGGCAATCTTCGACAGATTACGAGCACTTTGAATGTTGCTGCTGCTGCTGGCAAAACCTTCTATTATGTATATGTACAATATGTATTTATATCTATCTATGTGTGTGTGTGTGTGTGTGTGTGTGGTAAGTTCCAAAGCCAAAGACTCTTTCTGGCCACATAGCCAAATGTAATTTCACTGTCTGACCATCGATCCCTTATATACCAATATGGAAGTGTAGTTGACGTTGTTGTTGTTGTTGTTGTTGTGGCTGAAGGAGATGAAACTCCAGATGCGGCTAGTTTGAGGCCAAAGAGAGAAAATCGGGTCCAGGGAGGAGGCTAAGCTGCTGCTGTTGTTGGCAACGTATCAAGAGCGTGTAGCTAAAATTCGTGCCGTGACCGCCCCTTTCAATTCTGTATTATCAGATTAGCTCTTTTTTGTTGTTTTATAAGCCATTTGTTGTTGCTGTTGTTGTTGTTGTGGCTCAGCCAGTTGCAGTTGTTGGCATAGTCTTCGCTTTTTGAGGTTTTTGGTCTTTTGTTGTTGTTGCCAAAGTAATGGTATCAACCGCTAGCATTAAGTTACGATCAACAGAAAATGCATCATGTCCAAACCAAGATGCACTATGCCTGACGACACTCCTCCAACCCATCGTTCTCCTTCTTTGTCCTCCTTCTTCATGTCCACCACCAACTTGGCCTGGTCTAGGAGTGTATCTGTCTTTAACCATTCATTCGATGCCGATGTCGATGCCAAGAGACAGGTGTCCATTGTAAAAATCAAGTAAAAACTAATTCAAAATTTGGAAAATTATTTAATAAGTTTTTTCTTTACGTTTTGTTTATGCAATATTAAAAATAAATTTTCGAAACCCAAATTTCAAACAACTATCAAAAGTTCTAAAGAAATTATGTATTATATTCTTGGTTGGGCAAACATTTTTCGATTTTTTTTTAGTTTAAATTAATATTTGGAGTACTGAGAATATTGTTCCAAAAGGGGAAACATTTTTCGCATTGTTTTTTTTTT
Organism: Drosophila insularis; assembly: GCA_018903935.1. Classification (NCBI taxonomy): domain Eukaryota; kingdom Metazoa; phylum Arthropoda; class Insecta; order Diptera; family Drosophilidae; genus Drosophila; species Drosophila insularis. Next base: position 11,259,860 of record JAEIFP010002303.1, on the reverse strand, counting down.
TTTAATTTAAATCAATTTTTAGAGTATTGAGAGTGTTATTTGGAACTCAAAATAGTTTTTTTGTGAGGCAGTGTTTAAACTTCAAATGCATTTTTCTGGAAACTAATTTTTTTTTTTGAACTTTAGGCAAGGATACAGAACGTAATTCTGAACCGATTTTAATAAAACAAAATGCAGTCGACGCAGAATAGTAATAGTAGAATAGTAATTCTAGTCCCGACTTCAATCATAATTTTACCATTTTTTTTACTATTTTTTTCTAACATTAAACAAGCAAAAAATATAGGCAAAAACGGATTTTCATTTTCAAACGGCCGCCATTATTAAAAAAATCCTAAAACTATAATTAAAGTCTGGAACAAAATTAAATCTATGCTGAAATTTAAGTTTCCGACTATCCAGCTTCGAGTTATCCTTGCCGCCAGCAGGATATCTTTTATTTTTGGAATAAACAAAAAGAGGTACCTATATATATTTTTTTTTTCTTACCAAGTTATGTTTAATTAGATATGCTCTTTTAAATATTCAAACATTGTATATAAACATTCAGTTATTTTTTTTTGCCAAATATAGTTTATGTTTTTAAGGTTTTTTCAATTAAATCACATGTATATATAACTGCTATAGACATAAGTAGTTGATTGAAACAATAAAAAAACCTTTTATTCCTTAAGTTTTTCAATCTTAAAATCTAGGCGAGTTTGCAAGACTTTGAAATATTTTCATAAATCTTTAAATATTTCTAAGTCAGATGATACCGAAAAAGACAAGTTTTGAGTCAAGATTTTTATTGGATTTATTTCGTCTATATTTTTGTTTCCTTTTTTTAAATTTTTAGGAACTTGATTTGAAGTTATGAAATGTGAGTAATGGATGAGGTTTTTTTTCTTTATATAACTATCTGAACAATATTCCGCACAATAATTTACCATTTAAATATAAATTGGTTTTTTGAGTCTTGAAAATTTTCTCAGATTCCATCTTGAAATTAAAGCTAAATTTGTAAGAAGTTTAATGAAAAATTTATGTCTCTAGATGATAGAGCTCCTGTTACATAATTTTTCTTCTCCTTCTTCTTAGAAATAAAAATTATTTTTATTTATTTACAATGGTTTTTTTTATTTAACTTTCTTGATTATATACTTATTTTATGCATGCAGATAAATTTGTTTTCTATATATATATAATTATATTTATTCAAGTATATACTACTTTATATGGGGTAAAGAGAAGTCACTAGTTTGACTATTATTGGTAATTAGCATTTGATACCGATTCACTGAGTAGTTGAAATAGTTTCATTTTGTGTGGAATAAACCGCGTTCTACGCCAAAACGTAACTAGCTTTTAGATAGATGGATTAGATGCCTTTTAATGCCACAAACAATCAATAGATTGCCGCATCCAATTGTTGGTATAAGCCGTGCCATATTGCTCATGTTGCTGATGGTGATAATAGTTATGTTGCTGTTGCTGCTGTTGCTGTTGTCGTTGGTAGTAATTGTGGTTAGCAGCTCGATGTTGATGTTGATACTGTTGCTGTTGCTGTGGATGATGGTAATGCGTTGATAATGTCGTCTGTTGTCGCTGTGCTGCTGCAATTGCAGTTGCTTGTTGCTGCTGCTGCTGCTGCTGCTGGTAGTTGTGCATCATGATGGCCTGCTGTTGCTGATTGCCGATGGTTGGAAAATAGGCAGCATGCGGCTTAAAGAACTGGGCGTATAGATGTTGCTGCTGTTGCTGTTGATGTTGCTGTTGATGATGTTGCTGTTGATGATGTTGCTGTTGCAGCTGCAGCTGCTGATATGGATGAACATAACCCTTGCTGGTTGCCACCTTTGAGCCTCTACCCAACAGATGTTGAGAAGTATGATTCCGTCTTAGACGTCCAGTTGTCTCACCAATTGTCAAATCCTCAGCATATGGATCCAGGGCCCAATAATGACCACGTCCAGGATCGTCCAGAGCCCGTGGTACACGCACAAAGCAAGGATTCAGGCTTAAATTGTGACGTATGGAATTCTGCCAGACACTTTTATGATTCTGATAGTAGGCAAAATTATCGGCAATCCATTTGCAAATGCCACTTAAAGTTAGACGCTTCTCTGGGCTACTTCGAATGGCCATCACAATCAGAGCACTGTAGGTGAAGGCAGGTTTTGTGTCGCTTTTGGTATGAGCCGTATGTGCCGCATTATTCGAGCCATCGCTTTTACCCTCATCCGATGAGATGTCTTCGGAGCTGTTGCAGGAATCACTGACGGGACTGCCGGCTGGCTCTCTTTGTGGCTCATAGTACTTGTGTTCCTCGCTGGTCTTATCCTTCGACTGTGTTGGCGAGAGGAGCGATCGTATGGAGAAACTGGATTGAAATACTGGTGCCGTATCCATGGTGTTGTCTTCTTTGATGTCTTCGCTTGACTGTGACATGGAACGATCCATTTCAGGCTATATATAACCCATATATAGTTGCAATCTGGGGGGGATTATGGGTATATCCTGCGCCACACACACACACACACTGAAACACATACAGATTAGCTAGCCCCTGATGCCCCAGGATCAATGAAAGCCGTCGGATTCATTCATTGATCCCACATTCATATCCATCAAAAAGCGCGAACATTTTGTGTGGGATTAACGGGGTGAGCCATGGCTCATGGAGTGGCTCTCTAAATTGGATTAATTCTACCTGCCCATTTACCTTAAAGATCTACTCTGCTTAACCATGTCAATCGTCTCCCACATATTGCCTACCCAGATTGGCTTAGATTGAACCAGATTTGTTTAATCAACCCTCTCAAATATTTGTAAATTCTGGCTTTACATATTTTCGATGAATTCTAGAAACTAAAGCTAAAATTCAAATCTAGATCCGTTTGGTTGACTCATGCTATAAATTAGTTGCAAAATTCGAGCAGGTAATCACAGCAAAAAGGGAGAGAGGTGGGGGGCGTGGGTGCGATTGATAAATTAACATCCTGTTTTAGCCACACATACTAACTAACAAGTGTGAGTATGCCCTTGTGATTGTCTGCTAGTGTGTGCTTGATTGGTTGGGTATAAATTTTCTCTATAACAATCTAAACTATATAGCTAAAATATCTAAAATGTTTATCAAGGTGTCTTGTCTCCGTCTGCCTGGAATGGGTGGAAGTTACACATAGTACAGTGAAAATTTGACTTGAGCGACAGTAAGCTATTGAAATTCCTAAACTATAACCTCAACAGACTTTACTGTACACATATGGAGTATATATGTATACATGTTTGGTTGGTTCCACCTCCCACCAAAACAAATTAGTTTGCAGTTGGCAAAAGTAAGTACATAATCAGTTTTTCGACTACCCACAACCAGGACATGCCTAGACTGGGGACCCATAACTAGAATCAGTCTCAGACCCAAGGCCCAAGGCCAGTTTAATTTTCAACCCATTCCCAAACACTGAGGGTAAGTTTTGCAAAATGCAATCCTGTTCCATATTGGAAATGTAAGTGTAAGTATAGCAACTAAACTCTAAACTGATATATACATATGTATATACATATAATGTACATAGAAGCGACCCCAATAAGTGCAATAAACGTTTGTTTAGACCCAACAAATTGATGTCTCGTGAATAGGGCCAAACAAGGATATGCATACCCTTATTTTATTATCACAGAGTTAATCAAACAAAAAGGGTTCTAATAAGAGATGGATCAAAAATCTAAAGATCGTAAACGATCAGAGAAATAATCATTGATTATATGATTCTGGCTTTAATTACGGAAAGCTTCTAGCCCTAAGGGGCCAAAAGTTAGAGCTGACCCTAAGATAGTCATGTGTTAATCGAGATGTGTTGCATTTTCCTTGAGTTTATTACCAACTATCATTTCAACATATTGGAACCCATATTATCCATATGTATTATGTAACTTTTCACCTTTCAATGGCGCCTAACTAAACGACCATTATATGGTGGCAAATGGCAAAATATATATTCAGCTACATATATGTAAACAGATAAGTACATATGTATGTATGTATTTTTCAAGCATATGTTACGTCTGCGTCCTGTAAAAGGATATGAAGCGAATACTGGAATACAGGAAAAGAGAAGTTGGGTTGGGATAGGTATGTATAGGTATATATGTATATACATATGAAGGTGGATACGGTTTGCCCCATACCCAACCCAATGTTCTTTTCAGCCTTTTCAGACATTTTGCCTGTTGTTGTTGTTGCTGCTGCTGCTTTTGCCTGGTTTTCTGCGTGTCCGCTGCAGGCTTAACGATAACATTGTGGCAATTTTATTTGCCCACAATCTGTTGTTTTTCCTCGAGCCACAGCCACAACCAGAGAGTCAGAGTCAGAGTCAGGCAGTGGCAAAGACAGTACGCGAATCATACTCCATACTACTGGCAGGACAAGCGCCCAGAGTCTCTTGCCCGAAAACAGGAAGGAAGAGAACGAATTTCAGCGGAAGGAAACACTAAAATGTTACTTTAAATAAATTGCACTACACACCAAGGCTCTGTTATTTTCTCCAACTCCCCCTCTACAAGCCCCCCTATCACCAACGCCGTCCCCATCTACATCTGCCTGCTTTTGCCTTCCTTGTATGTGTATACACACTTAGGGGTAAGGAAGAACTTTGTGCATTGTGCAGCAAACCCAGGGGTGACATGGACAACCGCACACTATCCACTCTCCACTATCCACTATCCACTATCCATGAGAGATACTCACACACTCAGATATACAGATAGACCAACCTGCCTGCCTGCCTTTCTTCCTTCCTTCATAGGGGAGTATATATATGTACGTATATACCTAAATACAGATGCAACCTACTTACATACATAGTTGTATATATACTCGTATGTGAAATTGTTATAGCCCATACGTTGCACCTTATTTATTTGGACGCTCTGACGCCCCCGCCGAGGCAGCTAAATTTACGAGCTTCTTTAATCGATCTCACGAAAAACCAGAAAATTAAACGCCATTCAGAAGCAACCCTCCTAACAAAAAAAAACTAAAAAACCATTTTACATTTTACTATTTTGCAATTTGCAAATTGTCAGCTTTTTTTCTCTATAGCTTTTCTCCCTGCCTGTAGATTTTCCATTTCGATGGTATTAAAAAAGTGAATAAGAATCGACCTTAAATTACAATATTTCCCACACTTATTATCTAATAATATCTATCAAGTTTTTTGCAGTAAGTGAGATTCAAATTTTAGTATAATTATTGAATTCTTGAAGTAGTTATCAATTATAGGTCACATTTTAACAAGTCCATTTGCTAAAATGCTTTGTATTTTCTATCTTAGTTTTTTGTGTTAAAGAGTTTTATTTTTTAATTTTCCTTGTTGCCATTTGTCATTAGTTTCAGTTGCTGATGGTGGACATTAAAATCTAAGATAGAAATGGGTTTCAAATTCATAAGAAATTTTTCGACCAAGGCCAATCTTATACAGAAGATAATTTCATAGGCAGCAGAAAAAGGTGAGCATAAAAATCCCAAAATTGTATCCAAAATAAATTCACAATTTTCTTTAGTGGTAAAACTAGTTGAGAGATGAGATGTTATATCTCATTTAAGGGAAAATATGTTGACAATATCTGAGTTATAATTTCAAAGCTTCTAAAAATGAAATCTAACTATTAAAAGCGAGATTTCTCAAAACTTTCTATCAGAATATTAACTTGGTTATTATAGAGAAATAAAGTGCAGGGTTCATAGATTATTAATTCGTCCTTATTTAGATGGCTTTTAGTTTCAGTTGCGCCTAGTCTTAGTTTATTACTAAAATTCTTGATTCTTTTGAGATTGCTAAATATATATAACCATGGCTTAGTCCACATCAATCTAATTTGTTGTCCTTCTGGAAACCTAACTCTCATTTTAAAGTTTATTTATAACCCTCTAATGCCCAAGAGTGCTTTTTTCATTAATACTGACCATTTTTGAAATCATTTGGGAAATGGGAAAAAATTTATGTTAAAAAGTTTCATTTGTTTATTCCCAACTTAAATAAATTTTCTAAATTTTTAAAACAGTATTAGTTTTTATTGTTTGTTACATTTTATAAGAATCGATTTCAAAATCACCAGCATTAGAGGGTTAACATTCTACTTTGATATCATATTAGAACAGACTGGGATAGCTTAAAAGTTTAGGTATTGAATAAATTTGAAAGTTTTATATAAACAAAGTAATGTTGTTTCTAAAGGGTTCTTATCCACAAATGACAGCCCCTAAGATGGAAAATTTTCGATATACCAGATCGATTTACTTTCCAAAATGATCGATTTTAGTCCCATCAGAGTTAATGTCACTTTTGAATATTTTACTGGATGCTTTTCATCAAGCAGGAACTTCTTGAATTTCATCTAGTTTTCGCCAAATTTTCTGTAAGTGAAATATATGGCTTTCTTTTATGAAAATGAAAACTTAAATGTTGTCATTTCTTATTATTTTAAGCCGATCTGGAACCCAACACCCAAGAATCCAATTTGAAATGCTAAAAAATCTATGCGTTTTAGTTTTTTTTTTTTTTTTTTAGAATTTTCTTGATATTTTTATTGCAAACATATATATCTTAAATATGAGTTGAAGGTATTTTGCCTGGTTACTGCATCAGAACTAACTAACCCACTATATAATTACTTTAGGATATTTTTTCACTGCTTGTGTGTGTGTGTGTGTGTGTGTAAAAGAAAACAACAAAACTTCGGTTCTTCGGTTCTAAGACGAAAAAAAAAAAAAACATTATATTATTAAACATTAATCGATAAACAGTAATCGGTAATCAGTTTTTGTTGGTTTCTCCCTTGAAAGCGTTTTGTCGTTGACTCGTTTCATCATCGTTCTATCTCTCTCTCTCTCTCTCTCACATTCATTATCCATCTTTTTCTAACATTTACAATACACATAGGGTTTTTTCAGTTAGAAGAAGAGAGACATAAAAAAAAAATATTTATATCGAGAATTATATGTAAGTAGAACCATAGATATTACAAATTTACTGCACTGCTTAGTATATATACTATATATAGATATATACTTATGTACATAAATCGAGTATCACTAACAATATATATCGTTATTTATTCATTCATTTATTTTATATTTGTTATACACTGACAAAAAATTCTCTACAACTCTTCGCTCTCTATCTCTCTCTCTCTCTCTCTTGCTCTTAATTGCTTGTACACAAAACAACAGTTTTTTATTAAATACAAGTTCACAAAAAAAAAAAAAAAAAAAAACTATATATATATATACTATATATATATAGGGATTCGTTTAAATACTTATATAAGTTATACATATATGTGTATATCGAAAAAAATGCTAGTTGATCCATCTAATATTTTATATTAGCATTAGCCTAGTAAAATTGTATTGATTGGTATATAATAATTATAATTATTATTAATATTATTAATATTATTGATGAGCGCAGGCGAACAAAGCAGCCAAGCAGCAGATGCGATCCTTTTTTTTTTTTTTTGATCCTTCGATGACAATGAGCAATGGTGTAGTCCTAGCATGAATGAGAATACATATAATATATATAGTAGGTGTGTGTGTGTGTGGGTGTGTATCATCTATTTGGATGGGAAGAGGAGTGTGGGGGGGGGAGGGTTGGATTATCCTTGACAAAATGTATTCCTTTGTTTTTATCTTCTTAGTGATAAAATGCCAATGCCTTGGCATAGTACGAGGTACATGGTCATGATATGCGATCAGGAGATTGCCTTTGGCTGGGTCGTGTTCCATCCACTACTTGTGCCGCCACCGCCGCCGCATCTTCATTGTAATCGGGTGATCCGCCACCCGATTGCGATGCCGATGCCGATGCCGAGCCCGGACGCATTTTTTGTTCCGGCGATGTTATCGAATGCTGCGAATTCGAATCGGAGGAGGTGCGACGACAGAACGGACTCAAGCCGCTTGCCGCCATCATGTGTGTGGTCAATTGTGGGAAACGTGAGAGTCGAGGCAGAACGGGAAACAACAATGGATTGCCACCATGGCTGAGCAGAAAACGAGGATCAGCGCCGGCCATAAATGGATTAGCATTGCCTCCAGAACCCGCCGCCGATGGCGGCAGAGGTGGTAGCGATGGTGGTCCTGCTCCTCCTGGCGGCGGCGGCGGCACAGCCGACGGCGGTTGTTGACCCACAGCGAAACGATGCTGCAGTGCCTCAAAGCAGAGCGGCACATTCAGACCATGAGCGGCTCCGGCACAGAGACGTGCCAATATTTCCGCCTGTATGCCAGCTGCCGCTCCAGCTGGGCCACCAAAGGCCTTGTTGTTATTAATGTTCATCAGCTCGAGCAGAGGATCGGCGGGCAGGGCGTGATGATCGTCACTGGTGGACAGCAGCTTGCGATGCAGATTCAGATTCGAACTGTGACGATCGCGACTACGTTTCGAGGGGAATGCCGCATTGCAGCCATCGATATTGCACTTGTGATGCAATTTGAGATGAACGCTTTGGTAATGGGTCTTCAGATGGAAGTGATTCTGAAAGATTTCACCGCAGGCCGTGCACTTGAGTGGATTCTCCTGATCAATGGGCACCTCGGTCTCTGGCTCGGGCTCGGGTTCGGGTTCCGGATCCGCCTCGACTTCCGTTCGATCTGATTCCATTTCACGGCCATCGCCATTCACATTCGCTTTGAGCAATTCGGTGGATGGTAAATCAGTCAGAATATTATTATTGTTGCTCTTAGACAGCTCTTCCTGTTCTCGTCCATGCTCCTGATCCTCGTTGGTGCCCAGCAGCTCCTGTTTAATGCGCAAATAACGATTCTCATCATTGTGATAGCCCATTGCCATTGTTTCGTCAATGGGTTCCTGTTTGATGGGCGGCGGTGGACCTAGCGACAGATCCTGCACTGTGGCACCCAGCTCCATTTCGTCCAATCCTTCTCGTTCTCTTTCTGCCTCCGCCTTGACATGGCCATCGGCCATGGCAGCCCCCTCGTCCTGTAGTTCCTTTTTAATGCTTATCGCTGCCATTGACTTCACCTGGACGGGAGCATGAGCATGACCATGGACATGCGGTGTCAGCGGAGGAGAAGGTATTGCCTTTGCCGACTCACTTGTGGCCACTTCCGTGGCCTCCTCCGAATCCTTGGCCTTGACTGACTCACCGCTGAGACGTATCTTCTTAATGGACAGATCAGCGGCCACAGCCACATCATAGTCAAGGGAATTGTCACATGAATTCTCATCCGATTGAACCGTACATCGTACAGGATTTTGGCTTTTACGCTTTCGTTTACTGGCCGCCGATCCGCCAATGTGTCCATGGGCTTGGCCCATCTCATCATCCGCCACTGTGTCCGCCTTGCCGGGACTTGGCTGCTCTTTGGTTTGGTGACTGTGGCTAGAGATGGCCGAAGTGGACCGTTCATCGCTCTCATCGATGATATCATTGTCCAGCATGAAATCATGATGACTGCCAGGTTTCTCCTCGATGCCCGGTATGCTATCCATTTCATCGCCCACCACAACAATGCCATCGCCATCGGGATCATCGTCATCGTCGCCATCTGCATCTCCCACCCCATCCACATCGTCGTCCTCATCATCGTCGTCGTCATGCATGCTTATGCCGACCTCGAGTATCTCATCATCATCATCGTCGTCGTCGTCCGGTTCTAGAGGAGCTGCCCTACGACCGCGCTGGCCCTGGCCATGACCCTCATACCCTCGAGCCGCCAGCATGCCATTCTCCATATACGATCTCTGCAGATACTCCTGTCCATGTTTCAGTTCCAGAGCGGAGGAACCCGTGCCCGCGCCACCACCACCACCACCCGCACCGGCCATCGCATGATGACGCAAATCCGGCGGCGGTGTCAGCAATGGGAAACTACCAAATGGTCCCAGTCCAGCCATTATACCATTCGGCGCCTGCAACAGCAACGGATGCGGCTGGGCGCTGCGTCCGTCATGGGGCGAGATTTTGCGTCGCAAATGGGGTGAATGCAACTTGGGATTGGGATTGGCGCTGTGACGATTCCGCGAACGACGAGAACTGAACATCATACTGCAACCATCCACAGTGCATTTGTGCATCTCCCGGAGATGAACGGCCGAGAAGTGAATCTTCAAGGCGCCCTTGTCACAGAAAGTCTTTAAACAGACATTGCACTGAACCCGCTTCTTGCCGGTCACTGGATTGATGAACTGTGTACCCAAATTGGCTGGCATTGAGCCCCATTGTCGTTTGCTGCCCGGTGAATGGGTTTTGCGGCCAGCTCTCAGATTGGAGGCCAGGGCCATGCGTGTCATTCGCTGGTGCTGAGAGCTTGACCCCGAACCGGATGAGGAGGAGCAGCTATTGCTGCCAGTTGACTTGTCCCCGCCACTTGGCAAATGACGTCCTTTGCCACCAGATGAAGACTCCTGTGACTCGACGGTGGCTCCTGTTGCCTTTTGGTGATGCGAATGCGAATGCGAATGCGGATGATATTGATTGTGACTGTGACACGGCGGTGATTGGGTTTCATGTCTATGACTTAGCTCCGAACCAGCAGATGGCCCCCCCGTAGTCCCAGATCCCGATGAGTTGGAACCAACCATTTCCCTATGGCCTTCCCGAGAGGACTGTGACTGTGACGATGTCTGCTGATGGTGTTGCTGCTGCTGCTGCTGCTGCATCTGCTGGCTCTGCTGTGGTGGAGGCGGTGGTGGGGGCGGTGGTGGCAAGTGATAGGGCAACGTATGTCCAGCCATGGCCATGGCGCTAAAGAACTGATTGCTCTGGGCAGCTGCTGCTGCTGCCGCCGCTGCTGCAGCCACAGCGGCGCTCTTCTCACCCGGCGTGCTGGCCTCGCTGATGCGCCGCCGGGCCTGGGCCAGGACCTGCTGCTGCAGCTGCTGCTGATGGTGATGCACAAAGTCCGTGGGGCTGGGTGGCAGTGGCGAAGAGAAGGCGCCCAACGTGGCCGAATTGGCAGCCATTTTGCGAAAGTCAAAGGGCTGCATATTCTGAAGATCGCTCAACGGATTGAGGGCCGACTGGGCCGAATGGGGTGACGAGGCCGAACTGGTCGAATTCGCTGACTGACCACCAGCAGCTGTCGGCGAGGGCGGACTGCGGAAGTAACTGGCCGAGAGCTTTTGATGCAACTGCGATTGCAAATGCAACTGGGCATGGGCCAACGAGGAGAAGTGGGCGCTCATTGATTGCGATGGCGATAGCGATAATGTTGGCTGTCCACCGCCCGACACTCCGCTGGCATTGAGATTCAAATTCAGATTGAGATTGAGAGCGTGATGACGCGACGCTGGCAGCGGCAAAGGCGGCGAGCTGCGTCTGCTTGGTGTCATCACCATCGGAATGGGTATGGTTGGACTAGGGCTGCTCATTCGCTCGTTTGTCGAGCGCCTGAGATTGTGACCAATTGTGTGATTGTGATTGTGATTAGGATGATGGTGATGGTGATGGTGGTGATGATGGTGTTGATGTTGATGGTGCTGTCTCTCATGGCCGGGCAGCGGATAGCGATAGCCGAGCAAATGCTGATAGGGATACTCAATGGCCCCGGCACCCAATTGGGGACTCGTTGGACTGTGACTGTGCAGATCTGTGCTGACTGTGATTCGGCTGTGATTGTTGTGACTGTGATTGTGACTCGGGCTTTGGCTCTGGCTCTGGCTCTGGCTCGGGCTTGGGCTCGGGCTTTGGCTGTTGGGCGGCTGCTGCTGCTGCGGATGCGGACTCTTCTCTTGACCAATATTCATCAAGCGGCTTACAAACTACAGTTAATTGATATATTTTCTGACGATACAGTGTAGACTAGATATAGGAAGATGTATATATATATATATATTTCGATTTATATATATATATATTAAAGTTCGATGTCGTCGTTTAAAATACTGCAACTTTTGGGCTGAAAAGATAAAAGAGAAGAAAAAACCAAGAAATTACAATTAATATAGTTTATTCTATAAATAAACGATATTTATCGAATCAACGATATCTCTCTGACAGTTTGTTGTCAACGATTTCACATTTTATGCTGAAATCCTTTTCCAATTATTCTCAAAAACTCTCAATGTCCCCACATTCTACACTGATTATTCATGTTTGCACGAATATATGGATATATGTAGGTATGTATGTATGTTGGTACTCGAAAAATGCCACCATTCAGGTGGAAACATTGTCCACTGCTCGAGCACAGATGCTCGAGGAGTTCCATCGAAAATGCCCTAACGAAGTGGAGACCTCTGATCGGACCTCCCAGGCGCACATCAACCATGTATGTACACATATGATTATTTAAAAGAAAAATAAGAATAATGATGTGACAAATTCTGAGTGGACACTTCACTTCTTTTTTTTTTTTTCGAGAGCAAACGACGAACGGCGACAGCGACAGCCACGACACACCACAAAGATCGAGACGAGAAGTCGACGGCGGGGACACCAGCAGTTAAAGAGTGGGCAAGAGCGGGGGAGCGTGACAAGACATTGTCTGTGCGTAGAGTGGCCGGTCGACCAACCAACCAACCAACCAGCCGGACGGACAGGCAAGGCGAGTGTGCCAGTGCAAAGACGCAGAAAAACTTAAAACTCTTCTCTTCGTGCCTGTCGTCTTCGAACGTTTGCCACTTGAAGTTTCCATGTCACATTCTTCTGCGCCGCACAAGAGCCGATCTCGATGTCTAGTCGAGTCGAAGAAGTACTATGGGGCTCGTGATCGCGCGATTGCCAACTCCATGTACCAACAAATAAGTCCCAAGATGATGGCTGAAAAGAACAACATTAACAACTGTGTGTGCGAGTGTGTGTGTGTGCTTCTTTTAACTAAAATTATTGCCCCAAAAAACATTGTTTTAACGTCTCTCAAAAAAATATAGAAAATGTGTTTAGTAATATTGTCTTTCTATGCAAATGAATAGCCTGAATTTCAAATTGATTGATAACCATAGTTCAGGGTCGATACGATTTATACTTAGCCCAAATAGATTATGTCCCTTTTAAGCAACAATTAAAAATATTGATTGTTTTCGTTATGTTTTTTTTTTTTCGAAAGTTTTATCCCAATTTAGAATTGTGTTGGGTGTCAAATTCTTAGTTGATTAAATCTTTAAATTCGCCAAGTTGTCTTTCAGTTGGTAAAAGTTTTGGATAGATTTAGTTAGGGGAAGCTTTAAGTATATTTTGGTTAGTAGAATAAATTTTTACAGTATTTTTAATAAAAATAAATGAAGCCGCATTCTTTTTAAAACAATTTGGTCCAAGATAAAGCTTCATTTGTATAGACAAATCACTTTCAGATAAAATTAAAAAAAAAATTCCAGTAGTAAATTTTATTTTCTTTATCAATGAACAAAATATTTAGCTAACTTTTATTATTAATAGGAATGACTAGAGTTAAACTTATTACTGAGTCGTAAAATCTATGATTATTATTTTATTAAGCTATTAAATAAATTTGCAAATGTGAAAGGGCATGTTATCATTTAAATTTTTATAAAGCATTTTAATTATTGATTCTAGTACTCAGCCTTTAAAATCTATGCAATCTATCTTCAGTATCTAGATTCTAGTGTTAAAGTTGGTTTAAAAAGTGTTAAGGGTTTTTCTATCCTCATGTCAAATATTTTAACTAAACAGTCATTCGAATCTCAAATTTAAATTATTGAAAATATAGACACACTTTAAATTGTGTATATACTTAACTAAAAACTAAAACCCTGCCGTAGTTCATTTCAAAAGTTAGAAATTACATTTTTGTTTTAAACTCATTTATTTTAAAAATCTTCTACAAATATACATTTAACTAAACACAAAAAATTAATACATAATTTGAATCATAAAACAATAATCTGTGTATGTATATTCAAAATTGTTAAAAATATCAGATAGAAGTTAAAGTTAATTTAATGTGTGACATGAAATCAAGATCAAGGCACAATTTAGATACAGATCTCGATATCTCCCCTCTCACTCTCTCTTTATTGATGGAATGAGTGGTTATTACTTTATTATTGGGTTGTGTCCGTATGTATTTATTGACTACAATGGCACAGACACAGTTTGCATGACATGTGTCATTTCGGTAAGTAATTTAAATGGTATACAAATTGTATTTTAATTGCCACCTGTATGTATGTATGTATCTGTAGCTGACTGTTGTTGCTGTTGCTTTTGGCTTTTGGTCTTGGCTTTTGCTGTTTGCCGTTGTAAATGACATTTATTTCGATTACACTCGACTCAGAATCTGTCTCTGGCCTGACATTTTTAGCCCAGAGATGATCACACATGGACACCCGGACATACTGAGGTTTTAATTGCTTTTGGAGCAACAACAACAACAACAACAACATTATGACTGTATCTAGATATATAGTTTTTCTTTTGGCTTGCCAAACCAGTTCTATAACCAAGCTAAATGAGCATGAGAATAATGAATATATATACTATATAGGATATATATAAAACAATCGTGTATTAAGCATGTTTTGTGACACTTTCTGAATCAATAATATATAACAAAAATTCTCTAAGCAATATAATGTGGATTAACAATTTTTTTCTTTTTTTTTTTTTTTGTTGTCGGTTTTTTTTTTGTTTAATTTTTATTCTCATTTTCCATGAAATGCCATTTGACGTTTCATAATAACACAAAATTACTGCTAAGCTGTCATATATCGGCATATCGTGTGGCCAGTGTAGATCGGTTAGTGAGTGGAGAGTAAAAAAAAAAAAAAAATGGCATTCCAGACACCAATCATCTTTATTATCGGTTTTATCGTATAGCAGTCATAAGGCACACACACACACACACACACCTATATATATATATACATTTATTTTTTCAACGCATTCCGAAGGTCATAAAGCAGAAGCCATAAATGCGTGTTAAAGTCAGCCAAGAAAAATTTCCTAAATGTCAACCATTAAAAGGTGATCCGAAGACATTCCACCACCCCCCCATCCCGCCGCCTACCATACCAAACACCACATTCACTGATCCCAAATGAGAATGAGACCCCAATCCAGAGCGGTGTCTTGTATTCTCTTCTCTATTTTGTAAAACTTAATTTATTAACACATAAAAAGTGTCAACACGGCTTGCTGCATATGAGAAATGTTGTTCAGGGGCCAAAAG
This sequence comes from Drosophila insularis, assembly GCA_018903935.1. Lineage (NCBI taxonomy): Eukaryota > Metazoa > Arthropoda > Insecta > Diptera > Drosophilidae > Drosophila > Drosophila insularis. The sequence goes on along the minus strand of JAEIFP010002303.1, from coordinate 11,244,718 downwards.
CTAACGCTTCACCGATTACCGTCAAAATCGTTTGTCCCACAGAGACAGAGAGAGCCAGAGAGTGTGAGAGAAAGAGAGAGAGAGAGAGAAAGAGTCTTGGGATTGCGCATCACTTCAAATTTGATTATGAACGCCCTCTGATCGCCTCCGAATGCTGCCGAACAAAAAGCTTAACAAAGTGATTTAACGAAAAAAAAAAAATAAAGTAAAATACAAAAAATTAACCAAGAAAAAAGAATCACCGACTTTGCTATACACTGCAGATATATTATTATAAGCGCACCTAGCGTTCAAATTCAACAACTTTCTACTTATAATTCAAACGTTTTTAATCCGATTTTTTTGAAATTTGATAAAATAAAAGAAATCTATAACTTATATTTATTATATACAAAATTAAAAAACAATACAAACGCTGTTTCGAAAAATAAACCAAAATAAAATATAATGTCCGCTTTAAAATACCCTTTTATTCTATGAAGTAAAGAAACACACACACAGAAAGTATTTTAATATATGCAAATGGGTTTTTGGGATCGTTGACGGAAGCTGCTGGCAAAAGGCAAAACTCAAATCTCAAGCAACTTAGAGCACCAACTCAATGGAAGGAACATTAACATGGACATGGACATGGACATGAAGCATGGGGAAATGGGCAATGGGCAATGGACCTTGCACATTGGGCGACAAATGCACATTCGTCTCTGACAGAGCAATGTGGCGCTATCCAACTACCACTTCTCGACCAAAACCCGAATGTCTTAGCCGATCAAATGTGATGTTTTGGGGCACAGCAGGAGATCTCCTCCTTAAAGCTCTGGGGGCTCTGTAATAGAATGGTTGGGGCCCTTAAGCGCAAACATGATGCCGTGGCCGATGCCAATTCCAAACCAAGCCAGGCCAACTCAAGTCAAGCCAAAGCTGCTGCTGCTGCTGCTGCTGCAATCCATTCCAATTTGAATTCATTCAGGGAGAAAAGTGTGATTTCTGACTCGTATATGGCATAATCAGAATCAGAAAAAAAACAGAGTAAGCAAAATAACAAAAATAAAGAAAAAGGCAAAATCAATTGATAAAAGTGCTGAGATTTTAATGCTAAACGTGGACTCTTTAAAATGTTAATAAATTACTACTTAGGCATTCGAATTATCCTTGGAAAGTATAAACATTTATGTTACAAAATCGAACAAGATCAAAAACTGATTCAAAAATGAATCTTTCACTTTCGAGGCGACAATATTATAAAGATAGATGGGCATGGCCTCTGCCTTAAGATATCGAAAAAAAAGAAGGCGTTTGCATTTTGAAAAAAAAGAAAAAAAAAAACACTAAACTGAATTGAATTGAAATGAAGCCTCAATGAGTGGAGCCAAACCCCAAACTGAATCGCCGTAGAGAGCCGCAGAGCACAAGAGCCATTCTTGTCCATTGCCGGGAGCCAAACACAACACAAACGATTGATTGAAGGCGGCGGCGGCTTTTGTTCATCTGCTACAACCATCGCATTTAATGAGATTTATATCAGTTTTTAATAGCTTTGTGACTCTATTGTGTATGTTGCCGTATCTAAAGCGTATGCCCTCCCTCTCCCTCCCTCTCCTCTCCTCTCTTCGCCACTCCTTTAACCAAAAGAAAAACAACAACAAACTCAACCTCATACCAAGCCAAGTTATAAAAAATTAGTTTGTTGAGACATTGTCAAAAATGTTGAAATTGAGTGACCGGTATGAGGAAGTTATCGTCAGTCAGTCAGATGACCACGTCACGATTCTAATTTTCAAATACTTATTATATATGTATGTACATACATACATATATACATATATATAGTTACTTACATCTTAATGAAAGCGATGAAAGACTTTATACAACTCTCTTCAAGTCTTAAATATATATGTATGTATATATATATATAGAGGCCACAGAATCTGTAAAAGGAAAAGAAAAATTATTAATTTTATTTAAAACTTAAATGTGCTTTAAAGATAAATTCACACGATATACATATACATATATGTACATATATAATAAAACGACATAAATTTCACATGTCTATGTAAAAAATAAACCTCCAAACTGTCGACCGTTTGTTGGCTTAAAGACTACCGAAAAATCAAAATTCAACCGCAATTTGCTAAATGTCTTCCAAAAAAATAATAATACTAAAAAATGGGGTAAAAAAAATGGTGTTAATTTAAATCAAATGACAAAATATAATAAACGACCATAAAATTTAATCCGTAGGGTTCTCTAAAACGATATGAGCGTATGTGCAAAGTGTCTAAGCACACACAACCAGAGAATACGTCTGTGTGTGTGTGTGTGTGAGTGTGTTAGAAGGAACATCCTAAAGTGGCATTGTGTACTATGGATAAACCACAAAGTGTAGTGACACGAAAATCAATTCAACAAGCTAATCAAATATCATTGTTATTAGCATCATTTAAATGGCCTATTAGCAGTATCATTTAGATCGTTTTTTTATTTTTTATTTTGTCGCTTTAGTTGACCAACAAAATGGATTAAATGCCTACCCTACACAGTTGAAGAAATAAATCTCCCAAAAGTAGGCTATAATAAATCAAATCATGTAAAAATATCAAAAAAGATAACATTGATTATGTCTAATTTGATATGTTTGTTAGAGAATTTGATATAAATTATTTAAATGACAACTTTTATAAAGAAAAGAGAATTTCTGCTAAAAACTGTTTCTGTTTCTTTAACTTTATGATATAGTAGTTTGATCTTAATAAAACTTGGCATATAGTTTCCAAATTTGAAAAACTTTTTCCTAGTTTCAGAAAATTAATATTTTTCTTTCAACGAGTATTTTGTCTTTAGATTTGTTCCCATGACAGCTTTATCTTATAAATCAAAAATCCTAATCCTAATCAAAAAACCATTTAAACTTAGTTAAACTATGAAAATACTATGCTTTAATGATTAAATTTTATTTAAATTGCTTTTAAATTGATAAAACACAATGCATAAGTATAAAGTATTTGCTCTCTAAAGTATGCAATAAACAGTCGAAAAAGATCAAAACAAATATTGTTTATAGACACTTACTATGTTAAAAGCCATATGAAATATGTAAGTTCCTATAATTCTAATGCTGATCATGAATATATATGTAGGTAGATATATAATTTATATATCTTTTCGTTTTACAGTCTGTTCACTTCAGAAGAAGAAAATATTTTATTTTCAACTTATTCTATAGGGTATCATTCACTTTCATTTCGATTCATTTAGACCCATTTTCTTAGCTTTAACAATTTGACAGTTTAAATTTGGTTTTAACCATACAAATATTTATACAATTGATTAGCAGAATTATCAGCTACATATTATACCAATAGATCATTTTTGTTGTGTGTTTATTCTTTTTTTATGTCAACGTTAGAAAGTCAACACAATCTTTAATATATTTGTGTATACTTATAGAATGTATCAGAATCCTGAATGTGAAGTAAAGTAACCCCTTTAAACCTCAAACCCTTTCATTAATGGCAATTGTATTTCGCCGTTGACGTTGTAATTGAATCAATAATAAAATCAAAATGTACAACGACGGGGGACGGGGACGAGGACAAGAAGGAACGATAACGACGATGACAATGACACTTGGAATTGGAGTCCTTATTTTTTTGTTCACCCCATTGAGTGTGTGTCCGTGTCATCGTCACCAGCTGGAACCAGCCAGATATATATTCTTTTTTTTTTTTTTTTGCCAAAGGACGTCGTTTCGAGCTTCAGGCTGTTCAATCAAATATGTGCAAGTTTAACAATGACTTGGATTGCGCGAATTGAATGACTTACTGAAGATTGGTTGGGTGAGAGGGCGGGGGAGAAGAGACTAACAGACTGACTGGTTGACTGTCTGTCTGTCTTTGTCCGTGTCTCTTTTGCGTTTTAGAATTTGTTATAATGTGTATACATATATATATATATTTCATTTTTTGAACTGTCTCCCTGACAGCCTACGAACATTTTGAATGACGTACAAAATTATGTCGTGTTGTCGTGCCGCGACCAGGTTGACTTTTTTCGTCGTCGTCATTCCGCCAACGATGCCTGAGACGGAGACAGACAGACAGACAGAGAGAGAGAGAGAGAGAGAGAGAGAAAGAGAGAGAGACTGAAACTGAGAGACGGAGACATAGCTTGTTCCCCATTGGTGATACCGGGGGCTTGTCAGTCAGTCATTCCACTCAGTAGTAGTGACTTTGACTTGAATGCTCGGCTCGCGATTTTTCGAGTGCGACGTCGAATCAAATTGAGGAGAAAAATACAGAAATACTTTTCATTAAAATGATTTCTACTTTGGTCTTAACCCTTTAGGTTTATTTTTCTTTCATTTTCTTTGCGTTTTGTGGGGGGTTAAAACGCTGTCATCCGTTTGTGTTGCTGTAGTCCCCCCATTAGCAGTTGATCCATGGGCAAAGTAGTGAACTGAAGAGTCGCCAGCCACACACGACTTGAGTTTGTCAGCGGCGTGACAATTCCGCATAAATCATAATCCTTGCAAGCGTTTGGCACAAGGGTTAACGATGATGGCGGACAACGACGACGTCGACGACGATGACGACGGGTCGTCAACTAAACATTCTGAAGTTGTTTGGCATTATAATCTTCGCTCACGCTCTGGAGCTGACACTGGGAACTGACACTGAGAATGGGACTTGGACTCGGTCTTGGTCTTGGTATTGGACAGCGACCTGGAATGATGGGAGGAGGAGGAGGAGGAGGGGCTGGCATTCGGCGGTTCGCGTTTACGTTTCTTTGAAAGGCACACGTCATGACAGTGTCAGTGTTTATGCCGACCGACAGACGTTCGCTCAGTCAGTCAGTCCGTCAGTCAGTCAGTCACAAAGAAAGCACTTCAAAAGTGAACAAGTTAACGGAGGTGGGCCATAGAGCAGGGAGGGGGCTGGGGAAGAGTTCGTCGCCTCCTCCAAAAAGCTCAATCGAAAAGGAGTCAAGAAGAGAGGCACAGGAGTTGGGAAAAGTTGTGCATTGTGTCGCCCGAAAACACTTGCGCCAAGGCTCTCTTGAGCCTGTCAATCCAAAATGAATGCTACACAAAAAAGGCTAAGAAACGAATAAAGTAAACAAATGGGTGGCAAACTGAGGGCCCCAGCCAGAGTACAGCAAACAGCGGACAGCTGGCCAAAAAAAAAAATACAAAAATAAAAAAAGAAGAAACGCAAACGAAACGATACGAAACAAAATAAAGAAGAAGGACAAAGTCAAGAATTGGAGGCCTGAGATGGTCGATCGGTTGTTTAGTTTGTTCATTCAGTTAGTCAGTCAGTCAGTCAGTCAGTCAGTCGTTTGGTCGGTTTCGGTTTCGGACCCCGCACAATGTTATTAGCCCCTGCCACTGTCTCGACCCCTTACCACTTCTTCTTACCATGGCAGATACCAGTCCAGTTTTTATCCAGGGGCGTTCCGTTCAGACGGCATTAAATGATTATCTGGCTCTCTGTCATGCCACTAAGATCGGTCTCAAATTATGCGAATTTTCTACTTGAGGGTTTTTATATAGTACATATGTGTAGGTACATATGTATACAATACATACAAACATATGTATATGCATACCTACAAAGAGTGTACATTTTTTTGTCCTTGCCAAGTCCTGTTTTCAGTTGCTTATATTAGGAATCATTGTGAATCACATATATAATACATATTTGTTGCTATATATGTTATCTGATCAAACTGCTTTAAGAACTAAAACCTTTTTTCTATAAACCACAGAAGATCTTTTTCTTTTCAAAATCAACATTAATTAAACTGAATTAAATTGAAACTTTTTGAAGAGTTTCTAACTGAAGGAAACATTTCTTTTTCGATTTAGAAATTTTCCATATTAAGGCAGAGAGTGTTTAATTTTTTTTTTGCTATTTCAGAGAGGCCTTATCTATCAGTTCAATAAGTTAACCAATTTGTTGAGTGTCAGTTATTTATAAGGCATATTGAAACAAATAATATCAAGAAGTTTATTTGGTTTAATGCCAACAGCAAATATCTTATCTTTTTTATAAGTCTTAAAGAAAATTTAAATTTGAATCTAAAAATTTGGTTTGTAGCTAAAATTCTCTAAAGAAAGTCTTTGATGAAATCTGAAAATTTTTAAGGAACAAATTAAATGAGACGTTTTTAGCCATAGGCAAGATTTTTTGCCAGGTCCTCATAATGAATTTTGGTTAATATTTGTAGCCATAATAATAAAGTTATCAGATATTTTTAGTCTCTCCACTTGAAAAAGATATTCCAAACACAAAAAAGAATTAGTTATGATTAAATATTTACCCTGAATTTAAATATATCTTTAAAAAGGTAAAACATTTTACACTAATTCGAAAAATCGAAACTAAATACACTTATCCTATGCCATTTCAACTAGCATTATGTCATTTTGATATTAAGGCGGAAATCAAGCAAAGTCCCAGCAATTGTTAGAGGCATATGAGAAAAAAAGATTCATCGTATATGAAGGAGTCTCATTTATCGACAGTTGGCGATCTCATGACGGCCTTTGCGGCAGTTTCAAAACGAAAAGTCCTGCAGTGCTGTCGATAGGATGAGAAAATAAGATGGCAACAAATTGCCATGACTCCAACTCCCTGGACTCTGGGGACTATGGGTGTCTGTAATCGTCAGATTGGCCAACATTTGATCGTAAAAGTATCACCGCCATCGTCATTGCCGCCGCCAAGCAACACATCAGAGCAAAAGGTCCATAAGTGCGGCATCATCAACAAAAAACACCAACGATCGAACTGCAGTCAGAGCCATGGCCTATTTCGATTTCTGTAAATCGAAAAGGAAACAAAAAGAAAGACAGAGACAAACAAAAATACAGACACAGAGTGCCAGGAAACCGCGAAGACTCAATGGGAATTCTCAATCGGATGCTGTGGGATATCAAGCTTTTGTGGCCTCAAGCTAAAAAAGCAAAAAAAAAAAAAAAAAAGACAACGCATTGCAGACTCCCGCACCATTCAGAGTAGTGACCATTTCGAAAAAAAAAGAAACCGACCACATAGGGTGCCAATTGTGGCATGGCCCACCTGCCCGCCTCACAGAGTCATCACCTTTCTCACTTGCTCTCTCTCTCTCTCTCTCCCTAACTGATGTTTTTACATCTATCAAATTGGCCTTACAACGTTAAATATACATAATTTTAGTCAGGAATTCTCTGATAATTTTCTTAAGAGCTAAGATTTTCCTTTAAAATTCTGAATGCTACTAGAACTAGAGTCTTTCATTCTACTCATTTCTAAAGACAGACATAGACTACTAATAGGGATAACTTTTGGAACCCACCTCGCCTTCTTGTAGAGGTGGAAAAAAAAAAGTAAAATGACTATTTGCCGTCGTTTTGTTGTTGTTGGCCCGTTTTGGCCAAAAAGGGTATATAAATAGGAAGCCTTCACACCCATCAAAATTTCGTTTCAAGTCTCCGTCTACGACGACGACGTTTCTCCGTTTCTGTTTCTGTCTCTATCTCTGTCTCCGTTTGCAACTTCAACTCCCATCTCCATCTTCAATTCCTGGCTGGCATTTCCTTTGTGGTATGTGTGAATTCTTGCCTCCATATGATTTTCGGTTGCGCGTCTGAAAGGTTGTATTTATTTATTTTTATGCGGCATTACATTTATTTTCTTTTTTATTCTCATGCTTGGCCTGCCGGCTGGATGGCTGGCTGGTCAGGTGAGATGCGATGAGATGAGAGCGTTGCCGGTTAGCCAGTTGAGTTGAACTGAGTTGAGTTGAGTTGAGTTAAGTTCAGTTGTCCATTCCTATTCCCATGCCCATGCCCGTACCCGTTCTTCTTATTGAGGATGAGACGAGATAAGTGGCTTTTTCTTCCCCCCTCTCTTTCACTATCTCTCTTTCTCTCTCTCTCTCTCTCTCTGTCTCTGCTTTTTGTGTGTGTGATCTACGACACTGCACGCGGATGCCAACGTGGACGTGGACGAGGACGTGGTCGCTGGACACTGGAAATGGCGAGTTGAGTTTTCGTCGTTCGCACATTTTATGATGGCCAAGAGATTGCCCTCACTCCTTCTATACCTCTCGCTCTCCTTCTCCCTCTCTCTCTCTTTTACCCATCTATGTGTGGAGCTACTGCTGAGTGATTGGATTGGATTGGATTGGCTTGGATTGAGCTGAATTGAGTGGAGTAATGGTACAAATAATAATAATAAAACGAACGAAACGAAGAAACAAGAGAGACAGAGCGAGAGAGGGAAAGGGAGAGAGGGAGAGGCAAAACACCATATCTCTCTATGGCAGGTGTCTCGTCTAACTGTTTGAAGTCCAACTCGGACTTGAACGGATCAGCAATGGCTGCTGATTTCGTTGCCATTGTTTCGTTTTTTGTTTTTTTGGCATCATCAACACAAAGCTTCATCATCGACCATTCGCCCCCTACCCCCCCTTCTCACAATATCCCCACATCACTTCAATCCTCAACGACATCGCCATTCCGTCGTCCCCATCGTCGCCTTTTGCCGTTTTGCAGCGGGTAAGTAACTGGTTTTCTGGCTTCCATCTCGCCATTCAACTGCCACTGCCACTGCCTTCCCTCCTCCTCTTCGGCCAGCCACAACTCAGCCCATGTGCCCCGTCCTATCCCATGGCATGGCATGGCCTGGCCAACCTCGGCCTCGGTTTGGCGTTTTGTCTTTTAGCCAGAATTGCCAATCATTCGCAGCCGCAATAAAATTACATGAGTAAAATGTGTCCGCGAGCATTCGTGGTACTTGATCGTTTTCAAGAGTGCGGTAATCGGTTTCAATTTCATCTTTATAGTGTTATGAAACTTGGGGTTCGAGCAGAGCTTTCGATTCGTTTGCCGCCTCCGCCGCCGACACCACCTTCAGCGGGGGAGGGGGAGGCAACACTTCTCCCCCGCTTTGCACAATGAATTGGCAGATGCTGCACAAGCGTCTCCAAGCAGGGGTCGATGGACAAAATGCGATTTTCACGATTGAGTAGACCCCCTGAATTAGTGTTGAGTGTTTTTCGGTATTTTTTTTTTTTTTTGTTTTCACAGAATTTGCAGTTGTGATTGATTGATTAATCTTTAAGCACGCTATGCTAATGATTAAAGTTATTCCCATAAATAAAGATGAAAATAGTGTGGCAGCATATTCCAATGAGAAAAATAACAAATTATGAAAGAGGCTGTTGTTATTTAATAGTTGTTTTAGCTCAGAAACTCTTGAAAAGTTTTAGATTTACAATGTAATAAATTAGTGTGGCTGCATATTTCAAAGACAGAAATACCAAACTATTGTCCTTGATGTCGCCACAACAATATGATTATGAAGACATATTTTATAAATATGCAAAAACTGAGCAAATTAACATATTTTGGCACCCCCCAGCACACACACACACACACTCACCCGAATGTTTGTGGTGTGCACATGTATAGTGTTCATTTAATGCTACGCCCCTGATTGCCCCCAAGATGCAGCTGCCTTCACATTCATCTCATCATCCCATCCTGTGTGCGCATCCGTTTTGGTCAACGATGCAATGTCCATGCCGCTGGGCTCCTATTGCTGTTTTTGGTGGCTCCTGCTCCTCCATTTATTTGAGATTGCGCACGTTGCCTGGACCCCGAGATTCCAGACTCGGGGCCTGTAGAAAGCAATTCACTGTAATTGCTTTGTGACTTATGGCCCAAAAGCAGCCATTCAGCCAACCAGGCAACCATCTAGTCAGCCCCAGCCAGAATCCAGCAAAGTCGGCAGGTAGCGTCATGGCCAAAGACTGAATCTCTATCGCTCTCTCGCTCTCCCGCTCTCCCTGTTGCGTAGTCTGTCGAAATGGTAGTGGCGTCTTGACCTTGTCATGCCATTAAATAAATTCAAACAGAAACTAAATTCGCCCTGATGTGTGTTACGTACACGCCCGAGTCAAGCAAAACTTAAAAATCCAAGTCGATGTTTTCAAGTTGATGTTAAAGTCGTTGTTGTCGGTTCGTCGGTTCGTTGGGGTTCGTAAGCTCCGGTCGTGCCACATGACAAGTGTCCGCCCCCTCTCATGCTCCTCCCTATTAACCCAACGTGGACACTGACTGGACCTGGACTTGGACTTCGACTTGGACCTGGATCTGAGCCTGAACCCTGTACCCTAATCCCACCCCCTTTGTCAGCTACATCACGAGCTATGTATGTATGTACATACATACATACATACATATATCTACCAAGAAGCCTCACACCGACTGAGCTGCCGTTCTTCTCGTGGTCGTGGCAATCGTGCAGCATCCATCCTTCCCTCTACCCTACCCTGTTATTCCCCTCGCGATAGTCGCCGCCTTTGTCCATATAACAAGTTGCCATATTTTGATGGATTCCTCTCTTGAAGGTGTAAATATTAACCAAAGGGCAGTGAGAAAACGTGCAAGAAAACCACCAACAACACCGAACAAGCCCGAACAAAGCCCAAAGGAGCAAAGTGAAATCACCTTAGTTCTGCTTCCCATTGCAGGTTTTCGGTTTTCTTTCTTATTATTTTTGTTTCTTTTTTATGTGTCTTGTAGTGGTAGTAGTAGTTTCTGGTAACTGGTTATTCTTACTTATTTCTCGTATTGTTAAGATTTATGACAGATGCTCATTGAATCCCTAATGTGTATAAAAACCATATCAACAAAGACATTTCCTGCCTGATTCTGTATTACTACAATAACCGAAACATGTTTTATTTCAAAATCCAATGAAAGGGTCAAAAATGTGTCGTTAAATGTCGTTATAACGGTTGACCGACCGATCGAGAATAAAAAAAATACATATGAATATAATGTATGTAGTTGCCTTTTCATGATAATAATCAACATGACAACATTTTGCCCAACTTCATGTGTGTGTGTGTGTGAGAGAGAGAGAAGGAACATTTGGAATTATGGCAATATGAGGCATATGACCGAAAAGGAATGCGTTGTCATCCCGTTGTTAATGCTGTTGTCTTCGACTCTGGTCTCCTCGTCTCCCATCTCCCATCTTCCATCTTCCTTATTCCATCTCGGACTCTGTCCCAGACTCTGGCTGGGGCGATGAGTGCGCCCTCCCGGCCTGGAACTGGTAACCTGGAGAACATTGACTAATCAACATATCAGCACGCTGCTGGCCCGAAAACGACTCTCAGTGGAGATCTGTAGACACGGTACACGGTAGAGATCTCTTCAGGTTGGCCTTGCGTGTCTCCTCAGAATGTATGTGTATGTATGTGTGTGTGTTTGTCCCATGCGGCGTGGCAATTGCAACAGATAATGGCGCAAAGTGCCATGGCCTGGACTGGCCTGGACTTGCACTTGGAATTGGACTGGATCAAATGGAGAAGGAGGCAAAACGGCAAAAGCCTCAGCTTGCTCTTGGCCTGGCTCAGCTGATGCGTGCTTGGACTGGGCTTGTCATTAGCTCACAGCTGCCAGCGTGAGCTCAATTACAGGCGCTGGCCCAAGACTGTACAGAGAGGAGACCGAAGAGAGCTGGGCCAGCCAGGCGGCAGGCAGGCAGGCAGGCAGGCAGGAAATCGCATGCTATTACAAATTGTCCACATCAATAAATACTATATATGCCTATACCAAGGTATATATATGAGAGTATAATTGCTAGACTGTGACTCAAACTGGAATTGCTATTCTAGGGGGCGGTTGAGGTGATGGTGTGGTTTATGGCAGGGGTTCGGAGGGACACTGATACGAACTGATGTCACCATTGTGATAGTCATTAGCAAGTGCCAAGCCAAGGACATTGGCTTGACCTTGACCATTGCATGGCAAATATGATTGATTCCGAATTCATTTGGCGTAATCGAAATTAGATATGTTTTTCTATTTTTATTTGCAAATTAATTGTTTGGCCTAATTCGAATTTTGTCAATTCATCATCTTAAACCTTTTTAAATTTAATTTTTCAATTTAAAAAGCAAACAATTTCAACTTTGAAACCGATTCAGAGAGGAGAATCGATCCAGAGATCTCTTAACCACATTATTTTTTTTTTTTCGAAAAAAATGTCCTTTAATTCTTTTCAAGTTAGAGTCGTTCAAAGTTTCTGTACATTAAGAAGATTGAATAAATAATTAAATTGTATTCGAATAACTCAAAAGTATTGAAAATATGTAGGTATATTTTATAAATAAGTAAACTGAAAAATCTAATATTTTGTTGCTACAGTGACAACTAAAAATGTCAGCGAATCTTAATCACAAAATTCTTGAAATCTATTTTAAATTTTACGGCATATAAAAAAATGAAGTAAGTCGTTTCGGCTCGATCCTGATCAAGAATATATATACTTTATGGGATCGGAAAAGCTTACTTCTGCCTGTTACATACATTTGGGCAACTTTAATATGCCATTTTACTCTATGGGTACATGGTATAAAAGTAGCTGATTAAATAACTTACGCCATTTAAAAACTGTTCGAAAATTAATTGTAAAATATTAAAAAATATTCGAAATTACATAAATGAATTTTAAAATAATTTTAAAGTATTTTAAAGAACTTTTGCACTTCTTACTTTTATGTAATATTTTTATAAATTCAAGTTTGATTTTATTTCAAGTTTCTATTCTTAAATTGCTGTATCAAAAATTGTTTTAAATGAAATGCATTGGATATTAAATAACATAAAACACTGTGGAAATATTTCTCATTTAATTTGCCAACATGGTGATTATGACATTTTGATTTCAATCATTTGCTTGTGTGTGTGTGTGTGTGTGTGCTTTTTTTGTTGTCAGTGTAGTCTCGAATTTGAACTACTTAATTGCGCACCCCATCCCAAAGGGGCAATCGAAAATCTTTGACCCAAACATAAACATAAATGCCGCTTGCCTCTGGCCATCATCAGTGGAGCTCGTTAAAACTGAATCTGAGTTGGGGCCTGGGATTGGGAGTCCAAGTTATAGTCGGGGTGGTAGTCAGAGACAGGGACAGAGACTTGGTTGTTGGCTTTCTTTGGCATGCGTGATAATTTGAATATAAAAGCATATTAAATATGTGATGCATCAACAGCAATGGCCAACGACGATGTCTTGGCTAGGCCTATGGGATGGGAATGACGACTACATCATCAACATGAGTTTCTCAAGCCTTAAATGCATAATTAATTTCCACTTCTCTCTCTCTCTCTCACACACACACTCTTTTGATCTTCATTTGAGAGATTTTTTTTGTGCGTTTTTCCCATAGAATTGTCAACGTTGCCCGCATTATACATACTATGGGGCCCAATGATTGTTTCGGGGGCAATTAAACTATAGGATGGCAGGGCAGGGCGGCAGCGATCGGGGTTTACGATGTGAAAAGAAGCCATTAAGGTCGCGCATGTCACAAATTAGCCAAAAATTAAAAACATTTAATCTTTTGAGCCCAAGCAGCAAGAGGAAGACACTGAAGATAGACCGAAACAAAAAATGCCGCCGCCACCGCCGACAACGGCCAAGAAAAACCCCCCCAAAACGAAAAGCTACAACAAAGGAAAAGCAAAACAAAACAAACTAAACAAAAATTATACAAATACAAAGAAGACAAAGAACAACAACAAGAAAAGCCAAGAAAAAATAACTAAAAACTAAAACAGCGCTCAACACACAAATAGCAACACGAAATTTATTTATGTAACATCCAATTGATTGAATTAATCGATTATATTCAAAGAATATTGTTAAGTAAAAACCTCAAACTATTGTTTGTCCCAATATTGATGCAAAGTGTCATTATTTGGATAAAATAATGAAAAATAATTAATCATATTTAAAGGATATCAAGATATTGCCTTTTGCTTATGGTAAAACTATTAACTGAAATCCATAAGTCTTAAGCAACGCAAAAAAATTAGATAATGTGTCTATTCATTTGACCAGCATTGTTCAAATTGGCCACTCATGCCACTCAATTACTACAAATAGAAAGTTAACTTTTATGAGTAGAGCATTACATGCCGGGCGACAAAGAGAAGAGAGCAAGAGGAAGAGAATTAGAAGTAGAATGGATGAGGAGGAGCAGGAGTAGGAGAGCTTAGAGGTGGTGGCCCACAATGTTGATTCCCAAGTATTTAAATCTGTTTTGCATCTGATGTGTGCGAATGCAAAAACTGAGGCCAGTCCATGGGATGAATGTTGTGCGAGATGGGCTAAATGCCAAAAAGGCGATCGATCTTAATACCAAAAGCAAAGATTTGTTGTTTTCTTTTTTGACCAAATCAAAGTCTGTCAAATCCATATAGTTGTGCAGTTGTAGTTGTAGTTGTAGTTGGTTTGTCATTCGATTGATGTTCAAAAAGGTGATTCATTCAGATGTACATATCTATAACTATCTGTGTGTTTGTATCTTAATAATTGTGGCATGGTAATTATTATTTTTTCGGTTTCTATTGACCTTGTCGACTGACTGGCTGACTGACTGACTGACTAGCTGGCTAAGCTCACCAACAGAGTCTCTGAGATGAACCTTCTCGGCTTTAAGGCCGATTTTGATGCCTTTGCCAATCTCTCACGGCCTTCGTGACTATGGGGGAACTATGAATTGATTTTGTATAAATTATGAAAAATGCTTTTGTACATGAAATGTATGTGCAAGTATGTATCTCTCTCTCCGTCTCTCTCTCTCTACTAGAGATAGATAATGACTTTATCTGCCCCTCTCTCTCTTCCTAGCTTTATCTGTTTGTGTCGATGTCGATGATGAAGTGCGAGGTTTACGCATGTTTCGCTGCTGTTTTCCAACACATCCATCTATAAAGTCAGCCCTCCTCTCTCTCCCTCTCTCCCTCTCTCCCTCTCTCCCTCTCTCTCTCGTCGCCCTTCATCCAATCGCAGACAATGGAGCAATTTGATTTTTGCTTGTTATTTTGCAAAAAAAAAAAAAAAAAAATATCAACACAAACAAAAAATGGGGAGAGAAAAAAAAACAGAGGAGGAAAAAAACATTGATCAGAGTGGGTCCAGCCCCACACACACACACACACTCACACTCACACACAGATGGAGTGCAAATGTAAATGTATCTGTATCTGTTTGTTTGTCTGACTATATGTGAGCTGGTTTCTACCTTGAACCGCGACCCCCTGTCGATGATGATGATGATGATGATGATACTGATGATGTTGAATGGATAGACCCAGCGACTGTCGGAAAAGCGATTGCGATTGCGATTTCGATTTTGTGATTGACGACAAGATGTCAGAGAAGACCAGAGCAGAGTAGGTCCGGGAATAATATAACAAATGAAATCCTAACATTTGAATACCCTTAAATTTTAACAATATCAAACAATGTCTTAAAGGATTTACTTAAAAAAAAGAGTAAATGTATCTTTAAGTTACTTTTTGTCATAACAAATTTCATAAGAGTGTCGATTTAACAATACTCTAACAAAAAAATAATCTTTAGTTGCCAATTGCTACATTATCTTATCACATTTCAATTTCATTCACTACCAATGAGGTCATTTTGCATTATTAAAAAAAAAATCACTTATACGCCATGTTTGACGCTTAAACGAATTCATTAAGAACTGAAACAAACTAAGTTGAAAGCCTTAATCAAGATTATCTTTTTGTAAAATGCAACTAATTAGGTCTTAATACCAATAAATTGTCCAAATTGTGCTAAAGTACTGCATTATAATCCGGATTTTCTGCAGTGTTTTTTTTTTGACAACATATTTGCAGCATTATGATTGTTTTGATGTTGGGGAGTTGGGGAGGGGTTTAATGCATGGGGGATGGGGAATTTACACGCAGTGGCTTGTTGTTGGACCGTATGAATGGTCAAATGGACGAACTGCCTTTTTTATGCTCAAATAACATGGCGAACGGGAGTTGTTGTTGTTGTTGTCGTTCTTGGGGGGTTGGGGGGCAACAAAAATTCAATTTAGTGCCAGCCACAACAAAACAACAACAGCAATAATAACAGCAGCAACAACAACAATAACAACAACAACAACAACAAGAACAACAGGAACAAAACACCGCAAAAGCGGCGAATGCAATAAATTGTTTCATTCGCGGCACGACGCGCACCTGACACATAAGCTCCGAATTGTCGTCTTCATCTCGATCCAGCCAGAACCTGAGACTGCGACTGAACCTTAGCCAAGTTTTTGCCATTGCTTTTGCTCTTACTTCTCTTGGGTCTTGGGGTCTGCCCCGGTCCCCTCGAACAGAAAATGAACTCAAGCGGCAGCTTCAACAGCGGCATGTACAATTGGGTTTGAACATCTGGTGACTTGCTGTGCAACAGCGGTCACTGTGCAATCTACAGTGGTTGTTAAACCCATCTAAATGACATACCCATAACACAAGGATATAAGAAAATGACAATCTTGGCATAACCTTTTGCTCAAATAAGGTGTAAATTAAGACCACAACTAAATTTAAATCACCAACATCAATTGTCTTCTTTTAATTGTAATTTTTAACCAGTTTTATTTCTGTAATTCTCAACTAGTTTTAGCTCTGAAGAAGTTTCTTCATATTGGCATTTTTGTTAAAATTTTAAAGTAGTTTTGGCTATCAGGAAACTTAAAAAAATTTATTTTTATTGTAGTTCCCAACTAGTTTGAGGTTTAAAAGATAGAATTTGTCGAAAACTTATTCGAAAAAATGGCAAGCTGTCTAAATACTAAAAAATTTGTTAAATTTAGATTAATAGTTTTATTTAAATTCATGTTTTTTTTTTTTAAGAAAAAACTTTTACAACATAGAGAGTAAATGCTTTCATGAAAATTTATAAAAACAATTTGAAAATATCATCAGATGACTGATAAGAATAGAATAATAATCGTTGGCAAATTGTTTTTAACCAAATGTTTTAATTTAAAAGTTATATTGTTATTGCAAATAAAATTTCAATTATTTGTCTTAAAGATAAATGACTGGATAGCAAAGTTAGAAGACTTGAAAGACTCCCAGACACTTAATTACCATTCCAGCTAATTTATGTGTTAAATATTTCAATGAAATTTCCTATAAATTGATTTTAAGCAAAGATCAACTTAAAAACATAAGTTACGGCTTCAAAAATTAAACCAAATCTATATCAAATATTTCATTTTATCAACGAACTAAAAAAAACTCCCCAAAATTCGAAAATTTCTGCTCTTGGGAAATTAAGATAGTTCAAGTCAAATTGGTTCATAAGTTTTCCAATTTAAATGGAAGCATGAATAGTTATTAAAGAGTTTTTAAATGGATTTTTGTGCCACTGTGCAGAAGCAATTATATTGAGCAATGCATGGTGGGGGTGAGCAGATTCAACGGATTATGCGATCTGGCGCTGGGCAGGCCCAACGATGATGACGAGAACAGGACGACTGCGGCATGTTGTTGTCCCGATGTCCGTTGGCTGGCTTATTGCATCTGCACACACTTACACACACACACACACACAGACACACTCATGTATGTATGTGTTGTTGCTGCTGCTGTTGCAATTTCATTTTATGCCACCGCAAGGCAAGGGTATCGAAAGAAAAATACTTCAGTTCCACACCCGGTCACAGAGTGTGCAAAATGAATGCTGTCCTGAGAGAGAAAAAAAACCCAAAAAAGAGAAAAAAAAAAAAAAAAATATGAAAAACGAAGCGAAAAGATCCATTCCATAGTACATTCAGAGGAGTGTATCTCGCTCTCTCTCTCTCTCTCTCCTGGTCTTGCCTTTGCTCTTGAAGTGCCCCTAGGCTTGGCTTTCCACCTCATTATAAGTTGGCTTTACTTTGCTAATTCATGACGAAATATGCTAATTAATAGCCGGCAACGGGCCACGGGAACATTCACTACAGACACACACACACACACACACACAACCACGTTGTGTATGTATGGGGCAGAGCGTAAAAATTGAAATGCGTCTCGTTATTCTATAAGTTATGATCCAGAGTAAGTCAGCAAGACTTAAATGAGAGACCGTAGGATGAATGGTAATTTATGGACAGCTTGTGACATTGGGCAATGGCAAAATGAATGAATGATTTTCCAAAGAAAATCAAAAAAACTAAAAAACAGAAATTAATAATTATTTATATTTAAAAAAAAAAAAAAAAAACTGTGATTCCTTGTGGAAACCTTTTCGTCGCATTCGCTGGTAGATTTTGCAGGTGCACTGATGCAAAGATGCCGTGTGATGATGGAGGAGCCGTGAAGTTGGCGACGGCGTCACCATCAACGCCTGAGTGACAATTACTGTTGGCAATCAACCATGGATCGAGGCAACCGGGCATAGCCAACGACTGCGACAGCGACAGCGACAACGAGTTGTTCAATCTGAAGACCGTTTCCATTCTGTCTGTCCGTCTGTCCGTCTGTCTGTCATTTTTAGCGCTGCTTTAGCACTAACTTGCTTACCCCTAACCCCGCCTTTTCTAGCAAAAAATAAATATCTGTAAGTCAATGCGGTGAGGGCACAGGTGAGTTGTGCGGGGGAGTTGAACGGGGGCTAAACCCACCAGGTACTAAATGGCAACTGGAAAAGTCAACTGCCGTTCTATTGCTAATTATAAGCATGGTGTAAAATTTACAATGCCTGTGTTTTTTTTACAGCTCACGAACAAGCGATTATAACGTCTACTAAAATAATATTCGAGGGAGCCAAGTGCATCTCAACTCAACCATTTGCCCAGTCATTACCTATGTATCTACCTTTTGGAGACACAAAATCTAGGAAAAGAACCACAGCGAGGGGGAGGGGTGAAAACAGGAAAATTCATTTGATTTCCTAAAACTCTCTTAAGCAAAACTTCTATTTTCTGGAGAGAAGAGTGAACAATCCTTATATAAAACTCATCTGAATTTCGTTTAGAAAATATATCAATTCTTAAAATTTTCTTTAATTTTTTAGTTGCATTTAAATTTTCTTTCATTTTTTCTAATTCTTTTTAAAGTAAGAAAACTTGATGGATGAAATAAAAATTCAACAATAATATAGTCAAATATTTTAAGAATATTATTCAAGTAAATTGCAATTCAAAATGTTCATTTCAAAATTTAAAAAACCCCCCAAAAATAATATGCAAGGCATTTGCTTGGGCTTCACATTACGTTTTCGTAAATTTTTTAATTATTAACAAATAGATAATCAGATTTTTTTAAAAATTGTTTTTTAGGCAACAATTCCAATATATTAATTTCTCTTAAAGCAGTAAAAGACATTTTAGTAATTGTCCTTTTGATACTAAGCTAAGGGCATTTTTTTTTTAGTTTTGTTCTATGCTCAAGGTATTTTTCACTGAAATTAATTCTTCACCTTCACAATTTTCTACAGAGGTTACAGTTTGTAAAGATATCAAAAGCCTTAATTTGTTTCTGTTTATTTTACTTACCTAATTTATAATTTTTGTTATAATTTGAAAACAAACTAATTTTTGTTCTAATCATTCGACAGGAAATTCAAGAAAAAAATAGTACTTTAAATTAGTCTCTGAAAACGACGTCAAGCCAATAGACTTTAGGAATTACATACTAAAACCAAAAATTTCGACTGGCTGCAAAACTTATGCGAATTGAAAATTTTTGTCATGAAAGTTTATATCAGATTTCCTAGAACTTCAACTTCTTTAAAGAATAATACACAAGTCTAACTTTAATATTGATGACTTAAGAAAGACTGAGCTAAACTATTGACCAGTAGGAAATGTTGGCTTTTTGTTCACGTTTACTTGGAAAAATTTGGTAAAAGACGGCATGACTAAATTTGCGGGTGATTATCTAAATACTATAACCGAATTAGTAAAAAATGCCAAGAATATTAAAATCAAAGTTAAAAATCAATAATGTACCTACTAACCTATCGACCACTGTATTTATATATATGTACATACATATATAGGTATATATAAAGAACAAACCAACTCACAAAATACTGATTTTTATATTATGTACCTATATACCTATATACCTATTATGTGCAGTCTAGGTAAATGGCCTCAAGACCTTTAAATTTGAAGAAAAATTCCAAAATTCCAAATCTAACCAGATAATTTTCAAACATGTTTTTTAACTTTTCTTTATGCAAATCCTTTTCTGTTTCCCTCTAGGCCTAAAATTTAAAGTGTTTTCTTTTAAAGTATCGGCCAGATATGTATATATTGATATAATGGTTGAGTAAAATTTACTAGCCCAAGTAAAAGATATAGATGTCCTTCTGCCTTCTCTACTTCCTTTTAATCTAAACGAAAATGATTCATTTTAGTTTCAGTTGGGAAGTGTCAATTAGAAGTAGAAATAAATAAATACAAATTGTGTTTTTATGGAGACTTTAACTTCCAAGGAAGGACTTTAAATACGTTTTCTGGGGGAGTTTAAAATACATTGTTACCTCCTCCAATAAATACTTTAAAACTGTGCAGTTTCTTGGAAATATATTTTAAACATTTTAAATTCACTTTTAAACCCCAAGAAATTTAAACTTTGAAGACGTTTTTTTTTTATTTATCAGATAATATCTTTTGGTTCTTTAAACCTTTTGTCTTAAAATTTCGAGAGACTTATTTGCTTTCCGACATTTGAGTATAAAATTTATTTAATACCCAATGCTAAAACTAACTAACAAGTAAATGACAGCTTAAGTAAGCTTTATTTCCTGTCATGGTCTAAAACAAAAACTATTTTCTTTTTTCTTCTAATAAAAATACAATTGTCTGGGAAAAGTGTAAAATGTGATCAAGTGATTTAGGCCATCAAAAATGTTTAGTTTTAAAACATTTTTGAGAAATAATTCGATTGCAGATTTTTGCAGATAAAGTCGAAGACCTTGTGGCTAATAATTATACTCTATTGTTCAGATGTATTATTAATATATTATTTATTACAAATAAAGTAATGTTGTAGTTATGGCTCATGGCCAAATGAAAGATTTAACAATGTCTACAAAATATTGAACTCTCTTTTCACATATGTTTTTCAGACGAATTGAACTTCTAATTTGTTTAGTTTAATTAACTTAATGTTGGTTAAGTGTGTGTGAGAGATAGAGAGAGAATTGCATAAGTTTTTTTGGTTTGGCTTAATTGCCAAAAGAAGAAAAAAAAAAGTTGCTTCTATAATTGTTTCTCCCCTTCCTCTTTCTCTCTCTATCTCTTTCTTGCTTTGTGTGTTAGTGTGTGTGGATTAACTCACCTGCGTTGTGATGTATATATATATATGTATATATATATATATGTAGTTAGATCGATAGATAGATGTGTTTGTTGCTCGACACTTGTGTCTGGTAATTGCTTGTTAATGTTGTTGCTGATATTGCTGTTGTTGTTGTTGTTGGTTGTTGGTATTCTATCATCAAAGCTTATTTAGTTGTTTTGGGGCGTTGTTGTTGTTATTGTTATTGTTGATAGTGGTAGGCACTCACACATACACACATATACACTATATACATATGTATATGTAAATGTGTGTAAGATTTAATTTTCTTTTTCATATTGCAAGCTGAAACATTTTTGTCATGATTTTTGTCGTTGTTGTTTTATTTGATATTCTTGTTGTTGTTCTTTAAGCTTCTTCTATTTTGTTGTCGTTGTAGTTGTTTGTGTTGTGTTGTGTTGTGTTGGCTGTGTGTGTGTGTGAGTGTGAGTGTGTTGTAAGTGTAAGTATGTTTGTTTTTCACATTTGCACCTCGATCTCGATCTTCTGGGCTTCAACAAATGATGATGATGATAATGATGTTGTTGTTGTTGTTGTTGATGATGATGATGACGTTTTGTCGCGTTTGTCGTTTGGTGAATGATGTTGCTTTTTGTTGTTGTTGTTAATTTTGATCACATAATAATTATAATTATGATAACGATTATGTTAATATGTTTAATGCTCTTTCTCTTCTGTTTGTTGTTGGTTTTGCTCCTCTTTATAATTTTTGGTTTTATTTTTGTTTTCTTTTTTTTTTTTTGATTATAGAAACTAAAATCTCAATGTTTAGTTGTCGTTTATTGTTGTTTGCTTGTTAACTGAAAGATATATATTAGATGATTGATGGGGGGGCTCAAAATTAGGGGTTAGGGGGCTTGGGGGGTACAAGTAAATCGTAGTAAGTTGCAGCCGAAGGTTCTATAAACTTAAGAGTACTTTATTTGTGTTCATTTTTAGCACTCTCGTTTATGGTTGATGGAAATGCACAAAAAAACACTTTAACACGCGCGACCGTTTTGAAGAAAAAGCTATGCTGGATCACTTCTATATATGTAAGTATATATATTTTTTTATGTATTTTCTATTTAGAGGTGTGTTGTTTTTTTTGTTAAGTTTTTCCTTGTTGCACTTGCTTGTCGCGTGTTTAGTTTTCTTTTTTCTCCTGTGTGTATGGGTGTGGGTTTGTGTGTGTGTGTGTGTGTGGGAGTGTGTTCTTTTAGGCTTTTTTTTCTTTTGGTTTTTGATCCGTCCGTGGCAAAGGCCGAGCGAGAGAAACGCTGCCGCCGCTTTTAAAAACGGTTATAAAATTGCACGACACAAATTTTTGGTGCGGCGGCGGCAAACGGCAACTGGGCTGGTTCGGCGTTTGTCGTTCTGTTGTCGTTGTCGCCATTTTTGCTGGCGAAAAAAAAACTTTTTATGCACTTTGCACTCTCCATCTCTCTTCTACTCGCACCTGCATCTCTCTGGGTGTTTGTGTGTGTCTGTGTGTGAATGCAGGCAACAGCCCTCTCGCTCGCACTCGACGCACAGCGACAGAAAACAACAAGCAAATCCCTCACCCACACCCCCAACCGACAACGACAACAACGACGACGACTACGACGACGACGGCGACACATACAATCAAAAACTCATTCGGGCTACTACTTTTTGGGGGCGCAACACGCCCTCAACGCCCAGTCGCAATTGAGCAAACCAGGATCCGGATCCGCAGCAACGCCATCTACTTTTTGCACGGATTCTAATAAAATGCCAGAGCACAAGAAACGAACAAAAGACAGAAAAAACGGCAGAGTGAGAGGGAGGGGAAAAAACAGGCAAGAGCAAAAAAAAACAGACGAAGGTTTCTGCGACAATATGCGACCGAGCGAGGACGGCAGCGAAGCCGACTGCGCTGCTCGCCCATTTGCGTCGACCAATGAAATGACACTCGACGACAATATTAAAGAACACACACAGACACAGGCACAGGCACCCATACACTCACATGCACGCAAAAAACGAATCACAAAAAAAACGAAATGTCGTCGTCGTCGTCGTCGTCGTGGTCGTCGTGCAGAGGAAGAACACTATTGGAATGCTGAGGACAGAACCGAAAAAAAAAATACTATATCCCCCTCCCACGACAAGGCATGAAAAGGGAATGCGTGTGGGGAGGGGTAAGGCAAAGGGGGCTATGTAATCCAATCGAATCAAGAACAAACACACACACAGTCATGCGGTTTGTGTTTAAGGGAGGGGGTGGGGGTGGGGGACAGAATAAAAAACGAACGCAATTGAATCGTCGAAACCAATCCAGAGGACGCACCAAATGACGAAGCAGAAGACCAAAAGCAAACGGCGACGCCAGCGACAAGCGACAATCGAGCGACGACGACGACGCGACACTTTTGTGCAAGTGCGAGTGGGAGCGACAGAGACACACACACACATAGACACACAGTTGGAATGCGAAAGGAAAGAAGTATTAGTATAGGGAGTATAGGAGAAGTAGTGCCCGGGATAGTAAAGGGAGAATGTTGGG
This sequence comes from Drosophila insularis, assembly GCA_018903935.1. Taxonomy (NCBI): domain Eukaryota; kingdom Metazoa; phylum Arthropoda; class Insecta; order Diptera; family Drosophilidae; genus Drosophila; species Drosophila insularis. The sequence goes on along the minus strand of JAEIFP010002303.1, from coordinate 11,221,031 downwards.
TGGTAGGATGGTAGGATGGTGGTTATATATATATGTATATGTCCATTGCCATGTCCTGTGAGCAGAGAACCGTTATGGGCCAAACGACCCCTACACAGACACACATCACATAGAGAAAGAGACAGACAGTGGAAAAGAGAATCCAAGCGAGCGCGACAGAGAAAGAGAGAGAGAGAGACACAAAACCCCCGCCTACACCATTCCGTTTCGTTTCGTTCTGTTCTGTTCTGTTCCGTTCTGTTCTTATTTCCTTCAGCCAGTGGCGACAATTGAGGGTAGTCATTTTTAATGCGCGGACATTACATAGTCCTTCTCGTTCTCCTCCTTGTCCTTATTGTCGGCGACTTCGTCTCCCTATATACAAGCAATCCTGCTGCAGTCCTGTCACTTAGTTCCTAGTCTGTGTGTGGGTGAGATGGTGTGCGATTGTGTATGGGTTGTGGATTGTGGGGTGTAAGGGGCGTTCACTTGCTTGCACTCCATAGACAAAATGAATTAGGGCCCAAACACACACACACACACACACACTCATTCACTCACACAAACGCACTCACACAGAAGAGGCCCGCACATTAGAAAATTTATTTATACATTTATAATAATATTATGCATTATCGTATGCACTTTAAAATAAATCGTAATAATTTTTGTCATTTTTACACACCACAAGAAAAAAAAAATGTTGATATTAAATATTCAAAAATTTAGCAAAACAAAAACAAAAAACATCAAAAGTCAAATCTTGTCGAGCCGATTTTAGATGGCGCGGGCGATCATGGCGATTCGATGCTAGATTTCGATCTGTTGGATCATAATCAAAACAAAAAAAAATAAGAGTTCTAGTTCTGTTTCTGTGTCGCGCTGGCGTTTTTGTCGTTTTAGCGACGGCAAAACAACACGCGCGCGCAACGCGGGCAACAACAACAAATACAAGAACAGAACAGAATACAAGACGACAAAATAACGATGATATGAAGGCGACACATACAACATACACACAGTGCAGCGGCCACAACGGCCACAACGATGACGATGACGACGACGACGAAAACGGAAACGGAGACGGAGACGAAGACGCAGAAGGAGACGACGATGGCGGCGACGACGTCGAAAAGCAGTTTTCAGTAAGTAACGCGTTGGAGGAGATGAAGGAGGCGTTGGCGTTAGCGGGAGGCGGGGCGGCCGGCTGAGAATCCAAGAGACTGCGACGATTTTTACCCGATTCCGATTGCGCTGCGATATGTGTGCGATGCCGATGCCGCAAGTCGACTTCACTATTTGAAATCACGTCGCTGCCGTCGCAGCTTGTTGGTGCTTGTGCCGTGCCTTGCTGCCACTGCCACTGCCGCTGCTCTCGTTGGCGTCACTTAGCCTCTCGGTCCCCGTTTAGTAGTAGTAGTAGTAGTAGTAGGAATGAAGTGTATTTGGTTTTTCGTTTGCTTTGCTTTGCTTTGCTTTTGGCGCTCGCGAGCTCTCGGAGATGGAGTTGGAGACGAAGCTTACACACACACACACATACACACATACACTCGCACACACATTTATATATTTATGTCTCTCGCATACTTAGAACCAGAGCAGCGGCCAACTGGCGGACATACACACAGGAACACGCACACACACAAATGCACATTGGCGCCGCAATTGTCCATTCGTGCTCTGTGCGTGTAGTATTGCTTGCTCTCTTACTCTTATATGCTCACGCCCATATATGCATCCACCGCTTACTCACTCTCACTCAGCAATAAACGGCAACCACGTTCACACACACACACACACACGCTCACAAGAGAGTGTGAGAGAGCGAGAGAGCGGTTTTCGTGTCAAGCAGTGCCAAAAAATATTTAAGTTGAGCAAGTTTTAAGAGTAAAATTTCAAGCAATGCCAAACTCTCTTTCGTTCATTTGCTCTCTCTTATACTCTTTGTCGGACTGTTGCTTCTTGTAGTGATGAGATTTATGCACCCTACATTATTACGACACTCAGTTAAATTTGGTCTAAATGGTTAATAAAGAGTTAAAAAAGTCAATTATTCAGATAGTTAAACTATAATTACTAAATGATTTACTATTTATAATATAAATTGATTTACTTAAATCATTCTTTGGTTGTATCTAAATCTTTCTTTCTTTCACTGGGCAGTTCGAATTGAAATAATTCAGTAAAATGAGTTACGCGTTAAGTGATTAATTTGTTTTATTTCAAAAATCAAAAAATCTCTTTTCGTTTATTTTGAATATGATTTTGCACTTTATTGCAATATATTTTGATAATGCTTAATCCGTTAAATTTGGAATTATCGTTTTTGTTTTCAACAAGCCAGTTCACAGATTGAAAAAATTCCCATTTTTATTTGAGATCATTAGTAAAAATGCTTTTTAAATAAATTCAAGAATAAATGTTGTTTTTTGCTTCTAGTCGTTTACAGGTAAGATTTGTATAAATGTATTAACTTTCAGGTTTAAAGGTTTTTTTTTTAAATTCAATACTCTAATCCAACTCAGACTGCAATTTAAAACGATTTTCTTTGCCAATTTATTTAATTAGGAGTTTATGCAAAATTGTAGGTCATACGACGAACTTATATGCTCCAATTGCTGTGAATCTTAGTCTGCCTCCCTCTCTCTCTCTCTCTCTTGCTCTTTGCCATCTCAGGGCCGACGCACTGTTTGTGTGAAGCGTGCAGAGAGTGGCAGAGGCTGATGCAGAGCATCAGCAATGAATTGTCCAGTTATCAAGGGGCCTGAATGCGGGAGAAAGAGAGAGAAATAGTTTGGGTATGGGGTCCAAATCAAGTGTTCACTAATGAAATAATTAATTACGAGCACAAGCAGCAAATCCATTCGGCCAGTTTTATTCCCCAACCATCTAACCCTCCCACACACGTACACACACATACACACAATCTCGTGTGGTCTGGCTTTCAAAGCGTCATCAGAATGTCGACATTCTGTGGGATCCATCGATATTTGTATTGATGGGTAGACGGAAAAATCTTCTCTCTTCTTCTATCTCTTCTCTCCACCACACTTTGTCAGCACTTTGAGTGTGGAACTATATATATATAAAGCCCTGTCCTGTGCTGCCCTGTCCTATCCTGCCTTTTCCTGCTCCCCTTGAATTCTCTGTGTCACATCTGCGGCATGAAGTCAAACAAACAAGAAAAAAAAAATATATGCACATGTAATCAAATTAAACCAATTTAATTAAATCAGTTTAGCAATTTCTTCGTATTCAGCATGAAAATCAGTTTCGTTATATACCTCCAATGTCGGTCAAACAAACTATACATATATACATACATATGTATGTATATATTTTATGCCGATCAGTGAATACAACATAAAATTGCCAAATTGACTGGCAAAAATGGAAATATGTATATACTCTATATACTCGACATACGATTAATTTTTAGTTTTTCGTCTTATTTTTTTGGTTTTGTTTTTGTTTTTAGGCGGCTGCTTTTTAAATATAGAATCAATGAACAATTATAAGAAATTTTCCATTAGTGGCAGATTTTTGCAATCTATTCTAGTATGTAAATGTCAATAGAGAAATCATTTGCCATAATATTATTAAATGAAAATAAACATGATTTTGTTTAATAAATATGCCTCACTTTTTTACGACTTAATTGCTAGTTTTGACATTTTATAAGTACAGTCAATTAATAATAATTATATGTAAAATTTTGTATAAGTAATATAACTTCTTTGATATGGGAGTATCTTTTTTACCTACAAAATGTATAAGTATATAGAGCTAAATTATAGTAGTTAGTTAAATTACTCATACGTAGTGTTGTTCCAAATAGAATTTTGGAAATAAGTGAAAATATTATATAAGTGATTTATATCAAATATTATAAATATTAAATGGCTAGTTTAAGGGTTAGGTTAGTGGCAAATTTGTTCCCCAAAGTATGCAATGAACAGTCAATGAAACTGTTTTTTATAACGTCCTGCAACTCAAAAAATAATTCTTTTAAAAAACCATTGCTTACCATTGTTTTTTTTTTTGATCTGCAAGACATTTCCAAAGATTTTTTTTATAGTTTGCCTGTTGCATAATTTATGGTAAAATTTTTAAAGATTTTTTCATAAAAAATATTACTTATTATATTGTCTATATATACAGTGAACTCTTTATATTAAATATTTAGAAAATTTACTTTTACTGATATAAATTTTGGGATTCTTTGGATTCTTCAATTGCCAACTATTCTATAGTAAATTTTTGCTTCTATTTTTTTTTAGCAATGGATTTTAATTTAATCTTAATCAAAGCTTTAGATTTGGCATCAAAATATTTCTATGGAATTTATTGTTATTTTACAGAAGTTGTAAGCTTGTTGACTTAACTTTGAAGTTAAGTAACAAGTCGATAGAGAGAGAGAGAGAGAGAGAGAGGGAGTGGGAAATATTGTTTTTGCATAGAAATAATCAATAGATTTAAGATATTTATATATACTTGATTCAGGATTGTTGTGCTTTGTCAAGGGGTTTGGGGTGGGGTGGGATTAAAGCGTGGGGGCAAAAATCTTTTGGTAACCGAATCAAATGTCAATTGCAAACAAATTTTCAAATATTTATTTACATATATCTATATATATGTACATTCATGCATGTGTATATGTGTTTGTTTCAATATGTGCTTGGATACAAATTGTTTATGGTAACTACACACACTCATACATATGCAGACAACTAAATCTATGTGTGTATTGATAGTGAGAACAAAGCAAATATACAAATATCTAAAACTATCTAAAGGTGTACATATGTATATGTGTTTATCTTGGCCAATGTATAGGCAAAGAGCCACTCATTTTTGCATGTAAACATGCCAGATAACTGTACATATGTATGTATATAACTTCCTTATGTACATCAATTGTGTGTCTGTTGAAATTTTTAGGTAGAACTTGCAATCTGAGTGAATTTATCTGGCCACTCGTCATCGTCGGACACCCGAAACTCAAAAATCCGAGTGCCATCTACATACATATATAAAGTACATCCTTTCTCCGTCACACACACACACACACACACACACACACACACACACGTATATATAAACAGAGAGATAGTAGCTAATGTGTCGCTTGCCATTCGATAGATCTATGTGACACCTGAAAATGTGTCGCCTTGTCTGTGAGGCAATCCCCCACCTCACCCCAGCCTCCTCCCCACACCCCTCGCCGATTCAGGCTGTGTCCGTTCACCTATTCCCCCCGGGTGGTGCCACAAGTTAGCAGCAGCAGCAACACACATTGGTCGAGACTAAAATGGATGGCCGCGCATGGTCCTAAGAGAGTTTTACGCTCTCCCTCTCACTTACAAGCTCACTCACTTACCATTCTCCTTCTCTCGCTCACTCACTCGCTGGCTCTCTCTCTCTGGCTTTCGGTGCTGCATTTTTGGGGTGTCGGTTAAGCAGTGGTCGCTTAGTCGGCCGTCTCGCTGGCAATCAAAGTCAAAAAAAGGCAAGAAAAAATCTTCAATTGATTTCAAATTAACAAGGTTGGTGACACAAATTAAAAAAAAAAACCATTAATAAGCGATTATTCTTAGCATATATATATAAATATATTATTATTATTATTGTTAGTTTAAAATTTAAATTTCTTTCTTCGTTATAAAATAACGTATTTTCATTTTCTTACGTATTTTCTTAGTGAAAATTCATGATCGATTAGTTATAAAAATCAAATCTAAATTAACTATTTAATTTACATGCAAAGCATTCAAAAATCTTAGTGAATAATAATAATTTTCTAATCTCTGAAAATAACGATAGTTTATGGAATTTTAGTCAATCAATTCGATTGAGTAATACTAGAATTTTTAACTGTCATTAGGTTGCCAAAATTTCGAATTGGTTCAGATGTTTTAAAAAAAAATTGCCGACACTCAATATCAAAATACATTGTGCAGGACAAAAGGATGTGGAAGGTGAGGAATGATTATGAAGGTATCAATGGACTGACTATACAGGTTACAGTTTATAGCTGATGATACTATATATAGTCAACTGATAACGATATCATAAGACAAAATGAATTAAAGAGAAGAACAAGAAGAAGGACTCAAACCGATATTTATATTAATCTAGTTCTTTGAATGAAAAATTAACATTTTTTCTATTAAAGTAATTGTTTAGTTAACTTTATACAGATATGCACTAACTATATTAGAAATGATCTCTAATATTAACAATACAAAGCAAAAGGCAACAAATAGGCATCTCATAATAAGTCCTTAAGAAAATCGCACATATCGGAAATGGATATATAAAAAAGTCTCAAAGTCCTAAAGTCCTTAAGACCATCGATGAAAGGACTCAAAGACACACCCCTTTTTTGGGCGACGTTGTCGAATATAAGCATATTAACAGCTTCTAAACAATAAAATGAATTTGAAATAAAATACATAAAAATAATATAATCTGGCTAATTGTCATTTTCTTTGAAACTAAACTGAATAAATTGAATTTTTGTGGTTTCTGTATATGGAAAATTCTCTACGAATTTAAAGTAAAAAAGAAACCATAAGTCGAAACACTTTTTAGTTTTGAAAAACGATAAAACGTATACCTTTAGATTAGCACTATAGTTTGTGCCAAATTTGTTTTTAAGAAATTAAAAAAGAAGAAATCCAAAATGAAGCGATTCACATGATACAAATACTGAAGTCGATTTCAAAACAAAATCGTCTGTAAATGCCGATTTCAGTAAAACCTGAAGAAATATTTGAATGCTGTTTTTTTTTTTTCAATATTGTGATTTCATCCGCATAAATAGTGATTCCTAGTTCTTAAGTAGTTTTTTTTTTTTATAATTGAATTGAACTTTCGCAAGTGACAAGTTGAATGCGACATTTTTATCCATCAAATATTTTAAAACTTTTTTAAACCCCTTTACTATAAGTAAAGTTTTATATGTTTTCAATATATACATGTGTATATAGAGTCAACCAAATGTAAGATATTAGTTTTTGTCTTTTAAAAGCAAACAAAATATTTCATTAATATGTAAATTCTACATTTAATGCATTAGTTATTAAAAAGTTATTAAAAAATCACACTATTTTGCATAATTAAATGTTTTCAAATCTTATAGTGAGGAAAAGTGTCTCATAACTCCCAAATTATGAACTTCTTAACATTTAATATTCAATATTTATGTAAAATATAAGCTACTTCTTAGCCATGTAGAGATTCTAGTTAGGGAAGGTGTCTCACAACTCCCAAAATACATATTACATATGTAATTTTAGCTATTTTCCGAATTAAAAATCATTTTATTTTCATCTTTAGTTGACATTATTTGATTTCTGATAACCATAATATTGATATTCATAACTAATTAGCAGATTAAGCCTGTTACTTGTGGATGGGAATTAAAGGGGGAGAATTTCATTTACCTCTCTTTGTCTTTTGCTATGGCTTTGGGAGTACCTTGATGAAGCAGTGGAAGAGAGAGAGAGAGAGAGACTGAAAATGAGGAAGGGGAATAGACTGTGTGAAACTAAACGAAATAGAAAGGCATATTGTTCAATTCAAAACAAATTTTCAAGAGCGTTAATTTGTGACAAGAAGATAAATGTGTTGCGTTAAACCCCTCATCCCTCCAACCATCCAGCCACACCTCCCCAATCTAGCCCCCCGCCTTGCCCGATGCCACGCAACGATGTTCTAAGCAAGATAGAGAGATAGAAAGAGAGAGAGAGAGAGATGAAGAAGAGGAACGGATCTAGTGAGAGAGATCGCTGGGTGAATGTAGCCATGGCAAATGATCAAAGCCAAAGCCGAAACCGATGCCGATGCTGATGCCGGTATTGAAATCAAGCCAAGTTAAGTCGGTCCAACACACAACGAGAGAGAGAAGACCAAAAGCAAAACCAATGCCATGGCTACTACGACCGAGGGAATTGACCGCAATTATGCGATAAAGATAAAACAATGTGGTGTCATTTTTATGGTTCTTTTTCGATGGTCGTCGGTCCCAAACACACACACACACACACAAACACACACACATACATGCGGGAGGGAGTACGAATCCAAAAGACTGTGAAGAGTAACAGAGATGGCAACAAGGTGATAATCTATAATTGCCCTTGCTATAACAATTGTTCCTTTAATTCCACCGCCGCCGCCGCCGCCGCCGGACGATGACGACAACGACAACGACAAAACGAAGACAATGTGTTCTACTGTTGAGGGGGCTCAGGTTAAAGGAGGGAGAGGAAATATATATAGGGACACACACACACACACAGTCAGAAGAGACATTTGGTAACACGTGAAACGAATGCGTTGACAGCTTGTGGAGTGTCTCCTTGTCCCCGTGTGCGCCCTTCTGTTCCTTTTTTCCACTCCTTCACACACTCACTTTCTCCCTCTCCCTCTCTCTCTCTCTCTCTCTGTCTCTCTACCTACTGTAAAGTGATTAGGGATCAAAATATCGTTTATAACTCATAATGACCATGACAAATATTGCATTCAATGCGTTACGTGAGTCGCGGTCATTCTCATCCTCATCCACATCCACATTCACATTCACTGCGGTCAACAGTTGTTCAACTGACCCTCAGGCAGGACCAAATATTGCCCACATGTCGCTGGGATAGCGGTCAAGAGCTGTCAGCAGCGTCATCTGACGATCCCAGAAAAACAAAAAAAAAAAAAAAAAAAAATTAAATAAAATAAAACCCATTGAGCCATTCTGTTGTAATCGTAATAGTCATTCGAATTCGAATTCTATTCGTGCTTATCTAGTTAATCGCCTCTAATCGCGCTATCAGCTCTTTCAGAGCCCATTGTCTTTGTAGAATATTGCTTCCACATTAGCCACAATTAGACGGGCCGTGCCGACAATTAATTTATCTTCTCTTAATGTTAATTGACGTTTCGAAAGAAAAAAATAAAACAAAATACAACATAACATAAAAACACCACCCAGTAACTCAAAAGCCTTCTGGAGACTGTGATACAAAAATGAAGGAAAAATGGAGATTTTTGATGAATAAAATATATATAGTTAATATATTAGTTGCCCGACAATATTTATGCTTAGAGTGTGTAAATTAGTTTAGGACAAAAGTATCTAGTCTCTAGAGTTAGACATAGAATTCATTTGTCATTTAAAATGATCTTTTTTGTATAACATTTGTACCACTGTGCTACGACGACTTCCGCCTTCCGCGTTTTAAAATGTTATCAAAATTGTTCAATCAACATACTCGTAAATTTGCCAATTGCTGACAAAAGTTAACGCTTTCAAATTAAGCCAAAAAGTAACATTAAATGCATTCAATAGACTTTCATAACACGCAGGCTGCGATTGTCCAGTATCATCATCATTATCATCATCATGTTCATTCTTTTCATCATTATCATTGTCATCTCCAGTCAGCATCTTTTCTTTTTATTTTTAATTTGTTTTAGTTCGTTTCGCTTTTGTCTTTTGTTTTCTATTATACTCTTTAATCGTTTGAACTCTTTAATCTATTACTATTTCCCCACCTTAGTTAACTAATTCAGAGAAGATTTCTATATAGCCTCTGAATATGTAGAGGAGCTTGGGACATAAATTTGTTTTATTTTTTTAATTATTTTTGAGCAATTTTTTTTTATTAAATTTTCATCTTAAAAGTTGCAATTATTTTCGTTCTAGTTTACCTTTTTTTGACAAAGAAATTTTAGTTTAACAACAAACACATTTATCCTTAAAGGGCATACTGAAGTCGAGGTAACTTTATATTGTTGTTCTTTTTTTTTTTTCTTTTTGAGGATTTTAATTATTTTTAGCGATGTCACCTTACGGGATGGCTGGATTGCGCACTTGACTGTCCACTTGCCTGCCCATCAACGGCCGCGGCAAGGACAAACAATACAAGAGGAAAAAAAAAATACTGAAAAATTGGAAGAAGGAGAATGAAGAAGAAAGGAATACGAAGCAGGGCACTGGCAGGCATTGGGCAAAGGTAAACAAAAAAGGATGCGCCAACAAGGCTGGCAAAACAATGAAATTGTGAAAATTCTCTTTCTCTCTCTATGTGTGTGTTTGTGTGTGCCCATAGAACATTGTGTTATGAGCACTTTTTTATGTTTTAATCCGTCTTTGTGTGAAGGCAAACATTTGGCAGGATCAACTGCTGTGAGAGATCAGGCCTCTTGAAATGTACACACCCTCAATTCGGGATTTCGATCCCGGTGTCCGGACTTCGGGGTTTTTATTTTTATTTTTTTTATTTTTTTGGGATTTGTCATTTGTCGCTGCTTGTCGCAGCCACTTGACTTGGCTCAGACACCTTTGAGACCCCTCTAGACATCTCCTACACCTGACATGCGAGATTAGTGGTCAAGTGGCCAAGTGGTCTCTCGTTCAACTGGGCGGATTGGCGGACCACAAAAGTCAATGTGATTTAGTTTACATGTCAAACCTGTAGCCAGAATTCTCCACAACCTGCCCGATATTATCTAGAGGCCAGAATCGGAAATTCAAAATGCCTCGGGTCATCTGCAGCTGCAACCAAAGACAACCACAACAACAACAACAAAAACAAAAAGCATCGGGGCTCTCTTAGCTAACTCTGCACTTCTAGCCTAGCCAGTCTTCTAGTCATCGATGACTAAGCTGATAATGGCACTCGGTTTATTTTATATTACGATCGATTTCCTTTAACCAGCTGGCAGCTTTGCAGCTTGCATCTGGTCAGGACGGGATAGGACAGGCCAGGCCAGGCCATGTTGGGCTAAAATTCTACAGGTATAAGTATATGAATATGTAACTTCCACCCACCACTGAATATTCAATGCCTTGGGTTACTCTACACACGGAAAAAACCTAAAACCAGATGCTTCATTTCTTATAATGACAATCAATTCAAATGATCCACTTGAAATGAAACTTCAATTGGATTCCCATAGAAAACTATTATGGTTGACTCACTTGGGATTCATCTATTAATTTGTCCTTGTTTCAGTTTTCCTTAATATCATTCTATATAATGATATAGAGATCAATGACCAATAATGATCTTTATATATGTAGATCTTTATGTATGTAAATACATTCAATCAATATATAAACACCTAAAAGTCCTTTTAAAAAGCGGAAAACAGTTATATTTTATGAAACTCTATTAACTTTAAAAAAAACTCCACTTATAATTTAATTTTTGATTTCAGATAGATTGTGAATCTGTTCTGTTGAGTTGATTTAGGCTTATTCAATGGAAAATCCTAAATAGTTGGGATAGTTCCTATCGAGACATCTCTGTTAAGCTTTGATTATGTTAATTGTCCTTTCGGTGCTTCTTGGAAAGATTTTAGCAGTCTCTAGGGTTAGTTAGTGCCCTAATCTATCTCACATACATACTATTTACTTGAAGTTTTAATAGTTAATATATAAAGTCTTGTTATCGTTTTCGAATCGGTTTAAAAACATGAAATTGTTTGCTTCTCAAATTGTTTTCACATGAAATTCGAAAATGTTTCAAAGGTTAAAGGTTTGAAATCAAATTAGTCCAATAAATTTATTTGGAAATAAAAATTGAAAAACATATTTAATATTGATTTCGACAAATTTAAGACTTTGAAACTTTGTTGACAAAATTATTTAATACCCCCTTTTACAGTCAATAAATAACCCTATTAACTTTGTTTTAAAAAGCCCTCAAAGAGTTTTAATTAGTATATAATAAAAAGTAACGTTTTGTTTGTTTTTTTAATTAGGTAGTTACTTATAACTATTCGCCATTATGGCTTCCCTTATTTTTTCTTTTACTTACCTATAATTCGACATCAGTTTAAGCGTAATACTGGTAACCTAATCAAATTCTAGAATGATTGGTGAAAATAATAGTTTTCAGTAGAAAGTTATCCCATATAGACACAAAAATTTCTCTCAGTGTATGCTGGATGTGTGTGTCATAGTCATAGTATATGGATGTGTAAGAAGTTATTGGCGCATTGGCCATTTCGTTCTGCAAAAGTCACTTGTGATCGTGAGAACTTGGCTTAATTGATTTCCACATGCCGCAAAAAGAGTGCCACATATATGGGGAGCGTAAAGTTGGAGCACGGGAGGCGGGGAGGCTTGAAGACGGGGGAATCATATGGTGCGTAAGTTCAAATGCCATGCATGACCGTCACAAATGCGAAATGTAATCATAAACTATAGAATGCTTGGAATATATATACCTATGTATATGCAGAGAGTTTAACAACTTTCGATAACCTAAATAACAAGGAAATTTGCCAAAATCGTGTACTAATTATATATGCTATATACATATATGAAGCGACTATATCTTGTAAAACATATGACCAAGATTCAGGGTCATGAATTGACGATGATGATTTGTCTTGTCAAGTTACACGAACACTTCTTGAGACTTTACTGTGAGGATCTCTACTTTACCTCCCTCTCTCTCTCTCTCTCTCTCTCTCTTTCTCACTGTCTTCCCTTCTCTTTTCTTCTCTTGTGGGTGTGTGCTGGCGTATTATCTGTAAAGCCAAAGCCAAGTTCTTGGCCTGCGGCATGTTCCTGCAATTTTTTATTATTCGTTCTCTTTTAAGTGATCGATCGAAATTAAATAAGAAAAGTAAGCAGAACGCAACAAAAAAAAAAAAAAAGAAATACGAAGAGAAAAAAAGGTAAGGAAAATGGCTTTGAGATCGTCCCACAAAATATTTCAAGAGGGGGTTTATCCAACCAGGCTCAACTCACAGTACACTCACTCACTGGAGAACGCGATGGTTAATGTGCGTTTAGATACGAAGACATGTAATTTTGCAGTCCCTCTCTCTCGCTCTGTGTCTCTCTCTCTCTGTCACTCTTTCTGTCTTTTTGGTTTCCCCCCCGAGTGCAATTGTGTCTGCCCAAACTGAATTCCAACCCAAAAGCAGACCCCAAAACATGTATGCCATGGACAGTTGTCAATGGGGGCCAGGCCCGAATCTGAAACCATGGCAATGCAGGGCAGGACAGGGCAGTCAAAAGTTTCGCCTAGGGAACAAACTGCCTAGTCGTCGTCGTCGTCGTCGTCGTCGTCTATGATGACGGCATTGATTATGATGGGACCATGGTTTCTATATGGTATATGGGACTAGCTCGATTCTCGTTCACATTGCAGGCTACTGCACTAGCCCCATGGGCATCGTCATGAATGTGAATGTGGACGTGGACGTAGGACATGGACACTATAATGCACAGACACAGATGCACGCAAGCTGCATCATCGTTATCGTCAGCATCATCATCAACGTTGTTTGCTGCCTTTGCCTTTTCGTGGTTGTGGTTATTATGGCAGCAGAAGCCTTCAACCTGCACCTGTAGAAGTTACTTCAAACTGTCCATAAGCATGACCAGAACACAAAACTGAACACGGCAAACAATATTTCTTTAAAGAGCTTTAACTTTGGATTAACCAAATCGTTTCATAATCCGGTTAAAAGAAGAGTGAGCTTGGTAGGTTGGGGTGGGGGGGGTGAGAGACATAAAGGGATCACAAAAATTTGCTTTAAAGAAAGTCAAAGACTGTCTCCCTTGACATTTTGATATCCACTAGACGATGTGCTGCTTGGTATCCAATGGTCTAATGATTACCAAGTTGCCTGGCTAATTAACAAATCAACAGATGATCTGTGGACTTAACTCATGCTGGGGCTCTAATTCACACACACACACACACACACAGACACAGAGCCCCAGGGGCTAACATGAAATTTTCCCAGTGTCCCACCAACGAAACAAAAAAAAAAACAACTGGATGATTCTTCGTGGGGTCGAGTCTTTGGACACTCTAAGCGCAAATTGTAAACAATTCGCAAAATTGTTGCCAACTCTTATCGGTTGATGCATCTTAACGAACACGCAGCAACAGACCAGGAGGCCCAGTCCTCAGTCCTCATACTTGGCCATGTTGTTGTTGTTCTCGGTTGTTTAATTTGGCATCATTCATCGTGGGCAAATGTCATGCAATGGCCAAAAGGCACCTCAATCGCTAATTACAGCCACCTTCCACCTTCTATCCCTCTCCCTCTCTCTCTTCTAATGGAAAAAGTCACCTTTCGTGACATTGAAGATCGTGGAGCATAGATCACCAATGCAACACTGACACCACATACAGGTGGATACCCTAACCCATCTTAGAGTGGAGTTGGTCAGGTGTACCAAGCATAACGCGACTTCATTAAAACACGCATTTATCTCTTACCTCCCCCTCCCCACCCCACCTATTTTCCTACTAATTGGTGCGTGTTAGATGCACCTTAAGTGCCCTCTTGAAAAAGGAAATTATTCATAATCACAGATCCAGAATAAAGATGCGAATTCTCGTAGCCTTACTAAATGTACTCAATTTAGTCTGTTCATTAATAACATAGAAACGCAATTCTTTATAATTCTCAAGTGGTTTAAGCCTGAAAAATGTCTGGATTGGAGTAATGAAATGGAGCTCTGATGGGGACTACATTGATTATTCTCGTCCTTCTTTTAGTTTCTACTACTTTAGATAATTTTTAAAGTTACTGAGTTAGCCTAGTTAATTAGGTCAATGCCTGGGGTTCAAATAAAATTTATTCCTCTCTCATTCCCCTTAAAAAACATTTTTTCCAAGACATTTGACCTCCAGTCTAAGGCTAAAGTTGTGCGTTGACATTTGTTCAGCAAAGTTAAGCCTAAACCATCTTTCCTCTTCTAGCTTTAACTATCCCCAGTCCCCCCTGATACCATGCCACCCTTGTACATGTACCTGTCGCATAATATGCAATCGCCGGAGGTTGAAACAACAAAGAGATCTGTCCGCGACAACGCCGCTGTGGAGGTTTGCGTGACAAGCGACATCATTTGCATAACAATGCTGGAGACGATTCAAATTTTTGGTCTCCCAGAGCAATTTTCACGACACTCACACACAGAGAGATAGAGTTGAGAGACACCCTCTGGCACCTGCTCATAGGTAGCTAGATAGCACATTAATGATTTTTAGTTTGAGGCAAACAGGTGGAGTAATCGCTGGCAAATACCTACACACACACACACACACACACACACCGAGACTGAGACTCACGCGTATGCATATGACACTATACCATGGTGACGCCCAAGACACTACCCACGCCCCATGTTGCCATCTAGGGGAACCTCTTGTTGTTGTTGTTGTTGTTAGATGATCGCTCTCTATCTTTCTCTTTCTTTGAGTTGCGTTGCGTTGCGTTGCCAATGCGGAACGGAAGCGAGGGGCTGCGACAAAAGTGCCTAGCCAAGTCTGAATCAGCTTTAAGAGTCAGAGACAAGTCTTCTGTTGTCGTGGCCATTCAAGGGCAGAGGGTACCCAGAGCCCAGGCCCTGTTGAATAATTTATATGTATATGCGCCTCACCGTCACCGACTGTGACAACGTCACCTCCTCCGATTGCCAAAGCCGCCGTCACCGTCGCCGTCACCAACCCCGCCCCTGTCCGTCCGATTGTAAGCTTTTCACGTAACCAAGACTATGGGGAGAATTATTTGCGTTTGCCTCCTTGCGTTTCTAATTAAGCGCGAGAAATATTCAAAACTTTTGCCATTGTTTCAACGATTTTCAAGTTCAATTTACATAACATTCCTTAGCCGTTGCCGTTGCCGTTGCTGTAGCTCTACAGCTGACGGTGTAGCATTTTTCAACTAACCATTATTATGATCGACTTCGATTCCGAGACTACCTTGTTTTTCTTTTCTTCTCGCATTTATTTATATACATTTTTATTTTTCAAGATAATAACATCGCAGCCATGAATTGATAATCGGTTGGCTGGCTGACTGTTAGTCTGGTGCAAAAGGGTTCAAGGCCAACCAAGAGTCTCTCATCTGGTCTTGGCTTAGTTCGCGGGGATCAATGGTGAAAGGTCGTTAACTGAAATCGTTGCAGAATAATGCTGGACAGATGTGTGTCTCATATGATGTGAGAGAGATTCATGTTTCATCTATTGTAATTAATATAGATAAGCTGTCAATCAAATCATGCATTCGATCTGTCCCTCTTACCTAGATAGATAAGGGTTTCGAAAATATTTTATAATCTCATATGATGTAATTAAAGCAAAAAAAATTAAATGAAATCAAGTTCATTTCTAGCCAAGTCTTTGCATTACCATTACTCTGACATAAAAAATAACTACTTGAATTATATATTTAACTATTCAATGAAGTTTTAATGCAGATCCAGGTGATTATCATCTTATATCCTTATACCATTTTGGCCAAATTGTTAAGCCTGATGGGCTGCTGCTCAATCAAGGAAGCAACTGTCTCGATTCCCCTCAAAAAAAAAAAGAAAAAGAAAGAAAAACGGATGAAACTGATGCTCTCAATAGCCTCTTTTTGCTAAGTACCGAAACCTATGGAAAAGGTTCCAGGACCAGACAATGAGTGAACAGAGCCAGACGGTTAGTCGCTCCACCATGTCTCTCTTTCTTACACATACTGTTTCCATCTCTTTCGCTGTTGTTGTCGGCGCATTTCATAAATGATAATAATTTCTGTAAATAAATATTGTGTAATCATTGCCGTTGATGCCATTATCAAGAGCCGAGAGCTCGGCATTATTGTGCTGTCATACATACAATATTGTTTTTTTTTTTTTTTTTACAAATAGAAATCCCAATTCCTCGCGATCCGCTACTCAAGCAGAAGGAGAACAAGGAACAGGGAGCAGCAGCCAGCTTTAATGACAAGCATGATATTGAAGAAGGGCCAGGGAGGGATGGGTATGAGTTTGGGTATTGGATATTGGGTATGGGGTTGGGTATGGGTATGGGCAGCGCCATCTGCTTGGTCAGATCCCAAGCACTTCATCTGAGCCATTGTGCCTCATCGCGTTTTCCCATTGTGTCCATGTGTGTGTGTGTGTGCATTGCCATTGGCCTCCTTTATTGTTTAGACACTTACGCAACATATTGCGACTGAAAAGGGGCTGGGAGCAATGGAGGGGAGGGTAAATGGATGTGGCAAAGGTTTTGGGTTTTGAGTTATCTTCGGTGGTTGCGCGTATTTCTTTCATTTTTCTCTTTCACTCATATTTGGCATCCTTTTGCTCAGGTCTTAATAAGAACATATGTATATATGTACATATATAAATGATAATTGTCAGGTAGTGCGTATCCTTCCAGACCAAAGAAGTGGTGTGTTTGTATGTGTGCGGGTGTATGCGGTTTCTGCGGTTTCTCTGTCATCCTTCTCAACGCCCTTTTTAGTGATGGAGACATTGAAAACCAGTTGACATAGATATTCACCTATACATATATGTATATGTATTTATATGTGTATGTATATGTATTTAAATGTGTATGTATGGGCACCATTATGTCTTAGTCAAAATTCAAAGTTTACATTACTCTCAACGAAAGATAATTACTTAAACATTCCTTCCACATAAATCATATTAATTTCATTACAAGGGAAAAAGTAAACAAGTAAATTAATAAATTTTAAAAAGGCATTAAAAAACAAAAACTAAATCGAGAAATGCTTACTAAACAAAATCTGAATTGGCCATGTTATAAAGTCTTTGAGCTAAGAGAGAGATTTTATCCATACTAAAGAATAAACTGTAAAAATATGTCAGGCATACGAGAATCGGATAAAAGGATCCGTCATAAAGCATATATATTCTTGATTAGTGCCATATTAATAAAGCTCGGAACCTTTCCAATGTGAAAATTAGAACATTAATGAAAATCGGTCAAAAACGATTTACCAAGATTTTTTTCAGAATTTTTAAACATAAATTTTTGATAAATCTACTAATTTTCTACATCTTGTAATTTGGCCATAATCTGAGGACATTTGCAAAAATTAATTTCAATTTGATTTGTGAAAAAAATTACATCGAAATTTACGAAAATTTAAAAAATTAAGTTCTCCATATTTGCAGATTGAAAGACATTATTCTAACTTGAAAATAAAGACATGAATTTTTGAAATACTTTAAAAATTTACCATATTAGAGTTTCAAAAAATTAAAATTAATTTAAATATTTTACCGTTTCTTGGCATTTTTTTTTTCTCTCTTGAAAATATATCTTGATATTTGACTTGCAGTCAAATTCGAAATGTAATTCAGAAGGATTAAGTTGAGATATCACTTTTGAAAATATGTTAAAATTTGGCAAATTTACCAATTCGTAAAGTTGAGAGTTTTTAAGAATTTTCTGAATTTTTTAATTTAAATTTTTGTCTGCTTACACTAAAAAATGACTGAACTCAACTGAA
Organism: Drosophila insularis; assembly: GCA_018903935.1. Lineage (NCBI taxonomy): Eukaryota > Metazoa > Arthropoda > Insecta > Diptera > Drosophilidae > Drosophila > Drosophila insularis. The sequence continues at coordinate 11,202,764 of JAEIFP010002303.1, read as the reverse complement.
ATCAACTTTTTAATGATCAAAAATCTTTTTTTAGTGCTCTGAAAGCTATATATAGCTAATCTTGATATATGACTAATCCGGCGCTGGATTCAACAGACCAACCGATTTATTCACATTCTCCTTACTATTTGTATAAACACCTTTATTCCGGAGACTATATTAGTCTAATATGACTGATTTGTCCAATATTTCGAGACTTCTCAAGATGCCCAAAGATATCTTTGATCAAAATGAAAAGAACTCAGAAGAAATGAAAATATTGAAAGATATGAATTTAATTTATGCATCAAAGGTCTCATAGGAAAGACAATTGTTTAGATTAAAATTATGAATCTCATATATATATCACCATTTAAGAATGCATTGGCCATAAAAATATAGAGAAACCCCAAAAAACGTACACTTCAAAAATTTCTGCAACTTTTTGTGTGATCCTCAAAACAAAAACTAATCCCCAATACATTGTAAATTTTAATGGGGCTTATTTAGATGGAATCGCAAAATCAAATTAAAGACCTAAAGAATTTCTTTTAAAGGTAATTAAATTTAAGCGTATAATAAAGAGGCATGTATGTGGAATAGTGTGTGGTCAGATGCGTGATATATGCCTGACAAAATCATTGCAGGGGGCTGGAAGGAGGGATCTGGGGGATAAAGCAAGTCGGTACCGACATGCCAATGATAGGGTATGAGGTGGTTATAGAGTTTAGTGTGTGCATAGCGTTACTTGACTCCATATAAAATACGTTTGTATGTATCTAATTAAGTAAAAATTTATGCGCGTGTTCACTGAGGACGATGAAACAAACGGCAAATGTTGAGGTAAAGACGTTAGTTTTACTTTGATCGTCATAGTCGTAGTCGTAGTCATAGTCGTCGTCGTCGACGTCGTCATCGTTGTTGCTGTTGAAGCATTAATTGCGACTGGTCAGTGTAATAACTGCGACTACGAGAAATCATACATACTACAGTTGTGGCCACTGACTGGGCTTGTACACATTTGCACATATTATTGTAGAGAGAGAGAGAGAGAGAGAGAGAGAGAGAGAGAGAGAGAGAGAGATGAGTGACGTAGCAGCAGCTGACAACGACAACCATCTTCCAATGGCAATGGCCAGTAGTACAGTAAGCCATAGGTATAGCCATAGCCATGGTCTAACTTCCAATGGATGCACAACATTTGCGATCATTGGAGCATACTCTGACCAAAAAGACAGAGGCACATAACCATGGTAGAGGCAAAGACAGAGCCACTTGTAGAGGACTGAGGCGCAATCTCTTGGCATAATAAATCCATTTAATATATTGTATTCAAACCGTTCGTTATGATCTTCGCGCTCGCTTCTGCAACGCCCTGATTGCTTCGCTATTAATGCAGCAACGGCCAGCGAGCAGTAACAGCAACAGCAGCAGGTGGAGCCAACTAAAGTTGGGCAAGAAGGGAGAAGTAATAGTTGTAGTAGTACACAGCAGGTTGGCCTACGGGGTGCAGGCGGAGGTGGAGTGTAGGACAACGGCAAAGGCAAAGGCAGCGGGTGACCAACTATAGCCGCTTTAAGACCAACTTGTACTTAGTCACGCTCAAGTGCATAGCGAGTCTTTCGCTTGTTTTCTGATTAGACGACGAAATATTTTTCCCTCTGAAACTGTAAGCCAGATCGTTCGATTCAGTCGCCCTCTTCCTCTCTCACTCCCTCCCTCCCTGATCTATTCGCATTCCAAAACAAAAACCAGGGAATACAAGAAATCAAATTAAGAGCAAGAATAAATGATACAATGTTAAACTTGACTTTATTAATAAAGTTTTATATTTAATAAGTTAAATGATGTATCTAAGTATATTCCATTTTCATCCATAGACATAGATTCTTCATATCTCTACATTTCAGGGTCTTCATTTCTCTAATTCATTTCACTAATTAAAAGAAGATTTATTTGGTAATATATTTTAAGCCTTTTCCAACACTAATTGAAAGAAATTTCATTTTGGAATACGTTTCAAGACCTTTTTAACACTAATTAGCGAAGTTTCATTTTGGAATAAGTTTCCAGACCTTTTCACCACTATTTAAAATAAGTTTTAGGACCTATTCAACACTAATTAGAGGAAGTTTTCACCACTATTTAAAAGAAGTTTTAGAACCTATTCAACACTAATTAAAAGAAGTTTTATTTTGGAATACGTTCTGAAATCTTTTCAATACTAATTCAAACAAGTTTCATTTTGGGAATATGTTTCAAAACATTTTCAACACTAATTGAAAGAAATTCCATTTTGAAATACGTTTCAAGACCTTTTAAACACTAAAACAAAAAAGTTTCAGGCCCTATTCAACACTAATTAAAAGAAGTTTCATTTTGTAATACTTTCTAAAAGCTTTTCAATACTAATTAAAACAAGTTTCATTTGGGGAATATGTTTTTAGCCCTTTTCAACACTTATTAAAGGAAGTTTCAAGACCTATTCAACACTAATCAAAAGAAGTTTCATTTGGGGAATATGTTTTAAGATCTTTTCTTCGCTAATCAAAAGAAGTTTCATTTGGGAAATATGTTTTAAGACCTTTTGAACACTATTTAAACAAAGTTTTAATTTTGGAATAAGTTTGCCAAGCTTTTCTATTAATTTTAGTGCGATTCAGCACTGTTGCTCAGTAATATTTTTTTTGATATTTTCGTTGCCAAGTGTATTATTAATCTATTTCAGTTCATTCGAAATGATTCGTAGTAATAGTTTGTTCATATGCCTGGCAATTGCATTCAAGCAAAAATAGGAAGTGCAAGCGGCAATACTTATGTATGTTTGCTTTACGACTCTTGGAGCAACAAGAAAAGAAAGAAAAAAAAAACGCTAAGGCAAAAGATGCCACTACAGAGACCCATTCCCATTCCCATTCCCCATTACCACGACCCACGACCATGACAATGACTTTAACTGCAGGGCAACGAGATGATGTGTACTGCAATCTGCGGGCCCGATGAATGCCGCTGGCAATGCCGCTAAACGAAAGGGGGCAGTTCCTGATGCAGTTTATGCAGATACGTTTCAATTAGCTCAATTCGAACGTGAAAGTGTGAATATGTGTACATATATTTATAAAAACCCAAGGGCCTGCCTGCCTGCCTGGCTGCCTTCCTGGGCCTGCCAGGCTGGGCAGGACCGGGCAGGGCAGGGTGTGGGCAAGGATGGAAACGCCGAACTAGCTGCAAACTGCAAAGCTACTTAGCAACCCAGACAGCCCGACAACAACCCACAACCATCCAAACTAACCAAACCAACCAAACCAAACCAAACCAAACCAACCAGCCAACCAGATGCTGAGCCAAAGCCGCACCCGAACCGATTCCAACCGTTGGAGAAGATGATGATGATGATGATGAGGAGGAGGATGATGATGAGGAGGACGATGTTGGTTCTTCTTCGATTCTGTGTGTTTGTGTTTTTTTTTTTTCGCTCTTTGCATCAAGTTTTTTTTTTTTCGGGCCCCCAGAAGTAAGTTGTTTTTGTTGTTGTTATTGTTGCTAGTGTGAAATGTGTAATGTGCAATGCAAATAGTCATAATTGCAGGCGGGCAAAATGTTGTTGCTGTTCGACTGCTGCTGTTGCTGCTGCTGCTGTTGGGGCTGATCATTAAGCGCAGTTGTTCACTTAACGCTTGAAGGGCTAAACAAACGCGAGGAAATTCTTAAAATCAATTTACCATATTGAGCGATGCGATGCAATTTTACATACATGCATATGTATGCATATGGATAGATAGATATATACTAGATATTTTGCAGTGGCATAGAAACTAAATAACCAAATTATATTATTGTTGTTTTTTTTTTTTTTTTTGTTTTATTATTCAATTAATTATTCACACATATGATTCAATTAATCCTTAGGCCATGACATATAAAAATTTCATTTTATTTATTTCATTTTTAGCCAAATTTACTTACACGTTTATTGTAATAGAATTATTAATATTTTTATTTTATTACGGAAATTCATTTTTTTTTTCAATAAAAAATTTAAATTTTTTTTATAGTTTATTTTATGTGTTATTATTACTTTTATTACATTCCATTTAAGAATATTCATTTGATTAAATAAATGTATTATATATATATTTATTTGGAAAATATAACTTTCTTTTTTGTTTATTTAAATTTACTATTTTTTTTTTAATATATTTATATAATTTTGTGGATTTTCATAGCTAATTAAACCATTTTGAATTGTTAAATTTAAATTTAATATATTTACAATTTATTATTTCATTTATTTTAATATTATTTTTTTATCATTAAGAAGAAAGTTAACCGATTTAAATTTTATCCCTTTAGCTGCCAGTACTTTTAATCCTTTTTTCTATTCTATCGTAATGGAATTTCGTTTTGTTTTATTGCCAACCATTAAATGTTTCTTATTATTATTTATTTGTTAATTTTAAATGATTCATATATTTTTATAGCTAATTAATTTGTTGAAAGGTTGTAACTCTTTACCGGAAACTTTAAAATAAATTAATAATATATTTTATACTCTTTATAAAATGTAATTTTTTTTTATTGTATTGTATTTAAATGTACACTTTTTAATATTTTTCAAAAACTTTCATAGAAATTTCTAAAATAATCAATGTCTATATTGAAATAAACATTTTTCCATCATATATTCTCTAGTATAAAATTTCCCCTTTTTTTTTGGATATACGCCCATGGTTCATATTTTTGTAGGCAAATGTCATTGAATGGCTTAACACTAAAAAAGTGAAAAGTGGACAAAAAATGATTTAGTTGTGCGTTCTCAGTGCGTTTATTTTTCCTTGAAAATCTCATAAAAAACTATATATCAGATGAATGCTATGAACTGACAACAATTCTGCAAGTCAATGCTATAAATTTTTATAATATGGGATAAAACTCAAAGGGTAATGACGTCTTGGAAAGCTTAGAGTTCATATTGATGACATTTTCTTATGCCAAACGATCTTAAAGGATGTCAGAATGGTCTCTCTCTCTCTCTTTCTCTCAGAGTGTGTGTTTGTCTGGGGGTGAGAGACTTGATTTCGAAATATTCCTTATAATTTTGATAAATCCGAATATAAGAAAACATATAGGCAGATTTAAAACATATCAACTACAACTAATTATAAGTCGAATAGGCAGACAGAAATGTTATTTAGTAAAGAAAAGGATAAATAAGGTAAAACTAGACTAGGAAAATTCTTTTTCCCTAATTAGATTTATAATCAAGATTAAATCATCTCCCTGTCCCTGCCTCTTATTAAATATGGACTATCACTATTAAAACAAACATATCACAATTTATAGACATTTTTTTCAGAGATTTGAACACAAAAAAAAAGAGTAGAATATTAAACATAATTATTTTGGAATTGATTCCAAATTAAAAACAGAGTTGGCGGAATGTAAAGCCAACAATAAGATGCTAAAAATCCCTCATACACTTGGTATACTTTTTCGTTAGTCTGAATTTTTGCGATTATAAATGGGGATTTTGTTTTAAGGAACAATTTCTTTTTTTTTTTGTTTTTGATTTTTAGCCCTTGAGATGGTCGTTTGTTTAATGGGGTCCCCGTAATTGGGCATTTCCAGGCAGAAGACAGAGGGGCAGGCAAAAGTCTGTGGCTATTCCTAAGTAGGTTGGCTGCCTGGCTGGCAATCAAGGGGCAAAAGACGCACGTGCGACACTCAAAGCGTTGACTCATTAGCCCCAACTCCTTCAAGTTGTTCTGGGCTTAGCAGCAGCAGCAGCTGTGGGTCGTGGCTGAGAGGGGGACGATTGGCTGACGCCAATGCGGCTGCTTCCGTTCTAATAATAATACTCGCATTAGTTTCATTTTGATGCGATTAAAAACAAACGTCCAGGGAACGTCCAAAAAAAAAAAAAAAAAAAAAATAAAGAAGAAAGATGATAAAAAAAGAAAGAAACAAAACTAACAGCACATTGAAATACTTTCAGTCCCAACATACATACATAAGTGGTTTATTACGATAAGCGAGAGTTTGCTGAGAGCCACTCACCGTGCGCGTTTCAATTACCATTGTCAATTCCGTTGGATGGTGGCCACGGACGATGCTTGACGATGGTGAATCTCTGGCATTGGTCTCTAGGTCTTTTGGCCACTCTGGCTGTGGGTTGCCGGGATTTGGGAGTGGTTGTCTCGCTTCTCTCTCATTCCCTCTGCTAAGTCAAGTGCCACAAGCGACGCGCCAAGCAGCTCCCCCCCTCTACCTACTACCAGCAGGGGGGATTATTTGCATTGATTGCGAATTTCCAGCAAAATAACAGAGTTTTTTTGTCTTAACTAAACTATCATATGTAAAATCTTAAATACTTTCTTGCTCTAAATCGTCTCTAATCGCTTTTTCCTTTTAACACAAAAAAAAATTTAAGTTAACTTAAATTTTAGTTCAGAAAATAGCCGAATAACTTGCATTGGTTCAAAAATCACATCATGTGTGGTAGGTTAAATTATGTCAACATTCTTTCAGTGCCGGAATACGACAGCGCGGGGCCTGTATCAAAAAGTAGAAGCTTTTGGGGTTCAATACAAATTGGGAGATCACTTTCCAATGTGAAAGTTACAACATGAATGAAAAGAGATTGGCAAATATAATATTTGTTTTTATAATTTTCGGTCAAACTGGCCATTTTTTGTCATACTGTATTCTCTCCAATTTTTAGCCGATTTCAAAAAGTCTGATGTCAATTAAATTGGGATTTACTATACTTTTAAATTACATCAAATATTTATATATTTCAAAAAAAAATTTTCGACACGATTTTTGAAAAAAATTATGATGTAAACATCACTATTTTTTACGAAAATTAGCAAAAAATTTATTTCCCGAGATTTTAATGCAGTTTAAAAGACAATATTGTAACTTCCAAATAGAGATACGAATTTTTTAAATACTCCAAAAATTGACTAAATTAAAGCTTCATGAAATTATTGTTTTTTTGAAAAATTTTACCGTTCTTTGTAATTTTTTTGTCTCGCTTGAAAATACAAGTGTTTCAAAATTAAATTTAAAAACAATAAAATGAAAATCAGAAATCGATTAAAATTTGGAAAAGCTTCAGATTGGAACAGTTAAAAGTTTTTAAGAATTTACAGAATTTTTCAAATAAAATTTTTGTCTTAACTTCCGTTGGTTTCAAAAATGACTTTCTTCAAATTTATTAAAAGTTTTAGTAATGTTTCAAAGTATGAAAAATACGGAGTATTTTATTAATTCGTAACCAAATCTGAAACCATGATAAAAATTCTAAAAAATATGAAAATTTTTTAAAGCGTGAAAATAATTTTTTCAAAGAAAATTGTGTTAAAAACTTCTTTAAGGAAATTATAGTTTTGGCCGAAAAATTTATAAAAAATTATTGTTATTCGATTGATGCCTTTTTCTTTTTTGGAAGGAATAAGATTTCGGAGCGCTTTTTGCTTTGCCTTTGAACGATTTTTGTTCAATCATTTTTTTAGCTGATCTTAATTGAAGTGAAGACTGCTAGTCCTATTCTATCTTGAAAGGAAATTGCTCTATATATCTCTCTTGTGAAGATTTTCTATAGCAAATTGTTAAACAGTCTTGTTAGTTGCATATTATGGCCATTGTTATGGATGCATTACATTGAAATAACATTAAGACTACTTACTTACTCACTTATGTACCTGGCCCGCCTTGTCTGGACCTATTTGATGGCACGGATAACTGGCCTCGGCATTGAGCAAGGTTTTTTTTTTTTTTTTTTTTTGGTTTTGGTTTGGTTTGGTTTTGGTTTTAATTTTTTCTTTTGGTTTCATGTTTGTTTTGTGAACATTGTGGGTTTTGATGTTGGGCCGCTTGTAGTCAAATTGGTTTCCCTTTGTTTGGTCCATGACCAACGATAACAACAAAATGAAACCAAGAAAATAAGAAGAAAAAAAAAACACACACACACTGAAATAAAAAATTAAAATTTGGGGAGACCAGAAAGAGAGGGGGCAGGGCCAAAAAAAAAAAAAGGTAAAATTCACAAATTACTCTCATTTCGTTAAAACGGCACAAAGCATCAGTCGAAGCGGCGGCGGCGACGGCGGCGTCGTCGACGGCAATACAACAAAACGACATAATCATCGTCGCCGTCATCTTATCCGTGGTTAAAAAAATTAATAATTTAAATTTATGGAAAACGGAAAGAGAATGAAGCGACGAAGTCATCGCCAAAACAACTTCAAAGCTGTAGTCTATTATAAAACGACATGACTTGGAACATACTCACACACACACACCACACACACACACTCGTGAAGTGTATAAAAAAAATAACAACAAAAAAGAATGGACGGCCTTTTTGGATGGTCTCCGTCTGGATTGGATTGGCTTTGCCTTGAATGGGATGTGTCTGCGAATCTGTCCACATGCTATTCGTGTGCTTCGTCGTCGTTTTTGTTTTTTTTTTTTCTCTCTCTCATTTTGACCATAGGAAGAAAAAGTCCACGTTTCCGACTTAAATCCCATGTGGATCCCACACTCACCTAATTTAGAGCGTAAAATTGAGACAAAAAATTAAATTTAAAATACATTTCATTATCATGGCGGTAGGTATTTCAACTGAAAAGGGAAAATCATTAAGGTTTCTCTTAATACTCTAATCCAATCAAACTCCACGTCTACACAGCTTCTTAAAAATAATCTTGTCATCTTTAAACTAGATCAGACTACTATATATTTTAATGGGGTTTTGTGTAAATCTTTCACGATTGGAATATGGAATTCATATAAGATTTACTAACCCATTCAGCAATTGGAGTCTATTTTGAGCCCTATTGTTGATTAAAATGAATGATTTTTGATATAAACATTTGGCATGCCCTTTGATTTAAAAATGTTCTTAGCTTTCTTTTAGGCCTATTGAAAGAATTTGACCAAATATATATTTTAATTACCTTTGTTACAGGCAAAAACTAAAACAAAAAAAAAAAGATTATAAATGCTAACAAATTCGTTTAGACAAAGCTTTATAATTGAAATTGATCTTTAAGTGAGCCCAAATCAAAACAAACTGAAATCAAATCCCCAGCTCATCGGTTCTTCAAAAAAAAAAAAAAAAAGAAATCTCCTGATGTTTCTTAATGTGTCAAGGAACTGATAATATGAATTTAGTATCGGATATATCAAAGTGTCATTGTGCATAATTTTTGTATTTGAATTTGTGTATACCTGCCAGAGCTCTAAACCTTTTGTGGTGAGAAGGCTTAATGACAAAGTCACAGACACTTTGTTTTCATATAGAATCAAAGAAACCAAAAAAAAGGCAAGACGACAAAAACAAAATGAGATGATTAATTGGCTTCGTCGAATCAATGTAGGGCTACCAAAACCAATTCAATACTCATCTTTCTTATAGTTTGGTTCACATGACGTGCATTTGGTGTGTGTGTGTGTGTGTGTGCTTGTGTGTGTTTGCGTGATCTTCTTGGCCTGAAGACAGAGTTATGAAGGCTTAAGACAGCATATATAATGGGAAATTGGGGGATCCTCACTCTTTCTCTCTCTCTCTCTCTCTCTATCTCTCTATCTCTCTGTGTGTGTCTCTCTAGACTAATTTTCAGAAGAACATCACAATAAATTAACAAATAAAAGTCGAGTCGAGTTGCGACGAGGGGCAAATACAATCAAATGAAAGGCAAATTTTGTTGGCCAAAATCTTCTTCTCTTGGTGTCCCTGGAAATGGATGAATCTCTGTGGTCTCTCATGGCCAAACATACATAGCTTGATTATTCTTTATTAATACGAATGTGGCCAACAAAAAGGAAACTGGCCAACATTTACTGTCGTCGTTGTCCTCATCCTTCTCCATCCCATCTCCTCTTCCTTCCTCTTCTTCTCGTCGTCATGCTTCATCTACCATTTACCATCTTGATTTTAGCGTTGTCTTCCGTCAACGAAGTTGGCTGGTTCTTTGGCCTGTTTGGTTATTGTATTATTTTTTTGGTTTAGGGAATCCATTAAAATAAGTGCTTAATTTCATTTCTTTGGCCCTTTGCTGTCAAGCTACACACACACACACACACATGGACATAAGTATATCTTACAAATATCGGCAAAGCTGGCAAAAATGGATGCCTAAACGTCAAATCTGCTGAACTCTGTATCTGCGCGAAGCGGTAAATAAAACACAACAAAAACTGGAGCTCAACACACAGACACACACACCCCAGAAAAAAAGGCCACATCCGTCCTGTCCAGACCATGAAAAAGCTGTTTTCGTCCCGAATCTCCAACTCATAGAATGAATGTTAATGAATTTCGATTTCAGAATATGCAGGAATCAGCCGGTGGGTGTTTCCTTTTGGGCTGTAAAGTCAAAAAGTGGCATCTAAACTCCAGACAGATAGGTGGACACCCTTTTTTTTTTGTTATTCTCTCCCCTCCCCTCTTTGCCGGCCAACCATTTCTTCATCCACTATGTTTTTTAAAGGTCCTTGTTGTTATTGTTATTGTTGGTTTCTTTTTTTGTGTTTTTTGCTGTTTTAAGACATTTTCTGTCTGGCAAGCGCCGCCGCCGATCGATGCCGTTGATCGTTACCTCAGATTCCCCTTAAAAAAAAAAAAAAATTAAACAACCAAGTGTGTGTGTGTGTGAAAGATGTTCCATGGGGACAATGACGAGGCTGTCTGCAGGACAAAAAAAATAAGAAGAAAAAACCCAAGCACAAACTTTAACAACATTCAACAACAATTCACTGAAATTTCATCCATAACACGCACAGTGCCAAAAAGAAAAACAACCAAAAATAATAATAAAAACTCTACAAATTATGCCCTAAATTAGGTCGATACCAAGATACCCTGTAATTGAGATAAGTTCAATAGGCCTTGAGTTTCTGCACATTTAAATTTCTAATTCTCTTGACAAATTTGTTACAAAACTTCAGGAATTTGTTTAAATCTTATAATCGATTACTTTCATTCGAATAATTAAATCGCTAATCGTATATATATATCGTAAATAGTCGCCTCATTTTTGGCTTCTGGCTTCAAAAAAAATTCATTTCCAAGCTTCTGTTATTTCACACAAAATTTAAAAAAAAAACACTAAAGTGCTCTTGAGATTGTAAGAGTAAGCGAGATAGCCTTTTAATTCATTTGCCTATTGATATCTAATGGTGAATAGGAATAAAACTAGATTCCATTATGTTTTAGTTTTGGGTATGCTCTGAATATATATTCATATATACATATCTTTTATATGTATATGTAGATCTTCTCTATGAGATGTGTTTATCGGTCTCTCATGAGTACAATTTAAAGTGTTAATAGCGCATGAGTCAACTTATTCCTTGAATCAATAAACATACAAATGATACAAATGGAAAAATAGAATGAACTAAAACAAAAGAAGAAAAATGAAAAAAACGAAATCATTTTGCGTTTTTCTTTCAAAACGAAACGAAACGAAACAAACCGAGAGTATTCGATTCATATGAATGTCTACTTTTGGGCACAAGTACCCAGAGACTCTACCCAAAAATACCTTTTAAGTGTCTTGTATTTGTTTACTTCTAGCTAAATGTTTATCCAAGATAGAAATAAAAAAAATTTTTGTAGTAGGCATTAAAGTTTTGGACCGCTATTCTTTTTTTTTTTTTTTCGTTCCTTCTTCAGGTAGCATATACACATAGACAAGTGGAATGAGGGCTTTAACCATCAACATGATGGGCTAAAAGAATTCAGAATAGGCCCACAGCAATGATCTGGGGATGAGGATGGAGTTGGGGATGGTATGATTAGATACATTTTGAGGAGCCAAGCTGATCGTAATGTATAGTGGAATGAGCATGACCAGATTGGCACTTGTACATATGTATGTATGTACACACACACACACACACACACACACATATACAGACATGTGTGTAATGTATGTGTTTGTACTTTAAAACAACAAGTTATGCCACTGAAATGTTCACAACTCAGCAATTGCCACTTTTGAAATCATTTTATGGCCAAGCCAACATATGCCAACAACATATACACAAATATATATATATATATACATGTACATAGGTACTATATTTATATAGACACCTATGCATTCAGGAATGTTGATATTTCCAAGAAAATTACATAAAAAACAATCACATACAAATTGAAATTTTTATTTGTAGAAAATTGTCAATGAAATGGTTTAAATAAAAACAAAAAGAAAAGGCTTATATAGGGAAGAAAATTTGGTTTAAGTTTTTAAAGTAGTTTGCCTTACTTAATTAATGTTTGATTAGCTATAATTAGGATACTTTGATTTGAGAATAATGCATATATGCACTTTAGCAAAGCCAACGGCCGATTTTGGCCATTTTGCCTCAACTAGTGAGAAACGTTTCTAACCAAAACTCGACTATTTTGAAAGTAATTTTTTGGAAATTCATTGCACTGATAGGTATTGATATTAAAATTTAGTGTCCTAACAAATCAGTTTTATTGGGCCTTTTAACCCTTTTAGTGGTTAAGAAAAGTTAGCGATACGATTTTCTTTTTATATATTGTCTGTTTATACCTACCAAGAAGGATCAAACGGTTTTATAATACGAATTTAAAACGATAAAGTTAATATAAATTTTTATCGATTATGAATATGCTTGCGGTATTGGGTAAAAAAAAGGGGAAAAATTGCACAAGACTATTAGAGGCACAACTTGAATTAAAAATTGAAATTAAAATTAAAATACTCGAGGTCGAAGTGGCATAATGGATATATAAACTCATAGGAGCGGTGAGGCGCGAACAATACACTCGCACACACCTTACACACTCACACACACACACACACACACACACAGAGACACATTAATGGGCCGTTGGAGGCAAATGCCGCACATTCGCCAAAGCAAAAATCATAGCAAAGAACAACAACAAAAATACACTCACGAGGGGCAAGGGATGTCCATGATGGACAGAAGGGGCCGGTGAGCCAAAAAGGGGGGGGGGGATTGTGCTTAAGGTGTTTGTATAGCATTTTTAGTAGTCTTTACTTTTTACTATTTCGCGTGAAAGAAATTACGATGAAAAATGTGCTCTAATAACAATAATGAAAAAGCAAACAAAACTCTTGACTAAACCAAATGCCGCAAAACACTACATACTATAGGTATGTAAATACATATGCGTATATACATATATATCATCTCCATCATCATCATCGACATCTTTCGAAATACAGGTGAAGATGTGGCCTCGTATATAGAAGAATATTTCAAAGACATTGACGATCAAATTTAATTATACTCACTAGAGCATACGCAATTGTATACTTTCCTATGTGTATATATGTATGTATGTATGTACATATATAATTGGTTCCAATATGTTTATATTTGTCTATTGGCCAAATCACACCCACCCACAGATTTGGAGATATATTTCGACAAAAACAAAATAGATGGGGAGAGAACATAACATAACATAACAAAAACAAAACCATTGAAATATCATTTCTTAAGAAAAAGAATCATCCATAACATGCCAGAATTCATGGCTTTTACTGTTAGTGTTAAAAGTAGCAGTATCTATCTAGGCAATTACCCTTCCTAATGCACACAAATTAGCTATATATGTACATATGTACATATATACCTACTTATTGTTAGACGTATAAGTATTTTAGTACTTGAAGCATTTTCCAATGGCATAGCAACAGATGCTTTACCTTAACTCAGCCCTTTTGCTTTTATATATATGCTCAGATTCATTAGGATTAAATTTTTTAATTTATTATATATGTAATTATTTAAATCCTAAGGATCATTCTTTTTTTGCAGATTTAATCGTAACTCTCAACCAAAATGAAAACAACAGTATTCGTGTTTGTATTATCTAGCTTCTATTCTAGTTTTTTAAAGTGCTAAATATTGACAGTTCTTCACAAGGACTAGCAAAAAATAGAATTTATAAAACCCTAAGAATCACTTTTCTTTTAGTGGAGAATATGCAAATTCGAGAATTTTTAATTAGATGAATGAGATCCAATGGGATAGTATAATATTTACAAATAATTAATAATAATAATTCACGTATAATAATATAATTATATATGTTCGTTTCTTTTTACCTAAACAGCAGTATTTCGAAAATAATAGAGGGAAATAGTTCGGCTGTTTAGCTGAATAATAGCTGTTTTTGCCTGGCATCGAGGTGTATCAATTTTTTATCCAATTTTAATAAATAATGCCTTATTCGAAGGAAAATTTTAATTCACTATCTTTCCTATTTCAAGTGTAGTTTTCATTAATAATAAATTAGTATCGTAATTGATCCATTTGTTCAATTGGCTCCAAATTGGATTCTTAAACCAAATTAAAAATTTTTGTTATACAATTTATCTAATAGTTTATCTTACTAGAACTTAAACTTTTTCTTATGGTCCAAATGCGTCCAGTCAATTTAACTTAACTTTTATTTAAAATTTAAATGAACGGTATAAGTTAAAAACTCTTCTTCCAAATTAAGATAAATCTCTTTACTAGCATTATAAAAAAAATCGCTAAAAATCAAAATTTAAGGTCAAAAAAAATATGTTTCAAATTTTTTACTATGTATATAGACTGATACTTAAGAATAATCAGTAAAAAGCCTTTCTTATCTAAGGGAGGTTCTTATATATGTACATATAAAGCAATCAGTAGTCACACACATACACATCGACACACACACACACACACCCAAGTATCGATACTTTGACCAGAAATCTAAAGACAACAAAGGCAACAATACTTAATTGTTAAGTATCAACAAAATATAAATCTCAAATGCAAAAGCCATGAGGGCTTTCAGTGGTTTGGCGTTACGATAGGTGAACGGCGGGTTGGGGGAGGAGGAGGAGAGGGGGTTTTGAACGATTAAATTATTTGAAATCCACGCATATTCAGAAATAAAAACAAAACAAAAAAAAAAAAAAAAACGGGAAAAACGAAAACCAAAATGAAAACAACAAAATGGACAAAAAACATTCTAGCCAAAAATTGTATACAAAGAACAAAAAAAAAAAGTAAGAAATTACCATTAATATAGGGCAACGCGCCGACAGAAACCAAGTGCGAATGATGTGCAACAGATGGCCCCCCTCTCTTTTTACCGCCCGCCACCCACACCAACAACAACAAATTTTTAGTCTTCGTGTTGTTGTTGTTGTTGTTGGTAGTGATGCTACCGAATGGTGTCGGTGACGGCAATGGCAACATAGACAATGTTATATGGGTATTAGCCGATTTTCCTACACTCGCAGAAATGCACGAAAAGCACGCCATATATTCAAGGCTATAACTGGTTGAGAATTACAACCAAAACAAGAATGGTCGAAAGTAGTTAAAGTGAAAGAATGACAAGTAATTGAATGTGCATGAATATGAGTGTTGTCGAACCGTATGAATAATATTCGTAATAATTCGAATACAAACATTTTATTTATATAATTCGCTTGGTTTGCCAAAGCAATTAATTCGATTTTATACTCATTACTTTTATGTTTTATTTGAGGCTTACATTCTCATTGAAATTTTTGATTCATTTTGAATATTGTTTATTAATATTTAATTTAATTTTTATTCCCTGAAGATATCTTTTAAAATTTAACCAAAAAAACTGTGACAGTTTGAAGTTAATTTCAACTAAATAAAATTGAATTTCTTGGTTTGGAAATTCTTTTGGCCAAGTGTATTCTGCTGGCTGTCGTAGATGGGGGATAAAGAATGGAGCCCGACAGCTTACACCGTTCACCCCCATCCCCCAAGCATTCAGCATCCCCCATGTCGGTGTTCACATTCACATTGAATGCGAATGTTTGGATTCTGACTGTTGATGTTCAAAAAGAAGAACGTCGGCGGCATCAGCATTAGCATCAACCATCGACATCGACATCGGCACGGGGCACGGAGCACGGAGCACGGGGCACGGGGCACCAGAAAACCCGGCACGGGGGGGCGTCGAAATCGAAGAATCAGGCGGCAAGCACTTAGACACTTGAGTTGTCCAAAAAAAGAGGAAAAAACAAAAAAAGTAAAGAATAGAAAGAAAAGCAAGTATGAAAATTTGTGTGTGTGTGAAATGGATCAGGACTGTTTCATCTTGAAATGTTCAAAAGCACAGCAGGTTGTCTCCAGCTCCAGCACCAGCACCATCAGACCAGACCAGACCAGACCAGAGTCAAGAGACTAGAGAATCGGATGCAGATATAAACATTCACATATTCTCATTCCCATTTCGATTTCCACTCCCCATTTCAATGCCCATTCCCCAATTTCTCATACCCATTCCCATTTTCATTCCGATTTCTGTTTGCACTCATATGCTTTTGAGATACAAATAAATGCAAGTGTGTACCTACAATATAAATATATAGATATGTGTATATAGTTATATATACATATATGCCGATCACTTTCATTTCAATTTTGGGGCTTGTGCTGGAGTGGCACTTTGGCATTAATATCATCATGGGGGAAATTGTTTGAAGATTATTTCTCCAAATTACAATTAGATTGTTTCTTCTTTTTATTTTCCCTGGTATTACATATTTATCTATATAAAGTTTAGAGGATTATATAGAATCGTTCGATATAAATAATTTCTTATCCAAGAAAGTGTTATCCCCATTTTTTTCTTTTTTTTTTTTGTGATTTATTGACTTGCTTTCCGTTTGGCCAAGCCTGCAGACAAATTGACCAGCTGGTCATCGTTTTATTAGGTCTGGGTTGTAGTCTCACCTTTACCTTTATAATCCACCCTTGGTCAAGAGCACACCCAAGTTTGTCCTTAAATGGCAAGCAAACTTTACTAAATATTTATAGTATTTGTTCTTAATAAGCAAGAAAATCTGTTTAGTTTTTATTCTCCTTTATTTTTTCTTTTAAAGGTAAGTCTCTTTGTTACTTGAATTATTTTAAGGATATTAAGAAGAAGAATAAGCCCATTTGGGATAATTTGAGTCATTGATATTCCCACAAATGATTCGTTAATAATTTTTTTTGTGGTTAATTTCTGATAAAAAATTGTTAAATTATTCTGCATAGCAAATTACACATATGTTTACCCTATATGTATATAGGAAGATATATATCATCGTCATCCCATTCTTTACCTAAGATCTTAGAGAATTTTGTAATTTATTAGGCCATCTGGCAGCAATTGATGCAGTGGCATTTAGTTTTCTGCGATGGTTCTCATATATACATATATTCAGTTACCCGATTTCGGTCTGTCCGTGACGGCGACAGGGCATAAAAAAAACATTTCACCAGTCAGCTAGCTAGCCGCCCGCTGCTTAGCCCTAGCCCTGACTCTTTGGCCCTTGATTTGGCTCAACTTTGACTCGTTTATGATGGAACAGGCAGCACTCACACGCATGGCACTCGCTTAATTTCTTTTACACAGAGAGCTCGACTGGATCGGGGGCAGGTCAACAAATTGACTTGATTGATCGCAGAGTTAGAAAGCGGTATGAAAAACATCAGTAACAAGCGGTAATCACAAATAGTTTCCACTGATTTTGAGTTATGGGAAATTTTTCAAAAAAAAAAAAAAACAACAAAAAACCAAAAAAAATTACAGGCCCAAAACAAAAAAAAAAAAAAAATATACAAAAATATCATTAAGCGAAAGAAGAAAACACAGATTACCTATGAGGTATATGAGATACTTTTCCATAGGCGCAAGCATTTTTATATGCTAACACTTAATCAACTTGGGCTAACTGCTGGTCCTCTCCCCTCTTCTCACTCCCTCGCTCGCTAGCTCGCCCTCCCCCAAAACCAACATAGCCATTTAGGCCATTAAATGTAATGACAATAAGATCATGAACCAAAAATGCATAGAATTTGGAGAGAATGCATCTTTCTAATGCATAATTATCCTCTCTCCGATCATTTCGAAAACATTTTTTTTTTTTTTTTGGGGTTTCAACTTAATGTAATTTGGCTCGAAAAAAGGGTTTCATTTAAATTGTTCTCAATACATTTATCAAATAAATTGCTTTAGACCCGTAAATTCACTTGGATATTTTCCATATTTTTCAAATTTGAGTTAAGCTAGAAAATTATACATTGTTTACAAATATTTTAAACTTCTGAAATTTAGAAATAACAATGATTTAAATTTAGATTTAGTTTGAATATTTTATTTTCTATTTAAATTTATTTTAAAAATAAATTAACTATTAAGTGTAAAGTTGTCTTGGGCTTGAGATTTTCAAACTTTTCCAATTTTAAATAATTTTTAATGTTTTTAAATTTAATAATGAGATTTATGCTTGACATGAAATATGTTTAATAATATTTTCTTAATTGTTTGAATTTGTCTGGTAAAGTTGAAATGAATTCAAAAACTTAAAAAACTTTAAACCAAATCCTAAGAAATTTGTTTGTTAGATTTGTTTTTCAGTTGTTTTTTTCAAACATATTTTTGACTATGATAATAATAAGTTGAAATTATTGAATTAAATTCACTTAACTAATGCTTAGGTTTAATTAAATTATTTTCTTAAAATTGTTGAAAACTGTTTCCTTCAGAAATTGTTAAAAATGTCAAGTCTTACCAGGACGAAATTTTTCACATTAAGATATAGACAATATTGATACTAGACCCTTATATATTTCACATTTTCAACGTTTCTTAAACTTAAATAAAGAAAAAATGGAAATTAAAATTCTAAAAATATTTGAAAATATTTAAATTCTTCTTTATTAGTAGTTAGACTCTTTATTCCGATGACGAATATATAGATTTATCTCTATTTAAACGTCAAAACTTGCTCATAAAGTTGCACCTGTGCATTTTACCTGTCTACCTACATAGATCTTCATCCTCATCCTCATCCTCAACCTCATCCTCATCCGGGTTGTTGTTCTCGACAAGCGCCAGAGCAGAGCAGAGCATTATCTTAATCTTGTTGTAATCATAAGTAAGTGCATGACTTCCAGATTTATATCAACATTTCGGGATGCAGCAGTCACAGTCCCAAAAAACACACACACACACAAAATGGAGAGAAAATGAAAACTCAATTCGAATCTTAAAGTGCTTAACACTTTGTCGCAACCGCCGAACCGTCAACCGAACCGAAATTTCACTGTCCTCATCCATGGGTCTTGGGCTAAAAAATGAGTTTTAATTATTTTGTCACTTGCTTATCGACATCGGGCCATCGACAAATCTTGACAAAGACATGACATGGAACAATTTGTTCCATTGCGGCGCGATTGTGACAAATTATTGACAAGAATATCAGAGCCGAGCCGAACCCCAGTTACCATTTACCAGTTGTTGCCAGTCCCCGGCTTTAGACCTGTCCCAGAGACCAGAGAGATGAAACCAGGCAGAACGATGGCGCCATCCACGAAGCCAAGGGAAGTGAAGAGAGAATGGCCGTGTGAGTATATGCCATCAATCTCAATCTAATAATGACGCCGCCGAAGCGCCAGAGTGCCAGATTGGCAGGCAGATGTACAAAGGGAATTGTCGATGGAGCCAGAGAGAAAGAGAGGTGAGTGAGTGAGTGGATACCTTCTTAACGTGTATGTAATCCAAAAGCCTCTACTCCTCTTACTTGGCCCTTCATGTAAAAGCTACTGTAAGAAGCAAAGAATGAAGACGAACAGACAGACAGACGTATGGACAATTCTTTACATAATTATTACATTTTCACATTTTTCCCCGAGTGAGCGAGTGAGGCAAGCCAAGGGACTAAAAACTGCTCGTTCATACAAACATACATAGGATAAAAATGACGAAATTCAGTTTACTTTGCCGACTCCAACTCCCAGGCACAATGGTCCAGAGTTTCATAGTAGAAAGTAAATGCCGATGACTATGGAATAATCTTAGAAATGACGGGAAAATGTCAGTCACTATCACAGATCAAGCGTAGAAAAAAATCATTAATTTAAATTGTGACCATCTCTCGACTCAGCTCAGCTCAGCTCGACTCGACCTCGGCCACGGCCCAGAACACACAACAACAACAACAACAATACATAATAATAATAACTATACAACTACAACAAAAAACGAAAAAAAAAAGTAACAACGAGCAAAAGCAAAAGGCCAAAGCGACTGGCGACCATCGACCGTCGACCGTCGATTGCCATATTGTCGAAATCAAATTGACCGACGAGGCTGAAACTGAGGTTCACAGATTGAGATTGAGAGACAGAGGAGGAGGAGATGGTTGGAGTTGGAGACGCAAATGGAGACTGGCTCTGGGTCTTTGAGAGAAAGGCGAATACGAGTATGTGTGTCTCCCTCTCTCTCTCTCTCTGTCTCACAAAGTGTGTGTTTTTTTTTTTTTTTTTGGTCAGTGTGTCCCATGCTGTGATTTAGTTTCCTCAAAAAAATCAAACCACACCACCAAAAAAATAATCAATGTCATGACATATAGCTTTCGAAACACTTACAAATCCATTTACAAATATTTTACACAATTTTGAATACAAATTTTTTTTTTAACAACTAAACTAAATTAAAAGTAAGGAATAAATCGGAAATAGATAAAGAGAGAGAGAGAGAGAGAGGGATAATTATGTGGTATCTTATGCTCTATATGTTTTAGATCTTAATAGAAATTATAAGAACTAACAAGTTTATTATTTTAAAAATAAAATATCATGCGAACCATGCGATATTATATATCGATCTAAAAATAAATTGACACCAAAAATTTAAATAAAGATTAATGAGAAAAAATAAGAAAGATTATATTTTAGCTATAAGATTTGATTTGTTTGATCCAGTTGAAGCTCCCAATAAAAATATTCTTAAGTTTTTAATAACTCGCTGAATAATTGTATTATCTTACAGAACATAGGCAGATCTAGGTATGTAAAATAAGGGAAATTCGCCCCTTTAAGTATGCAATGGGCTCAAGAACAATTATTGTTTATAATGTTTTCAGATGCCTTCTAATTTAGAAATTGTCTATTAACATTTTTTGCATCGAGCATTAGTTTTTATTTACAGGATATTTTAAAATTACTTTAAATGTCTGAAAAAGCTAAGTATTTGACTGTTTGTTGCATATTTTAGGGAGCCAATTTACCTTATTTTACATATGTACCTAGTTTCGGCTATAATATAGAAACCTACATATTTTTTTTAGATTGAGAATTCATATGATATATGGCAAATTTTTAAATATTTTTCATTGCCTTAAAATAAATAACGAGATCATTTTAAAAAATTTTGAAACACTTTTAAAAGGGATATAAATAGTTTAGAGTGATATCTGAAAATATATAGTCGCATCTAATGAATAATGGTTAGAAACATTTTTAATACGTCATTGATGGACATGAAACTGACAAATGAGTTGAGCTAAAGGTTAAATGGAGCCAGTCGACAATGACGAAAGTTTTGGCATGAACCACAACTTGTAGATTTACCACAGATGTATATTATATACCTTTATATATATGGCGAATGTGTGTTAGTGTGTGTGTGTGTGTGTGTGTGCGTGTGCGTGTGTGAACGGCGATAAAACATCAAACAATATTCCGAAAGAAACGATTAATCTTTTGGTCATTTTCATTTTGATTGACGGATGGGAAGTAAATGCGAGACAAAAGCTTAAAGACGGAGATAGACAGCAAGCAAAAGAGACAGAAATAGAGAGGAAGATATTAAAATTTCGAGACAACATTTTAAGTATGAATTATGTCGGACTAAGAATTAGTTACTAACTTGGTTAAAAGAAAACAAAAAAAAAAAAAAAAAAACTTTTGTTACTCAATCTTCCCACCACCTCTCGACTAAGAATGGGTCTGAGTCAGTGTGTGTGTGTTTGTTGGGGCCACTAAAACAAATTCAAGTCAAAGAGAAAGAAAGGAACAAAAAAAAAAAAAAAAAATAAAGAACGCCTACCGCGGAAGCAGACGTTTGACTGCCTAAACCGGCAATTATCAAAATATGTGCATTAATAATGCGTAGCGGAATGAATCAGCTGCCGCTGTCCCTACCATTGCCATTGTCGGCGGCAGTATCCGTATCCTACCATATCCCCCTCTTGCCATCTCTCTCTCTCTCTCTGTCTCTCTCGCACTCTCTTGCTCTCTCACTCTGTCACTCTTTTTGTTGTTGTCTTGGGCAAAAGCAAAAGAAACAGAGCACAGGGTCAGGATAAACGTCGCCATCGTAGACGCCCAATGCAGATTGATATCCAAAACGAAGGGAAAAGCATATCGTTGAGAGGACAGGGACCGACACACACACACACACACACACACATGCTGAATATAGCCACAAGCGTTTCACGAGGGCGTTTATGACCCTTACCATGGACCCATGGACACGGCGCATTTCAATCTAAAAAACCAAAAAAAAAAAATAACTAAATACATACATATACGCAAGAGAAAGATACGAATTAAAAAAATAAAACACAAGAACAAGACAGAAAACAGTTTCGCTTTTTGTTCGCTAATTAAAAATGTCCTTCGACGGGTGTTTGCCTTTTTTTTCGTGGTCTTTTAGCAGGCGTTGCCCTAAATTGGAAAACCAAATGATTGTCTGAGAGAGTTCAATATGTTTTTTTTTTGGTAACAATATATAAAGTTTTAGGTATGGTTGATGAGGCTAAACGCATGCTTTTGGTGACTGTACCTGATTAAAACTTTTAGGTCCTTAGAATTCCCAAATTCAATGGGCAAGTGATCAAACTTGTCCATTTTATGTGAAAATTTTTTTAATCTTTCTACATTCATTTACAAATATTTGAAATTAGTTTACTAAAGATTTTAACTCAAATTATTTTTTCCAACTGAATTTAAGTATCTTTCTAAACTTTTTTTCTAAAAAGCATTAAACTTATGTCTCAGAAGGAGTTATCGATTTTAACAGAGTTGTATTTAGCAAAAATCGTTATTGTTAGTAACTGTTCTCAACTAAATATTTGTTATTATTTGAGAAACAATTTCATTGACTATATAACAGAAAATATTTCTATTATGTTTCATACTAATAATCTAGTCAAATCTCATTTAACTAAATAATCGGATTTTAACGAAGTTATCGATTCTCTTTCATCATAGGTAATCGTTTGATTTACATTTTCAACTAATTTCTTGTACTTAGAATGCAAATAATCTTAATTTAAAAAGAGAGTCAAAACTCATTCAACTAAGGTATTGCATTTATTTCGCAAAACTAGTTATCGTTTATGTTTAAACGTTTAATTATTTATTTGGACTTCATTTCATCGACTTTATGGCTTGTCTAATACTAATTATTGATTACTTAGATTGATTTTTCTTTCGGATGATGTAACACAGCCTTTAAAAATTATGCCAAATCATTCACTGCATATCCTTGTGTTTGTGACTAAAACTTCAATCAATTAGATTAATATACATTAGCAACTATGTATTATGGAGCAAGTTGGGAATGCATTCCATATTATCATTAACAACCTTCGTTCAGATGACAGCGGCACTCATTTCCCTGGACACGATGGTTAAGGCGGCTCAAAGGCAAAAACCGAACTGTCAAGTCATGCGGGCTGAGATTTTATTTTCTTTGGCTTGGATAATGTGGTAATGAAGTGAATGATTAATTTCTCTTCTGGATTGAGGGCCTTTTGGGTGAATATTCTTCTGAAATTACCGAAAAAAAGAAAACTAAAAAACAAAGAAAAGTAAACTAAAGGAAAAAGTATTTTGTATTCATTGACCGTGACAATGAGCGGAACAAGTGTATCGCTGCACCTGCACCTGCGCCTAGGCGCCCCCTGTTAAGAAAGATCTTTTAGTTAATAAGTAGAACGATGGGTGACAAAAGAACCCTGACGACTAAAAAAAAAGACGCTTTTTAGAGGTCATTATCCATCCAAAAAGATGATATGCATTTTACCCAGGGGTTGACAACATCAGCTCGCAATGTCCATGTCCATTCCTGATGATGTATTCATGCATAAGTTAATAAGTAAGTAAGTAAGTGAGTAGTATGTAGTATGAGTATGTTGGTCTCCCCCTCGATCAGTCACTCACTCTCAAGATCGCCGTGTTGAGCGTGTGGTTTGAATAAGAGACATTGGACCGACCGTCCGTTTAACTGGAAATGTTGCGGCGTAAAACGAATGCGCGAACTACTGCGGCATGAAATTAAATCCAACTTTATATCTGAGACGCTCAGAGCGCTATCTTGCATATCCAAGTGTTCAGAGTCTCTGGTGAAATGCAGCAGAAACGCTAAACGGGCACAAACTGTAGAGAGACCGTGCCCGAGAGCCCTCCCTCTCCCTCATCCATCCCCCCCCATCATTCAAACAGATGAAATGCACATGCATGTGGCCATGTCCGAAACAAAGAAAACTCTTCTCTGCCAGTTGTCCAACCGTGCCATCCATGTCCATGTGCATAGAGAGGGCACTTGTTCAGTGCCCCAGAAACAGAAACCGAAACAGAAACAGAAACACAAACTCGTATGGAGTGAAGTGCGATGATCGCGCCACATTTTCTTCATTTCAAATTGTTATTTTTTTTCCTTCTTGTGTTTTTTTTTTTTTTTTTTGCCTTGGTCTTCTTATTAATGAGCATCGTGAAAAGTGCGACCAAATGTGACGTTTAAATATTCATGAATCACCAAACTATAACGCAGTTCCAGTTACAGTCCAAACCAACATACATACATACAAACAAACATATATATAGACTAGAGAGATACTAACAATAAGTGGCATATCTATGCATCTATTCACTTCCGTCGCCAGACTTGAAAAGAAGAAAACAAAAACAAAAACAAAATAAGAAACAGAAAACGAGAGGCTGTCTTGATTTTTTTTTTTTTTTTTTTTTTTTTTTTGGGGCCGCCTTTGGCAATATTTCTCTCTTCTCTGTCTCTTCATGGCTAAGGTATTAATTAGCCAGTTGGTAATTGCCCAAAAAGAAACAAAAACGAAAGACAAATTGTAGAGAAATAGAGATCGACGGGTTTACCAACTTCAACCACAAAATAGAGATAGACAAACAATTACATAGATTTAATTTGTATCCTTACATCGTTTCGAGAAGATTCTATATACTACAAATAATTTCAAATAAATCTCAAACACATTCATACCGCAAATGCTTTCAAATTAATTAATTTATTATTTATTTACCAAAAATAACCAAATTAGGTAAATTGACCAAAATTTAATTTGAAAAATTCAGCAAATTCTTAAAAACTCTTAACTTTACGAAGCTGTAACTTTGCCAAATTTTAATCAATTTTTAATAATTATATCTCATTTTAATGCTTTTCAACTTAAACTTAAATCAAAATATTAGCTACACTAAGTATTTACTAGTATATTCAAGTGAGGCCAAAAATTCTATAGGGCAGATAATTTTACTAAAAAAAAACGTAATATCAAAAGGCTCTAATTTTGGATTAATTAATAAAAATTTATGTCTTTACTTTCTGGTTAGAATAATATCTTTTTTCAACTACTTTAAAATCTGAAAACCCAATTTTTTGCAAATTTTCGTAAGAAATAATGATTTTTATCAAAAATCGTATCGAAATTATTTTTTTTTAAATATTTAAATTTTTAATGCCTTTTTAAAATATACTTAAGTCAAATTAAATTGGAATTTGAACTTTAAAATCAGTTACAAATTGGAAAAAATACAATTTAAAGAAAAAGGCTTATTAGCTAAAAATTTATATTAAAAAGTTCTAAAAACAAAAAAAACCTTAACTTTGCGAATCGTTTTCGAGCGATTTTCATTCATGGAAAGGGATTATATTTAACTTATTTTATACCATTATGTATATATATTAAATCACTATATCTTTCAATCAATATTTAGTCGTTGGTTGTTTTTCAACTACTTTTCCTATTCAATATTAAATACTTAAATAAATGGAAATTTATATAAAGCAAATCATTAAGTTAGTTTATTTTCAGTCAATGTGCTCTATTCAATCTGTGTATTCATTATTTTTATACCCTTGCAGAGGGTATTATAAAATTGGTCAGATGTTTGTAACGCACAGAAGGAGACGTTTCCGACCCCATAAAGTATATATATTCTTGATCAGCATGAGAAGCTAAGTCGATATAGCCATGTCCGTCTGTCCGTCTGACCGTCTGTCCGTCTGTCCGTCGGTGCGTACGCGTTTTACTCAGCCATCTTAAGAGCTATCGGGATGAAATTTTTTTTGGGAGCTTTTTTTTACCCGGGTGAGATAAAGTATGAAAATCTTTGGGATCGGACCACTATATCATATAGCTCTAGAAGAAACATTTTTGCAAAAATTGGAGTATCCCCATGAAATTTACCAATATGATAGTAATAGATATAAAATCTCAGATCCCAAAATTTGAATCTGATCCGATAAACAGAACACAAGTTACAGTCAATATAAATCGGTTCAAACGCTGCCGGCAGCGCTGCTTGCTGCCTACTACTGCCATCATCAAATCAACAGAGCACACGCATACACACACAGACGCAACGCTACATGAACTGTATGTGTATGCGTGCCGTGCTTTGCTTAGAAAATGATGGAAGAAGAAAAACTTTTGGTAAAAAGAGAAATAATATTTTGTTTGTGTATTGATGAATTGAGTTGCAGGGAAAGAAATTTCAAAAAGGAAAAATATTATTGCCAAGTATACTGCAAGGGTATATAAACTTCGGCATAGCCGAAGTTAGCTTCTTTGATATTTTGAATTAATATTTAATAATTTGTGACCTTTTTTTTCAAACTTTCGAGAACATTTTCAGATAAACAAAAGTCCGTTTAAACGATGCAAAATTTTCGGTCTACTTACTTACCATTTTTTGCTTCATTCCCAATTGGTTTTAGTATAAGACTAGTCGTGCGATTCTAGAGTTGTTAACAAATTCAGCTTATGGGAGAACTTGTTAGTTCTTGTTTTCTGAACAATGAAAAAAACATTTAATAATTTCTGTAAAAAAAACTGTATTTTTAAATCTTTGTTTATGATAGATGAAATCTATTTTATTAATTTATGTATGTATAGAATCTACAATAATAACCATATTTATTCAATCTATATTTTGTCTATTCGTCTATATATTCATTGTTCAATCTTATAGGATGTTATAATCTATCAAAATTGCATTAAAATTCCACTTTTAATCATTTCTATTTTACTGTTCCCCCCACCCCGTCTATACCCCGCATGACCACTCATTATGGTCGCAAAACAAACAGTCCTTTTGATTGCATTACACACATGCCCAGAGAGCTTCGAAGAGTCCACAGCCCAAAGCCTTGGCTAATGACTGCGGTTTTCAAAAAGCGGCCAAATTAAACCATCATAATTTGAGTAATGATTGAAAACCCAAGGGTATTTCATACACATACATATACGAATATATATGTACATACATATATATTTTTTTGGCAGGGCCCAGATACAAGTAAGAGTGGAATGATTTGCATATGTAAATTGTCTGCTGTGTCCTCCATCATCATCTCAGCTCTCATTCTCATTCTCATTCCCATCCTTCTCCTGCATTTGGGCTTTAAACTTGGGCATTGAAATTTTCCCTAAATGAATTTCGTAATTTGCATCGCGCAAGTGTTAAATAAGTCGTTTATGGCATATTAAAAGACACCCAATTTCCATTAAATTATATTCTGAGTAGGCATATTGTATATGTATAGTTTGGTATATCAGGTGTAAGTCGATTGGGAACAAGATGATGATGGATCATGTGCCATGCCCATATGTAAATATTCGATATACACAATTATTCGATATACTCATATAAATACCCTTTCGGCAATATTGGTTATACATATATTCATTCTGATAACGATCGAAAGATCGTCTTAGGATCTTGTTGTTGCATTGCGTTGAGAAATAACCTAAATGAATGTTTGAATATACAGAAATTGTTGCCACAGACGATCGATGTTTCGCTCTATTTTGGCGTTGCTTACACGATTTCGATTTCAGTTTCAGTTTCGGACTGACTATTGATTGCTCCATCGGGGGGCCCCGGCCCCTAATATTGCATGATGCATTTTGTTGAACGGTAGCCATGGTGCTGATGGTGATGGTTGATTTTATTTCCATCGTTCACCATCGTTTCACCTGTTTGCAACCGTTTGCCGTTCGCTGCTGCAATCGTTGCAATCCTCTCAAGGTGGTCAGCAAGTGGATGGCAGTGCCGATCCATTTCTTGTCGTTCTCGTTGAGTTGCAATCGTTTGCAAATGGTTTTCCCTTGAGACACTACTGGCGAAGGTTGCTCAAGCGAAACACCTAAACTACCGACTAAATACCAACAACAATATCAGAGTTTGGCGGCTTCAAATGGTGGGGAATACCGTTTATATGGATGAACATACCACACATACATACATAACTCCCTAACTAACCAACTAGTTGGTGTATTTTATACTTTATGCTAGAACATAAATGGTAAATGCTTTAACAATTAATACCAAGTCATAACGGGAATAGGAAATCTAAACAATAACTCAGGTAATGATCATTCAAAAACGATTCAAGCTATTGCCTAAAATAATCACCAACTTCTTCTCTGATTAGTAGTTAGTTGTATTCTTTAACATCAGTAACTAAGAAAAAGTTTTCCTTATCTGCAGGTGTAAAAATTTAACAATTTTGAAAAGAATAAGTACAAAATTTAAAAACACAAAAAAAAAACACATTTTTTTAATTGCAATTTTAAACCTAGACTTATGTAAATTTTATGTTAAACATGGGTCTAAAATTTTTTACTGCCATGTAGAATGTATGACCTAAAAATTTAAAAAAATTTACTTAGTTAAAATGTTGGAAATAAATTTTAAATCAGAGTGCAAGCAAATTGCTTAAATTTAAAAGAAAACAAATCAAAATTATTAAAATCTGTTATATATATAATTCTCTAACCATCTCGAAATTTGCATTACATTTCCACAATATATTTCTAATTTAATTCTATGTATATGGTTTTAATATAATATTCAGGCATATTTTCGTTTTTTAATCGAATTTTTTAATATCAGATTGTTTTTGAATTGAGAAATTAAATTAAATAAGTTTAGGGATTTTAAATGGATTTCGGCCAATAAATTAATTTGGGAATGGAAATGGAAGAACATAATAAAAATAATTTTGATTCCAAGAAATGTATTCGAAATCGAAAACAGGCCTGTATTCTACAATTTCTATAATATATTTCAATATAAATTTAATTTCATATATTGTTAGCTAAAAGCTG
This sequence comes from Drosophila insularis, assembly GCA_018903935.1. Classification (NCBI taxonomy): domain Eukaryota; kingdom Metazoa; phylum Arthropoda; class Insecta; order Diptera; family Drosophilidae; genus Drosophila; species Drosophila insularis. The sequence goes on along the minus strand of JAEIFP010002303.1, from coordinate 11,173,536 downwards.
TTAATTCTAAGAATGCAATCGCTCTAATTATAGATTAATCCCAATCAAAGAGTTGGGAAATGTCAAAAATATATTTATACACAATGAATCAGTTAGAAAATTGCAATTTCCTGTTAGGAAATCGATCAGATTTAACAATTTGCCAACAGCTTGGTCAACTATTTCTCCCAAGAGTTGATTTCGATTTTTGTAATATTTCTTCTTGGGGGTGGCGTTTTGTCTCCATCTACATGAGTTTTAAAAGAATAAATGCCTTCAGAATTGGCTTTTCTCTATAAGGATAAGTAATGGGATATTATTGTGTGTATGTATGTTTTTGTGTACTTCAATTGGCCGAGCAAAAGAGAGAATAAGGAATTAATCATGCTCGTGATTCAGCTTCGTCTGTCAAACACAAATGTCACATTGATGGATGATTAACGTAATTAAGCGGATAACGATGTCGGGGACTTAACATTAACATGAACTCGACATTTCTACAAACGGCAAACAGCAAACGGCAAACGGCAAAAGGCAACAGCCAACTGGCAAACGGCATTCAACTTGGCTTACGTTTTGACTTTTTGACTCTTCCCAATAATCAGTGACATTGCTAACAAGTTTCAAGACTCAATGGCAAAGACTCAAAGTCAATCAGAAGTCAACAAAGAAAAGGGAAACTTTCTAAAGCCCTCTTCGTTTTGGCACTGAGATTCGTGATGAGATACTGTCTTTACCATATTCATTTATTACCAAGGTCAGAGTTCACTATTAAACTTAATGCTAACATACATACTTATTTTACCATATGCATGTATGTAATTTAATCAACATTTTTGTTTTTCGCTTCTTTACATTACGGTTACGTTTAGCCATCTTCAAAATGAAATTGTAAATTTTCAATGCTCCTGGGACAAATTTCTATCTTTTTCTATGTGTTTTTATGTCTGCGGCTATGAAGAGGTAACGAATTATGGCATCTTCAGCAATGACAACAGCAACACCAATGAGCCCTGAGGGTGTGTGTGTGTGTCTGGGTGTGTTTCTTCCGCTGTATGGGCCGGGGGTGGTGGGAGGTGGATTGCACCCACAGTTATGTGTGCGTGTGGCCACATTGTCTTTTGGCTCAGACAATAACCTGCCACTAACGGCATCTGGCAAAACGGAACTACACATAAATCTACATATAAAGACAATTTTGTCTACACTGCAAAAAAAAAAAAATGAAGTAAGTATATTTTAAACTTTAATGACTAAATTTATGTCATTTAAATTCTTTTTATTTGCCTCATAGCATATGCTATCTCGCTCACTCTTACAAACACACGAGCTCTCTAGCGCCGCCACTCGTCTACGGCCAACACGTTTATCCTTATATTTTTCATGCTTCTAGTCCGATTTTAATGAAATTTGGTGGGTTTGTAGATATTAATAGAGCTGATTAGTGTACTGAATTTAGTTGGGATATTTAAAAAATTGCAGGGGGCATTCCTTTTTTCTAGATTATGAAGGCGAAAGTGGGCTTGGCAAAAATGTTAAATATTAATAATCTGCATGCATACTAAAGAAATCTACATACCAAATTTAGAGTATCTAGCATTGTTAATTTTTAAAAATATCAGTTTTGTTTAAGTAGTGGGGGCAAAAGTGGGCGTGGCATGTTGAAAGAAAAAAAAACTGCGCGTGTACTTAGTTAAAACACATGCCAAATTTGATGTCTGTAGCTAGTATAGTCTTTAACAAAATCGGTTTTATCTAATTTGCGGGGGCGTAACGGGGCGTGGCCAAAATTCAATTTTACTCTATATATTTATCAAATTTTGTGTTTCTAGCTCCTGTAGTCTCCGAGATCAGATGGACATGGCTAGATCGTCTCGTCTGTTGTTGCTGATCAGGAATATATATACTTTATGGGCTCGGAAAAGCTTCCTTCTGCCTGTTACATACATCTTGGCGACTTTAATATACCATTTCTCTCTATGGTTGCATGGTATAAAAAGTAGTTTCCTTTGCCTAAATGAATCCTAATAAAGTGAATCTATATCAATCGATTGGGTCAACTGGGGTCAATATTCTTTTGTTAAAATAAATCCTCAATCAAGCTATTTTTTCAAGTGTATATTGCTGTCTCTAACACACACACACACACACGTCCCAGACACAGTTTGTAGACATCTGTATATGCTTTTTGGGTGCATTAGTCTAGCAGCAATCGACGACAACAACGACAACGACAACGACAACTAGGGCGGATATGCTAGTGGCCTGGCTCCTGCAATATCTGATGTTGGCCCTGTCACCACAGAATATTATGCTCCCGTGCGGGGGCTTCCAGTTCTGGGCTGGGCTGGCCTGGGCGTGTGTGTGTGTGTGTGTGTGTGTGGGTTAGGGAAGGGAGAACCATATCCAAATCCATGTTCGACAAAGTGGGAAATGTTTATGGAATTGTCTTGACATTTGACAGTTTGTTTATTTTATTTCGTCACATTTTTGTGATGATTTGTAGGCGGTTTAGCGCCAATTACTCCACAACTTTTACAGTGCAGACTGTAAACTAGTCTTTAAAAAGAACATGCTGCCTGGCGCCAATGCATAACTCCCACCCAAAGAAAAAAAAAAAAAAAAATACTACAAATTAATTATCATACAACACTTTTTAAAATACTCTTTTCACATTTTAAGAAGAGTACATTTTTTGGAAAGATTATTATTACGATAATTGTAGGGTATTTGAAATTTTGTAGATTAATATAGTTGGCGTTTCTTTTTTTTTTTTTTTTCTTGTATATGGTTTTTCTCTTCGTTTTCTTTTAAATGTATTGTAAACATTTTCAATTTTTGTATACATACTATATACGGGAATATATCGACATGCCACGTGCGACCATGGACACATGAGCACATGTGCCGGGTCCCTGCCAGTGATAAACTTTTCCAACATCCCAACCCAACCGAAGAGACAGAGCGACTTTAATGGGTTAAATGTCTCGGTTTTTTTTTTTTGGGTGGGGGGGGATCCGGGGAAATACTTGTTGGTTGCCCTTTATGGAATTAACCTTTTGATCCAATTGACAATATTTTTCAAAAACAGGTGAGCTTATACAATTGGACAAACAATTGCTGGCTCGACTTGCCCGTGACATGCTGGCTTAATGGGGGAATTTCGTTCCCACTACGAAAAACACTGAGACAAAAAGAAGTTGCCATTTTACCTAATTCACCTTAATGTAAAAGAAATATATCTCTATATATATATATATATATTTGTCATGGGTGTAGCCTCCAAGAGGGTCTAATGCCACAATCCTTGATGAATATACATAATTTCATTATGTCATCATCATAATTTCATTTAATACAAAAGGTAAATGCCGGGAATAACGATTCTCAAGGTACCTGCCATATTGCTTCGTTATAGCCGATTGTGTTTCTAAACAAGTTTATATTAAGCCAATTAAACCTTTCTTCGTTATAAGCAGAAAGTTGTATAAGTTGTAAATGGCATCTATCTACTGCATTTCCTTTTGAGAGAATTGCAAATCAAGAGTTTAATTCTTTACAAGTATTTTTTCTACTTGCAAAATAGTTAATAAATTTACTATTCAGTTAAATGATATAACAGTTTAGTGCAGGGATTGATTTAAGACAAAATCTCATAAGCTACCCAAAATTTACTTCAATATTATTATTTAATTGTAAAAAAGAATTAATTCTAAATTACAATGAGTTGGGAAGCCAGAGCGACAAAGGCCTTCAGGCTGACTTTAATATTATTTGCAAAAATAAATTTATATAAATTTTGTAAAATACTATTATACATGTTTGATTTAATACCCAAAGTCTTCTTTAGGGTCATTACAATTTTTACAGAGTCTTCTTTTAGTTTTCTATATAGACATTTTCTTCTCTTCGAAATAGTTTTTTAAAGTCTGCTTTAAAATATTAAATATTTCTATAGCATAACTAAAAAAATTCATAATAGCCCTTAAAATAAACTAAATTACTTGATATTAGGAAAAGGGACAAATAAAAAAAGGGTTCTTAATGAGAGCTGGGCTAACTATTTGTAAATCTCTTGCCCCCCGTCTCTATGGCTTCGGCTACACCCATGACCCCGCCTCTGTGATGGGGTGCACTTGATCGTGTCAATTTATCTGTCAAACGCGTAGTCGTTTAATTTCTGTGACAGAAACGCGATTAGCAGCGTTCCATTGTGGCAGCAACGGCAACAATTCCCTGGAAAAAAAAAGAAAAAAACCGAAACAAGAAAAAAAATAAATAAATAACCTAGCGCTGGCGTTGACGAGCAAGAGAATATGGCCAAAATGCTACAACACAAACAACAGCAACAACAACATGATGTTTTTGTCTGTTTGCTGTTGGCTCTTAGCTCATGTTGGCCCATGTTGTTGGCTGGTGTTCAAGGCTAATTCTGTCACCTGTCAGCGCTGTCAAGAGCAACAGTTTTGTGCCGATTCTCTAAATTGTCACCGCTTGGAAGAGTTTGACAGACTTTACTCAAGAGCACATTCATTGTGTGATTGTGAGTCTGAATAAGTGAGTGAGTGAGTGACTGAGTGAGTGGCAGTGGCATGTCCGTTTTAGAGTGCTCGACGACCATGAAATATCTAAAAAAGAAAAGACGACAAACAACATGCGACATGCGACATACGACAAACAAAATTATAATTCATATTGAGTATTCTTTGGTGACATCGTTTCAATTGACAAGGCATATCGAATCGTATTCACAGAATTCAATCAAAATCATTTAATCACACTGCCTCATTTGCCTAAATCATAGTAGACCTGTAAACAGGGCTCTTTACTTTAGGGCCAAAAATTCTATAAGAAAAAAAGATTTTAAATCACTGAACTAAAAGATTAATTCATTTTTCATTCATTTGCCTTAATATACTTCTGAGCAAAATTTACTTCGAAAAACTCTGAAAATTATTCCAATAGACCCTAATTTCATGTAGATTTAATTAGTCAATTTTTGAAGTATTTGAAAGTATTTGTCTTTAAACTAAGTTTAGGGCAATCTCTATTAATCTGCATTCAAAACCCAAGAACTAAATCTTTTACCAATTCTCCGATGATTTTTATTAAAAATCGTATCGAAATTAATTTTTTTAACTATCCAAATATTTTATGACATTTTAAAGTATATTGAATCCTGATTCACTTGGTATATAACTCTTTGAAATCAGTTAAAAATTGGCCACATTGTAGGTTTGAAAAAATGAATAGATCGATAAAAAATTTGTGTTTAAAAAATTTTAAGGATTTTTATTGATTTCATTTCATTAACATTTACAAAAGTAAATTATTTTCTAATTTGCATCAAGCCCCCAACAACTTTTATTTCGGTATTTGATTGGCCTTTAATCCGGTTTAATCCGGCACTGTTTCGTTATGATAAAACATTGACTGGTTATTTTTAATTTAAGTTAAGAATAAAAATATAGAAATTGACTAAAGAAAGGAGAATAAGAGTATAGGCCAATCGATATAAATTTAATTTTCTTCTAGAGTCAGTATCAATTGCGATTTATTTGGCAGCTGTTACCGAAAAATTTAAAAAAAGCCTAATAAAGCATTTTTGTTCATACTTATATAATATGCAGGCGGCGTCTATATGGCAATCTGTGGTCACTCTGCCAATCCAATAAGATGAAAAAAGGCAACCAAGGAACGAGAAAAGAGCCACATACATACATGAGTGAAGCAAAACAGGACGAAGGCATTTTTGGCTGGCTAACTATGCAGAAACGGGCATTTCCGTTGGAAACTTACGACACCCGTGGGAACAGCCAATAATTTCAAATCGGACACACACACACAGGCATACAGAAACCTTTATGTATTCCGCTACCTACTAACCACTACTCACACTTTTATCCATGACCCATGACCCCAACTTCCAAACACCCAGCCTCCATCTCCGGGCCAAGAAAACCCATCATGAATCAATGGCACAAGTACAAAGTGCGTTAACAACCGACCCGATACGATACGATACGATACAAGGAAACCTGCATTCAATGTAAGGATGGGTGTGGGATCAGGACAGTGGTTGAATTCAAGATTCTACCTCGTCACGTATGCATACATATTTATCGATATTTTTGGAGTGTGCGTGTGTGTTTGTGGATGGCGCAGTGGTGTGTGGGGGTGTGTGTGTGTGTGTGGGGTGAGTGGTCTTCAAGTTTTCTATGTCATGCTCTACATATACCAATTGACCCAGAAGCTAAACCAGAAATGTACCTATCTATTATACACACATTTCAACCACTTCCAGTTTAACAATAGTTTTCAGATATGCCAAAATTATTGAAATTCGAACTTTAATTTATTTAAAATTAAAGTCTTTCTTGCATTCGAATGAGTATAGTAAGGCATTTCAAATTAGCCAACTGAAATGAAAAGTACAAGCACAAGTAATTGGATGGCCTATTTAAGTACTTATAGTACTTAAATCTAAATACAATGAGTTTCAAACTTTCATATGTGCGAGGTTATGCTGAATAGTTAATACTCATAAAAAGATTTTGCTATACCTTCAAGATTCATAGAAAAATCATTTAATTCCTACAACTTTCATTTAGAAAGAAATTCTAAGAGATATATTTCAAAAGATTTGAGATTCTAGACAAATGTATGACAAAAGTGGTTTAGAAAAATATATTTCCCTAAACAATGAACAACCTAAGCTTCCATCTATTCCAAGTAATTGTCTTACACCTCTCGCATTTGAAAATCAAAGAAAAAATTCGAAATAATTAGCTTAAATATGAAAAATATTGTGCATTTTTTGTATTTTTCTGACACTTAAACATAAAAAGTTATGACAGAAGTTAATTCATAATATCCAATGAAGTCTTTAATTTGCATTTATTTGGTAATTCTTTAATATGAATAGAAAGTTAGATCGTACAGTATTTGATTGGAAAATGGATCAGGGATAAAACTTCAAGATAATCCCAAGTTATGCAAAAAAAAAAAGGCCTGATATATATCAGCTACTTAAAATTCAATATAAAGTCCCATGTAAACCAACAAAAAAATGTTTAAAAAACATTGCCCTTTTATCTACTACATCTATCTCTCTCTTTATTACTATTATTATTTTCAAGAACCAGGAAAATAACAAGAAAGACTTACACATTTGCCTTGGTCAGACCATAGTTTGTAGGCTAAAACTAGTTGAGAATTACAAACGAAATGAAGCGAGAAAACATTTCCATTGACTGTGGGAGCTATTACTTCCATTGTGAAATATTTTTAAAGCCCCTCTCCTCTCGCTTCTTGATTACTTTTCAGTTGGCCCTCGTAATGTGTAATGGCTCTGGCCATAAAAAGAGTCCACGATGACCTCTTCTTCTATGGCGTCTGCGGCGGCTGTGGCAGCTTCTGTCTTGTCGTTACACCTTTTTGTTGCTGTTGTTGTTGTTGATGTTGTTGTGAAAAGTGAAGCGAAATAAAATAAAATATTTCAAATGACCACGTCTTGGCTATTTTCCGTTACATTATGGTAAAATATGACTATGGTGTACACCCTCTGATGCTCTCGAGCCAAAGCTCTGAAGTGTATGCTGTTTTTGTCTATCATACACTGAGAGAATACTATTTGGATGTACATATATGTAAGACTATAAGTTGTATGCCATCTTCATAGCAATTGAACAGTTGCTGTGCTCTGTGTATTATAAGACTCTCGTGTCCATGTTTAGTCGAGCGATGGACCGGTGGACCGATGGAGCGCTCGAGCGTTCCTATATCTAGCTGGCTAGCTAGCTTGGGGAAAGCGTGAAGCGTATAAAGTCATAAGGGTTTATGCATGAATTGATTGCAGCAGCAAAGCAGCAAAGAGAAATGTATAGAAAGAGAGAGAGGAGAGTGGTAAAAATGAAACAGCTATATAATAACAAAATAAGAATTATTTGCCTTTTGTTGAAGAAATTTCGCTTTAATAATCCATGAATTGGCCATGTACTACAGGACACTACCGAACACTCAAACCGCAAATACTATTTTCTCTTGGTCCACTCTCTGGGTCTGGTTTTGGTCTCGTCCTGTTTCTATTTTATTTTGTTTGTATGCTTGTGGCTTGTAGTACATACATATTTGAGTCTGAAGTCACCCTCTCAAGCCTTAGCAACTCACTCCTCTTATTGTATTTATTTGGGTTTAACAATTTCTCATAGCCATTCCCTATAGCATTGACATGTGAAATATTTGACATAATTAAATTTTGATACAAGTCCATAACTATTTCCCAAGAAGAACAATTTGTTGTTGAAGAAAAAGAAAACTCTGACAGATTTACTTCATAGAAAACTTCCAAGGAAGAGTGAAATAAAAGTGGTCAGTTGTCAAGCCCATAAGTGACATTTTGGGGGGGTTGGAGGAGGATGAAACAACTTCTCTCACGTACCACAAACACACACACACACCCATTCCAAAACACCTAGAAACTATCTGCGGGCATTCCACTTGTCATTAACCTTGTTATTAAAACACTTTTGTTTATGACCATAACATCTGATGTCCAACATCGTGTCCGGCAAGAGGGTCAAGTCGTCCAATGGGTCGTATGGGTGGTCAACATGAATAAGGGACACACACAACAAAATGTACAAATAACTTACGTGCCGCTCATTTGTCTTTTTTCCCCTGCTTTTTCTTCTTCTTCTTCTTTAACAGGACATGGACAATGACATGGGCTTAGCGCCACTAGAAAAATGAATTGTATCATTCAGTTGAAGCACCGACTTTTGTGTTACCCTGCTTATCATAAGCTTATCCATCCATTACCGCTTCAAGCGGACAAACTTGACATTTTTCACTCTAACTAATGTCTCTCAATTATTTCTTAGAATATTTTAAGATAAACAAGTTGAATTAAATTTGAATTAAGCTATTTAAATCTTATGACATTTAGTCAGAGAGCAGCTTTATATACTCTCTGAAATTGGAATACAAAACTCGATATGATTTAACTTTAAAACTAAATCCGATTATGCTCTGTATCAAAATTTAAGTTGAAGTTTCGAAAAGTTTAAGAGATCAGAAAGAAGTAAAAAGCTATTGCTTTGATTTAAACTCTTTATTATATCCAGTGGAAAATCTAGTTATAGGTAATTTTTAATGAAAAAGAACAGTTTTTCATATAAATAATTAATATTAATGCATTTCAAAAGGTTTACAAAAAATAACTAGCAAAAGTCAACATCACACGACTCACAGATCAAAGTTCAAGGATCCAGTTCCATATATACATATATATAAGTTTATTTCCTAAATAGATAGAAATTCTGGATTCTTCTTGTTTATTATCCTAATATACCCATTTGCCCTGTTACAAGGTATAATTTTGCTTTTGTATTTGGCTGTCATTTGTTCTACAGTGATCATCGCAATGTAAGCGAAATGAGTTCAATTTGTTAACGTGGCACACACACACACACACACACACACACACTCAGACACACGTATTAAACACACTAATTTGCGGCATCGCTTCTGGACATATCTGCAATTTGTTTTGAAGCATCTGTCCTCCCAGTTGACCAAAGGACCAGAAGCAGGATACACAGGACCATATTTTGATCGGTTGCCAACAATTTAACCACCACTCGACACCCGCCAAAGTCAATTGACAAAAGCCATAAAACAAAAAACACTTTCCTTTTAATCCCTAAACTCCTTTCAGATGAAAATGATGGGGAAAATGGAAAGAGACTGCCTGAGTGACAGCATTTATTTCGAAATGAATTATTGAAATTAAATAAACCAAGAATGTATTCAATTTGCATTTTGTGTAATTTCAAAAGGTAAATATTTCAACTTGCTTAAATATTTATGGCTTAAATTATAAAACTGGCATTGTATTAGACATCAGAATTAAAAATAATAATAATAGGTGCCAAATCTTTAAAAAAAGATGAAAAATTTCTATCTGAGGAGATCCAGAAGGGAACAGGAACAGGAGATATCTTTTGCTACCATTTCCAACTGTCAAATGGAGGTTTTTTTTTTATTTTTTTTTTTTTAAGCAATCAAGAATACATAAAATTGTTTTTTAAAATCTAACACTTGGCTAATGAAAAATCAAAAAATTAATTAAAATTGACATTGTATCGTTTGAGTATCGAAACGAATTAAATTAAAATTTTCAGTAAATTTTGCATAAAATCAATTCTAAGAAAACGTAAACTAGTTTATGACAATGTGGTTGCTCTCTCTCTCTCTCTCTCTCTCTTGTTCTTTCTGTATATATGTATATTCTTTTCATTTTATGATCGTGAGATAATAATGTATTACGAAGCTCATAAAAGCATTTTGTGTAGAGATTTTTGTCAGAAAAAGGGATCTCGTTTTGAAATGTCCCACCGCTCCCCCTTAACCCTTCACACCCACCTCACCGCCTCTTGTTTGTGCTTGTTTGTTTATGGCCTGCTCCAAATCTAGAGGATATTGTCTCTTTTGTCGCCATAAGACCCATCTAAACAAAAGCGCAACAAAACTTCTGTTGCAATGAAATTCGACACGCTGCACGATCAAAAAGCTTACTGACTCAAAGACCAGAAGCTCCTTCTATATATATACATACATATATAGGTATATAAAGTAAATGTGGTCACTACTTAAATGCCCAAGCTTAATGATACTGGATACCAAAAGAGAGTCTTGACATTGGGACACGAATCGGCAATCCAGATAAGTGAAAGCTAAGCCAAACGACTTCAAAAATACCCTTTAATTTTGAATGCCAAATCATTTCAAACCACAAAAGATAAGGGTATAAGCCAGTCGGTTGTCGATTCGAGTAGGAGACGGTTGAAGCCTTGCAGTTGATCTAATCTTTGCATGCAATAAGCCCAGGCACCTCATGAACATTGGTGGTCTCATTTGTAAACGAGGCGTTCGCCTCCTTGACCAGGTGTAATCTGACTCCATTTGACTTTACTTTGATGGCCCAACACTCACACACATACATACTATATTTAGTTGGCAATGACAAATCAGATATGTAAGTAGGTCCTCACGAATTCCATGCCAAATGATATTGACAATTCCTGGGAACATTTAATCAAATAAGAAATAATAAAACTACATATTTTAGATCTGCCTTTAGTTTTAAATCTTTTATCTAGATATTTAAAGGTGTTCTCATTCTCTCTCCCTTGCTAAAATTAAATTAATTCTTTCCTTCAACAATATAGAAAATATAGAAAAATATATTAAATACGGTTTATTTATATAAGAATTTCCAGTTATCTCTGCTTTGACTAGTGTTTAAAATTTTATAGAAAATAAACCTAAGGTTCATTTTTTTTTAATTTTCTTTATAAATTTTCAAAAAATTCAACAATTGCAAATAATTAAGAGATGGTATAATTTAGAGTTGATTTATGATGAATATTTAGAAACTTTAGATATATGTATATAAAAGTTTGTATTTATGGCATGGAATGGAACCCCTTCTTATTTATAATAAGATGAGCCTTTGGTCTCGTTCATGCAACTTTCAACCCCTTTCCTTGCCCTATCCTGAAGGCATAATCATAATTTTTGTCCTCTCCTTAAATAATTCCTTTGGCAAACGAAATTGCGTAGAAACTCATTAACGAGATGCCAAGCAAGGGCAACAAGAAAGCAAAAGGCACAAAAAAGAAAACAGGAGGAAAGCCAAAAGGATCCAAATTGAATTCCTTGTTTCAAGTGCGAGCACGTTTGTTGTTGTTGTTGATGTTGTTTTTGTCGTGTAAGAACTGCTTTGGAATTATTTATGAACCCGATGGGAAAAGCATTGAATGTGTCGCAATGCTTTAGCCCAGACCAAACCGAACCCGACCAGCTCAGACCTCTGATCTCTCCTGCCTTGTCTGAATACCTAATAATCCGGATGCGCCCCCATTTTTTTTTTTTTTTTGGGTCCCACAAGTGGGAATACATGGCTCGCCAAGTGGCGCATCGTGCAATAAACGAAAGTGTTTTCCAATATAAGGAGCACTTTATCCTATAATGTGGTAATCGCTCGCGTAAAAGGCGACAAATCATTTAAACCCTTTCATACTCCACCCACACCACAACAACTGGGCACTGGGTCCACCTACATACACATAAACACACACACAACACACATAAGCCTAAGGATACAATCATACAGAGAAGGAGAAAGTGAGAGAGAGGGGGAGCGCACAAGGGTGACAACAACCAGCAGCAGCAGCAGCAGCAGCAGCCATGGCAGGGGATCAAGATTCACCCCAAACCCTAAAGACCTGAAAAATGTATGCACACGTTAACCCCTTGAGTCAAGTCGTCTCTCTTTCCGTCTCTCTGGATGGGCATGGCCCCCGTAGGCAGCAGCTAATGCTAATGCCTTATGCCTTATGCAGTCACTCGGTCGTCCTTTGAAATTGGGCATCAGCGTTAGCATCAGCCACCACATCCTCCATCCCCATGGCCTATTAAATTGCGAATCGGGCTAAGGGCCAATTCGAATGGGCTATGAATCTTTTCCGCCTTTCCGCCTGTGCCAAAACATAAAAGTGAAATTTGTTTTTTATGACAACTTTATTCAGGCTAAATAAATACACCAAAAGTATCATAGTGCCAGGGGGACATTTATTTATTATTTGTATGTCGACCAGTAATCGAAGTGACCCTCTCCCCCTGCCCAGTCCAATCCCATAGCCACTAGCCCCCCTCCATTCACCTAATATATCAATGACCTGATTATGATTCATTTTAATGAGCAAACCGTTTACTATTTGACAAACGTTTTTAGAGTTCAGTTAGCGTAATTGCGTCCCCTCAGAAAAAAAATAGGCAAAAGCAATCCCAAGTGATACCTAGTAAATCATTTTAGATTGATTAGCAAATTATACAAACCGAAATGTATTCAACCTTGTCAATCCTTAGCAAACTTTATGTATTAGAGGGTAACTAAGACTATGTCAACTTTAAAGAGTCAGCTGACTTAAAGCATTAATAATTAGTAGCTCTGTTGGTTCTTTACATGACTTCCTTTTGAAAGGAACAAGCCAAGTTCCCTTTGAGAGCCAAAAAAAAAAAACTGAATATGCCAAATGTGTGAAAAAGGCAAAATAGGATATTTACAATCCAATTTATAAATGTATATTCACATGGACTTTTGGGGCACAGCCTTAAACACAAAACATTGAAATTCCAGAACAAATTATGTATTGAAGCGCCTTCTTATTTGTGGGTAATTAAGTCATCCACAGAGACCTTAATATCCCGCCAGTTAAGAGCGAGATCCGGAGGTATGACATGAGATAACTCTTCAGGCCAAAAAAAACCTATGATAACTCAAAGACCACACGGCTGAAAAGAAGTCACCCACTTGACCCACCATTTAGACCAGAGACCAGAGAGATACCACTCCCATGTCATGTTCACTTTTCATAATATAAGCTTATTGTAAATAAAAATAAAAAAAAGTATTTAAAACTCGATCTTAGTTGGCTTGAGGTCTTACCAATTTATAAGATTTTTATTCAGGTTGTTTGTATAGCTAATTCTTTTATCAACTAATTTTGCTGATGTTATAATGCCATAAATAGTTGGAAAGCTTAAAGCTAAAACCCAGTTTTAGATAAACTTCAAAAAGTTCATAATCTAGATAAAATAAAATATAATCTTGATCAAGCTAAAAACTATTAATACTTGTAGATACATTTTTTTTTAAATCATATAAAAATTAGTTTAGTTATTGTCATTATGTTAGAGAACTTTGTGTTGTTATAGTTGGGTTCTATTAGTTTTTAAAACAAATATCTAACAAAGGGAATTCTCCGCTAGGTGCGCTCAAGTGATCATATGAAAATGAGCACAAGAATGAAAGAAATTTATCTCATTTATACACCGGATATTTAATATTATTTAATAAATTGAATCTGAAAGTTTATAATTTTCAGATGCTTTTTCCATTTATAATTTAATGGCATTTTCTCAGTCTCTCTCCCTCCTCCTCTCCGTCTCTTTATCCTGGCTTGTTGGGTTTATGAATTTTCGATTAATCAACGCTTGACTTTCATTTGCTACGCCTCGGAATTGTGATGACATATCTGACAGGAAGAAAGATTGTGCACGGCTTTCCTTTCTTTTAACATTTTTCGACAATTTCATTTATGGTAATTTGCATGTTAAACAAAGGTCGTGAAATAAATAGCGACAACAAATCAGAAACAGCCGTAAGAGTCCATGTAAATTGTATCTGCTCCTGCTTTCCGCCTCCGCCTCCAACCCCCTCCAATCCTCTATGGTAATTGTTAAGGTCTTGCCAATTGAGCCGATGCCAGTGCCTGTGCCGGGGCTGGGCCAGGCTGGGGACACGCCTGTATTTGTCGTCGGAGGACGTTGCCGTTTAGCCAGATTGCTGTGCTGTGATGTGCCCTTACCCTTACTCGCCACACTCGCTCTCACTCTCTCTCTCTCTCTCTCTCTCTCTCTCTGTCTCACTTGTACTTGTAAGTAAGTCCCATGTGAGCAGTGAAGTTTTTTAATCAAGCCGCCTGTCAAGTGTTTGCAAAACAAATACCGCGCTTATCCATCAATCAAAACACGCAATATGGCAGCGTGACTTTCCACAAAAACTAAGCAGAACAGAACCGGAGCCAGAGCCAGAGCCAGAGTCAGGGCAGCAGCAAGTGGTTCACTTGGGCTGGAGTTCACGAGTACAAGGTACGAGTTTGGTGGCACTTGCTAAACCATATGGAACGGAGCGGAACAATAAAGCGACACTGTCAAACATTTGCATACACGACACCAACACCGACATCGACACTACAATTCCAACGCCCACATGCATGTACACACCTACATACATACATATATACATATATATGTCCTCACATTGTGTACTCACACACATGTAGTGAGAGTCGCATTAAGGTTGATCCTTATGCCAAGGAAGAATCACCCATACAATTGCTTTAAATAATTTATTTTAATTCCTTTGAAGAAAATAAAAATGAAATTTGTTTCATAGATAATTTATAATTTGTTTATCATAATTTAGATTAAATCAATGTAAGTAAAGTGAAACTTAAAATTAATTTTTTCCTGTTTTGAGAAATGTTGGGCGACTTTGAAGGACTTTCAGTGAAGTCCTTCATATTTGTTAATCTAGGCTAAGAAATTCTTCAAAAGAGGGTAGATACATTTTGGTCGGAAAGGTAAATATAGCATCATCGTCCATTTAAAGTATACCTATATATACATACGGGACGAGCTTAGTCGGATCGCAAAACTATATCATATAGCTCTTAAACTAAGACTAAACAATGACTTATCCAGATGTTTCGTGACTCGATTAATCCCACCAGAAAACACTTAAGACTTAAGACCATGGAAAATTATTCAATAAATAATTCCTTTAAAAAATTATTTCATAGTCTAAACTAGTTCTTATTCTTTCTTTTCAACACTTGTGACAAAAATTTAGCTATAATTGTCAAGAATATAAGTAAATTTTTAGCCTTTTCTATTTACTGAAAATATTTTATAAGATTACGACCTGTATGAAATTTATGTCAAACTTTGCATTTAAGCCAACTCGAGGTCAATCTTCAAAAAGAAGATTATTTTAAAGGTAACATAAACTGAAACTGCCAATATTTTTGCATTTACATAAAATTTATGAAATTTTTAACCTCTAAATAGCTGAATGCTAAAACAAAAAACGACTAAAATTTATAGCAGAAAGATGGCAAACTCTTTTAAAATTTAAAAGATAGGTATATGATATATAGCATCTCCCTCTCTCTCATTTTTTTTAACGAAATACAGGTGAGAAACGAGAGAAAAAAAGAAACACGTCATCATCTAAAAGACCATGAAGAGGCGTTCTGTCACATTTGAAGCTACAAAAAATAGATCGAATGACATTTGCATTGGCAACGGGTAACAAAACCCTTAACAGCAGGAGACATTTGGATGGGGAAGGTTGTTGCTGTTGTTGTTGTTGATGTTGTTGTTGTTGATGATACTTGTCGAGCGTATTGTGTTGAAATTGATTCTTAAACGCTCTGAAGACTGATGCGAGATTGACTTCCATCCAACCCAGCAACCCCTAACCCAAATGGCAGGAAGATGAACGGATGCTACCGGAACGCAATTTGCTTCAAGAGGGAGTGTGTGGGGTGTGGGTGTGTATGTGTGTGGGTAAAGCGGAACACATTAAACACAAACCCACACCAACACACACAGAAATAGATAGATATTTAAATGTTACTGTTACTCTTCAAAAAAAAAAGGCTAGAGATAAGAATGAGAATAGCGATGTGGTGGGATAGGGGGGAGTTGAAAAACAATGTGGAAAAGTGGCCACAAACACATACAGAGAGAGATAGAGAGAGAGAGAGATAGAGAGAGAGAGAGAGAGAGAGAGAGAGTAACATTTGGCACCCCATTTGGGTGAAAAATATGCCCATAGATATATCTACTTGTACCTCTACAGATGTCGAGAGTCTTAAATTGCATTAACTCATTTAATGATGTTCAAATTGAGCCTGCCAAAAGGGTGACGATGGTTGGGTAGGCCAGGGGTTGGGTGTATTGGTAGAGAATCTCACGCCGGTGTGTGACACACAGAAAACAGCAAATCCAGAGGAGACTGGAAAACCCTTGCCCATCCCAGGCATACTCACATAGGAGGCATCACTTTAAATTGCTTGCTGTCAAAGCGACTCTGTGAGTGAGTGAGTGAGTGAGTGAATGAGTGAATGAATGGAGTATGGGTGGCACAAAGCAAGGATGGATCGAAGGAAGGGGCGTGGCAATTTGTATAAACTATTTGTCATGTCTGTCACACTTATCTCGTACATCTTTGTCAACACTATTTAGAAGTTTAATAAATTTTCACTTGTTGTTGTTGAAATGTTGCTTGTCAAAGGGAAAAACATTTAATATTATTCATCCGTTCGAAATTGACTTAATTGCAAAAGCGATATATGTATAAGAATATATAGGTATATATATACAGTTTCAGCACAAAATCGTAATGGGAAGGACAGAAGTTTTTCTGGCCAATTATTTTAGGCTCATAACGATCTCTAAAAATGATTCATAAATCATAGTTTAAAATTACTGTGAGTCTCAACTTGAGGTTTCATTATTGTCGAACTGTAAAAAAAAAAGTTTGAATAAAAACAACAAAAAATCATTGTAATAAGTAAATAATTATGAAAAAGTTGAGTATTTGTAGAAAAAAATAATATTACATGTTTAGAATTTGTATGAAAGTTGGTTTAAGAATTTCAAAAAATATTTCAATTCAATTCTTATTGAATAATTCTTAAGGACATAACAGAAATCGGATTAGCCATATATCAGGTCGATTTTTGATC
Source organism: Drosophila insularis (assembly GCA_018903935.1). Taxonomy (NCBI): domain Eukaryota; kingdom Metazoa; phylum Arthropoda; class Insecta; order Diptera; family Drosophilidae; genus Drosophila; species Drosophila insularis. Next base: position 11,156,173 of record JAEIFP010002303.1, on the reverse strand, counting down.
ACTTAAAAGTTGATTCAATGTTTATTCATTTACCAATATAGAGTCCGAGCAAAGAATAGTTAAATTGCCAAACAATTTAGTTTGAAAAATTCTGAAAATTCTTCAGTTTGCGAATCTGTATGACTTTGTCATATTAAAACAGATTTTCAATAATGATTTCTCATTTGAATGATTTTTAATTCAATTTAAAATTTAAATGTTAAACATTCTAATTATCAAGTTAACTTTTCAAGCGATACTTATAAGTTATTATTATTAATATTATATATACCTACAAATATAGAATAGGATATATGTAGTTGTAAAGTTGCAACTAAGGCTTGGACGAAAACTACATCCATATACTAGCCTGGGGATTCAAACCTGGATAAAGTATAAAATTTGTTAAAAACGATTATAAATTGCAAATAATATAGTCTTAAAACAGAATTATTAGCTTTACTAATCGTTTTTTTTTTCACTGATTTTCATTCATGTTTTAAATTTTATATTGGAAAGTGATTTTCTAATTTGTATTATGACCTTGAACGCTAATATTTGTTATTTTTGACTGACTTAATCCACCACTAGCACAGCAAGCGAAAAGGTACTTCAACTAGTTGCGAATTTTAATCCTCTGTAAAATTTGTTGTACTTGATATAAATTAATTCATTCAGTATATACAATGTGGTTTTGCCGCAGATCAAAAATATATTGCAAGACATTGAAACAGTGTGTGTGATATATAGAATATAGGTACATATATATATATATATATAGTATATGTCTACTCGTTGTGGAGATTTTTTGCGGACTCTGTGATAAATCTATTAATATACGCATGTTCGTGACTAAAACTGAAAGCTATATGACGATGTTCTCCCAATATTACGATTCATGAGTGTAAAGAGTCACGCACCCCGATGAAGCAAACCGATTCCTTGGAATAATGTCTATAAATGAGTGGGGGAGGGATAGGGGTAGGGTATGGCGGCGACCTATTTGGTATATAGTATGCAATATGTGGCCACAAAAGACCACCAGCAATGTGTATGGAAGGGAGGAGGTGGCAGCCGATCGAAGGCAAATCCATAGATTTACATAGCCCACTTGATTTTCATGCTCTTGGAAAAAAGGAAATTCGAGCGGAACTCTTTTTGTTTTTGTTTTGTTTTTTTTTGTTGTGGTGGAAGGAGACGGAGGGGAGCGACCAGTCACAGGTCATAAAATCGAAACCGCACACATTTTTGATTGACCAATTTTATATATTTATTCAGGCAGCCAGACGCACAGAGTTCTACACACGACTCTATGACTCCCCATTTTGGTGGTCCACACACACCACCACACCAACACACACACACACACACACACCAACACACACACACAGATGGAACACATGTATCGGGTGCCGGAACCGTGTGGCCCTGCTGGAACTGGTGGGAGATGTCTAAAAACATTGGAGACTGCGACTAATGGAAAAATTCATATTAAATCGATTATATTGACAAGAGAAGGAGAAGGCAGCAGCCTCAGCAATGGCACAGTGGTGCAGAGACATTAGAAATTCTGTTTTTTGTCTTGGTCTTGTTTTTGGGAGACCAAGCAATCATAAATTTATAAGTTATTAACAGCAAAAACAAATTGAAAGACAAATACTTTGTTGTCAAAACGTTAATGATTCACGACAATTGACAACCAAACAGCAAGTAGTGGGTGGAAGGAACAGTGGGGAGACAGTGACAGCAACTCAAAACGTGGCGACACTAGCTCCCTCTCCCTCTCCCTCTCCCTCTCCCTCTCCCTATCACTCTATGGTCTAAAAGCCGTCTGTCATAGCAAATTGCTGAAAAGCCATTTGACAACTAATTTTTCGAGGTGCCAAACGACAAACAGTCTTTTGAGTGTGAGTGTGTGACACCTTGCAGTACCCAATTCGATGACAAACGACCATCTCCTCCGACTCCTCCTCCGCCTCCTCCTCCCTATCCACCAAATCCATTCCATAGCATCGTCTAGCACTCGCACTAACTAAACGCACCGCAATCTAATTGTTGTTGGCAGCATCCGCGGTTCTTTAATTGAAGACATCAACACTAGCTAAAAATACGATATGTGTACATGCGTATAAGTGTGTGTGTGTGCGTGTGTGTGTGCCTCAGGCATCAGTGTGTTAAAGGGCTTTGAGTTGGGGTGCTTCTACGGGGCGAAGGGAGACGTAATTGATGAAGGACGCGTTATAGTAGGAGGAGAAGTCATGGGCAATAAAGTTATTTTCGATACAACATTTCAAGCTAATCGATAACTTATTTTCATTACCGATATACGAATAACCGTAATCTGACATGGATGTACCGAAACCCTAAAAAATGTATCAATTGAATAACACGAATTTGAATTAAAAGTATCATCATTATCCAATCCAATACAAAATTCACCTGTATTCTAATTAACCGAATTCCAATTATTTGTATTTCAATTTAAATAAACTGGAAATCCTTTTTTAACTCGAATTTCCTTAAATTAGTATCTCAATTTTAGGGATATTAACTCTCGAATAGTCGGATTTTTTAATGAAAAAGTTTTTCTAATTTTATGAATGGATTTTAAATGGATTTTAATAAGTTTTTGGATATCACAATTTAGATTTAGATGTATTCTTACATATCTATCTAGGATTTTTATATATTTTCCCTTATAAAGAAGTTCCTAATTAGATTCCATTTTCCTAAGGCACTCACGATCAGTCACGTGATCATCTCTAGATTCTAGACTCCTAACTAGCAGGGCACAAGAAAATCTATCACAGTATAGCCATGGGCATTCGGAGTATTGGGGCATTAGGCACGGGGCACATTACATGGGGCATGGGGGCATGGGCCATGAAGCATTTGTTGAGTTGGGACGGGTGGTGGGGAAGGCCGAGGGGGCGACTTGGGGCATGTGCATGCTGCGGTGAGTGTAATGCCATAAACTGTTATTTGATGTGGGTTTCTCTCTATATGTGCCTGCTACTGAAGGTAGTGAAGTTCCTTTCCACTAAAAATTCAGAGCCCAGCCCAGATGCTTTCGCCTTGCTTTGGTTTTTCCTTTTCTGTTTTTTTTTTTTCTTTTCTTTTTTCGCCATCAGTTAGCTGGCAAATAGTTTGGTTATTGCTTTTGGTTTATGTACTAGTGAGCAGGCAGGCAAACAACAACAACAAGTTCTAATACATGATTGACTCCAGTCCATCTTCATTTCAATCTGCACACACACACACACACACACAGAGAACGAAAAAGCAATAGAACAGGTGATTAGGCTCCCTAGTGACGGGGACGACCCATAGAAAACAAACTAAAACTAAAAGAAGAAAAAAAAAAAACATAGAATGCATTTACTACCAGCAACTCCAACTCCATTTGGGGGGAGACCAATGTCTTTGGCTGTCTTCCTGGTGGTTTTTGTGTCTTTTCGTTGTCGTCGGCGACAGCGACAGCAACGAGACGGGTATTTGTTTTCTTTACTTGCGATGTGTTTACATCATGGGCGACAATAGTTTACATTTGCTGCCATCTAAAAATTAAAAGGTGACAAATCATAACAACACAGCCGATGGATAGATGGATGGATGGATGGAAGGCTAAATGGATGAATTGTTGTACATATAAATGTAGGCAATGTGGTTGCCATCCAAAATGGATTTGTATAGAGATTTGTCAACATGACAAGGTCAATACCCTTACAACAGATTCAACTCAAATCAGTTGGCCTAAACATTAAACATTAAATTGACTAGCTTAAGACTTTGACTGGTCTTGATTTTTTGTATTTTTTGGATTAAGTATAATATAAAGAGTTTTAAATGTCTCTTTTTATAATAGTACAAAGAAATTTTGAGTTAACTAAAAACAAAAGATGTTAAAAAAGCTTTTTTGGTTACTGCTGAAATATTAAATACTTATTTCATGATGAATATCTATATCTATACCCACAGTATTTTCTTCTTTCTCCTAGATATATTCTGTGTATATGTCAATTCTACACACTTTTGTGACTTTATAAGGTATTTAAATTGCTTAGCATTTTGTAAAATCATCATCAGGAGAGACTTGAACATTTCTTAAAGAAGTTATCCTTTTTGTTAATTAATTGCTTCATATTAAGCATTCTGTAATTTAGTTTACTAGTATGTATATCTAGACTGACAACTGAGTGTTCTATGTTCAGCTTTGTCCTTTTCCATGATTCTTATCTAGTGACACATTTGACATTTTGGCCCTGGCCCCTCTCTCATGGCAATGTCTCTTAAGCCCAACAGGGGAAACGAAAGCCATACAGTATGCCATGGACGATAATCGCAGCATAATAAATGGCATCACTGTCCCATCTGAAAGATCATTATCACTATAAAACTACCACTAAACGTCACTTCTTTTAAGATCAAAGTGTTGTTTGCGCGATTTAAGTATGCGCGCACGCATCTTCAATTAAAGGCATATGCTGATATTCAGTTCTCTTGGACGACTTGGCCAACAGCCACACAAGGGAGACAGAGAGACAGAGGGGGACGAAGGTAGGATGACTTGAATCTTGAAACTCTCTAAAGCTCTGCTCTGAGGAGGTTTGCCTGTATCGTTATTTCCAGTTTGACATCTTTCGGTGCTGATGAAGTCAGCATCACCTTCACACAAGGAGGAGGAAGGCTGGAAAAGAACCAGAAGGAAGCAAAACAAAAAACAAAAATTGAGAATTCTGAGGACCACCAAACTTGCTTGGACGACAAATTAATTTCGAGGTAAATCTCCACAATGTCTAGGAATCTTACTAAGGAATTCTATATGTATGTATATTCTATATTCACATGGGTGAGAAAGCCAAATAGATAGATAAATCGAGTGGGTGAGTGATAGATCGAGATAGATTAAAAGGGAGAGGGACACACATTGTGTTGTGAGTGTGTGTGTGTGTGTGTGTGTGTATGGGTGTTATCTTAATATTGTCATTGTCACAAATTTGCAAAAAGTTACGCTAATGGATTACACGATTTTCGCATTATCGCTTTGTTACCGCGCCGATCGCAATCGCATGCGATCAACTTCTCTGGCAGTCTCTCTCTCTCTCTTCCTCTAGAGATCTCGTCTTTGAGTCTCCATCCAGTCAGTGGAGCGAGTAGTAGCATGGCATTGTATGTAAAACTACTGCAGCAAGCATTGAAGGACCGCACAACATATCGCGGCTACGTGCCGAAAGCCAGATTATCCAGGAGGGAGGCCCAAAGGCGGCATTACAAGCAGGAAACGCTGACGATTCCCCTCCCCATCCACCACTCAGTCTCAGTCAGCTTGATCTTAGTTCTTGTCCCTTTTCCAGTGCCAACCAATGTTGCCCCCATGAGCATTATGCCAGACACTTTGTCTTTGACAGCAGCAGCAGCAGCAGCAACAGACCCAGCGATCGACTTGGAGTTGGAAAACGAAAACAAAGTCCAAGCCAAGACCAAGTGCTATGCTGTCGTCCATTGAGGTCGAGTGATGCTGTTATCAGAAGTGAACACAGCACGTTCCATTGTCGCTTTACCCTCTATCTAATCGGAGTATTGCGGCGGCGGTGGCGGCACTACCAGATCTCTACCTCTACCTCTACCTCAACCTCTCCCTTCCTCTCTTTTGACTTTCAGTTTGTTTGTTTGCCTAATGGCTTAGCCGAGAGAATAGACAAATGGCAATTGCCAATTGGCTAAAATGTTAGTTCATTTTTATGCGCTTACATTTGAATGCAAGTAAAAAAAACAACAAAACTCCACAAAGCCAAGAATAAAGAATCGACTTTATGATATCCTTGAAAATTTTCTAAATGGAATAAGAAGATAATTTATATTTCTACTAAAATATGAATATTCAAATATCTTATAGAAGGCTTTTAATCAGCATTTGCCTCATTATCTTAGGCATAGGTTATACCCCACTCTTGTAATGGATATAAAAAAAGGCAAATACAGGGTATTACATACAACGTATGGCCATATGGAGTCAAACGAAGAGAGAGAGAAGAAACATAGGTGAATGTATGTTTCAGGTTAGTGTTGTCAAATATTGCCATTTTATGCTAATGAAGTGGAATGAGAAATCACAAAAAAAAAAGAAAAGAAAAAAAAAACTAAAGGGTTAATGCATCAGCAACTTGAAAGTAGCATGCAAGGGGATTGCTGGATGAGAAGAGGCGTAGGGGGGAGTAAAGATATATGCTTTAACTTTGCTAATCGGTTAAAAGCCAATTGAAAGGCACTGAAATGAATCAATTGGTAATTGATGTAAGGGGGAAAGGGCAACTGTTTAGGATGATTAAATTTGTGTAATAGAAATGATTTCTCCCTCTCTGTCGCTGTCTCTCTTACTCTTACTCTCTGTTTTGGTTTTTCTTTTTATCTACTGACCGCCCAAAACTTCGTCTCAATCCCCTTCTCAAACCTTATGTCATTCATAGACGAATAAACAAAATCCTTCGCCGACTTTAATGTTTCTGTGAACAAAAGTCCAAGAATAAAAAGAAAAAATTCATTCGCATAAAAAGCAAATACAACACATGACAAGGGGAATGGGAATGTAGCGGGCGGTGTGGGGGGAAACACCAGTAATCAAGTGTATGCATATAAGGGATGTCTGGGTAAGGGTCTCCCGGGGTTGGGTTCTGCTTGGGGTCCGCGTTGTACATTTGTTTCTTTTTTGTGGTCAAATACTTTTGCATGTAAATGTTAATTCATTGATTTTTATAATGCGAATACGTTAAAAGGGATCAGCATAATGTGACCACTGCGACCCCCACATCCACCCACACCCCCACCACCACTCTACCCCATGAAACTTGCTGTCGCAGAATATTTTTTTGGGGGCTGTGCAAACATTTGGAACCAAACAAACAAACAACCAACAGACAACAAAAATAAAAAAAAAATATAGAAAAAGGAGCGTAAGCTTTGATGTTGCTTACATTTCATCACTGAAGTCGGATGACGGTAGCTTTGGCCAATGTTCTTGTCAATAAAAGCCAAGTTAATGGCTAAACACACCCACATATTTCAAGGGGGCTGAGGGAAAGGCCACAAAACTAACTTCTGCCTAGAATAACATTGTTTGTGCGGTCAAAAGTTAAAATATTTGTATTGTAAAATATTTGTTTAACTCATTCAAAAAAAAAAAACGGATTCACATTGAAACCTTGAGATGACAGAAATCATAACACTAATACTATAAAAAGGCAAATAGCAGACATAATAAATCAGATAACCCTTGAATATATTGAGAGTGAACAATTCTCAGGCTGGGGGATTGAGAAGTCCGAAGAATTGGATATAATAGAGAAACTATTTGATTTCCCAGAATCGGATGCTAAATAAGAAGAAATGCCTTTCAACGCATTAAGCAACATATTGAGATCTATCTCGATGAGAAATTAAAAGGACTTTCCCATGTTTTCAATGGATTAGAAAAATATCATATATATATGATATATTTACATATATCAAAACTGTGGAAACTCAAGTTATGATTTTGATCAACTCCTAGAACAGAGACTGAGATTGAGAACTTTAAATAAAAATCAATTACCTAAAGTTAAATTAAGTGATATCTGAGTAATTGAAATTTGAATTGTGAGTTGTTGTATAAAGTTTGGGTGATGTTGAAGATGAAAGAGGTTGAAAATGGTTAACAACAACAACAACAACCGGTAGCAGATTGTGGCATGGTGGCCTTAACCGCAATTATTCAGTTGTCGGTGAATTATATACGATGCCGATGACATATGCCGACATAAACAGACAGGGACTAAGAGAGCGAGGGGGTGGGCCATGGAAGGGAAGACGCTGATGATATGATGGCTGTGGTCACGCGTTGTGGTTCCCATTTTCCCACTTCCCCAGCCTTTTTTGTAAGGTGAAAAAAAAAATCACACACACACCCGACGACCTTACCGACCTGCCGACCTACCAAACGACCACACACACAAACACACACACACACACACACACCCACTCAAACCACACCAGACCAAACCGTGGCTCACCTGCACCACTGTGAGCTTAATGAAGCTTGTGTAATTGATTTTATGTTTGTTAAAAACGGCAGAAAAAGAAGCAACTCTCTTGCACTCGGTTGGCTTTCAATATTCATGCCATTCAATTTTTTTGAATTGAATCGCAGCCAAAGAAAAGAAAAAGAACTCATTTTTTTTTTTTCTGGACGTTGGCAAAAGCCTCCATCCCCACCTCCCCGCCCCGCATCAAAGTGCATAAAGTGCCTGCTAGCGGTATGAAAGTGAGGAAGGGGAAATTCTGGGCTTTCGATTTGAACCCATTCAATACCCAAGCTCACTTCTATTTGCCCCAATCGTCAGTCAACTCTTTGATGAGTTAATTTTTTTTTTTTTTTCTGCCCAAAGGGGGTATAATCAGCTATAGATGATTATGGTAAATTTCCAGCCAGTTTTTTCTGTTTGTTTAAGCTTTGAATTGATTTAAAAATAAAATATATATGTCGACCTTTTCGTTATATAACTAATTGAACTGAATGAGAATAGAAGGAAATGAGAAATTCAAATTATAAAAACTTTTTATATTTCTCCAACTAAATATAATGGAATATAATAATCTAATAGGATAATAAAAGGTGTATATTGAATGGTTAGTAAATTATTACACTACATTAATTCAGCATTGTCTGCTAATTTGCTGTCAACTTTAACTCTTAAGAATCTTAAATGATGCAACTAAAACTTATTTTAATGAGAGAGAGACCAAACAAAATAATTCTATTTTGATGAAAATATTTCCCCCAAAATTTTTACAATTGTCAAAGTAGGAAGGAACTTTTTATTCCTTCTAAGCAGTCCACATTCTTTTATGCTGTTTAATTAATGTAGAAATATTTTTTAACAAATTTCAAGAAACGAGTAATTACCTTTTCCATTTAGAGAAACAAACTGGTAACAGCTCAGATAAAGATTTAATGTTCCTTTTAAATTTTAAGCGTAATTAAAAATAATTATCAAATACTTAAAATTTGTTTTGTAAACTCAAGTGCTCCTATTCAAATGGAACATGCTGTACCAGAAAGCAAGTAGCACTTGGCAAATATTTTATAATTTCGAATTTTAATATGACGAATCATAAGAACCAGCTGAGTGCAGGTTTTGTTACTTTGCTTAACTAGTACAGTAGACATAGATATTTACGGTTTCGGTTTCAATTTCGATTTCGGTTGCTCTTTCTGGCAAACCCAATTAGCACTTATCCACTAGTTTGTCAGACACGAAACATTTATGTCTTCTGTTTATGTTGATCTAACACATCATAATGGCTGATGGAAATCCTTAGAGAGCTGCCGCCGTACGTCATCTAGGAAAATCCGAAAAAGGAATAGAGACACACACACACACGCACACAGAAAGAGACCGCCATCAGGCAGTCACAGATCACATTCACATTCACATTCACATTCACATTATCATTATCAAAGTGTTTACTTAGCCCGTTCGTAGCTGTTTCTGTTCAGTCCAGTACCGTTTCTTCAATATGTGTTAATTGCACTTGGCTATGTTTTCCTTGAAAAGTGATCCTTTTTCTCAATCCTACGACTACGAATACTACTGCACTGCGATAACGATATGGCCTACGGATATCAGATTAAACAACATTGCCGACCCGACCTTGGCCCGGGGTATCGGCAAATACAAACATTGCTGGATAACCAAGGCCTATGTACACACACACACACACACAGAGAGAGAGAGAGAGAGAGAGAGAGAGATCGCCAGGAATACGGGGGAATGGCATGAGATGGACTAAAAATGGAATGGGTTTGGGTTTGGGATGTCTTTGTCGTGTCGCACGATTGTAAACTGGAAATTCGGTAGCATGTTTTCACAACATGTCGCCCAATTTACCCTTTCACGGTTTTTCTATTTATCTAATTCTATTTATTATTCCATTTCCATTTCGTATTTTTCTCTTTCTTCTTTTTCTTTGTCTTTGGTATATGGGTGAGGGAATCGGATGGAATTTTCGGAAAGGGGTGTGGGGAGGGGGGGAATGGGGGCACGTAACGAATGCCAATGGAAGTAAAAGTGCCACAACTATTCATAGTGAATGTTTATTCTATTCATTAACAATTTGGATGACAGGCAGTCAGAGGGGAAACGGGAGACATCAAACCGATCATATTCCTATACGTAAATCTGGATGACAAGAAGAAGAAGCAGAAGAAGAAGAAAATTCATAGTCATATTCTTTCTTAGTTGCCATCTTAAGGAAACCTCTCTCTCTCTCTTTTTTTCTTACCCTTTTTATTGCCATTGCCGTTTTATTACCAGCACTTCTCAATGCATATCCTTTTTTCCAGGACATGATGCGGCAATGTTGTGTCACATTTGTCTATTTGTTGTTTGTTTGGACTGACCAAAGGTTTCAGCTACTTATCTTCGTTACTCTCACTCTGTCTCTACCCCCGACTGAGTCGGCCAAGATCAGACAGCTCTTAACTAGTATTTGTTCATTGTATTTTTATAGAACTGCTAATTAAGTAGGAAAAAGTTAAAGCAAAAGATGAAAAAATAAAGACGCTAAGAATGTCTAAGACGAGTGACAACCAACAGAATTTAAAGCCAAAATAGGAATATTTTTTAGTGCTGCAACATTTTAAGCACTTTGGCCAAAAGTTATTCTGGAAATTAATTTGATTTTAAATATAAACTATGGCAAATGAAATAAGTTTTTATTCATCCACATAAATCATACTAAAAAATTCAGAAAAATTGCAATTATTTGGATTAGTTGAATATTTGAAGCAATGCAAAGTAACTAAAATAAAGATCCTTTAGAATCATGAAGTAAAAATGTAAGAACGAACTATACTTAAAGGTAAAATAGGATATACTTTAATAACAAATAGGATATATTATCAACCCCATAATCTGAATATCCTTTTATTTGGACTTATCATTTGTCAAAATCTTACAGAATAAACATTCTAGTTATTTCGATATTTTTACATTGAAAATGTTTTACTATCAATTAAAGATCTTTTCTTTTTAAATTTCGGTCATGCGGCCGATTAATAAACTATATCTTTATTATGATACATAACAATTAAATCAGTTTTTCTACATTTTATACACGAAATATAAATATTTTGAATCCTTTTTTTTTTGCATCTGTTTATCGCCCAATTAGTAAATTTTTAAGTAAATCTTTCATTTCGATCAATTCTTAATCTAACAAATTAGCTGTTTAGAAAATTACTGAATTTTTGAACCGGAAAACTTAATATTTTGATCGAACTCTCCCCAAAAATATTGTCTAAATCCAATATCTCAAAATTTTTGAAAAACATTTCGTCTTATTCGACTATTAATTTGCCAGAAAACTCTTTCTTCTGTCTGTTGCAAGTATTTTGGCGACTTTTAGACACATATGTATATATATATATGTATATGTATATTGGAGACTTTTATGATATATAAGATAATATGAATATCGCCTAAGAAAGGCTCAAAGTTGGTGTATATATGTAAAGTTGTAAATTTCAATTTTAATGAAGTGGATTTTTGTCGCTTTAGACTCTAGTAGACAGTTGTTAACATATATAGAGGAATTGCTGCCGTGAGTAATTATATATATGTATGTGTGTTTAGCTCCATCAAATTTAATTTTGATTCCCAGTAAGTAAATCTATCTAATTTTAATGGCAGACTAGGCAGTCAGACTGACTGACTGGCCTGATTGAATCTATGAGTTCTGTGTTTGTGTTTTGAGGTTGCACTCCAAGATAATAGCAAGAATTATTTTCAGTTGAATTGGGTAATTAATTCAACAATTTAATTTACATTTCAATGGAAGGCGAGAGTAAGAAAGGAATCCATTAGGAAAATAAAGATTGTCGCATTAAACAACCAACATTTAGCTACCTGTAAGAGATCTAACAATGATAAGTTTGTATTTACAAAATGTTTAGGTACTTACAATTAGTTTTAATGTGGGATATGTCTGTTTCTCTCTTTCTCTCTTTCTCTCTATTTCTCTGTGGGTTTGAGTCAGAATTTTCCAATAGAATGAAATATGTTTTCTCCTGGAGCACTATTTCACGCCTGGCAATTTATGTGTGTGTGTGTGTGTGTGTGTTTGCTCAATCATTATGTTGATTAAACAATTAAACAATTGATTAAGTTTTAATATATATACATATATATATATTTGCAAAATCAATATTAAAAATGAAGTGATGTAATTACTTAAATGGCTATTTGCATGCTCGGGTCCAATGTAAATATTTTGCAATAACAACCAATTCAACACGCCGGAGCCTCAGGATCGTAACGGAACGGAACTCAGCTGAGCTGAATGGAAACGAAACGCAATGGATCGAATTCAAAAGGATGGGACAAATGGGTAAATACAAAATGGGAATGGAATGGCCGTAAGCGTGTATGCATATGCATGGATGGATGGATACACAGTTACACAGGTGTGTGTGTGTGTGTGTGTGTGTGTGTGTGGAGCATAAATTTACCTGCTGCATTATATAAATATTTACGTAATATACATATATGTGTACATAAAATGCGTAACGCCTGTTGTCAACAACATAATCAACAACAAGAGCAACAACAACAACAACAACAACAAGGCAAGACCTACCAAAAGCAGAACCAGCATAAATGAAGAGAGTGAGAGAGAGGGAGGGAGGGAGTGTGGGGACATTGACCATGGTCCTCGCACCAGCCGCACGACATCAAATGCAAACGATTTGCATATATATACACACACACACACACACACACACACACACGCATATGCAATATTCCTCTTGCTCTTCCTTTTTTTTTGTCATTAATTAAATTACATTGCGCAAATTGCAGCGACGACCACAGAGAGAGCGAAGGCATGAGAGAAGAGAGATTTGGGGGAGGGGAAAGAGTATAACCAGAGAACGCAAAACAGGCAGCCGCATTGTCTGGTCTGAGAATGGGATGCCGCGTAACAGTAAGAGTAACAGTAACATAGTACATCACTCTCCCACACTCCTCGCTCTCTGGCACTCTCATCCCCGCCGTTACCGTTTGTTTGTTAGTCCTGGGTCCATGCCGCCTCATCACTCAAAATGCTGCGGGGCTCAATTTATGGCATGGGTCGGCACAGAGAAGAGAGGTGGAGCAGGGGTTTTGGCTTTGCTAGCTAGCGTGTGCGTGTGCGTGCGTGTCTCTGGTTGTGTGTGTGTGTGTGTGTGTGTGAGGCGTGAGGCTTATCTGTCATTTTCATAGGCAAATGCTTTAAATATTTTTACCTGTAATTCCGGTAAGCTGATGCTGCTGCTGCTGCTGCTGAATGTGAGACGATTTACCACTCACATGGCAATTCCTCAACGAAACGTTAAATTAAGCACGGCAACTTTGAGTTTTGCAGGTCTATTAAGTGTTAGAGTAAGACTAAAAGAGCGCTCCCGAGAAAGAGAGAGAGCACGTGCGATCGGCTATTCACACTGTTGTAAGCCGAGCGGTAGCCGAATTCATGTATGTATGTCTGTATTAGGTTTCCTTCGTCTATGTCTCTCTTATGCAGTTCACATTCCAAACTCTTTTTCCTGCAGACCTGGTATAAAGTAAACTCGTCGTTTGGCTAATGAAATTAATTTTAATAGGTTATGCTAAGCTAATGGCCCACACGACTGAGATACCATATATGTATGTAGACCTGGTAAGGTCATTAGGGATTCGCCATAAAAATGGCGAATAATATTTGTTAGGATACTTTATAATCATTTCAATAGATTTCAAACTGTAATAGATTTTTAAATAATTACCCAAAGCAATTTTTTTTTTTTTTCATAGTATGTATGTACATGAATTCTAAATCTTGTAATTCAAAAACTCATCAGGCATAAGTATCATAAAGTTTCATGTGTGTGATATGCTCTTTTACATTATTTAAAAGTGATTTGAATATTAAGCCGTTTAGTTTTATGCCATGTTTGTAGCCACATCAACCATCAGGCTTAACAACCTCGCATTACATTCCACTCGTACTCCCTAATCTGGGGTCCCCAAACCCCAAAGCCCAAGACCCCAAATGAGATGGGCTCTTTCACACAATCTGTGGGCCACCCTTCCTGAATGGGTGGATGGGAGGGTTTTTTTGTAGCTCCCAACCCTTGTTACATATTGTCCATGGCTAGTCATGAATATGAGTTACTCGTGTCATTCATGCCTGTCATATGCCCTTCACGTGACAGGAATTGGACATAGTTGTAACGGTTACTTTATCTTCAAATTTGCAATTTTCAAAAACCAAAAATAATTTTGCAATTTCAAACTGTTTTGCAGTTGTCGTTGTTGTTGTTGTTGTTGTTGATCCTATTTCAAACGTCAAGTTATGTAGACGCTTCAGACTATTGTGTGTGTGTGTGTGTATGCCTTTGCCTTTGCCTTGACTCGACTCCAACTACTTGACTGTCACATCTCAATAACCCTCGAGTGGTTTTCAATTGTCTCCAAAAATAAACGCATTTGCATCCCCCAGACAAAAAAAAAGAAAAAAAAAGAGAAAAGACGAGGGAGACTGGATGAGTGAAAGAGGGAAGAGGGGAACAACGGAAGGGGCAGCGAGAGAGTGAGAGAGAGTCTATCCCAATCCCATTTGAAATGTTAATTTTTAACGCTTTGTAAATTTTTCTAATATTTCAAAAAAGCCAAAAAGAGACAAGCCATAATAATAATAATAATATAAAAAAAAAAAGAAGCAAAAAAAATCTAGTCACTGAAACCTTTATACCCTGCAAATGCAAAAGGAATGCCCGAATCGAACTCAAAAAAGAGAAAGGAATAAGGATTATTAGAATCCAAATGAAGAGTGTCAAGGCTTAAGATTAAATATATCAAAAATCGTTTATTTTGTCATCTTATGCAATTCAATTCAATGCATAATATTGTTATACAATATTAGGGGAAAACTTATTTCTACTTATTTCTATATTTGCAGCATTGATTCATTTATATAGCTAAAGTTACGTATCAGTCTAAATAGTCTATCTGATCCTGTTTTGTCATCTTTATGCCATATTTAATTCAAGTGAAATCTTAGTTAGGGTATTTAAGAAATCATCAAAAATCTATAAAGTAAACGAACGAACCTTTATTTTTTCATGTGTGTGTGTGGTTTTTTGTTGTCGTTTCCGCCGTGGCCTCGTCGCATATGGTATGCCCAAGAAGCATTTGGCGGGGGAGGGGGGGCACTTGAAAAAAGTCACCCACTCCGTTCCTTCAACTCCATTTCGAACCTCGTGACATCATCCAATTGAAAAACTTGAAAGTAAATAGATCCCAAGAGATGAGAGAGCTCACCATTCCCACCGCAACTCCCAAAACTTCCCCCCTTTTTTTTTGCTTTTTTTTTTGTTCGTTCCCTTTCATTCCTATTGCCCGTTGCTCACGAATGTTTTGTCTCAAGTGACAACGCTGCCAAGGATCATCTCAATGCTATGTATCTGCTGTCTGCCGTCTGCCGTCGCGACGACTGACGCAATGACACAATGACGCACTGACGGATTGGCTAAAGCTCTCGCACACACATATCCTTTGCTCCGAAAAACCACTTGACATTTTCACAAGTCTCGCATCCATGTCAATTTTGCGGTTTCGGTTTCACGCAACTATGTGCCGCCGCGTCTCTCCATACATATGTATGTATGTATATGATTGTGGAATTTAGCTTGGATTTGGGACAACCAACCGGGGCGGGCTAGAGAGTTGGAGTTTGCCGGAGTTTGGAATGACTAAGAGAAGAAGCAGCATAGAAGGAGTGTTAATGTTAATATCCATGCATGTTTTATTGAATTGTACAAACACATGTATGAGACTACGATTCGTACTCATATCTACTTATGTATGTGGAGTGGAGTGGCTTGTCTGAATGCCTCTCTCTGGGTCTATATCATTCGTCGTGTGTGTGTGTGTGCGAGTATCTGTGTAATCTGGCCATAAGTGGCCTCAAATGCCTATCCACAATAATGATGATGATGATGATGATTATAATGATAATAATGCGGTTGCCGTTGCGACCAATAGTTGGGCATTCATCATTATGTGAGCAGTCGGCCAGAGCTAAAAACAATTTATGCCGCATGTCACGCCTTCTCAAGAGCAACACACACACACACACACACACACACACTAGAAAGAGAGGCAAACACACACACTCCTAAGTCAGAGAGGGAAAGAGAAATTAAAAGGCGTTTCCTATTATAGATTTCATCAGACTCACATACAAATATATATCTCCATGATCATTACCAGATTGAATCAAATCAAAAAGACTAAAGAAAACATTTAAAGAATTCCGTCAAAAAAGTTTCATTTAATATATACATTTGATCTACTCATGTATACATATATATATATGGAGACGTTTGCCATATACACAAAACAATTCAACAAGTCAAAGGCCAACGAATCCACAAATAAAACTATATATATATATAAACTTAGTCCCTTGAACCACTTGGGACTTTTAAGACGTCTATCCCGAACAGTAGCAGATACTCGATGTCTGAAATGAGGTAAAAATATCAAATTTTTCCCGATTTCCTCCGATTTCTTTTCTCAAAAGTATGAGCTATAGATCCGACACTGATCTGACAAAATTTTTTAATGGTAACTTTATTCTAGGTAAAAAAATAATTACAATAATAGAAATTTTCGTAAACCTAAATCCAGATTCGGACTTGCCAAAATTGCCGCGCAGACAATCAAGAAGTATGTCAAATATTTTTTTATATTTTTAAACATTTTTCAAATCGTATTAAGACTCTGTAAAATGTTAACTGAAACCCAGTTTTGTAAATTTTTCGAACGAAAAGAATAAAATAATTTCCTTTTACGAAAATTTTTTAAAGAAAAAAACAAAGTGACCAAAAAATTAACGCAATTTTAACGTAGTTCAATTTCACTAACAAAAATGATTTCATTCAAACAAATAAAAAGGATGAGATACCCTTAGAATATAAATACATATTTGTACCTACAAATGTTTTATGGTAAAACAAATTCTGGTGGTTCAACTTAACCACATAGGAATAAGTTTTTCATCATCTAAAATAATCAAAAATGTTGCTTATCAAATAGAACTTTCAAGTCAAGGATATTTTCAACAATTCGAATCCTTTTTCAATAAAGAATATTCATCAGGGGTTAAAGAAATCGAGTCAAATGAGAAGTCAATTTAAAATATACTAAGTTTTGAAGTTTTATATAATTTTGAAACTTGTTCGAATGTACAAGTAAGTTTTCTCTTGTCTAATTTTGAATTTCGTGCAAACTTTGAATTGAAAAATTCAAAGTTTTTAAGAAAAGAAATCTCAAAAATAGAATCCAATTATTTATTTTCATTGAGAAAACTAAGTTAAGTATAAATTATCCAAGTTTTCCAAAGATAATTGTAAGTTTCTTTGGAAGGTTCTGATTATTTTTTTTTGTCTATGTAAGACATACAGCAAATCAATCAAGAAATTTATTTAATAGTTAAGACAGAAACTAAAAACCAACGATCAAGAATCCAATATATAGAATTGCCATTATTTTAAGCCCCTTTTCGATCAACAGCAATAAAAGAAAAATCATTGAATTGGTATAATATTTTGTGAATTTTCATGTTTTATTTGAAAAATTATTGAATTTGTTTTTGTTTTTATTGGAAATACATAATACATATATATTTCTTAAGGAGCAATCTAGTTTGTTTCATTTTAGGAGAGCAATAACATTATATATTTTATATAGCCAGTAATGGTTTCGCTTATATGTAGGTATATAGTTCTATTCCGAGGATTATTACCCCAATGCGAAATATAGGAAATGAGGTTTAGGGTTCTTCTTCTTTTTTTTTTTTTTTGGGATATGTTGATTGCAGTATTTATCATTTTGTTTATTTTTTTTTTTTTTTTGTGGTTTTTTGTTTTTGTAGAGTTAGTACATTTAGGTATACATTCACGTACAATATTTATTGACTATGAAAAAAAATGTGCTTAGAACTACATAATATAATAATTTTTTTTGCTTTTGTTTTGTTTTTTTTTTAGTTTTGTTTTTGTTGTTTTTGTTTGCATTATATAAATATCAAATACTTCGTTGTTGTACACCGTTCGAGTTGCAGTTAAAGTTAAAGAAAGGATACACACGATAAATGGGATCAAAGGAGTATTCCAAACTTTGAACTCAACATCAACACACACTCACACACACACACATACATATACACATACACACACACTCACAGACATTCATGGTGCACATTTGCACTGAGGAACGGATTGAATACTATACACTTAGATGTCGCTTCTATATACTTTATGCTAAATTCAAAAAAAAAAAAATTTAAAAAAAAAAACTCAAATTACACATAGGAAATTATAATAATAATAATATATATAACACAAGTGCGAGCAGTAAAAACAGAGAGAGAGAGAGAGAGAGAGAGAGACAGAGAAGAGAAGCTAAAAATTTTCCAATGTTCTTATAACCAACCAAGCCAGGCCATTTAATGGCCATAAAAAAGTAACAGAAATTGTTAGCGAAATGAGAAACAATATCAATAGGATATATCCATTATATCTGAACAAATCGATATTGCTTAGACTGAGATGGCGGCATTGGTTGGTGGCTGTTGTTGCTGTTGCTGCTGCTGCTGTTGCTGCTGCTGATGTTGCTGCTGGGTCTTGAGCAACATTGACCGATAGACTTCAGAGAGCAGACTCCACATATGTGGGGGTGGGGCATTTGGTGGTGGTGACGATGATGCAGCAACGGCAGCATCCACAGGATGTGGCATGCCCGTCAAGCCAACGATACCTGGCGGACCAGCCGGTTGAACGGCAGCAGCAGCTGCCGCGGCGGCAAACATTTGCGTCTGCAGAAGACGTATATGATGCTGCTCCTCCAGATCGAGACCAAAGAGCAAAGATGGCGGCGCTGGTGGCGAATGTGAGCTCAGATTGGTGGCAAGTGGCAGTGGCAGCATGCCACCGCATGGTGAATTGCTGCCATCGCTGGGTAAATGATGTTGCTGCTGATGTTTTCTAATTTGCGGTGTCGACAAATCAATGCAGGTGGCCGCACCACTGGCTGTAGCTAGATGGCTTGGACTAGGATCAATGCTATCGCTGCTATCCAGCTCCAGTTCCATTTTGATGCTTGTCTCCGGGACGGCATTGCAGGTGGTGTTGGTGGTATTGGTGGTGCTGGTTGGAGCAATTGAAGCGGAGGCGGTTGATGAGGCGGAGGTGTGGCTATTGTGACGTTTACGTTTGCCCAGCAAACGTTCCATGGAAAATGCACCGCCACAGGGACTGGGCGAACGTTTCACTTTGATTTCAGAGGGCTCTGGTTCCGGTTCCGGTTCATGTTCGGGTTCTGCTTCTGGTTCCAAATGACGATCACGTCGCTTATGTAGGCTAAAGTCAAGTGGTTGATCGGAACGTTCCTCACACAAGCTGCTGCTGCTGGTCTGACTAAAGCTGCAATGCATCTCCTCATCGGCATCGTCGACCTCGTCCGTTGGATCCATCTCACTGAGGCAACCCTGACTGGAGCTGGCAGCTGGACTTGAGCTATGAGCAGGCATATCCACATAAACATAGACCCCATCGTCCTCACCATCGGCATCGACATCGTTCTCGCCATCGGCATCGACATCGCCATCGATGTCATCGTTTTCCGTGTCATTGTAGGCCGCCGCCTCATGGCGTCCCGTGAGCAGTCCGAGATTGTGTAGACCAGCTGCCCGATTGCCAAACATAACGGCAGCTGCCGCCGGATTGTATGCCACTCCCGGATGATGATGATGTGAATGATGTGGTGGCGGTGGTGGCACTAGACCCGGAAACGCAGCCGGCAAACGGCCGGCGGTGCCCGGAAATACGGGAAACTGTTGCGCCGTCCGGCCATCATGGGGCGAGATCTTGCGACGAATATGCGGCGAATGGAGCTTGGGATTCGGATTGGCACTGTGACGATTGCGCGAACGACGCGAACTGAACACCATGTTGCAGCCCTCCACCGTGCACTTGTGCATCTCGCGCAAATGCACGGCCGAGAAATGTATCTTGAGGGCGCCCTTATCGCAGAAGGTCTTGAAGCAGATGGAGCATTGTACACGTTTCTTGCCGGTGGCTGGATTAATGAATTGTCCGGCCAAATTGATGGGCGGTGAGCCCCAACGTTTTGGCTTTGATGATGATTGACCCGTTGATTGGCCACCAGAATGGCCTCCGGGCGAACTGGCTGGTGAATTGGTCGCACTGCCGCCATGTGACGGATGGGATGGATGACCGGCATGGCCGTGAACATGGACATGTCCATGTGGGCCAGCAGCATGGCCAAGTAGATAAGCGGGCGGCATGAATGGATTCATAATGTGTTCCATAATGGATTTCAGTGATTCTCTTTCAATGGATGGAAAAATGTTTCTTCTGTAAAGACACAAAAACCAAAAGAATTCGTATCATTAGAAATGTGTTCGTTTAGGTGGGACGGGAATGGGTGGGGAGATGGTTTGGCAAGTGTAAGTGTCAATCAAAGAGTCAGTCCAACGGTCAATCAGCCAGCTAAACACACACACACACACACACCACACACTCGAAATCCTAATCAGAAACTAACTGAACGACAACGAGATGGTATAAATGAAGAGGGGGAGCAATTGGAAGGGGGATGATGAGGGTGCTACTGAAAGTTGCGCAACTTTTTTTTTGCTTAACGTTATCAACAACAACATATCAATGACATACCAGCCCCCTCATCGTTGCCCCCTTCATTGTCAATCCCTTTCAACTTCGATGACCTGCCCTCCATTTCATATCAACAAATAGTCCAGACAGACCGAAAAGATTTGCTGCGCAATTAAACTAGAACAAGTTGCCAAGAATCTGAAAATCACACATACATACAAATATGTATGTAGTAAATAAACGTATTAATCTAAGGATAGAAAGTATCAAAGATTTAAAGCCATCAGAACCAAATAATTCAGAGAGAGAGAGAGAGAGAGAGAGAGAAAGAGATGGTGGGTAAAGTGAAAGTTTTGGTGCATTAATTTTGATATAATTTTAAATTGGAGACACTAACACACACATTCACATTAACTAAAACTCACACACACAGTATCGCCATCTAGCGGCGGCCATCTTTCATGTCTAATCTCGTCGCATTGCCTCATTTGCTTGGGCAAAATCTTTTTACAACTTTTTACGGCTAAAACATTAAAATCGCAACGACGTGGACTACGACTTGGACGACGACGACAACATGCGGCGATTTGACCAGTGATCCAAGCGGTTTTTGTTTTTATTGCTGACTCCATTCGCTACCGTAATTGTGAGCACCCAACAAACCAACCAAAAAAAAAAAAAAAAAAACAAAAAAATTGATGGATATTGTCAGCAACAAGGGGTACAAGAAGATTCGGGGGTAGGCGGGAGGGGTTTAGATGGGACTGGCTGACGATGGGGACAATTGTTAACACGCGGTGTATACACCCCAAGAGGAGGATGAAGAAGATGAAGTAGAAGAGGGGAAGATGGTGAACAGAAAGACAATCTGGTTGTGGCTCATGTCGCTTGTCGCTTGTAGCTCTCTGGCTATCTGGAATCAATCTTAAAAGTCGAACACATTCGCTACTAAAAACCAAAAGAAAAAAAAAACAAAAACCCAATGTCAGTCAGCTGGATTTACGTTCCAAAAGAGCTATAGAGCTAGAGAGGATGTGTGTTTGTGTGTGTGTTTGAAAGGAGGGAAGGGGATCGGGTTAGTCGGTTTTATGGGGCTCATTAGTAACGATAACAACAATGGCATTAAAATGCGTATGTACATGGATATATTGAGGTGAGTGTATGCATGTACATGGGTAATTATTTTTGTCAAGCGCTTAAAATGTCTTAAGCCAACTACTACAGCTACAACTACACGAATAGTCAGAGAGACAGACAGACAGACAGACAGACAGAGGAGGTAAAAGACAAAAAATACAAAAGAAAAAAACCAATCACAAAGTTTTGATGGCTTGGCTGAAACGTTTTTTTGATTATCGGCAGCAGCAACAACCAGCAACCAGCAGCAACATACATACACCAACAACAACAACAACAACAACAAAATTCCAAGAGAGATGCTGAGGAGATGTGACCACTATAATTGCTGTTGTTGTTGCTGTTAATAGTACATTATAATAACAACAACAACAACAACAACTACCAAATGAAAAGATAGAGATAGAGATGGAGATGGAGATGAAGATGGAAATGGTGCTGGTTGTTGTTGGGTGCTGCTGTTGCTGCTGGGGAGCAACGAACGAACACGACTCGACCATGATGACAATGATGATGAAGGAATTGGTCAAGCATCGTCGTCGCCACCACACACAGACACCAACTTCAACTTGAAATTTAGAGACAGTCGTCAAGTCGAGACATTTGTGTCTCAAATAGCTTTTTAAAATCATTTGCTGCTTCTTTACTTGGCTTTAATATATAGTACACACACACACACACACGACAACAACAACCTTTTTAAGTACAATCATTCCAATTTTACGAATTTTTCTAAGTAATTTGTCTTTAAGAGGGTTAAGAACAATATAAATTTAAGCAATGGGTCAGTTTCTATTTAGTTGACATTAATTCTATTTAAAATTTCAATCAACAATAAGGTTACATTACATTTCGCTTCATTTCAGTTGTAATTCGCAATCAGTTTAAGTAGCAAAGGGAAAGATTAACAAAAATCTACTAATAAAACGAAAGACAGACAATTTTAAATACAAACATTGATGAAAGTAATTTTCTTATTTATCCAACAAATGATATACTAATATATACTGGGTTAAATCCAAATGAATGTAAGGGTTAACCAAATATATCGACATCTAATCTATATTTTCTGTCTGTCATTTGTTAAACTATTTACGAAATCACTTTAATAACAACTGTTAACTGTTTTCATTAGTTCTTTAGACATTAACTGACTCAATCAATTAGAAATCAACGTAAATTTCTTTGCCCAAGTTCGTCAAACCGTTCGATTTAATCCGTAATTGAGTTGGTCGATTAATTTGTCCGTCGGTAAGTTTATTTCAATATTTTTGGTACATACCTTTTGACTGTTTTCCGCAGATTTCCTTTACGGTAAATTGCACTGTTTCAGTTTCAATTTGAATATAATGTAGTCACAATGGTTTCCAAAAAAAAAAAAATTTCAACGAAACGCAAATGCAACGTTTCATACAATTTGTTCAAGTGCAAAATGCACCGCGTTCCCAGCGGAGGAGATGCTGAACGTTTTTAATATGTTTTTCTTATTTTGCTTTTGTTGTTGAATTTATTAAAAAAGTTTTCTTGTTTTGCACTATTTGTCGTTTGTTTTGTTTTTTATTTATTTACTTTTTTTTAAAATTAGTTTTGTTGCATTATTTTGAATTTTGTTGGTCGTCGAACAAGAACGCGACGGCAATGAGCAACCAAAAGTCTCTCACGCAGGCACACACACGTTTGGACACGAGCGGGCGAAACGAACGAAACGATACGGAGTTGTAGTTGTTGTCACACAACGCAGAGGCAGAAGAGGCAGAAGCAGAGCAAGAAGCAGAAGAGATCCACTCCTTCGAAAGTCGTGGGTGACACTGATTGTCGTGCAGGCGGCGGCGAGGTTGCGAGGCAGCAAAAAAAAAAATTGTAACGACGACGACGGCAACGGCAACGGCAACGACGACGACGACGACGACAAATGCGACAGCAGAGCGACGCACACACACAGACAGAAACACAAACACACAGTACGCAGCGGGGTGGGTGACACTTTGCTCTCGCATAGCAAAGACAACAGCAACAGCAGCAGCAGCGACAGCAGCAGCAGCAGCAACAACAGAAGACACGCAGCAACGGACAAGTTCAACGTAACTGCCCCACAAATGTCTACCTGAAGCTGAAACTGAAGTCTCGGGCTGCCTCTGCCTCTCAACAATTCTCTTGTGTGTGTGTGTGTGTGTGTGTGTGTGTGTGTGTGTGTGTGTGTGTGTGTATGAGAGTGTGAGAGAGCGTAGTGTGAGAGAGAGCGGTTGGCTATTGGAATTGGCCTTCCCTGAAGCTGCTTGGCTGTGTCACATTGTCGTCGACGGGTCATTAGACGCACACACACACACCGACAAGAATGCCTGTGTGCAAGGGAGATGGCTATTAAAAGCAGCTATCTTTCACACTCGCACTCTTTTCAGCCACTGCAAGCAGTCGGTTAAGCAGTGCAGTTTGTTGAAGAGAATCATTTCTGCTTAACTCACGACTCTCTTTACTTCTACCATATTGATTTGATTTTATACGGCAATGGATGAGCATTAGAGCGGGTGTCGGGAAGGAACCTGGAGGGGCATATACGAATACACGGTGGCGACACTTAAAGCCAAAAGCTTTAGTAAAAGTGACTGTTGTTTGCAGTAAAAAAAAAAAAAAAACAAAAAATAATAATTAAATATTATTAAAGGACTATTTTTGATTAGGCTATCTATGTATGTATAGCTGACCAAGAGCTAGGGCTAAGAGAGGTCTGCGTGTGTGTGTGTTTGTGTGGGCGTCACACGCATACAGTGATCATACGCATCGTATACGTATAGGAAAAAAATAATTCGTGGGATACCGAGACCGCAGACCATTCCGAAAATGACAAGCACCCAGTGCCCAGTACTAAAATCCATGTGCGAGAGAAGAAAGGCAAATTTTTTTTTCGGCTATTGCCGACTTGCTTACACAGTGTCGTCTAAGTGGACGACGACGACGACGACGACGAACCGATGTTGGGTTGACATGCGACTTATTTCTGTTTGCTGACCGAACACACACACACACACATACAGATGCGCACTCACGCACCAGTGGCTCCCTCTCTCCACATGTCATTCGTGAGAGCAAGTGTGTTCACTCTCTCTCGCTCTTTCTCTCTCTGTTGGCCACTGTGTGTTGTCGCCCCATTAGCCAGTCCGCGTGTGACAGAGCTAAAACGAGTTGTGTGTTGTTGGCCTTGTTGGCAGCGCTGCTACTGCGTTGAGAGTCTCTCAGTCTCTATTACCTTCTGCCCCCCACCCACCAATATCATTTGTACGAATGAAATGGCTATGGCCAGCCACCAAATCGTTGTTGTCGCTGCCACAAGCAGCGCTGCTCTGTTGCCCCTCTCATGTGTGTGTGTGTGTGTGTCAGTCTGTGTCTATGTATGGGTGCACTTCGTCGTTGGAAACTAGGCGAGTCTTCGGTCATTATGACCAGGCCCAGAGCCAAAAGCTGCTGTCACATGATGGTGTATGTCTCTATGTGTGTGTGTATGTGTGTGTGTGTGTGTGTGCTGGTTCTTTAAAATTTTTGTCATTTGACAAAAGAGTGTCCACTGTGTATGTGTGTGTGTGTGTGCATGTTAGTGCCGTTTCAACACAAACACATTGATATAACCGTAATGTGTATCCGTCTCTTTTTAGCAAACGCCAATGAATGGTCTCAGTTGTGCGACAGTGTTCGTGTGTCTCTGTGTGTGTGTGTGTGTGTGTGTCTCTCTCGTTTTTAAGGCAGGCGACGACTTTGCGATTGCGCTACAAATCGTATGAATGTTGTTTATCTGTATGTGTGTGTGTCTGTGTGTGTGTGTGTACCATTGGTGTCACACGACACGACACTTTAATATGGGGGCGATTTTTCCTGTCTCCCTGCACCAATAGTATTCGAGTAAATTCGAGCATTGGGCCCTACTTGCTGCTGCTGCTGCTGCTTCTGCTGCTGGTGCTGGTGACAAAGGCCCCGAACAGTCGCCGTCGTCTTCGTTGATTTTTTTTTGTTCCTTTTTTGTTATTGTTTTTTTTTTTGCTTTTTTTCTTGTTTATGTAAATTTGTCTCTATATACTAAAGCAACCTTACTGTAAATACAGTGTGTTGCCAGTTGCCCGTTATGTACATACATACATATACATATGTATTTAAAAATGCTTGAATTTTTCTTTTAGCTTTTCATTGTCCCTTTTTTTCTGCTGCTTTGTATCCCCTTCCATACACACACACACACACACACACAGCACATTCCATTGATATGATTGGGTTTAAGACTATATACATAGTAATCTCCCTTCTGCCCTCTCCCCACACCCTTATCTCATCTAATACATATGCACCAAAGAAATGCTTTAAAATCATGAAATTTAGCATATTATTCAATACTTTCTGTTTTAATAAACACCTATGTACATATATAAACAAAACTGATTTACTTTATTCATATTTAAAGAGATTTTTAAAAACTATATAACATCTATTTTTCAATGGTTTTATATCCTAATAAAATTATAATATCAGTAATTTATTTAAAAACTACTTACATATAATTCTAAATATATACTATTTATGTTCTCAATTCATTATCTTCTATTATTACTTAAATTAAAAAAAAAAAAAAGACTAAATAAAATATCGTTAAACAGAGTTTTTTTTTACTATCAAACAACAAATAAAAACTTTAAAAACTGAATTGATAGAATGAATACGCTTCAAAAATTGCATTCATTGATGTATTTCAAATAAATACAGTATATTAATATTTAAATTAGAAGTTTTAAAACTTTATAAATTATACTAATTTGGTTAATTCTCTTTATTTTTTTCTGATTTTATTTACAGCAAAATATGAAATAGTTTTATAATTTAAAAAAGAATTTAAACAGAGAAATCACAATTTTTATATTTAGATTTAAAGAGGGCTATTATATTAAATGTTTTTATTGTTTTCTTGATTTCTTAGCCTTAAATAACGATTGAATAAGCCTTAGTTGAGGTATTTTTATTGAGATTTATTTTTAAATTGTTCTTTAAGTTATTTAGCTAAAATATATATACATAGATAGATAAGAAGATGAAGTTTAGATTGTTTTTTTGTTAATAAATTTAAAACTAAAGTTTGCTATTTTAAAGTTTATTATCAGGGAGAAAATTCCCAGAGAATTAGAAATGTATATACTTATGTAAATATGTATATGTATGTATCTACATATAAACTGAATAGGTAAAACAAAAACGCCTTTATAATAAGATTAATAATAAGACTTTAAAGTGCTAAAATCTCAACCAGAAAATTACCATTTTTTTTGTGCCTACTTCACTTTTTTAAACATTAAATACATACATATGTATGTATGTATGTGTAATTGAGATACATTTTGAAAGGTTCGTAAATTCGTATTTTCATTGGCATTTAGAATAAAAATTGAAAACAGTTTTATAAGAGGATAAAAACAACGCAACAGTTACATCCGATTTAGTTGATACAACACGCAAATATGTAAATAAATGTGCATATGTATGTGTATTTGTATATGTATCTACAGCGATATTTGTATCTGTTGCTGTAGTTGCAAATGTTTATCAAATGAAATGATTTACAATTCGAAATGAAAGCAAACAATTAAAAAAGCTTATTATTTTTGTGTTTCTATTACAAACATTCAACTACACTTTGAGAAAAATGCAACAAAACTGTGGCAAACTATAGAAATATATACAAATTAATATAAATATGCTTTTGGTGTAATAGTAACAATTTTTATTCCTTTTTCTTTTAGTTAAATGCAAACGGTTTGTTTCATTTATTTGTATAGCATTAAATTAATATGTTTTATTCAATACTAAGAATTTAAGCCTTTTTAGTTAAGTGTATTTATGTAGTCTGTATGTATGTGTTAATCATTAAATTTTGAATAACATATATAAAATTCATCACTTTATTAGCTGGAAAATGAAAGGTCTATTTTAATTTTCCCAATTTCGTTAGTTTAGTTATCGTTGGCAAAATTGGTATACTAATATTTGTTATCAATATTTATCGATATGCTAAATGCCATCAAAATCGGGCTAAAAATGTTTAAGAAGATGGCCAGAGGGGTATGAGAGGGATAGCCATACACATTCGATTTGGTTTTATTAATTTAAGTCATTTTAACTGAAATTATCATTTTAGATATGGACAAGAAAGTCCTTGTTAAATTTTTAGGACAAAGAAAAAATCTCTACCAAATCCTTTTGGGCACAAACTTCTAACAGGTTGTTTAATAAAATAATTCGATCAGAATGTTGCAATAACTACTTAAAATCGACCAAAAATCACATTGAAACAAATCGATCGATCGACGACCTTCAATCTGAATGGCCATAATTAAAGGGGTCAGGTCTTAATGGTGGCCAAAATCTAATCAGATTCTCTATAATCAAAAATCGAGGCGATTTTCAAGTGTTTCTGAGTCGGCTCGGGGGTGGGGGGGAAACATTGGAAATGTGTCTTTTGTGTCTCATTCGATGATGCCAGTCAACACTTTCGTTTTTCCTTTCTCTTCTCCTTTTATGTGTAGCGAAATGCGTTCATTAATCAAATACAAGAAAAAAAAACCGTATTATTGTTGTTATTTTCTTTTTAGATAAATAATTGCCATCTTATTATGACGATTGTAGTTGCTGTCACCGGGTTGCCTCACCTCACCTCATCTCATCTCACATATCTGTCTCCGATTGCAATGCCTTATGAAAACGATCTGTATCTGTAACTGTCACTGAATCAATGCCTCAAAAAGTCATTCGAAGTGGTGGACGGGGGCGGTATCGGGGAGAGGGGCTCAAAAAAAGTTCTTTATTAACAACAAACAGCACGGCGCCCTTTGTGAACGCTACACGAATCGAAATCGATCAATCATTTTTCACACTTTTTTTTTTTTTTTTTTACTTTACTTTATTTGATGTCCATTCGAAGTCGAGTCGAGGCCCTGTGGAGTACTCATAGTTGAGATACAGATACAGATTTAGATTTTGGATATTGGTGTGAGGGGGCTATGGTCGATTGTACTTGACTTCGTGTCAATAAATCGTTTCACAAAAAATGAGAAAAAAAATATATGTATATATACAATTTACGCCGACACAAATGATATTAAAAATCCATTAATAATTTTGACCCTACATCGATTATGTCGGATTCTTGGCCCAAGTGTGTGCGAGTGTGCCCCTTGGTCTCTGTTTTTGATTTGGTTTTTCGATTTTAGCCTGGTCGGCAAAAGACCTGACCCTGGGAAGAGACAGTCCCTCCCTGCCCTCTCCACTCAACTGACAAAGGCGTCACAACATCTCACATTTAATTATATTTTCTGTTCAAAACGTATCTTTTAACTAGTTCTCTATTAGTTAGTTGAATATTTTAAAACGATTTTCGAAATCCAACCCCTTCTTCAAAAAATAAAAATAAAGGGGTGTAACTTTATACCCTTTTGGTATTAGTTTTTTGTCGTAATGATTCGTTGTGGCCATGGACTTAGTGTCAATGTCAAAAACACAGAAAGAGATGTATATAATAATTCAACCATTTTGCAAACAAATCAGTTTTTCAAATATATCTAATCCAAAATGGTTGAGATTTCGATGACATGATGGTGGGAGATTTAAGGGGGTGAGACTTTAGATAGATGAGTATTAGAATAAGGCACAAGGGCTGATTGAATGCATTCGTTTGTTTGGTTGTCTGGGTCACGCACACACACACACACACAGACATCATCATCATCATAATAATCAAAGTCTATATACAATCCCATATATGTATGTATGTATGTATGTCTGCCCGGTGGTTGGGCTGCTGCTTTTGCTGTTGGTGGTGCAATTATTATTCATCTGCGCCCTTTTGGTTTTTTTTTTTTTTTTTTGTAAATTTCTCAATGAACGAGTGAAATGTGCCCTGGTTGAGGTCCAAGCAAAAGGGCTTCAGATTCAGATTTTCAGGCACTTACTCACTCACTCGGGCGGCACTCGGCTATTGCACAATCATCATTATCATCATCATCATCATCATCATCATCATCATCATCATCAGGAACATCATCCCGTTCTACCTGGGATTGGTAGTAGTTTCCATTGTATTCCTTTCTACTTCCCTTGTTGTCGCCGCCATCGAGCCATGAGCATCGTCCCTGTCGGTTGCCATGAATATGTGCCATAATGTGCCCAATAATTAAGTGAAAGGGTTACAATGGCTTCATGAGAACTTTATGCTAACCGGGTGATAAAAATTTTTGCTCACCAATATAAAAAGAAAAGGGTTTTTATTTTTGTTTTGTTTTGTTTTGTTTGTTCGACATGTCGTCGAAATTTCATAATGGCCGATCATAAAACTTGAAGAAACGAAAATTAAAAACGGATGCAGCAGTATAGTATAGAAGGACATAGAAGAGATTTTTAGTTCAATGGCAAAAGCCGCTGGAAGGCCGATGTCTCGATTAGCAGCAATCTCAATAAACCCAAGCAACAACAATAAATGAACAAATTATTTAATATTTCTTTATACCACAAACTAAACTCAATTTTGTAAACAAATTTTTAGTTAATCGCTTGGAAAAATTAACTTGTGAGTTTAATTAAATAATTTTATTCGATTTCATCTCTTCTACATTTCAAACTTTGACTTTAGAGTTAAAAATAAATGAAAACTTTTTCTCTCTTTGAAGCCATTAAATAAAATTAGGATCAACTCTTGAAAATATAAAATAATAATGACTATAAGATGCTCTCCGGCATGAAGTAATGGACCACACAACATGAGAAAATCCAGGTGTCCAGTTAGGAGTCCCAAAGACAATGGAGCATCTTCTATTTCAATGCTTAGACTTGGTGTCCTCCAACCGTTTGGATTCGCCATTTACTCAGCCACGTCTAACAATCTATAATAGCCAAAAAAATCTATAAAACCTTTAACAAACATAACCTTTAAAATATATGTCCTTTTATTTCTTTCAAAAAAAGGAATAATGCTAGGTTTATATGGGCATTATCAAAGTGATACGTGAAATTGATACGTGAAATCAAAAACAGAATATCAAATTTTTTAAAGTATTTTTAGAGTCAATTTTAAAAAAAATGAGGTCCTCTAGTTTTTATCTTTTGATGATTTGATTTGATTTGATTTAAGCATCATTCTATAAAAATTTTGAGCTTTAAAATATTATATGCATAAATTAGAAATGTCAAACTCTATTTGCAGACTTATAATTTTTCCATATTGGACTGGTCTTTATTTTTTAAAAAGGATTCTTCTGGGTCACATACACGACATTTTTTCCAGTGCACAATTTTAGTTGAAAAAATACAAGCAAAAATAATAAAACGACAAATCTAGGTCGAGAAGGGTTTTCAATATTTAGATAAGCCTATAAAAGGTACAAAGTTCATAATAGAATTTTTTTTTCTACATAAAAACTTTTCCTCACTCTACTTCTATTTTGTGTTTTTTTTTTTCTTGTTGCATAAATTATATTTCACCATTTTCATTCGATGTATTCAATCACACTGTTAATTGGATCTTATAACATCGATAACTGTATGCCATGAATATGTATTCTAATCGGTTAAAAAGATTAAAGCTGCAAGGACCTTAACAGGAATAAGTTTTAACAAAACTAATAAAATTCAAACTCAGACAGGTCTAGAAAGATATGATGATTGGTTAATAAAAAGCTGATGAAACAAAAATGGAAATTCTGTTATGGAATTTCTTAAATAGTTTAAGTTTTGCAGATATGCAGATATATATGATTAAATCCTAAAGTTCATATCAAAGTCCTCGAAATATGTAATTATTCCGATATGCTGGCAAGGCTTAATATTCCAAGCAAGTATAAAAAAATTTAAGCAGATATTCAGCTTTAATAACTTTAATAGAATTTCAAAAATCATTCACAAAATGGTCAGAAAACTCAAACGAAACTAAAGCTAACCTTAGCTAATCTTAAAGTAAAACAAAAATAAAGATTTAAACCAGGGACCGTAAATAATGATTATTATTTTTTTTTTTAATAAAAAAAATCAGTTACTAATGGATGAAAGAAAGTAATGAAAGAAAGAAATCTTTAATCGATTCATTTGGCATTTGCTGGTATTTTGTATGTAGAACTCTTTCAAAAGAAACGGAATAAAAAATGAAACGACCAAAAACAATTCGAAAAATGCTAAGTGGAGTATCTGATCAAGAGAATGTTTAATAAACAAACTATTTTTAGATGTGGGTGGGGCTGATCTTGCGATGTTTATTCTTTTTGTTTTTTGTTTTTCGTATGCCATTAGTAGGTAGGTAGGTAGGTACATATACACATACATACATACATACATACATACATAAATATGTAGTGCATTAAAACGTAACCCAAGTCGAAGGATTTTGATTTCTTCTTGTCTACTTTTTGCTAACAATGCGCAATTACGCCATAATTACAACAGATCGTTGAGGGCAACAAAAGACAATTCGGAAATATATACTACAAAATACTTATGTTTGTATAGGTATCTATATCTCAGTATCTGTATATGTGTGTCTTCTCTCTCTATCTCTCTCTCTCTCTCTCTCTTTGTATATTCTGTTTGCTTTTGTTTTGTTTTGCTTATTTATTTCTGGATTTGTATTGTGCGCCCCTCAGATGGGATCAAATCTCCTCTCGCTCCTCAATCTGCGTTGTCTGTTGTTATACAATGTGGTCGAATATTATTATAACTAAAGTATGTACATCATCATATTTTGTATTATTATTATTTTTTGCTTTGCAGATGTTTGATGTAGATTAGAAGTGAAATATGGCTGATCGATTGTAGGCATTTCCTTTTATCCTGACTGACTGGCTAACCGGATTAGAATCTAGTAACGAAAATTGAGAATTTGTTAAAGATTTTTGCTCTAACCAGATGAGAGAGAGGCTCGCCCACCCACATTTAATAATGATAATGATGGCATCCTTTTTTGTCTTTTGTCTTTTTTTTTTTTTTTTGTTTTAGTTACTGACACCCTGAGAAATATAAAACTGGATCAATATGGTTGAGTCTTAAGGGCCGAGAGTTGAGAGTTGAGATTTAGTTTTAGTTTTTTTTTCTTATTTCATTTGACTGTGATTTTATTTTCCACTATACATTGATAAGGTTCTAGTTTTTGACTCTGACTTTAATACATAGTCTAGAATTTTTGTTATGCTTTATGCCATTTTACAAAACTTTCTTCCCATTTTTCTTATTTGTTATCATAATCCTGCTGCGATTCTATAACAATTTCTGATATAGTCAGTGCAAAATATCTAGTTTTGTATGAATTAAGTTACCAGAAGAATATAAAAACAAGTTTCTTAACTTTTAGTCTTAACCAGCATTTACTATAGAGTTTATACAAAAAAGTCCCAAACTGAACTCTTAAAAATCAACATAATTTAATAGCAGAGATGCCAATTCAAAATACTTCAAGTTTTCAAATAAATCGCTAGTTTATGCCTTCCGATTCTAGAGTTTTAAAGCTTGTCGATTTGCCATTTGAAGTTAAATTCTTTGAAAGATTTTTCACTTGAATAAAGAGTAAATAATATTGAATTTAAGATTAAGCCAAAGTATTCTTGATTGCATTTAATATGTATGCATTTTCTGTTAGTAGTAAGCAGTAAGAGTCTCCTAGGCTAGACCATTTGTCTTAGCCCCGTCGAAGAGAAAGATGGCGATTTGGTTTGGATGTGGGTTCCATTGACTTT
Organism: Drosophila insularis; assembly: GCA_018903935.1. Lineage (NCBI taxonomy): Eukaryota > Metazoa > Arthropoda > Insecta > Diptera > Drosophilidae > Drosophila > Drosophila insularis. The sequence goes on along the minus strand of JAEIFP010002303.1, from coordinate 11,122,570 downwards.
CAGTTCTAGTTTGAGGCCAAGAGAGTGCTCCAGTCGATTGCCTTTATAGAAGTTTTTGGCTTGGCCACGAGAACCACAGAACAACCCACACCCAAACCATAAAAAAAAGAAGGTAGCTCTGGCTACAAATGTCATGGTAGGTCCAGTTCGGTTCCTCTTGTTGAGGTAACAACAAATTCCATTTGCAATGTGCTGGATTCGCCAACGTCGTTCATTTTGTACACACACATGAGTGTATGTGTGTATGTACACACAATAAAAATGCTGTGAACGAAGGACGACCAGTACGACCTGGGACCTGGGACCAGGATCAAATCCATGGACCATGGCACACGCATCAGAGAATAGTGGGATAGGGTGGATGGATGAAATGGAAGTATGGAACGATGTGATGCATTCCATGCCATTTGTGTGTGAGTGTGTGTGTGTGTGTGTGTGTGCCACCACTTCAGTTCATCCCTAAACAACATTTTTGTTCATCTTGTTCATCTCGTGCGGCCCTAGCCCATGCATCCATGTCGCGGTGCATAATTAAAAACTGTAAACCACACAAATAATCCCTTGATAGTAGCACCAAGAGTGAGAAAGAGATAGCAAAAAAATAGAGAGAGAGAGAGAGAGAGAGAGCGAGCAACGAATAGACAGCAGCAGCAACACGTCCATATGGACAATGAGCATCAAAATGGGGTTGTTCCTAAAGCCTCTAACTCAGATCCAGTTCCTGCTCCTGCTCCTGCTCCTAGTTCCCATTCCTCTTGCCATTTGAACTCATCTTTATAGCTGGTGCTCACAAGATTGTTGTGCGTGTGTGTGTGTGTGTGTGACGACTGTCAGAAAAGCATCTATCATAGAAAAGAGAGCACATTCATCTGGTCTATATCGGGGGTGGTGCAACCTTTAATGGCTTTAATAGTTTTTACCGACCTACGACCAATTATTTGTATATGGGCTCTGAATCCCAATCTTCAAATATCTCTCTCTCTCCCTCTTTATTTTCTCTGAAAGGGGGAAAGTAAAAACCTACCCAAAAAAAAAAAAAAAAAACGACAAAAAAAAGAATATAATTATTACTTGATGTGTGGTCGGTCTAGATTTACATATAAATCTGGGTATCTGGGTGTGGTTTTTCTTTTGAAATGAAATCAAAAGTAAGTATTCATTTTCATTACATTACAATTGAAAAAAATTCTCAGCAATTTTTAAAACTGATTTAATAAAAATAGATGGAATAATAATTAGGCTAAATTAATAGAAATCATTTCCTATGCAAAAAGTTTAATTAATTGTCAATTATTCAAACTAATTAATACTAGTTTTATTCGAGTCAAATATATCTAAAAATATATAAAATAAAGTGCCTAAAAAGCCAAAGTTAAAACTAATTTATATTATACCTGATCTTAAAAAAAAAAAAATATTCTTTAAAAAATTGGCCATGGGAATCAAAAACAAACTTTCTGATATGTATAGAAACTTTATATATAAAATAAATATTTAATTAATTATAAAATGATAAAAGAAGGCTAAGTATTTTAAATGAAATAATTGCAAGGATAACTAGGGCTTGGTTTAGCTAAAATGATGACAAGGACGAACTTTATTTAAATCTTGAAGTATAAAGAAAACAAAAAATGTATTTGAAGGAAGATTTTTTTTTTTTAGAAACTTTTGGGATGGTAAGATCGGTATAAAAGATTTTATATTTCATAAATAATAATTAATTTGATTAAATATCTTAGTTATTGTTTCTACAATTAAACTTAATGACTTTCGTAAGCAAATAGTCAACAAAATTCAATGATTTGTTTATTCAGACTTATTTCTAAGTTCTCTTGAGTAGTTGAACTCAAAAGTAAAAAATAAAAGAAAAGTAAATTTGATAAATAAAATTATTTATCGAATCGCAAACACTATATGTATATATAAGATAATTATATTTTAGTCAAATTCAAGAGGAGCGGTAAAAAATGACTAATATAATCGGCTCAATATATTACATATATAAAAAGCAATTCTAAATAGTTAACATTTCTAAATGCTGTCATTTAAAATGAAAATATTTGTTAAAGTAACGATATTTTTATTTACTATATAAATATATATTTATATAGTAAGTACATACTTAGTAGAGTAAAGTAAATAAAAGTATGACCTATGGCAAAATCCAAGTATGGGTTTATTAGCTTTTCCAGCAACTGAATGAGAAGCAAAACGACGTAAACCATAATGAAATTACTTAAGTGACCGGGAAAGGGAACTAGAAGAGGATAAGAACATAAGGAAGAGAATAAAGAAAATGGGGAACAGGAGGAAGGCATCAGCTAACAGCGGAAATCACAAGGCAATTGCAGTGTAAACTCAAAAAACCGGAGGATATTCCGGCCAAAACGACAAACAAAGATGGCAAGAAGCGAAAGCTAATTGAAGTAAGGACATACAAGGATGATGATGATAAAGCGAATGAGTGAGTGAAAAGGAGAGAGAATAGAACGGAAGTCGACAACAGCTTTTTGCATTCAACAAGAAAAAGTATTAAAATTTGTAACCAAATTTCATGGAAATTTCCTTTTGGGAATTCATTAGCAAAAAAGGGATAAAGGGCAAATGAGAGGGGAGATGATGAAAGATGGTGGACCCGGGGATGGGATGTCACGGCCATGGCCATTCTATTATGTTATTCTAGGGCCGTTGCCCCCTCCCACCCTCGCCTGTATCTAATTTGGCCATATTATGAATTTAACCCTTTCGTGTTTGTTGGATATTTAAACAACTGTTTGCACAAAAGTTTAGCTAGAAGGTCGCACAGCCGCCGGCAATGTTAGCGGTAACGGCAGCGGTAACGTTAACTTCCATTCACCTCCCACTCCACCTCCAACTCCAACTCCACCTCCATTTCCATCGTCGTCGTCGTCGTCGTCGTTGTCTACTCATAATTTCTTACCCTTCTGCCGTCGAAACGAAATTGATTCTACATAATACCGTAGACAAGCCTACCAAGCCTCCCTCTTCAGGCCATCCTGGGAGTAGATGGAGCATCTTTTTAGTCTAGCATCTCGTCTCCATTCTCTCTGCATTGGACTGAAAGTGAACTTTGCTCTGCTTCTGATACTTTTACTTGGCGTTTGTTCAGTTACATTAATGGGCGACCCATTACCGTGGGGTATTCCAGCCAAACAGAAGCAACAGCAACAGGATTCAGTACCGAATATCATCATCCAGTAATGTTTTCATTTCACTTTGTCTTTTGGTAGATTTTCTTTTGTTCTCGAACAAGAACTGAACAAAATTTGGATTCTTAAAGGCTTTCAAATGAGCAAATGGCAAGCAACTGTTGGATGTCCTTTGCTCCGGAGTCGCGACTCCTGCTAATGATGCCTTTTCCAGCAATTTAATTGTTAAACAATGAAAACGCTTTTGATTACAAGAAAAACAACAGGCAATCCCCCCTCCAATTCCCCCACCCCCACCACCCGCCAATAATTCATTCGTAAAGGTTAAGGCAAACTCAGCAAGTTTTATTCAAGCCAACCCTGAGCTCCATCTCGTTTGTGTTCTGTGTGCTTCCTTTTGTTTTGCCTCCTGCGGCATATACATATACACAGACGGTGGCATGGACCTAGACGGACCGACAGACAGACGTACGGACAGACGGAAGGATGTTTATTAATTTTTACCTGAGGTTATCTATTTGTCGCGCTATATTTTTATTCGGTCTTCTTCCTTATTTTGCTTTTTACCTTTTTTTTATTTATTTATTTTTATTTTTATTTTTTTTTTTTTTTTTTGTTGGGGTTGCTTCATTTATTCAGATATTTTTGCCAGGCCGGCAATTTTCATGCTCATTAAATAATTTTGTTTCATGAAAGTTCTCTCCCCCCTCTCCACATCTATCCATCAATCGAGGAGGCCGAGGAGAGGCCAGAATCAAAAGTATCATAGAAGCATTCACTTGGTCTCGAAAAAGGCGGGCGTTAAAAAGTTTTTCGTCGTTGGTGCTGTTTTCTTTTTTTTTTTTTTGGTTTTCTTTTTTTTGGCTTTCTGTTGAAAGTTGTAATTTAAATTTATTAGGTTTCACATTTTAATTAATGTGCACTTTGGCTTTGGCTCTCTGCAGAAATGAGCTGTAGCCAGGACACACAATTAATGGAATGGGCCAAAAATGCCAAAAAGGTGAAATAGATATCACTAGTCTTTAGATACGACTGATCAATAAATATATAATATATAATTAAAGACAAAATTAGTTTGAAAAATTAACAAACTATTCTTTTGATTAGAAAAGAGGGAAAGGGATTGATTTTTTTATATTAAGAATTATATCTATCCAATCGATTTGTGTAAAATTCCATATCAAAGATTAAGCAAAATTATGTTTTCATAGCTCGTTAAGTAGCTGTGAAAATGGAAACAAAAGGCAAGGTTACAACAAGTATTTATTAATGTCAAATTAAGATGTTATCGTTTTAAATTGAATTGAGACGCTCCTGGCCACCCCCGTCTTCCTACCATCCCTTGCCAATATTGCAAACTGAAGACAAAAAAAAAAAAAACCAACAAAAAAATGAGCCGCTTAATGCAGTCAAGGCAAGAAATGCGATTGTTGAGAAGAGGGGAAAGAAAACAAAAACGGTGAAGCAATTTGAATGTGGCTAAAAGGAAGGAGCTAAGAGACCCGAGACTGGGCCAATCACCCCCAACCGTCGAGATTCAATTCCCATTGCCAAACCATTCAGCATTGAGCATCGACATGGTATATATTCTGTAAATAGAATAACTTATTCTTTAAAGCCAAATTTGTGGCCCGCTTTTAAGCTTTAAACTCTAGTTCTGACTAGAAAAAGTTAGACTCTAAAATTAAGTTGAATTAAAACTTAAAGTCTAACTCCAACTTCAACGCCAACTTCAAATCTGATTCTAGAATTAAATCTAAACACAATTCTAGCTAGGAAGACTCAAACTTTAATGCTAATTTTGAAGCCAAATTTAAAGCTAATTCTAGGATCAACTCTAAAGGAAATTCCAGCTAAGAACACTCCAACTCTAAAGCTAATTAAGAGATCAAATCTAAAGCTAATTCTAGCATCAACACAGATGAAAATTCAGGCTAGGAAAACTTCAACTCTAATTCTAGTTAGGAAAACTTTAACTCTATAGCTAACTTTAAAGCCAAATTTAAATCTAAGTCTAGGATCAACTCAGAAGAAAATTCTAGCTAGGAAAACTTCAACTCTAAAGCTAATTTTGAAGCCAAATTTAAAGCTTATTCTATGATCAACTCAGAAGAAAAATCTAGCTAGGAAAACTTCAACTCTAAAGCTAATTTTGAAGCCAAATTTAAATCTAATTCTAGGATCAACTCTAAAGGAAATTCCAGCTAGGAAAACTTCAACTCTAAAGCTAATTTTGAAGCCAAATTTAAAGCGATCTGAAAAGAAAACTCTAATTTAACCTAGATATACTCCAACTATATAGCCAATTTCTAAGCCAACTCTAAGTCTAAGTCTAATTCTAACTGTAGGTCAAACAGAATACAGGGTAGCAAGCCAACACACAGAACGATACGAATTGTAATGTGAACACAAAAGTTCACAAATTAGCAAATTTGAGAATCTCGGGGAGAAATAATAAAAGAAATACCAAAACCAAAAAAAAACCAAAGAGAAAGAAAAGGGAAAACAAAGCAAAACAAACAAACGGACAAGCAGATGAGGTGAGAGAAATGGGAGGCCAAACGAGTGGGGGAGCCAGGACGATAATAAGGACATGCAAAAGGCGCGTACAAACACAAATAATTCCCGCCCCCTCCCACCATCCCCCCGCCGACCGTCTCATTCGAAACGAATGCCAAATGAAAAATAAGAAAATGCCTTGTTGTCTCTCGTTCTGTCTGTCATTGGGAGTGTTGGGAATACGGCAAAGTACAAGTACAAGTATCATGGGAGGATAATAAGTTTTGTGAGCAGGGGGGTAATGGGAGAAAATAAAAAGTCAGCCACCAAGGGGAAAACACAGAGAAAAGAAAGCAAAAGCCCAGAGAAAAGAAGGAGGAAAAAAAAAAGGAACTCGAAACTCGGCAGTGTGGCAATAATAAACAATTGTGCGATGGAAATCCGCGATTGTAATCCGCAATTTTTACGGCTTTTGTTGGCCATTGCTGGCAATTGCCTAACGTAGAGAAGGAGGAGGAGGAGGAGGCCTCAGAGAAGGACGAGCCAACAATGACTGGTGTAGCCGCAGCCTCCGTTTCGGTCACCGAGAGTAGCCGTCACTTCCGTAACCATTACCATTCGGTGGCAATCGTCCAACACCATCTTTATTCCGCCTTTATTTTTTTTTTGTGAAAACAATCGGCAACGCAATCTGCTAACAACCAGCAACAACAACAACAACAACAACAATAAAATAACAGCAAATAATACCACAAAAACAGTTGACTGACTAAGTGACGAAGTGAGCCAGTGAGACAGGGGACAATGTAGAGGGATAGGAACATTGAGCATTGCGGTTGTGTCCTGCTGATTGTCCCTTTTTCACATGAAAGTCAAAGGACATGGGCACCATTGTTGCACCTGTAACAAAGACAACGAACAGTGCAGTGTATGTGCGTGGGTGTGTGTGTATATCTACCTGGTCTGATTGACGCCAACGCCCGGCTGAGCATTGAGTATTTTCAACATTGTCCCAGTCCTTAGTCAGCTTAGCCTTCATTTCAATAATCATTCGCCTACCCCATCAGAAACACACACACACACACACACACACACACAGTCACACATCCGGGGGCATGCCACGGGGTGTTGTAAATGTAATTAACCCCTTTCCAAGGCACATACAGAGACACACACACACACATCACTATACTGTTTGAGTATATGTAAATCTGATTCGACCAATCAGAATCACTTTATAAGTGGCAGCAATTTCTTGAAATCAAATTCAAATCATTGTGAATTCTCACTAGTATTATGTTTAATTACCAATATAATCACCAGCTAATTACATAAGCCTTAGCAATTAAGTGTTTTGCTATGCCATATATGCAGGTAGCTTAAGATTCGTATCAAATGGCTGCTTACAACCTTGAAATTTAAATTTCATAAAAGTTTATACCATTTTCTTATAGAATTTTATAATTTTAAGGTCTTTAAAGAGATCTTTTTAACAGAAACTTAATTTAAGTCCTGATTAAAGTCCTTTTTCTTGACTTTTGACTTCTTATTTTATATCATCATATATATCATTTTATTTTATATCATTTTAAAACTTTAAAGAGTCATTAAAGTTTATTTTTTTCAACTGATTTAATTACAAAATTTTAGATCCAAATGCATTAAAGGTTACTAAAATGTGACTCGAATTTTTTGTTCCTTCCTGAATAAAAACTGTACAAGCAATAATATTTATACTAAAAAATCTTTTATTTAGAATCCCAAATCTTGACTAAGCAACTTTTCAGACTTATTTGAATTATCATTTCTTTAGAAATTATTATTTTGGAAGCATACATTTGACTTGATATTAGCAAAATAAAATCCAACTATAATTAAAAAAGAAAAATTGAGTTATGGAGAAAAGCAAAAACAAAGGACAAATGGGAGACTATTTCACTTGACTCAAACTTGACTAATAACAAAATCCTGGACATCATTTTAAAAAGTAAAAAAACTAAAATAAATGTTGTCTAAAAATGAGGACACTGCAAAACTGTAACATTTACAGTTAGCATTTCTCTTCTAAGTAACCAAATGACATCAAAATTTTAGACAACAAAGTAAAATAGTTTTAAATTCAAATGATAGAAGAATAATTATTGTAGTTGCAATCTAGGAAAAGTTATAAGTTGAAAGCTGGATTACAGATTTCTTCCTGAAAACCATTTCCTGCATTATTAATTAGCAAACTTTGAAAAGTTAGTTATCTTATTAATACTTCTATAAACTAAGTAAAAAAAAAAACATAGATCAGACAAGTTGATTTTTTAAAGTTTCATAAAATTAAGATAATAAAAATAAGATACAAAATTATTTAGACCCAGAAGAAATAAATAATTAAATTGTTTAGATATTTTTTATACTTACCAAAATAAGACTCTCTGGATGAATTTTTTATCAAGACATTTTTAACTAAAAATTGGAGACAATTTCAAATCATTTCAAAATAAGAAATAATAATTGTAGTTCGATCCAGTTCCATCTTGGAAATAATTAACCTACAAAACAAAATTAGAGGAAAAATGTTACAACTAGATTAACTAAAGTCTGTAGATTTTTATTTTAACATTTTCAAGATTTAACTCTTTATTTATTTATTATTAATATTTGGCTTATTTTTAGCCCTTGGGAAAATTTCTCGGGGATTTAAGTAAGAGTTTTGTTGGCTGAATACTTAAACAACTACACGTGTGTATTAGTGCCGAGTGGGTGTAAGTGTGTGTGTGTGTGCGTGTTGTTAACATACAAAAAAAAAAAAAGAAGAAAACGAAAACAAAATGACCTTCTAACACGAGAACATCCATTGTGAAGGCTACTAAATTGGGTTGTTCCTGTTCAAAAGGAATGAAATCGATGTATCGAATGTTATATAGTTTCCCTTGTGATAACTGTAACTGAATGGATTTAGCAGAAGAAACATAAAAAGAAAGGCACCAACAAAAAAAAAAAAAAAAACATTTGTAATCCAATGGAAAACAATCACGAGGACCCATATATACATACATATATATATACACATATATGCACATCCCTTGCACAATTCAGACCGAATTCATAACTAACCCAATAAGCTAATGTTTATATTAGAGAAAGAGCAAGAGGGCACTAGTGTGTGTAAGAGAGAGAACGAGAGGGAGAGATGGGAATTGTGTGTGAATTGGGCAAATGGCTGTTGACAGGCGGCACTCGGCATTCGGCAGGATGTTCAAGGAGCGATCGTTGAGCGATTATACAAAAAGAGAAAAACAAAAAAAAAAAAAACCAAAACTTGCATTGCCCTCTCTCTCATCCCTCGCAACTGCTTGCTTTCAATTTCTCAATGGTTCCGTCTATATGGCTTTGTAAACAAAATGTTTCTCCCATGCCAGAAAGGATATTTCCTCATTTTGCTTCCACAGAGTCTCTGTCTCTTTATACAATACACACTCACACACACATTTCTCCAGTTTCGTTGATTTAATATAAGTGGGTGCACACACACACACACACACACACGATACATACTTGTATTTAATTGCATACCCTTTTTTTTAAAGGCTTCTACAATAATTTTGAGCTTTTTATAACCTTTTCCCACATATCAATTTATGGGATAGAATATTACAGATTCATCGAAAAAAAATCGTATTATCTTATCTTCTTAAAATAAGTCACCAAATTATTGAAACATTATGTTAACTATTTTCTATATTATAAAGCTTAATCCATACGGATTCTCTGCAGTTCTTTAGCCATATTTCAGGATTAATAGAGCTTTGTAAAAAGATGTAAAAAATATATGATCAAAAATTGTTTAAAACTCTTAACAAAGAACTAAAAAGTATTTCAATAAACCTTATGTCATAAAGCTTAAATTTCGTAAATTTTTGGAGTATTAAAAAAATGTATGTATTTATTTTTAAATGAAAATAATACTTTCAAATCTCTTTTTTTTTTAATTTTCGCAAAATATTGTGATCACAATTTTTATTAAAAATCTTATCCAAATTAATTTTTTCAAATAATCAAATGTTTCATCTCATTTTAAAGTATGCCGAAGCCCGATTTAATTGGTATTTAATTTTTTGAAAGGGCCAAATTACTGGCTGGAAAAAGTTGGCAAATTAACCAAAAATTTATGTTTTAAAATTCTTAAAAATTTATTATCATTGTGAATCGTTTTTGAACATTTTTTATTCATTTTTCGACTTGCTCCTCTAATTTATAATATAGATAGATAGATATATAAGTTAGTTAGAAAAGGGTATACAATCATCGACTAAATTTGTTGAGAAGCGAGTTGTTTTTTTTTTTTTTTGTTGCAGTTGGCTATTTTGCATTTACTGTGAGTACTTTTAGCAATCTCACTCGTCAAATGATGCCAGATTTCCCAGCCTTTGCCTCTGATGACTGGCTGGCAGCCTGCCCGCCTTTTTACTTTTGTGTCGGGCATAAAAAAAAAAAAAGGCACCCTTGTTCATTGGCGAGTCAACTGCGGATTAATTAAATACTCATATACGAAATGCAAAAAAAAAACAAAAAAAAAGAACAAGGGGTGATGTCCAAGGACCAGAAGAGCCAAGTGAGTGGGAGTGGTCCATGAATGAAAATCAAATGGGTGGATGCAGGTCCTTGTTGTGGCAATGGCAAAGCCAATGCTATTGTTTTTTGTTTTTTCTTACTCATCAGTCGGTCAGCACGAACAGACGAACGAACGAAAACATAAATTTCAATTTCGTCTATGATTTACAGTGTATGCAAATATTTATGTACATGCATCCGTTTGGCTTTCTTGGCAATTGGCATATCCTGCCACAACTCCAACAAAAAGAGTCAACTGTACCTAACTGAACCCAAAACGGATCCCATTGGACTTAAATGAGCATCAGCATGGAGAAGTGCCCCAAAATAAGAAGAAAAAAACGAAACTGTAATGATATTTCGTGTCGAAAATGAAAAGGTTATATAGAAATAGTAAAATCCCCCCATGATGATCGGTGCGACCTGCAATTAGTGGTCGGTCTCTTCATTCTGCGTGCTGTAAACCAATTATTGTGTGGACAGATCGAGACAGACCCAGCCAGACAGACAAACTGACACGAGTCTCCCCCTCCGTCTAGGAGATATTTGTGGACTCTTTTTTTTTATTGTCCACATTAGTTTTAGAGCATTTTGAACTGCCAAGTTGAAAATTTTTGGTTGCATTCCCCAAATGACCCAGGTTATTTCTGGCTATCTACCTACTCTCACCTGGTTAAGTGGAGGTTTGCTTAACTACAATTGCGCCAACTTGACCAGAAGCCAAAGCATCTCCATTTTTTTTTTTTTTTTTGTTTGGTTTTGATTTTGATTTCTTTTGTCGCCGGTCATTTTTGGTTTGTCGTTGGCTTTTGGTTTCGTGATTAATTGAAGAATCACAGAAATGGGAGGTGTTCCCTTTTTCTTTTTTACTTTAGTTTTTTTTTTTTTCTATATTTTTTCATTTCTTTTCTTTTCCATCTAATGTCTAGGTCGGGTGCCAGGTGGCAGTCATCTTAAAACTTGCCGCTACTTTGACCACTTTTCATTGATGTGTACCTAAATTATAACGCCATCGAGCTGCGTCATCCATTTATAAAAACGCCATTAACAGAAAAAAACCCAAAAAATAAAAAAAATAATCTACTTACATATATAGGTATATAAAATCAGGGCAGCATCAGCTAAATATATTTCTATGATTAAAATTTCTAATCGAAATGGTAACTAAAAGAAACAATTTCCATAGTCTTGTGCAACATTGGATTATATTTTTAATAACATGAACAAAGTACACTGAGATGAATAATTTTTGGTTTAAAAAATTCTTCAATAATAAAGTTAAGATTAAAGATACAAAATATGTCTTGTTTTTTTTAAATTGTGAGCAATTGACTAAGATTATTTAAGTTTTCACGTCGATGGCCCTAGCAGCTAGTACGTTATAAAGCAATTAGATTTATATTTTATATATTTTCTAATAAATAAATAATAATAATATTAAAGTTTTTGAGTAAGCAAATTATTTAATTTAGATCGAAGGTATGCATAATATTAAAGGAGCCCAATTCTATCTCAGATTCAGCTGCAGCTCCTTTAATACACATCTTAATATTTTTGCCAAATATTATCAAGATTAAACTACTATATCATAAATATTCCATAAAAATAAACAACTCAGAAGAAAATTTGTTTTAATTTAGAGTTTTAGCCCGAATTGACACTTCAGTTGAGTTTACTCTAAATGCAATTCATTCTAGCTCTATTAACTATGTTTTATTTTTTTTAAGTCCTATTAAAGTTTCTGATTACAATTGAGAAAAAAATATTCTTCAATGGGTATAAAGAGTTCTTTTAAAAAGAGTTTTTTCTAAAGAGTTCTTTTAAAAATATCTTTCTCAAGTTCCTCTAACTACATAAACCTTGACCTCGCTTTTGCGTAATTTTTTTTAGGGTTTTTTCGAAGTTTCTTCGCTAATCAATTAGAAAAAAGTTTAACTGTAAGTCGTCAGATTTTTTAAATTGCATCGTTTTGGGTTTAAGTCAAAACATTTTTTTTTTAAATTTCTTGTAACGTTTACAATTATCGACTTTAAATTTTAGACTTTTTAACATTTTTGCGTTTCCAATATTTAAATCTATAATGGCTACACTTACTATTTGGCCACTTTTGTTTCCACTTTGGAATCCCTTTCTCTGCTTATTAAAAAAATAAAATTTAGTCCCCAATTAAAATTTCGAAAGCTACATTTGTGTTTAATTGATATGGATATTTTTTTTAAAACGATGCTGACAGTGGAAGGTGTTTTAAAGTGTCCTAGGCGGTTAAGCAAAAGTTTCCACATTTTTTTTTTTGTAAATGAAATTCAGCTGTCAGAGAGCGAATACTTTTAATTTTATTTTTTGCAAAAAATCCTTTAATAGTTTATGTTGTTTTATGTATTTGATTTTATTTTTTTGTCTTTTTTTATGAATGTAATAAAAAATTTTGTTATTTAAATTTTTATTTTGTTAAATTTATATTTTAAACACTAAATATTTTCAAACTTTTTGGAACGTTTACCCAACGCAAAGTGAGGTCTAAAAAGGCAATAAAAAACATTTTAAACTCACATAAAAATTCAAATATAGCTTAAGGCCTAGTAGCTATAGCTAGTAAAAAGATTAGCTGTAATTTACAATTACTAACCAATCACATTATAAATTAAAAAAAAATACAAACAATAAGTATTTCCAATGTTTTTATATAAAAATTGTTTGGATGATTTTTTTTTTTGGAAGTTTTTGTGTTGTTGTTATTGCTCTTTATTTGCGCGTTTGTTTGATCTTGGTATTAAGACAATTATAATTTTCTAAAGTCCTGAGAAATGGCAAAGCCAAAGAAAAGGAAAATACGAAAAGGAAAGGGATTAAGCAACAAAGTTGAGTTTAGAATCAAGACTCAAAGACTCGATAGGATAAATATGCATATATGTAGGTATGTATGTATGTATGTACATATATGGGCAGAGTGATCAATAGGTAGAAACAAAAAGGCCGGGTAACGCCGGCTTGAACTGCTTAGCATAGGGCAAAAGAAAGAAAACAAAATGGTAAACACACACACTTGAAGGGCTAAACGAAAGGACAATGGCACAGTGTTGCGAATGAATAATTAAAATAATAGGTCAAAGCAGCATCAGCAGCAGGTTGCGGACAAAAGCCAGAACAAAGGGCCCAGGATCTAAAGGCACTGATCCTCAGCACTGCTACTCCTACTGGAGGTTTCCTCGATTGTAGTATAGCGCCATGCGCTTAGCCTTAGCGCACACACAGAGGGCCAAAAACTCTATCGATTTAAGACAAAAGCAAAGCGGCCGCGCAGCAGGCAAAACAATGCAGTTAAGCGTTAAATAAGAGAAAAATGTGGAAATGGCAAACACAGTCGGCAATACCAAAAACAAAAAAAAAACCAAAAAGAGCAAAAACGGCCATATCCAAGCGATCTATATCGGTGTGGGACCACAGTAGCCGGTGCGGCAGAACAAAAAAAAAAAAAAGGGCCAACACTCGACTAATTATCCAATGTGTCAGTGTGTCAGTGTGTGTGTGTGTAATTACTCTCCTTCATAGTGATCGATACTTGTCAAGTGGCCAATACTTTTGGGCCCTGCTGTTCCTACTGTTGTAAGCCAATTACTGATTATATCTGCACAAACTGTAAACTCTGCCTCATCATTTTGATGGCTGTTGCCTTTTTCTTTTTTTTTGCCAAGTGACAAAGGAAGAAAACTAGTTTGATGACATTTGCTGACCCGTCAAGCAACTGGCGCTGACTGTCTGATGGCCAAATCCCATGTCGCAGTCCCATTCCCGACTCTGAGCATAAGGTAATCATCAATCAAACACCCTAAAAGCAAAAATCAAACTCTCTCAAACAGAGCATACATATGTAGTATAGTAAGTACATATAATGATTAAACCTGTACAGTATACACTCTACCTGTTTGAAATCAAAAAGTTGAAAACGTAATGTTAATGTTTTTCAAGTTTTTTTTTTTTGGTTTTTTGTTTTTGTCTGTAGCAAAGATGAATCGGCCAATTGTTCGCACCCCGTCGATAAGCAGTTAATTATATTTATTCCCATCCTGTTTTTTCTTTCAGTTAGTTACCCATGGGCGTTGCTCCATGGCGGCTCCGATTTATGTTTTGGTTTTTGGATTTGGTTTTCTTCTTTGGACTTTATTTTCATTCCAAGTACGCGGCTCTACAATGTAGTTGCACTTTCCAGCATCTCTCTCTCAGTCTAAGGGAGACGACTACGGCGCCGCCGATGCCGCCAAGGATGATTAATCAAATGGCAGTCAATACATCCATCCAGTCTCAGTCAAATCCCAAACCATCGAGCGATGCATTGCAACATATCAGCGTAAAATTTTTATAAGGTTTCATACCTTACCGAACCCTAGAGAGACAGACAGAGAGAGAGACCCTACATTACATTACCCTCAAAAAAAAAAAAAAAAAACTACACCCCAAATATATGTATATGTATTTGTTGGCCTCCATCCCTCCCTCCTCATCATCATCATCATCATCTACTCATCTCCTATTCTTTAAAAGAAAACCGTATAAATCATAATTTCGTTTCTAAATTATACATCGTCAATCAACATAATGAAATACATTTTGAATTCAAGACTCCAGAGTCTCGAGAGTCGCCCAAATCCAATCTCACTCTCAAAGTGAGCCAGCACTTTTGATCGATCAAAGCCCAAAAAAAGCGCAATTTGGATTTTTGTTTTGGTTTCTCTCTCACTCTCTGTTTGTCTGTCTCTTTTAAAATTATTGAAATATCGCATAAAAGGGCGCTCGGGCGGGAGGTCAATACGGTGCGGGAAACCCCATGCCGAGATCTAAAATGAAATTCTCACACACCGCAAAAGAATCCTCATTAAAATTCAAATTGTTTCGATCACAAAAATCGCTTAGATAATGAAATTACATTGTGGTGACTATAATTTTGAACTCTTCTATTTTGAATTCCCCACCAAATAGAGAAAAATGTTTAGAATGTCTGGCAAGCTTAATTTTAATTAATCAAATCTTTAACAACTTGTTGAGATAATAATGAAAATTGTTTGCAGCATACATTATTTTTATTTTTTTTAAATTAAAGCATAGTTTATTTTAGACCTTTAAATAAACCAAAACCTTTAAATAATCAGGTCTGTTCTCGAACTATCTTACAAGTAAAAGGGTTTCCTTTTTTCAATTGTTTTTGAATTGAGAAATTTAATTTATATATATTTAAGGTGATGCACTAACATTTTGATATCGAATTTATACAATAAATTAATTTGAGAATAAAAATAGAAGAACATAAAACAATTTCGATTTTGACAAATTGATTTCGAACATGTCTGAATGTTTTAAAATTTAATTTAATAATCAACAAGCACTTTGGAATGCCAGTTGACAATTATTTTTCACATTTGTATTGATAATTTGAAGGTTTTTAGTGATAGATTCCGATTTACATCAAAATGCAATTAGGTCTGTGCAAAAATTTATTAGAGAGGTTTCATCTATGTATAATATAATTGACTAACTAAGTGATTTGATGTAAAAATGTAGTTTGGTTTAGTGTAAAGTTTTGTACAAGATTTAGTTGAAATAAAAACGAAAAGAAACAAATACCCTATCATAATCATAAATTTATTACTTGAATTTCGTTTTCCAAATAGTTTTTGCAACTTATAAGATTTTTCTATATAATAGGAAATTACTTAATGAATCTACTTTAAAAAGGCTTTCCTATACAGATTTCTCACGAGATATATGTCAATATAATAGATTTTTTGTTTCCCGGATTCAAAGAAAAGAAAATGCCAACACTGAAAACGATTTTTTTTAAATTTTAGATTTCAAATCTGTCCGTGGACAAAGTCCAAACTACATTGAGTGAAAGTATTATAAGTATTTACCTATTAATTTAACATTCTATAATTTAATTATTAAGTCTGCTTGATTATATTATTAAAGCAGAAGTTAATTTTATTGATTGTTAAAAATCTAAGTATTAGAAGGAAAAACTCTTTTAAAGTTTTTTTTCAGTTGTTGGACTAGGGCTAATAACTTATTACTTTTAAGTTATTTAATGCTCAGATAAGTGTTGGCGCGTTAGTTTTATTTTTTGCCAATTCCAATTTTAAATAGATTGATTTTTGTGCCAATTAATAAATGCTATGACGTCATTTTGTTAATACCAACCTATACATTTACATACATACACACATAGGTGCTTATAAATGAATTTCTATGTGATATAATGAATTTTGTGAAAGGATTAGTCATAGGGTGGCCAGAAATCAAAATTTGTGGACTACCCTTAATGTGAATTGTTTAACTCCCTTTTGCCATCTCAAAACCTGATTGAATTTAATGCATACTCCAGAAATCTCTCTATATATATACACATACATATTTACGCATACATTTGTATAGGTTTATTTATATACATATTTGTATATGTTTTTGTATATTCGAATGCAGATGCCAATGCGTTTTATTAATGAAAAATGTTCATTGCTTTTGGTTCATGAAGAAAAGCTAAAGCCAAGGGGTTGGATCCTGCCCATGGACACACCCCCTTTTTTTTTTATTGTTGGACTTGATGCCGGCAAAAAATATTTCTGTGTACACATTGAAAGGGTTTAAATTCGAATAATTTATAAATTAATACCATAATGAATGAATAGAAGTGAGTTGTTAATAGATTTTCAATTAAATACAATGAGAGAACAAATTTAAAAAAAAAAAATCTATATAAAAAATTCCAAAAGGGAATTAGAAATTGAAAAAATCTTGACCTTTTTGATTAGTTTGTTAGTTCTTCAAAATTACTTCAATGATTGATTGATTCTTATATATCGATCTAGCAGGATATAGCTTAGTCTGTTCTTCAACCCAAAGAAGTGGGCAATAGAGGGCGCTGCTGTGTTGCTACTGAAATGATCGCAAATATATATGTAATTGTTTCGGTTTGTGTCCTAATTGGCTTAACAGTTTCTGATATTTGACAGATATTGGCTTAAACAAAATTTGCCCTTTAACCAAATTGCAAGATAACCCATTGTGGAATAATAATATTATGCCATCCAATGTCCACATGAGCGACATCAAAGCATTGTTATTTATCTAAGGATATAATGTGTGTGAGTGTGAGTGTGTGTGTGTGTGTGTGTGTGTGTGTGTTGGCGCCAGCGGAATGTCAAAATAAAAAGTGTTTCAAGCGCAATCAATTGAAATTAATTTGCATAAAGGAATGTCCGCACACGCACAACCACTCAGCCCACCAAACCACCCATCCACTCACCCACTAGAGTCACGACCAGTACCAGAACCACCAGCCAAGAGCAGAGAGAAGATGAAGCAGATATTGGCATCCAGTTTGATGGGGAGGGGGAGGAGGAGATATGGGGAGTTATGGGGGAAAGAGGCCTTGGCCTTTGTTGCTTGATTTGCGGCCGCCTTTGTTGCTGCTGTTCTTACAATTAGATTTTAATTTGTGCATAATGTGAACAATGAATGAGGAATGGGAATACAGCCCAAAACGTCCCTCAGTGACAAAACGATTGACCCCCCCCCCCACTCAGTCTGTCTTCCTGATGTATGTATATTTTTAACTTGAACAGAATTCGAGTGAAAATTGCCTTGCTTGGGAATGGGCAATCAGTTCAGTTCAGAGCACGCGTTCAGCATTTGACCGTCAACATGAGAATAAGAGAAAGAGAATGAGATAGAAAAAGAGAGAGAGAGAGAGAGATGAGGATACACACACACACATGACCCGTGGGGCATTTTCCACTCACAGCGGAAAAGTCTATACTCTGTTGGCACAGCTGAATTTACGGGTTCCAAATTAATTAAGCGGAAGTAAGCAAATACGTTTAATTTGATTGTTTTAGACAGTTTTTGGAATGTGTGTGTTTTTTTTTCTTTTAAGTCAAGGGTGAGACGACATTCCAATTACATACATGAATATATACATATATACATACATATATCCAAACCACTCAAGCAAACTCACAACCCATCAACAAGTATATTTAATTTTTCATTAATACAAGAATTAATTTCAATTTGAAATCAATATTTGATATTATTTATTGAAAATTTGCTCACTTTCTCCTAATACATATTTTAGAAAAGCTAATATACATGAGGCTAATAAATTATTTGGCATGAAAGTTAGCGATTGTTTTTCATTGCTAATTATTCACACTTTTAAATCAAGTTAATATAATAAATGGAAATGGGTATATTTTCATGGAACTGGTAAGAAATTTTGTAATTTAAACTGTTTTAGAAGTTGGGCAAATAGCCAAGATAACTTTAATTGCTTAGTTCTTAAAGAATTTCTTCAAATATGTTTACAATCGTTTGATATTGCAGTCAATTAATTGGATATACATATTTCCGTTGAGGGTAATTTTTTTTTTTTATTTTTGGGGTTTAGCCATGACAGAGCGTTAATTGCATATGAGAGTAAATTTAAATCAAAAGCATCTACCTCTTCCTGGTTTAATTAATGAGAGTGACTTGTGTATTTCATCCAAAGCCGTATTCCTTTTTAGGGGGTGGGGGGGGAATTCAACAAATCATTGTTAACATTTGGCCAGGCATACATATTCCATATCCATATGCTCCGACATTTAAATGTCTTTAGCTCACTGCCCTTTGGACATTGGTTTATGTATTTATATATATGTATATATATGTTGCCATTTTATTATACAAATGACAGACTGTCTCGATGGCATGAAATTGCGAAACAAACAAGACTAAAACAAAAGCAAATCACGCAAGCAATCGTCATGTTGAACCAATAATTGAAAAGTCTATCCATACCATCGATAGAATTCTATGACAATCATCAATCATTTAGGTGTGTTGCCGTTGCTGTTGCGTGATGTGCTTTTCTTTCAGTCATATCAACGAGGTGGGGCATTACCACTCACACACACACATACATACACACCCATAAAGAAACATTCATAATTACCATCACACTTCACCCTCAGAGCTACAGGACATGGGTCAGGACAAACTAAGTGACATGTATATACAAAAATCGGAAACTTTTAACTATAATAATTATAGATGAAATTTTGGATCATTTATTGCTGATTTGTAGATTGATATAATTTTGAAAAAATTTGCTTAAACTTATGCAACAAAAGTTTTCTGTGCTGCGCCTAAAAGATGCAACAGAATTTTAGCCATAAAAATGTTGCAGCAACATGTTTATATGGAAAACACCATTTATATCCTTGTTGCAGTTTAAGTAAAATATTCGGTTAAAGTTTAAAAACTTTGCTTAAATTCGACAACTTATTAAATCAGTTTGTTTAGATTTACTTAGTTATATCCCTAGATTTTTATATGTTTGATTAATTTGAGTTCATTATATTAATGTATAATTTATTTATTCGATTTAATTTTTTTGTTCTTTAATTTGCAATGCCATTTATTTGTTTTTTACTGATTTTTTTGTTGTTGTCGTTTTTGCCTGGGTTTATGTGTGTGTGTGTGCGTGTTTTATGATGCTCTCGACTTTCTGGCTTCTAATTGAAAAGAGGTTGAACAAATAAACACAAATTGTAATAAAAGTTTATATGCAATAAATATTTTTTTGGATACAAGTGAGCGCTTTTTGCTTTTGAATTTTTTATTTGAAAAATAAAATTGAAAATTCAATTTCGCAATCATTTTGGCAGAGTGGAAGTGTGGCACCCTAGCAGACGATGAGCTCAGTTACCTCTTCACACTCCCCTCCATCCAATTGCCCTCACTACCATCCATTGTCGAATATAGTAAAAAACCAGAATCCATAACCAGAACTTCCATCCCCCGACCCAAACGCTCTCTCTCTCTCTCTCTCTCTCAAAGAGACGGCTGCGGCAAGGGCAAGGGCAAGCTGGGCTGGCATTGGAGATTAAAAACGACAATCTTCTGACGACAGAGAGCAGAGGAGGCAACAGTCAAGACTGCAATGAAGAGACCCCTGGAGCAGGAGTCGAACAGAAAACAGAAGTTGGAGTTGGCTTCATTAGGTGGAAAATGGGACATGGATGGGGCGGTGGGAGCTAGACCGAATCCGAACCCGAGAGCACTTACACTTTGGAAAATGTTTCTTCGTATGGAAAGTCGATAGTAATTGCAGGGACTCGAAAGTTTGCCCTGTTGGATTTCAAATTTTTTGACGGGGTGATATAGCCCTCATAACCAGCCTGCCCTGCCTTATTGGACATTCTCGTAATAATTAAAATACGAAAAGCCAAAACAGCAAAAAAAAAAAAAAAAAATTAAATAAAATAAGCACACACAAAAGTCTGGCGAAAAAAAAGGACTGTCCCGGGACTTAAAGACAAACCCTTTTAAAGAGTTGCCATTTGTCGAATGGACCTCCACCCCCCTCCCCCGGACCCATTCGAAAATAAGTATCATGTTAGGTTTTTAAGGTTGGGAATTATTAATTAACCCGTTGTTAGCCCACAGCGGCCTCATTTGTTCTACCGTGTTTTGAGTTGTTCAGTTATTTTTTTTTTTTTTCTATTATGTTCTTCTTTGTGTTTTTTTTTTTTTCATTGTTTCTTAAATTATGCACCTATTAATGTTTAAAATGCAAATGCCGGGACCTGGCATATCCGTACTAAATACTATATATAAGCCCATCTACCTACCTGGGCTAGTCTACCCCCCTTGGAATACGGCCAAAGCCATAAAGTTTTATGTGAATAATGCAAACCGTTGTCAAGGAATTATGGTCGAGTTAAAAACGCTAACCGAGGGTCACTTCTATGCTATATACATTATATGTATATACTAACGCCCCGCCCTGCTGCCTACGCCGCTTTGCTCATTCTGCTTTGTTGTTTTTATTGCTATTTGTATTACATGGCCAGCAATGGGACTGAGAAAATATCAGTTAGAAAAGGATCTAAAATGTGGTGATGGCAATGGAGATGAATGCAAAGCTCTTCATCAAGGTGGTAAAAATTGGTAACGAAAAAACT
Source organism: Drosophila insularis (assembly GCA_018903935.1). Classification (NCBI taxonomy): domain Eukaryota; kingdom Metazoa; phylum Arthropoda; class Insecta; order Diptera; family Drosophilidae; genus Drosophila; species Drosophila insularis. The sequence goes on along the minus strand of JAEIFP010002303.1, from coordinate 11,101,302 downwards.
TTACAGAAGCAAGTTTTTTCCTCTTTCTCTGCTTCTCTCTCTTTTAGCTGAGTTTTTTTGTTTCAACTTTTCGTAAACTAATTAAAATGAGCAAAGAAATGGATAATAAAAAAAGAAGAAAGCGAACTATACTTTTGATGAAAATTTTAAAATATATTTTTTAACACTTAATGTTAACAGTTAAAGCCTTTATTTTTCTACATTTGACCCTTTGGGGTAGACAATTTTGTAAGTTTAAAATTTAGTTGCGATTTGCTTCAGGGAAATTGAGAGTTAATCAATCAATGGAAACTAAAATAACCGTTTGATAAAAAAGTATTTTCAGGGTATTTACAGTTAATTAGTAAACACCAAACGAGGAGGACAAGAAAAAAGTTATCTAAGAATATTTTAAGCAAATTTTAGAAACTTTTCAGAACGCATTTCAACTTGGGGTCTTCATTTCTCTCAATTCGGTTCTGCTTATATTCCAAAATGCAGCTTCCTTGATTGATATATTAATATGGTATTGGAAACTTCTACCCTTCTCAGTCTATAGCTAAGTTTCCCATCGATAAATGGCAAAAACAAGTTGATAAAGGGGATGGAATGTATGTATCTCCAAGGAAAATGCAAACTATAGACCGGTTATGTATGTTATGTGCAAGTGATAAATATGTTCGGAGACTTGGCCATATAACTGGAGATAATTTGACAAATATCTTGGCTCATTATTCAACTGTCCAGCTTTCCCCTTTTCCACACACACACACCACACCCAGATACATGCTTGTTAGAAGGATAAAGTGATAGAGTTTGAGGGGGTCAGATGTTTGTTGTTTTTTTCCCTTTTGGATGGGTTGTTGTTTTTGCTCTTGTTAGGCTGTTGGTTTTTGCTACTTCCTGGCAGTTAATCGTCCTCAATTGCCTACCAAAAAGTAACTTATACACGCTTTTCACGCACAAAAGACGCCGACAGGGCAGCTCATTGGCCAACCCACACACAAACACACACACACACACACACAGCAATATTTGTCTTTGACCCTATTATTTACTAAATTACCTTTTTCCTTTTGGCCAAAAAAGAAAACCTCCCACCCTCCCTCATTCCTCGACACTCAAGTCAAACATTCAAACTCTGAATAGAGAATCAGAAGCTATATGAGAATGGGGCACGATGGTGAAGTAAAACGCTCTTAAGATACTCGTCAGCATCTGCAGGTGAATTTATTTCTTTTGCTCGGGTTAATCCACTACAAAAACAACTGAACTGAACCACAAAACCTGAACTAAGCCACTGCCACTGACTTGGCCCAATCTCCCCACCATTCACCCCGTCCTCTCTGATGCCCATCAAAGAAAATAGCTCCTCGCAACTTACCTAAATTTTGCGGAAAAGTGAAAGAGAGATAGAGATGGAGAAGGAGTGTGTGGGCGGGGGGAGGCAGGCAGGCCAAGTGAGCAGCCCCGAGGACGACGAGTTAAACGTGTGTGTACAAAGTGATTATCATTTCTTTAAGTGATTTCAACATTACCTTAAGGTATTTCCCCTTAATTGAAAACGTTTCGTTAAATGGCTGAGCTGATGCTGCCTAGTGCTTTTTGCCATTCGGGGCGACTCTCGGTTGCTTTTGTGGTTGAATGCTTCAACTCTGAAGTTTACTTTTCCCATCTGTGGGCATGAGTATCTGTATGCTGTATGAGTATGTGATTAACTCTATAGAACATTCATTGTGTAAATAAGCTAGCAATGTGAATAACTATATACACGAACTGTCTCTATCTCTCTCTCTCTCTCTCTGTGTGTGGGGTGCGCGTCTTAGTGTCTCTTATGGGGTTTACCTTATTTCGTAAAACCCAAAAACTAATATCTTAAATATTCTAATACTGATTTCAAACTATATCTGATTAAGCCAAGATTTAAATTAAGATAACTAAAAGGCAATTTTTTTTTTCCTGATGCGAAATAGTGTTGAAACTATTGAAACTACTGAATTTATTTGTAGTGCAGAGCCAAAAAGGTAATACTTATAGGAGGAATTGTATCTGCTAGATTTATATGGCTTAAACAGAATAATCAGTTGAGATACAGTCGACACCAAATGGCATAATTTATTATGATCGAGATGTCTTTATAATGAGGATAGAGAATAATGCCTAAAGCAAACCCGACTAAACTCAAAGGAGAAAAATTTTCTTAAGGAAATGCACGTGCTGATCTTGTCTTATTTAAAATCATTTGATTAGTGGAGAAAAATAAATAAGCAGGGACCGTAATTATTATAAGTCATATAAAAAACTTATGTGATAATAATTACATTTAAATTAAAAAAAAAAAAAAAAAATTAAATTAAAAATAAATATTAAAAATAATTTTTATTTTTTTCGCTTAAAATAAAACTCATTTCTGTGTTGAAAATTTTCCAAATATTTTTACACATCCTTGAAAAGGGATTCATGATCCACCCCTCTATATAACTTTTTTTTTTCCTATTAGTATTAATCCCAATATTATCACCGTTTAAATTTTTAATACCTTTTTCAATAACTAAAGCTGATTATTTTTATTATTTCCGCTCAAAATAAAACAGACTTTTAAAAATCGGCTTCTGTGTCAGATATTTTCAAAAAAGATTTTTATCGATAATTTTTAATTTTTCTTGAAGAATATTTAAAAAATTTAAATCCTTCCAAACATGCATTATATAATATCGAATTAAATATATTGGTTTAATCCATTCTTTTCTTATTCCTCTATAAGTATCTGATTCTTTTATTAAAAAAAAAAGAAAAAATATTCATTATTTACGGTCCCTGCTAATAAGGCCTCCTTTTAGAAACTTAGAAGTTTTTGAAGCTCAATTAGTATTCTGAAACTGATATTCTATTATGGAAAAATATTCTCACATTGAGTTAGAATCAGCAAGCTTCCATTTATCGATCGAAGAACCTCAGAAAATATTCTCACATTATATTATTACTCAGAAAGAAACCTGAGGTGATCAAGAGCCAAGAATCTAGCAATCTAAAAAGCAAAGAAAAAGTGGTACATAGAAAGCTTTCCAGTACTAGGAAACGAGCATCGAGATAAAGAAGGCAGACAATTCATTATGTCATTATGACATTACTTACAAACAAATCTATATACTATTTTCGGTTACAATTGCATCAGCGATTGTATTATTTAAAGTTTTGCAAAAGAACAACAAAACAAAAATAAACCAGAACTATGGAAAATGGCTTTAATTCGGAAATATTTTGCTATTTGCAACGCAGCACAAAAACTTTGACTTTAATTGGTGGAAATGCGAGAATGGTTAAGCAATTCGATATCTGCGATAGTTGTCTGCACAAATAAATTCAGCCCTCGATGCGGTTTTCACCTCGGGCCTTGTTTTTTGGACAGAATGAACGGTCAAGGATGCGTGATGCATACAACGATGCCCGAGTGATGATTGAAAGGGTTGAAGCCATCAACTGGGCATAGACTCCATACATACATGTGTACATTTATTTATCCATAGTTGAGTATACATCGTCTTGGGCTATTGATTTTTCTCAGCATGAACTTCTGAAACTGAATTTCGACAATGTGCAATAAGTTTTAATGAAAAAAGTAAACCCAAATTGTAGTTGAAGTCAAATAATAAATGTAATATTTTTGTTTTTAATGCCAAGATTCTGTGGCTTTTAGCAATGGCGGGGTAAGAAACAAAAAAAAAAAAAAAATTTAATGGCAGGGAAACGTAAACGCAGGAATGGTAAAAGAAAAAAAAAAAAAAACGTGTTCTTTGATGCATCATTCTCCACCCACCTAACGAAATGGTAAGGAGAATGCGGAGGATGGGGGAGATGGGTGCGTTGGACATTAAGTAGTAGAATGTTGTCTTTATAACACTGTGAACACAAACAATGAAAAGGTCACAGCATGCCTTCAAGCAACAAAACAACAAGAACAACACGACGACGACGACGACGATGACGAGGACACACCCCGAGCAACAATTTTTCAATAAATTAGGTTTCTTTACAGATTCCGCGTCGTTTGCCCCACACCTTGGACTTTTATACTTTGCCAGCTGAACGGAGACCGCGAACAGAACCAGACCGAAACCAAGACCAGCAGGATCTGGGTGCAGGACTAAAGTAAAAATTTCACCCCATATTTATTTTGGCTTGATTTTTTTTTTTTCCTTTCCTTCTCTCTTGTTGGCATTTTGTTTTCTTTTCTTTTTAGGCAAATGCGTGAGGCAAAACTTTTCGTCCGGCGGCCGCGAGCATAAAAATATGCTTTCGGGCTTGGGCAGTAGTCGCTGATTTATGTTCTTTTTAATGTGGCTAAAGTAAATGTCATTTAATTACACCCGATTTAATGGAATTTTACGCATTATCGGTGAAAAAGAGCAAGCGGAGGAAGAAACCCAAAGCAGAAAAAAAAACACTTTCTTCTTAGATTTTTTTTTTGTTTTTGTTTGTTTGGCCTGTGGCATTTTAACAAGTCAACTGCGGCCACAACCCCAAGAGATGGGGACACTCTTCACTCTGCAGTCCAAGAGAGAAAGTTATTCAAGTCAGAGGGAAAAGTTTAGTACAAAGTAAACAGAAAAGCATTCAATAGACAGACAGAGAGAGACAGAGAGAGAGAGAGAGCGAGATGCTGTATGTGATATAAACGCACTTCAAAAGAAATGCTTGGCATTGCTTAAAAGAAAATATTTTGGTATCCAAAGTGGTTAGTACATTTCGTTTGCTATTCCCATGGACAGCATCTGGAATTGGATTTTGGCTGCAATTGTAACTGAAATGAAATATATAAGTAAAATCTTTAACAAAAAAGTGAATATTTAATTGGATTTTGTATATCTTTTAAGTAAACGAATGTTGATAAATGCAAATGCCTTACATCTAAATTAGATTAAGTTATTCATATGGAAATTGTAGCATACTTTTTTGGATATTGCCCAAGGTTAACTATTTTTCGAGACATCAAGTTCATTCATTTGTTAATTGTAGCATACTTTTTTGGGCAACCGCCTTAAGGTAATTAATTTGGACGGTACTTCAACTTAAGTTAGCCAAAAAAAATTATACATCTGAAAAACTTTACTTAAGGCCAAAATTTCGGTTTCTATCTGTTCGCTGATAGCTTGATGTCCATTTATTTTGTAGCATACTTTTTTCCACATAATGTAAAGAATTACCAATTTTTACGAAATTGTTTTGGAAGGAATTTCATCTATAACAACGCGAAACATTTTTTAAAGGGAAATCTCTAGACACATTTAGTTAGTTTAATTAAGACAATCTCACCAAATTTCACAAAAAGATTCCTAAAAAAAACGTGGTAATAAATGTGGACCAAATAAATTTTTTAGATTCTTCAGTGACCTCAGCTTTCAGAAAACAAATTTTCTATAGACTGCTTATCATTCTTTGTTGGCTAATATTTAAAATTTAAAACTATAGTTTATATAGTTAAATGAGATATATCTTAGAGTTGGTGTAAATTACTTTTCCAACATTTAATAAATTCCCTTTACATCTATTAGAAGACGAAAGTTCGCTTCTCATTTGATTTTTACTTAGCAAAGTCTCGTCGAGATTTTATATGCAAAAATCATAAAGATTAACATAAAATATTATTATTATTATGTATAATAAAAAATGCCAGCTGGCATAATGCCTGTTTGCAGATCACTTTCAATTTATTATGTTTAAGTGTTTCACTGGCTACTTGTGACCTGGTTGTGGGTCAGGTAATTATAGGTAAACTTACGTAAATCTTTTAAAAAGCAAAAGAAAAAAAAAAAAAATAAGCACTCAGAGGGGGAGCGAAAAGAAAAAAAAACAAAGAATGGTAAACAAAATCCAAAGAATGTAAGCCAAAAAAGATGGAAATATTTCACAGCACATGGCCTGGTCACATCTGTCTCAAACGGAAGCCAAAATTACATCGGTTAAGAGACGAACGATGAGGGGATGGTAGAAGGGGGAAGTGACGGGGTGAATTGCATATTTCAACGAGCAATATTTTGCTTCTTGGCCAGCGCAACTGAGCGGAAATGGTAAGTGGATGGGTGGGTGGTTGGAGCTGATGGTGACTGTGTTGGATAGATGGATGGCCGGGCAGACTCTACTGGGCTGGGCTGGGTAAGTGGGCGATTGGATGAGAGGGGTGAGCGGGTGTGGTTGCCCTAAACAGCATTAAAATGCCTTGTCCCAAGCTGTTAGAAGAAGGTAATTGCTATAAAATTGCTTTGTAATTGCTTACTAGAAACAAATAGCCGTCACATTAATAAAAACAAAAAAGTAAAAATGTGGTGTTTTTAAAGTAAAGCATGCGGCCGTCACCCCCGCAAAATGTGCCCCGCCATCCCCTTGCCCATCACGATATTGGATGATGTGGGTCTAACACTCACCAAGTCAGAAATTGGAGTTTTTTTTTTTGTTTTTTTGGCATCGTGCAAGCGTGCCGATTTTGGTACCCTCCTTTTTTGGTACCGAACCGCTTTATTTAATTAGACGCTCACAAACCAATTAATCAATTTACGCCCTCCTCCATCCTCACCCTTATCCTGTGTCCCTGACTCTGGCCATGGCCCGGGCACTTGTCTTGGGCATTGTCAATGTCAAATTATGTACACTTTTATGTTAAAATAAAGTAATGCCTTGGCAGGCATCTCACCAACGCTCTGACACGCCAGCAACAACAAATGTAATGAAGAGCAACTTTTGCATAATATACCAACACAAGAGAGGAAAGAAAGAAAGAAAGAAAAAAAAAAAACACAAACGCAAATAGAATCCTGTTAAGACCATTTATCACTCGACAATTTGTAGCGAGCCCAATTTTGTTTTTGCCGTTGACGTGAAATTATTTACAGAGGACTGATTTCACCCTCTTGAATTGTAAACCGCATTTGCCTAATGCCCCTTGCTACGTGTTAAACTGCAACAAAAGCTAAGCAAAAACAAAAAAAAAAAAGAAAAACTTAAGAAAATATTTAAATAGGTCTCTTGAAATTTGATTTTTTTAAATATCTGCCAGATTAGTTCATAATTAGAGTTAAATTGCTGCTAATCCATTGACATGGCTTAATTAAACGCAACTTAATTGCATATTAGACGAACTGATAGTTCTTATCATAGCTCGCAAATAACTGTTGAAAGATTTTTCAATTTCGTTTGATCTGCTCATTTCCTGACTTTTTTCACCTAAATAAAAATTTAATTTGAGTATGTGTATATAAAGTTTCCTTAGTTCTATGCGTCACCTGACTATGTGAATTTGCGAAGAGAGCAACACCAATTAAATGTGCAGGCACTTATAACTAATTTAAGGCAATCGCTTTGAAAATAAGGCAATTATTTATAAAACTCCTTGTTTCCGACCGATCGTATATATAGTCACTCAATCTTGAATTTGACACTGCCTTCAATAGGTATATTAAAACATACAAGTATTAAATGTCATGACAATAGCTCAGAAAAAGTAGGGGAAAAAATGTCAACAATTATTTGGCAGCTTTGGATTTACTAAACTAACTGACTAACCTATCCCAAAGCCTAGTTCATTGGCTTTTAGACGAATTAAAAAAGTTCTGACATAAACTTTTAACAGGAATGTGTGAAAGTTAATTAAATTAAAAAATGTTCCTTAATGTTTTAAAAAACAACTAATAAATCATTTTTTTTAGATCTATTGATCTTTGTTTTTTATTTGTTTCCTACAGTTTTTCTTTTTACTACGACGATTACTTTTGCCTATCGTCCATGACTATCGAGAGAGACAGTGTCATCACTAGCATTCGATAAGAGATTGCAGCAAACCTTATCAGAATTAATAGAAAATCTACTTTTAAAAATTTTAAAAGGAAAGTTTTAATTAATTATAATTTCTTTATTTTAAAATTTTAGGAAGAAATTAGAATCAAGTTACTGATAAGCACAATAATTTTTAGATATTTCAAAGTTTTTTATTGAATTTTTTGAAAACATGCAAACTAAGTATCTCGGTACTTGTGATTAAAAAAGCTAAAATAATTTTTCGTTTTCGAAATGAACAAGTAGTTAGCACTTGGAGATAAGTAAGTTCGAAACGGAAAGAGTTCATTGAATTAGTAGATTATGGGTCGAATTTTTCACTCATTATTTAAAATCTAATCTGTTTGCTTATCGCTTCTTTGGGTATTAATTTTTTCACTTAAATTTCAATGTTTTTCCATTCGTACGACATTTTTGGGCATCCCTAATGTGATGTCTTTTAGATTGTCGATTAAGGAAATATTCATAAACATAATGGAAATATGTACGAGTAAGTGTGTCAAATGGGAATATTTTGCCATCTGCCTGGTGTATTTTGTCCTTGGTTTGTCTATCATTCTCCCCACATTCCTAATTCATTGTATAGGCAGTTATATTCACCTTACTAGATAACTGGCCATTTGTGTGCAATAATACAATGTATATTACACACACTCAAACAACACCTATACACATACATGTATAAAACAATAATAAAATATGCAACACAAGTGTAAATGAAATGTTTAAGCTGAGCACAATGTGGCCCTAAAATGAGAATTTGCATATTAAAAATTTAGCACATGCACTTATCTCTCTCTCTCTCTCTCTCTCTCACTCTCTCCAGTTACCCCAATTCACTTCCCTTTAGGCCGACTCTCGACTCTTGTACCGGCAATAAACGCGTGTAGTCAATGCTAATGTGGCCATTACCATTGTGCGAAATTCATGATCTGATGCAAATCCACAATCCACATGCCGCGCACACATCCGGCCAATAAAATTCGCAACTTTTGGTGACAAGCCAACACCGCATGTGCCAGCCAAGGGAAAGCATGAAGGACGAATGGAACAAGGGAAGAAAGGAAGAAAGGAAGGCAGGAAGGCAGGAAGTGAATGCCATTGGCAGTGTTCTGTGAAGGTGTCATAAAAATCCTATTATGCACATTACAATATCAAAAGAGAACCGAGTCTCGCAATGTTCCATGGAATCCCCATGAGGAAATGTGTCTAACACAAGGGGGGGAGCCAAGAGCAGGACCAAAACCAGAAGCAGAACCATAACCATAACACTTGGCATGAGGTCGCTGTTATTTTGTATCCATCACATCCCTCTGACCTGGCCCAGCAGCAGCATCTTCTGACAGATATGCCCTAATAAAATGAAGCAACCAGAAGATTTTTAATAAATTTGCAAGCAAATCAACCACTGCCAAAAAAAAAAAAGAAGAAAAGTAAAACGAGGAAACGGGGAAACGGAAAAAAGAAAAAAGCCAAAGGTGTCCTGGATGGCTCTACCACAAAAGTCAGAGTCAGAGACAGCATCAGCAACAACACCCAAAGCGACATAAATTATGACAAAATATGAACCATTCGGTGAGACGTTGGCCACCACCGAGGCAAGGTTTTGACTTGAGCCTGTTTCTTCCTTCCTGGCTGGCGGAGGGTGCGTATTTTATTATTTGGGTGGCGACGCTGTTCCTGTTGCTGTTGCTGCCACAGTGGCAAAGTGGCAAAACATAAAAGCGAACAGCAAGAAGCGCATAATAAGCAAATTATAGAACGTTTAGAAAGGACAAAACCCATGGCCATGGCCCAAGAATCTACAGCATTAGCTATATAAATACATACATACAAACATAGACGGAAAAACGACGCTTTCCATCATTATGGAAAACACAAACAGTAACAGGAAGCCCGTTTTGCCGGTGGCACAAGGGGTGAGAGGAAATGCAAATTTACATTTATTTAAGCAGACACAACAGAGAATAGGGCAAGATCTGGGACCAGTACCATGAAAATGGGCAAAAGGAAAAGCGGATGGCATTCAATAAATTGTTTCTATTAGAGCAATGAAGCGATGATAAAAACGAAACAAAATATTTGATAGCTTCAAGCCAATTTACAAACTGACTCCAACTCAAAAATGTAATGTTATTAACTGAATTAAAGTAGACAATTGAAAATTATCAAAGGTTATCAAAGAATTGCAATTCTGTCGCTCTAAGCTTAAGCAATAGAGATGAATATTTATCGATAAGCATTTCGATAAGAAATGTCAAAGGAAAACAATGTTTACAATATTGATTACCTGTAACATAATGGACATATAAATCGATATAAACAGTTGTCTCAATTAATTATAAATTTTGGTCACTCTTTCAATTTGATTTGCAAACACTTTAAGTGCTTAACACTTTAATCTTGCCACCAAAAATTTGTATGAATAACTTTCTTGCAAAGAGATTTATAACAATAAATTAACTGAAATTGCTCAGTTAGAACGATTTTTAGCAGAAGTGACCATATAATAACCATAACATACCAAATAACTAAGTATAAATTGCTAGAATTTGTAAGCAAAACGTGCCCCACATGAAATGTAAATGTGTTTGGCCATTGAAATATTTCAAGAGTTCGATGAATAATTCAAATTTCAAATTTGAATACCCTTTAAAAAATGATTTCTGCTTGAGACAAGACTCAAGATAGATACCCAATTGGCAAAGATTCCAGCGTATCACCAAATCGTATACATTTGTTTGAAAAACAAAAATTATTATTCTCATGGAATAATATAAATTCATAAAGTCAAATTGATCAGGCGGCAAACTATAATAAATTGAAAAAGAATCCCTTAAAAATGGCATAAAATTTTTTTTTATTTGCCACAAACCCACACCTCAAGGATCCCTAGAAAGAACATTTTTGAGTGGGCTGATGAGAGTGTTCCTTCTTTATTTTATTTTATTTTTTTTTTTTTTTGTCCTTGTACTTTGGGTTTCTCCTTTTTATTTTTGTGGTTGTTGTTTCCAATATCCCATAATGCGAGTCATTCGCATGTGCTAGGAATACTAAGCATGAATTTTTTTTTCTTTTTTTCTTTTTTTTTTTTTTGTATGCCAGTGATTGCGATTTGCCGATACCAAGATGCAAGATTTATATATACCACAGAGCGACCCAACACCTCCCGCACCCACTTATGGGTCGAGTGACCAGTCGGCGTGTGTGTGTGTGTGTGCGTTTGTGTGGTGGAGAGGGGAGTCCCTGGGGTGTCGTAATTTTTGAGATATGAATGTAAAACAATTTTTTCTTTCTTTTATTTTTGAAACTGTCGAACTGTATGCATCAGTTGAAATAAATGCTTTACTTTCTAATTTGTTACTCTCTCGATACTTAAATTTCAAACCCAAAAATAAAAATAAAAAAAATTTAAAAATTACAATCGTTTAGTCAATTTTCCAATATAATTTTAATGCAGTTTTTTCATCTATATATCTATCCATCTATCTATATACCACATTGCCATGAATCAAATGAAAAGCAATTACAAGCAACGAAAAAAAGAGTACTGAAATTCCTCAACAGTCACGTGACCCCGAAAAAATCACAATAAATCCGTTAAAACGTCCAAACGAAAACAAGAAGAAAAAAAAAAAAATTACTTGCCCGGTTAGTATAAAATTTCAATAAAACGTAAAAAAACAAAAACAAAAAAAAAACATCACAACGGGCGGCCCGCGTTTATTTCACTAGCGGATGCCGGTGCAAATGTTCGAATGAGAAAATGAAAGAGTCGAAAAAGCACCCCAAACCCAAATAGCCCAAAAACCCAAACCCAACCAAGACCCAAGTCAACGGGGATTGGAAAGAGGAGAAACCTGGCGCCTGGACTGGCACATTATTAACTTGTCATACAAAGATAAAAATTTATCAGCCCAGATGCGTGTGCCGTGTTACTGGCGCTCTGCGTGAGATCAACATGAGCCAGCAGCAGTGACGACAGGACGATGCCCCCACCTCACCCCGCACCGCCGATTAACCAACTTGGGAAAAACTCTCAAAGTTTGTCTTCACATAGCACATAGTCCTGGCGAGGACCACCGCTTGGCCCGTCGACCGTTGAAAAGATGAAAAATTACTATAAAACGTTTTGTGGCATTTTAATGTCCACAAAATTCGCTTTGGCTCCTTTATGAAAAATTCAAAAGAAAAACAAAAGCCAATGGAATGACAGAGGTATATGTATATGTATGTATGTGTGTGTGTGTGTGTGAGTGAGGGGAGGATGTAAGGAAGGGAGAAATACTGGACGAAACCGGGACGAAATTTGTTTTTATGACTAAATTTGTATGCACTAAGACTTTGACATGCGTTTGCTAGATCAAATGGATTGAAAACATCTCAAGATTATCAATGTCAAGCGAACCCTCCAGCTTGAGCTTCATCTACTTTGTCGCCTTCTTCTTCTCATTATGAATTTAAAAAGATTTAAATAAATGATATTGAAAAATATAAGAATCTTTTGATTGGTGGCATAGTCAGGATATTCTTTAGAGGGAATACAAAACTCTGTATTAAAGCCAGGCTAGACCAAAAGGTATAACAGTTATAGTAAATATTCAGAAACAGGGTCAGACGCCATACATATTGGTAGTATAAAGCTAAAGCATTTCTTCTGATCCGTCAGTTGTCAGCCATTAAGGACTTTGTCTTTAATGTAGAAATGTCTAACCTTTATTCAAATTCAATCAAATATAACTTTTGCTTCAAAATATCTTTAAGAACTGGTGTTGAGGCATTCAAAGGCACCAAAGAACTATCGGTTCTTAGAACCAGTACTAAGGTAGTATAAAAAGGATTAACGATTGCTAATTTAAACGTGTTACTAAATTGAATTGTCCTATAAACTATTCAAGTAAAGGAAATACTATATACACACAATAGATCTACGAAAACTTTTTAAAATATTACTAAAGCAGAAAAAATATGAATTTTAAGCCAATCTAAATATAATTTTTGGTATTTTAAAGCAAATTAGAATATTAATGTGAAAGCATGAATCGAAATCGTTAAGAAAGATTCCCAAAGATGTTTTAATTTTTTTTTTGTTTTTGTTAATTTTTAAACATTAATTTTTGATCAATCTTCCAATTTATGGCAGTATGTACACGATTTCAAAATGTTATTTGTATTTTAATTCAATTGGAATTTTGTATATTTTTATATTTAAAATGGTTTTTCTTCAAACGCTTTGATATTTGGAAAAATTAATTTCAAAATCATGCTCATCATGATTTTTTTTTGCGTAAATTGACAAAAAAAAAATCTAAATTCTGGGTTTTGAGTTTTTTAGAATTTTTGAAATAAAGTTTTTGTCTATTTTTTCTCTTTTGTCTTACTGCTAATAAGTGCAAAGGATGCCACTTCGAAGTTAAAAACAGGGTTGCTATTGAGTGGTAAGGTTCCATGTTGCCACATTTCATAGCAAAAGAGTTGCCTGAAATGAAAATGGAAAATCCGTAAAATACCATTGTTCAAAGCTCAATGGCAACCAAAATGCAGTTAGCCCAAAACAATTCACACAATGCAAAAAGGGTTCGAAATAGAATCTCCGTTTTGTTCGTCCATGAATCAGTGAATGAATGAGTAGATGACTAGTGAATCGGTTTCAAATAATGGCTCGTTGATTTTTATGGCCTGTGCAATTAAAATTGGCCTGCCATGTGCCCTTTCCATTCCTTTGTATTATACTACTCTTCTACTGTCCACTTTTTTGCCTAGTTTGGGGCTCATTTGTATGGGCAACATGGCACATGGCACTTGGCCACGGGGCAATTGAAGACAAAAATCAGGCATTATTCATTAGTTAGCCTGCCACTAGCATTCAATAGATGCCACAGTTCTTCCTCTCTCTTCTCCACTCCAACCAGGCAAAATAAAATAATTTTGTAGACAAACAAACTTTCTGGGTGTGGATAAAGAAAAGAAAGAGCATTTAAAGAGCTCACTGCGACGCCTGATACATTTTGATCGAACTCATTGGTAAAGGGATGTGGAATATAGTGAACCTGGATTGTAGTATATACTTACTTATATAGTAGTTGTTTGGCCGTTTGCTTAATTGACACCCACATAAGTTTTATCTGTGGGAAAACTAATTTCCTTGGCCTACTGTCTTTCACCATTGAGTTGGTTAGAAGAGCGGGAGAAAGTGTGGATGAGTGTTGTGTTAAAAGTGTGTGTGTGTGTGTGTGTTCGTCGGGTATTGGCTGATAAGCATTTCATGTCACATCCTTAAGGACCTCCACTTACAGTCCAGTAGTGCCACAGACATCAGAGTTCACATGGAACGTAACGTCTCTCTCTCTCTCTCTCTCTCCTTCTCCATCTCTGCTTTTACCCCCCTGTCATCGTTACTGTCACCGTCAGCAGCGCTTAAGATTGCCTTTCAACGTCCTTAATTGCTTTTTTTTCCTTTGGCTCTCTCTGAGTCTGTGTGTGTGTTGTGTGTGTGTATGTGTGAGTTGTTGCCATTCTTTTTGATGTGCCGAGAGTGAGAGACCGAGGCAAGCTTTTGTCATGGACATGTTGGACGTGTTTCATGGCAAACGCTTGGTCGGGTCCCATTTAAGCAGGAAGCGTTATTTCAATTTCCGCCTTTCCGTTTTCCTTTTTTCGCCAGCAACCCCTCCCCGACCCACCCCAACCGTCTCCACACTCCACTCCTTTAGTCAGACACGCCATTATTGTTTGACGTGTCAGTGTTAATGAGTCATTGTCCATTAAGTTTGCTCATTTCAAACGGGCAATTAAATTCGACTTTATTGCACTTCATCCAAAATCGAAATCTTTGAAAGAAACCCAAGAAATCGAACAAAATATTGTACCAATAGGTGAGAGGGTGGGGTGGAGACATGGAATAGGAGACGATGCGTGTTGGAATAATTGCCACTCCTTCATTATGCATCCATTCACTTGTCAAACGCAATGTCACATGTCAAATAGAGAGAAATATATATACATACATATACAACCGATATATTCACATATATGCTATATCCCTTGTGTAATACTTGGCCCATAAATCAGTTGCAACAACAAAAATATGAAACATGGCCATATAAATAATTAACAAACTTGACTCAAATGATAAATTTTTTTTCGCCAACAAAGACGAAAGAGATAAGTTCGTTTAATATTTATGACAAAACCAAGATACGCACTCTCGCACACATATGCATATGTATGGTATATGTTTATTTGAAATGCCCTTGGCACTTGACACTTGAAGTGGCCTAAGGGCATGTACAGGGCCAGAGACAGGGGATAGAGGGGCGAAACAGTAATCAGGGCCCGAGGGGTGAGCTCTCTGGCCCAATGTCAGTGATTTACGAGCTCCCCAATCATGTGGGACACAGGACGAACAACAACAAGATACACACTACTTGCACACACACACACACACACACACACCATCATAATTCGTCATTGCATTTGATTTTATTTCAGCGTTATTTATTTGAATTATTTATTTATCCTATTATTCGACCAAGCAATGAACTACCGAGGGTTTAGAGAAGGGGTGCTGTGGTCAGCACACACACACACACACACACACATACATGGCATCATGAATATTCCGTAATATTGGCAAACATATGTCGATATGCGTGTCCAGAACAGAAACAGGATCAGGGCCAATGCCAATCAATAATATGGAATGTATAAAGATTTATAGGTTTTGCATTTGCCCGACACACGCGCCACACACACACACACACACACACACACCCAAAAAAGACTCACCCCTCTACCCCATTTTTCCCTCCCCGCAAAAAGACACAGCACACGCAAGCAAGAATCGAAAGAAAAAAAGAAAGTTAAGTCAAGCAACTGACCATCAAAACAAATGGGACCGCTCTGGGAGTGAATCCAACTTGGTAATTACCAGACAAGGCCCAAACAATGTGAGTAATTTCCAAAAGCCCAACATGTGTGTGAGTGTGCCTCCCCTTCAGTATATCGAACATGGCATAGAAATTAACTTTAAAATAACATCATACTCTAAAAGTAAATTGAATGAATTCAATTCCATTAAATTACTCTATTACATTGTCTGATACTTTGATTCCACTCAAAATGCTTTCAAAGAATTTATCAAAATTGCATTTTAGAAATTGTTATAAGCAAACCATTTTAGATATGATGCAGGTGTGTTTCGACATTGCTTCTTCACAATCCTTAACCTTGAGAAGCATTACGGGAAATTGTATTTTTTAATTGAAATCTAATTACATATCTGAGACCCGAATTTATATTTTTTATTCACGCAGTAACTCAATAATTTAATTAAAAGAAATTGGTCGAGCTGAGGCAAATAGGTCGCTTTTTATACCCTTGCAAATCGGGTAACTTAGTTTTGTCAAGAACTGCATTTAAGAGTAATTTATTATTTAGGTGCCAAATGACCTATTTCTCCATATGATTTAAACTGGGAGCTAGTGGCGAGATTATATGCTAGTACATTTGATACTTATTTGATATCGATTTATCATTATGTTAACGAGATGAGGTGTCATTGGATTTAGTCTGTGAAAAACCCTCAAAAAATGGGTAAAGTAATGCATTATTACTTTATTTTATAATATTTATGTATTTTGAGTATATATTTGTTTACCGTGATGAGCAAATCAAATGCAAATGGTAAAATAAGTAATTTTTAATAATAACTACTTTTCTTTTGTGGGTAAAAGCTTACAAGGTAAGAAGTTTACCTAAAAATATTTCTCACATTATAATTAATTAATTAACAAAAAAAAAGTCAGGAGTGTAAGAACAACCCTCGTTATTTGTAAATTATCGGTTATTCTTTGCCCAATTTTTTATATTCCGTTCGACATGGAAAAAGAAGATTAGTTTACATTGTGCTAAAAATCAAGAGACCCAAAGATCAAGAGAAGTTGAAAAGCTTAAAGCAAATATAGTTTTCAGCTATAAATAGGAAAAAAGAAACAACATAAGCAATTTTTTTTTTTTTTTTTTTATTAATTTTCAAATATTTTTATAGTCTGTCTGTCTGAAATGCTACCGCTAATTGGCAGGCCTAACTGCATTGCGTACATATATAAATTTAAATATCTTTTAAATACTTGTACAATTTCTAACTACTTTTAGAATGGGAAACCCTATATATATTTAATACTTATCTGTACCCCGCATGGAAAAACTGTCCGTTCAAACAAATTTAATCTTTTTTTTTTTTAAAGCAAAGTATGAAAGATTTATATATGAAACAAAAATATTTTAAAATTTCATTTAAGGATTTTAAAATTTTCTAACTTTAACATTATCTCTAGTCTAAAATTCTTCTTTATGCAAATGGATCCAAAAAAAGACTTTTGTTTTTTTCCGTGCGAATATCGTCATATTTTACAAAATGAAAAATAATATATTTACTACTGCTTACTTTCTCATGAGTATTAAATAAAGTTCTACACAAGAGACATGTAAAAAATTATTTTAAAATAACGTCGTGTCTCAACATTTGTTTTAACTTTGAATGTATACGAACTTCCGTAGCGACGGAAATGCTTAAATCCTGGTTAGTCACTTTTATGTGCACTTATACTTGTTCTTTTCATTGTTCATTATTAAATTGCAAAATTTGAAACACAATATTTTTCGATGCAATTCTGTTTAGATAATTTTAGAATATGATTACTAAATACATTCAGGTTATGCTAAATTGTTAAACATGGACAAATAGTTAAAGTGATTTAACATGTAAAAAAAATTAAAGTAGCCACAAATTAATTGAAAACGAAATCGAATAGTCCCCATCACAAATTCAAAATATGTATGTCGCATTAATCGATAAACCTTAAGCTAAATAGAGATGACAAAATTAAGTAACTGAATACCTGTAAATGAAAAGTACTTCTAGTGCTAAATTCCTGATTTTCTGTTTAACACATACTAGTGCGCGCGCACACACACACACATACACATTAAATTGTAGCTGCAAAATTTTTGGCTACTCAACATCAGGATCGTTTCATCAGGTCGTTTCCCCTTGGGTCTCGTTAATTACACAATTCCATTACTTTGACTTCGGTTTGACTGGGCGAGGCGTAGATATTAAAGTTTGCGATTTCTGCAATTTAACTTTCTTGCTGGCTAGGCAGAAGAAGGAGCAGGAAAATAGACATACCGATAGACTGAATCAAACCAAAAAGAAAATGAGACAGGAAAAACCAAAAAAAAAAAAAGAAAAGCAAAGGAAACAAGAAGTATTCGTAATTATGTTGTGGCCATTCATCCTGAGAAGCTTTATGTGTGTTTGGTCTTTGTTTTACGTTTTGACACAAGACCAAAAGAGCTATTATGGTCTCTTCAATCCAATATGAGACAACAGTATGTCATGGGCGTCCCATTTAAAGGCATGTTAAGCACAAACAAGATAAGAAATCACCGCAATTTAACTTAATTAAGATTTATAAATATACCCAAAGATCTAAATACACAAAACTTATTTAAAACATGCAAATTATAATTTTTTTTTTTTTTTGGCTTTAAAAACTTTTGAAAATATAGAACAATCGGTCAATTTGCATTAGTTTTGGCCCCCTTTTTTTAGGTTTTTGCTTGGCTACATCCTTGGCATTCGGACGGACTATCAGAAGCAACACCAAAAACGACAAACGACAACAAATACTTTTGTAATGCATGGACACGTACGGCTAATTAATGTGTCTTTGTTTTTGGGGTTACATTTGTCAGTTCACCAGAACGAATAGACGATGAAAACTCCCCACCCGAAAATTTACTCATCGTAATTGCGAATGTCACAAGGACATTGTGACATCACTCAAATGCTTTCGCAGACACATGATGTGAATTAATTCATAAAATGACAGAAAAAATCCCTCAATATTTATAATCAAAATAATCTTGGACATGAGAAGCAAGGAAAATTCCCAAAAACTTTTATATTTATTTCGATTTTCATAAAGGGTATACAAGGATCGTCTATGTTTTTTGGGGTGGGCGTATAAATAAATCGTTCAGACATTTGGCTATTTTACGACTTGTATTTCGTTTGTCCTTTTACTTTTCGCATTTCCGTGTTATTACTCACAACTTGACACAGACATTTTCACGGTGGGAGCGGAATGAGGATGCTGTGCACGGTGCGCCGTGTGAGGTGTGGGGGAGGGGGGGAGAATACCGTGACAATTGGCATCCCCGGCCATGTGGGACATTTTGCATGGAGTAAACCTAATGAGTGAGCACCGCCCACACAATGAAATGGTCCAGAGACATACAACAAGGCAATTTGGATTCAGCTCCTTGTCCATGGAAAACAAAAACACAAAACAATAACAATGATGCACGCGATACTTAACAAACTTTTGCGCCGGGCGGCTCCATAATTAGAATCATTGAAATGGCCATTCAACGTTCATTTGCCATGCCCCGAATGGACGACAGGCAGCCGAAAAAGGAAGCTGTTTCTAGGCTAAAATTGTCCTCGTTATTCGTTCTGTGAGAGAGTGTGGGTGTGGGTGGGTGGGTGGTATGATGGTCGCCAGGCACGATATACCTAACATCCACACGGTTGAGTGCTGGTCAAATGGGTGTGTTTGGAGGTGTTGTGGCAAATGAGAAAACAATGCCCAAATAACGACTCTCCGATGTGCATTAAAAGATTTATTTCTTTGCGAATAAATGAAGTTCTTTTTGCTTTGTTTTTATGACCAAGAGACTTCCTGGAGTTGGAGTTTCAATCCACCTTCCTGCATTGTGATATAAATGTGGGCGTATATCGACGAGGACATAAAATATTCTGAACTACTTCACTGCAATGCGACTTCTTTGTGATGTGTGTAGTTAAATAGACTTCCTTTTTCTTCCTTCTAGACACAATATGGAAAAAGTAACCAAAAATCTTAATGCTTTTCGCCATACACACGTCAACAAATCCCAGTCACTTTATTTGCCATTGATTCATGTACTTTCATACATACATGTGGAGTAATTAACGAAACACGGAAAGAACCGTTAACCTCAATTTTTTAAAGCTTCTGGTATTTTATAAAAGATTTTTAATGTGACCAGATGTTATCAAATTTATCAAAATTCACATAAAAATCGATAATTACTTTATTAACGATTTTTATGTGAATTTTGATAATTACAACCCTGTCAATTTATTTTTTCCACAAACTTGCACTTCAAGGTTTTTAAGCACTTTCATTTAAGCATCGGTAAAGTTAAGTCGTGTCTGACTTTGAAACTTTAAATATGTATAATATTATAGGTACTATTAGGTAATTTTAAAATTATACATAAAATAATTTCTGAGACCAACTTAACAATATTTTTGAGACATTAAAAAATGTATGTAGCAGCAACATTTTATTTGTCCGAAAATTAATAGATAAAATTCTTTACAATGGGTTATAAAAATAGAGGTTTATAAAAAAATCTCTTAAAATGTTGAAAAAACTTATTGAGAGGAAATGCGGCCTGCCGGATTCATTCTAAGTGGCTAACTACGAAACTGGATGATTTAAATAACAGCTCGGGAAGCAACTAAATATTTTCAACGGGCTATGCATCCACAATAGTAGTCCGAAATAAACTCCAAAACCACGGGTTATTTCCTGCTATCAGGGCAATCATTTTTATAATAAATATTGAACAATTTCTACACATGTTGGATATAACTTAAGGCAGATAATCTGGAAAACCAGTAAAACTCAACATGCCATACAAATCCAGCGTGACCATAAAAAAATCTCTTAAAATGTTGAGAAAACTTATTGAGAGGAAATGCGGCCTGCCGGAATCATTCCAAGTGGCTAACTACGAAACTGGATGATTTAAATAACAGCTCGAGAAGCAACTGAATATTTTCAACGGGCTATGCATCCACAATAGTAGTCCGAATTAAACTCCAAAAGCACGGGTTATGTCCTGAAATTCAATACATCATATATATTCACATGTAACCGGTCCTACACTATTTTCTACATCTCGTGTATCAAATGAGCAATCGGCATTTGACCTCTTTCTTTTTCCGATGCAAGAAATTATTTTGAAATATACCAACCTCTATGGCGTACGAAAATATAAGGAAAAATGGGTTTCAGTGGATGCTGTAAAACTAAGGGGCTATGTCGGACTGCTCATATACAGCGGAGTTTTTCTTTCAAATGGCGAAACTCTACGTGAACTTTGGGATGACGTTACTGGAAGACCAATCTTCAGAGCCACAATGAGTCAGGCTGACTTTGAATTGATGACTGGCTGCTTACGTTTTGATGACAGAACTACGCGCGCTGATCGAAGGATGCGTGACAAGCTGGCACCCATACGTGAAATGTTTGATTTGTGGAACAGAATGCTCAAAAAATGCTACAATCCGGGAAGCAATGTTACTGTTGACGAGCAATTGGTTGGTTTTCGCGGTAGATGCCCATTTACGCAATATATTCCAAGTAAACCAGCTCGTTATGGCATTAAAATTTGGGCTGCATGTGATAGCAGCAATGCCTATGCGTGGAATGTTCAAGTTTACACAGGCAAAGCTCCCAACTGCCGTCCTGAAACAAATCAGGGCCAACGGGTCGTGTTGGAGTTAACTGAAGGACTTCCTGGTCGCAATATCACAACGGATAATTTTTTTACGTCCCATTCTTTGGCTTTGGAGCTGTTGAAAAGGAACCAAACATTGCTTTGTACTATTAGAAAAAATCGAACATTTATTATGCTTCCATTTAGGACACTTCCCCACCCAGTGGAAGTGCGCCGAAATTATACTAATCCCCAAACCTGGGAAACCTGCAGCCAATCTCGCCTCCTATCGTCCGATAAGCCTGTTGGCCGTATTCTCCAAAGTAGTTGAAAGACTACTTTTGCGCAGAGTGCGGCCAATAATGGAGGAGGCCGGTTTGATCCCCGATCACCAGTTTGGCTTCAGGCAGTGTCATGGCACGCCAGAACAATGCCATCGGATTAACAACAAAATTCTGGAAGCGTTTGAGGAGAAGAAATACTGTACAGCAGCCTTCCTCGACGTAAAACAGGCCTTCGACAGAGTGTGGCACACAGGCCTGCTATACAAGCTGAAATCTTTATTTCCGGCACCTATCTATGGACTTCTTAAGTCGTATCTTCTTGGGAGGAGCTTTTACGTGAGATGTGGAGACGCGAGATCCGAGATCGAAACCATTAGAGCGGGTGTGCCTCAAGGTAGTGTGTTGGGCCCAGTTCTGTACACGATCTATACCGCTGACATGCCAGTCAGCTCGGATCATAGAATGCTAGCTGCCACTTATGCGGACGATACGGCATTTCTTGCGACGGATGAGTCGCCAACGGTCGCCAGCAGTCTACTGCAGGCACAGCTTGACGATACTGATAAATGGCTTACCAGATGGAACATAATGGTGAATCCTGAAAAGTCGACGCACATTACATTTACGCTGAGACGAGGGATCTGTCCTCCAGTACGTATGGACAGCGCCATTATACCAGAAGCTAATGGTGTGAAATACCTTGGACTAATTTTGGATAAGAGGCTAACTTGGCGACCTATAACCAAGGATAAACCTACGGAATCCCACTTTGGGGCACTGCTAGCATGTCCAGCCGTAAAATAATACAAAGGTTTCAAAACAAGGCCCTAAGAGTCATATCCGATGCTACATTGAATATTCTATGGGTAACAGACGAAATTAAAAGGCTGACGAGGGCTCATCTGGACCGCCTCGACAGGCACTTAAACCCTCTGGCCATAAACCTGCTAGATAACAGCTTAACGACCAGACGCCTAAGAATCCATGTTCTCGATCTGCCGCACGGAGTGGAGTAAACGTATAACCTTCTAAATGTCCCGTTTAGCATTAACTTCTGCTGATTATCCATTTCGGATAGATTGCAGAAAGAGGGCTCTCCCCGCAAAAATAAAAAAAAAAAAAAATTCCAGCAGAGTTCAGTTTAGTGAGGAAAAAGCCAATTTATGATTATAATTTTTTGTTCGACAATACGAATGGAGTCACATTATGTATCTATGTACCAAAAAAAAAAAACCGGGTTGCCCTCTTGTCGAGCACACAGCACCATGCAAAGGACGTCAGTGTTGAGGGCAATAAAAAGCCGATCATGATACTTGACCATAATAAAACAAAAGGAGGTGTTGACACATGCGACCAAATGATGGGTACATTTTCCTGCAAACGTGCCGTATGGCGTTGGCCAATGGCCCTATTTTCATACATGGTAGATATCTCCGGTATAAACGCATTTATGATATACACCAATATACAATCTGGATCCGCAAATGAAATGTGTCGAAGGGAATATTTAAAAAAAGTGGCATATGACCTTGTAAAACCGCTAGTTCTTCGCCGAAATAAAATGCCCCACGCAGAAAATGCCATTGCTTTAATCAAGGATATTCAAAGTGAACAGCCATCAACAAGCCGCAAACGCTTCGCAAAGGAGCCCACTATGTCCCACCAAAAAAAAAACGTGCTCGATGTGCATTATGTCCCTACAACGCAGATGGGAATAAATACATATGCAAACTTCTGCTGTTCATGCCAGAAGGCTTATTGTCCCAACCATCACAAACGCTACAATTTGTGTACTGATTGCATAGACAATAATTAAAAATTAATAAAAACACAAATTAAAACTGATTAAATACCAATTTTTGTTAATTAAATTAAAAAGTATCATTTATGACCCTAACAAGGAACTAAGGGGGGTGTTCAAACAAGGAAGTAGGGTTAAGAGATCTGGAAAACCAGTAAAACTCAACATGCCATAAAAATCCAGCGTGTCCTTAAAAAATCTCTTAAAATGTTGAAAACACTTATTGAGAGGAAATGTGGCCCGACGGAATCATTTCAAGTGGCTAACTACGAAACTGGATGATTTAAAAAAACAGCTCGAGAAGCAACTACATTTTTTCAACGGGCTATGCAATAGTAGTCCGAATTAAAATCCAAAAGCACGGGTTATGTCCTGCTATCAGGGCAATGATTTTTATAATAAAAATTGAAAAATTTCTGTTGGATATAACTTAAGAGATCTGGAAAACCAGTAAAACTCAACATGCCATAAAAATCCAGCGTGTCCTTAAAAAATCTCTTAAAATGTTGAAAACACTTATTGAGAGGAAATGTGGCCCGCCGGAATCATTTCAAGTGGCTAACTACGAAACTGGATGATTTAAAAAAGCAGCTCGAGAAGCAACTACATTTTTTCAACGGGCTATGCATCCACAATAGTAGTCCGAATTAAAATCCAAAAGCACGGGTTATGTCCTGCTATCAGGGCAATGATTTTTATAATAAAAATTGAAAAATTTCTGTTGGATATAACTTAAGAGATCTGGAAAACCAGTAAAACTCAACATGCCATAAAAATCCAGCGTGTCCTTAAAAAATCTCTTAAAATGATGAAAACACTTATTGAGAGGAAATGTGGCTCGCCGGAATCATTTCAAGTGGCTAACTACGAAACTGGATGATTTAAATAACAGCTCGAGAAGCAACTAAATATTTTCAACGGGCTATGCATTCAGACTTGACCAACAATCGCCTACTGTCAGCAAATGCCTCATAAACGAGTCATAAAGGCAAATATTCCGTTGAACATTAAACCTTTTTTGTACTAAGATGGTATTTAAATAAGGTAAAGAAAATTATTAATTAAGAAAAAATGCTATTTTAAAATCTGATTGATTGATGGAAGAGTTGGAATTCAATGAAGTTTAAGGTGCCTCGGGAAGGCTTTATATAGTCCAGTCAGCCAGCCAGCGACCGGTTTTCGATATGTTTTTGGCACGACTATCGTAAAAGAAATCGAATCGAATTAGGCACTTGGCCAGAGGGCGCCAGCAGGCCAGTAAAAAAGCAGAGAGTTAACATGATTAATCGGTTGCAAAACAGGGGCACTTTGAGTTTGCTGCTAACAGTGACAAAAACATATGTGAATTTTCATAAAACTACGCTCAAATTTAAAATAAACAAAAGCAAACAAAAAGGGATGCATACAAACACCGGCAACTAAAGTGAAAAAAGTAACAATTGTGATTAACTCAAACAAAAAAGATATTCTTTGTTTTTGCGTGGAGAAACTTGCCACCTTGCCGCCGCTCTCATCTCATTATCACCTGCCACACATACACAAGGCAAGACATACAAGCACACACACTCACATACTCTCCTAAGCGGCATTTTTGTTGTTTTGTTCTTCGCTGCTTCTGTTGCTGCGCTTAGACACGTCAACAATCGTGTTTTGAAGGGGGGCGGGGGAGGCTGCTGCTTACCATCTTCATCATCATCATCATCAATAGCAGCAGCAAAAAGAAGTGCTAACTGAGCGCAATGCGAGTTAGCAATGTCCGGATTGGGCGGATATGCCGATTGGCACTTGGCCTGCTGGTAATTCTGCCGTTACTCTATCTATTGACCAACTGGAGCGATCAACACAAACGCCTCCAGGATGCACCCTATCAAGGCCGGCCTAATCATCAGCGTTTAGAGAATCGGCCACGTGAAGTACCCAAGTTGATAGAAGGTGAGTCCACAGAGGGTAAACGTGAAAGTGTGGAATTTGTTTTCGATCCATTTGAAATGTTATTTGCGCAATTTTTTTTGTTTAAACAAGTGCATTCTTATTCTTATGATTACTCATCTCATCTTGATACACACGTTTTGCAGGTCTTGGCAACTTCGAGCCAAAAGACCTGAAGCCACGTAGCGGACCTGGCGAGAATGGCGATGCTCACGTTCTAAATGCAAATAAGAAAAATGAGGCCGATGCTTCCGAAATGGAATACGGCATGAATATTGCCTGCTCCGATGATATATCGATGCATAGATCGGTGCGTGACACTCGGCTGGAGGAGTGCAAACATTGGGATTATCCCTACGATTTGCCACCGACAAGTGTCATCATTGTCTTCCACAACGAAGGATTCTCTGTCCTAATGCGCACCGTTCATTCGGTTATAGATCGCTCACCCAAGCATATGCTGCACGAGATCATACTGGTGGATGATTTCTCTGATAAAGAGAATTTGAAATCCAAACTGGATGAATATGTTGTTCAGTTCGATGGACTGGTGAAGATCATTAGGAATAAAGAGCGTGAGGGTTTGATACGTACACGATCCAGGGGTGCCAAGGAGGCTACAGGTAGGTTAAAAGAAAAAAAACAATTATTATAAATTTATTCGTAATGGTGTACCGTTTGCCTTTGTTAGGTGAAGTTATTGTCTTTTTGGATGCCCATTGTGAGGTGAATTTAAATTGGCTGCCTCCATTGCTGGCTCCCATCTATCGGGATCGTACTGTGATGACTGTCCCTATAATCGATGGCATCGATCATAAGAATTTTGAATATCGTCCTGTCTATGGGACAGACAATCATTTCCGTGGCATCTTCGAATGGGGCATGCTGTACAAAGAGAATGAGGTGCCACGACGGGAGCAACGTCGTCGTGCCCAT
Source organism: Drosophila insularis (assembly GCA_018903935.1). Taxonomy (NCBI): domain Eukaryota; kingdom Metazoa; phylum Arthropoda; class Insecta; order Diptera; family Drosophilidae; genus Drosophila; species Drosophila insularis. The sequence continues at coordinate 11,074,986 of JAEIFP010002303.1, read as the reverse complement.
AATTCGGAACCATATCGGAGTCCAACCCATGCTGGCGGCTTATTTGCCATCAATCGAGAATATTTCCTTGAACTGGGCGCCTATGATCCCGGTCTGCTTGTGTGGGGCGGTGAGAATTTCGAATTGAGCTTTAAGATCTGGCAATGTGGCGGCAGCATCGAATGGGTGCCCTGTTCCCGTGTGGGACATGTCTATCGTGGATTTATGCCTTACAATTTCGGTAAATTGGCCAACAAGAAGAAGGGCCCCTTGATAACGATCAACTATAAACGTGTCATTGAAACCTGGTTCGATGAGACGCACAAGGAATATTTCTATACAAGGGAACCCTTGGCTCGTTATCTTGACATGGGCGATATAACCGAACAGTTGGCCCTGAAGAAGCGTTTGAATTGTAAATCATTCCAATGGTTCATGGATCACATTGCCTACGATGTGTATGATAAATTCCCCGGATTGCCGGCTAATCTCCATTGGGGCGAACTCAGATCTGTGGCCTCGGATGGTTGCCTGGACTCGATGGGACATCAGCCGCCAGCCATAATGGGTCTAACCTATTGCCATGGTGGTGGCAACAATCAATTGGTCCGTCTAAATGCCGCTGGCCAGCTAGGCGTGGGCGAACGTTGCATCGAAGCGGATCGTCAGGGCATTAAATTGGCCGTCTGTCGCCTCGGCACTGTGGATGGTCCCTGGCAATATAATGAGCATACCAAACATCTTATGCATCGTGTCCACAAGAAATGCATGGCCCTTCATCCCACCACACAGCAATTGTCCTTGGCCCGTTGTGATGTCAATGATAGCTATCAGCAATGGTGGTTCAAGGAGATACGGCCCCGTTGGTAGACTGGGTAAGGAGTTTTATTGAAAAAGCGGAACGCAAATGCAAATCTCACCAGGGTTTCACAAGTTAAACAACTAATGGGGCGGGTCGATAGTGTTTTTAGACAAAAGGAATTTAGTGAAAAATATCAAAGAAGCTAACTTCGGCTGTGCCGAAGATTATATACCCTTGCAGTCAATGGCCATAATATATTTACATGTTCCAAACTCTTTTTATGCCCTCTGCAAGGGTATAATGAATAAAAAATAGGGAAAGAGGAACGAAGAGTTGTGTTTTTTGAAATCGTTGTTGGAATTTTTTTTGTTTTAGTTTTTTTTTTTTTTGGATTGGATATATTTAAAATATATACTATATACACACACACACACATACACACATATATATATAAATATATATACGAAACGCACTACTATATGCATAGGGTCAGGGAAATCTTTCAGTTAAAAGTTTCGTAAGCATTTAATGCCTAATATTATATTATATGAATATATATATGAATGAGTTCTTAAACAAATCTGTATTAACTATATATATATATATGTGAGAATTAATTAAATTTTTTGTATTACCCAACGAATTGATATTCAAAAATCTCTAGACAGAAAAGTTAAAAAAAATCCATCCATTTATTAAGATTTATCTATGTAAGCAAATTTTTCTGATTGACACTCGACATGTTTAATTATCCATCACATTTATAAAAGTATTAGCATCTGCCATTAATGTAGATATATACACATACATACATACATATATATCTATGCATATATATTAATTTGCAAATCCATCGATTGGCAACTGTTATATTATATTGTAAATCCGGATATTGAATCTATAAAAGATTTCCTAGCCCTAAGCTGACATTTATCAATTATGGTTAGTGCGTTAGTTAGTGCGTGTGAGTGAGATAGAATGAGAGCAAAAATGAAAGAGATCAAGCTAGTGCGTTAGTTAATGGTGTAAGAAGAGGAATTATCTGTATATATATATATTTCTATATATATATATATATTTAAAAAAAAATATAAAACAAAAATGTGCGATGTGTGGATCGTGTGCAATATCATCATATATATCTACATATATACATATATAATGTATAGGATATATAGGATCGGTCCCAATTTTGTTTAAAACATGAATTTTTTCGAAAATGAAATCATTTAATATTATCATTTTATACTATTATTATTATTATTTTTTATAATATCTTAAAACCTTTTTATATATATATTTTTTGCTTTTTGATTGCCAACGAAATGAAAAATATTTAAATTAAGTTAACTTCCATAATTAAAAACTGCCGAGAATCACATTCCAAATGAATCATTCTATAAACTGTTTAAAAAATATACAATTTATTTTCTTACATTTTTTTTTTCTTACATATATTCGCATATAAGTCTAGAGTAATAAGTCTGAATAATTAATAGATGTAATAACTATAATAATAATAATAACAAACAAAAAAAAAAGAAAGAAAGAACATGTTTTCTAAACACTTTAAAATCGATTTGTTTACTCTATACTATTTTTGTTTTATTGAACAAGTGATAAAACTTTGTACATCGAACTCTACATATATTTGAATATTAAACAAATTTAAATTAGATTGATAATAATTCGTCTACAGAGGAAATGTATATATGTACATATATGGCAATATACATATGTATGTATGTATGCAGAAAGGAATTGTGATATTAATAGACTCTTGTCTCAGTTCAGATTAAATTCTTTTTAATCGTGACTTGATTATTGTCATATTGATATATGTAATATATATACTGGGAATTTAATGAAATTCAGTTAACAATGAGTCAGCTTATATTGATAGATTGATCAAAATGTGAATAATAATATTTTGTAGTCTCTGAATGTTATCAAAATCGTCCAATTCTAGGGAAGTCCTCAAGAGTATGTTTGTCATTTGTTTTCTTTTTTTTTTTTTTTTGTTCTTATTTTTTGTTTTTCTGTGATAAAGTTCTGCGAAATCTATTTGAAATCGAGCGAAGAAAGAGAGATGGAATTACATCCAATGAGTGTGAAATGGATGGACAGTTGAAGTAATAAGACTAAAGGGCTTTATGAGAGTAAAAGAGGGCGGCCAAGTGGTAGGGGGCGTGTCAGGTGGCTGTCAAATTAGGTAGCAATGTTTATGTTGTGTGCGTTTGTTTTGTCAGCTTATCAAACATACATATACATACATATATATGTTTGTATGTCTGTATTTGGAAATTATACACATTTTGTTTAGCTGATAATGGGCAATACGAGATGGAACGCAATAAACGCCGAATTGCTCAATTTAATTGACTGAAGTGGGCTGGGCTAGACCACCGGGGGGGAAGGGGGCGGGGGAGACCCGAGAACCCTTCTTATCAATTGTTATTGTCAATAAGACTATACCCTATACTGTCAAAAGTATATGAAAGGGTTATAGAAATAAAGTTATATGTTTCCTTCTGCATGAAAATACAGTTAAAAGTGAAAGAAGAAATTAAAAAATTAGTCAATGACTAGTTAGAGAAAGATGTTTCCAAGAGCAATCCATATAAGTATATATATATATATATAATAGAAGAAGATTAATGCCTGCTTCTTTTTGTTTTCGATTTCAAGTCGGCTAGGGTATTTAACCAGCTCTCATAGAACCATTTGCAGTTGGATTAAAACATTGTCAGTGAGTTGTCAATGAAAATTGGCAATTTGCCGCCTGCCTGATAAGACAAACCATTCGGCAGGCAGACATCCGACACAACCGGAACCGGGGCAAGGTGTGGCCCAATCAGAGGTTTCCATTTACTCCGAACTCTCTGGCCGTGTGTATATATAAATAATAAACCCATCGCCATTCCATCAATCAGTCCGTGCTGTTTACTCATTGCAGCTGTTTGTTAAATAGTTTTCGAGGATATCAAATAGTAGTAAAAGTTTTTTTTTTTATCATGTGCAAATTGAGCCTGTTGCTATTGTTCGCCGTATTCGGTTGCCTTTTGGTGTCCGGTCAGGCAGGTCGTTTGGGTTCCCGTGATGCCAATACCAATGAGGTTAGTCTTCGTGACATTACCGTGGTCAAGGATGTGCGAGCCTTTGCCGCCAAGCATCCGGGCCTAAAGATGCAACGCCTGACCAAGCATCCCGAGGCCAGAAGTAATACCCAATCGGTGCGTTACTCTCTGGGAGCTCGTATCTCTGGTAAGTAGAAACCCATAACATAAGATTAGCAATCCAAATGGATTATAGCTATAATTTGCGCATTATCTTTATTGTATTATATCTATATTATAGACCTGATATCAATAATACTTGGTAATAATTAAGTTTCGTTATCAACAAAAGCTTATAAGTATTATTATTATTCTTTTGTTGCCTTGTTAAAGCTTTTCGCAAACGGGCAGAGGGGCCAACGACCGCCTTGGGGTCTCCTTTCAAAGTCAAGGCTGCACCTAAAAGCGTGCTACACATTTTATTATAATCGAATTGAATGTTTTTTTGTTTTTTTTGTGATCTTTTTTAGGCGATCGCTTGGTGGCTCAAGGTGCCGATGTCTTCTCCTATCCCTCGGTCAAGGATGTCAGTCTACAATTGACCTATCCTGAATCTGGTACTGGGGCTGTTGTCACCTATGTGGAATTAATCTGCAGTCAGGATAACACTGAGGGCAATGCTTATGTCGTTGCTGGAGGCATTGGACAGCGTTTCATTTCGATTGTCTTGGAAGCAAATCAAACCAAAAACTTCTCCTATCAGGCACAATATTATGGCACAGATTAAAAAGTCATTAACAAAAACCAAAAAAAAAAAAAAAAATTCGAATGAAAATTTTGTAAATTCACTTTAATTTCACTTTACAATTGGAGTACATTTTTTTTTATTGTCGTTTTATCGATAATTATTATATAAATCGCTCTAACTAGAAATACATTCATACTAAAACATACGATACATGTACGTACGATACACAGACATACAGAAGCACACACACACACACACACACACCAACATTTATATAAATGTACATACATATACTGAGCATTATAAATTATTAGCGAAATCGATCGAACAAGTAATTCCATTGGTAATTCTCTTTGGCTAAAACAAAAAAAAAAAAAAGGCTGACTGGGGGCTACTCACGCGCCTTTGGCTTGCCGCTTCATAAATCTGATAAAACGGAGACATTTCAGCCGATGACGTGTAGAGAGATTGTTTTGATATTGATTTCGGACATTCCCGATGCCAAACACTTAGCATGATCATGCCAGAATATATCATTTGGTCGCATGACAAATGCCAAAAAGTTCCCCCCTTAGCACATAATTCTCGGTTATTGCCATAAAATCATCGCTTAGTCAATAAAGGGAAAATTATTGTTATGCAATAGCTTACACTGTATTAAATTCACATGGCTATTAAAAATTAAAAGCTAAAAAAAAAAAAAAATAATAATTAACTCAAGTAGCTATCGCCTGGCATTCACAGACAATCGTTGAGAGAGTTCTATTTCTGTATATAGAGATGTCTATAATTGAAATGGAAAATCGGCTGTATACATACATAAATGAAACAATAGTAAAAATTTTCGTTTTTAATCCATAGCACATACAGGTATCGGCTTTCATATTTAAAGTATTTAGATTAACTTTAATGATATGATAAGCAATAATCAATTATTTTGCTTAAGCTTACGATTTAATTGTATCGAAAAATGCCTTTCGATTAATGGCTCAAGTAAGTAATCGACACATTGCAAACAACATTTTTAAATCATCTTCAGGATCCTCTTGTCTTTTATTCGATTATAAAGAAAATATATAAGAAATAAAAGTCGAAGAGTTGTTTTACCAACTGACAAAGTTGATTCAATATTAGACTTCTCAAACTCGGGACGAACTCAACTTTTTATGTGTTAGCTTGTCCATAAAGTGTCCTTCTTTTCGTCTATTAAGTCTATCTATAAAACTCTTTCTTAACTCGGTATTAAGTTAATAAAAATGTATAGTTTTGTTGGCTTGAAATGTCTATTCTAATAGTTGTTGCTTTCAAATGACATTAAAAAAAGTTTAAAAAAAAATGGTTTAATCGGTTTATGCGATTAATCGGTATTAACAATTGTGAACTTTTGATTAATCAAATGATTCAATAAACGATAAATGATTTTCTTTGCCATTGTTTACGAGATTCTCAAAGAAACAAAATAGAATTCTCTCGCTTTTAAATACATATATGTGTCCATATGTCCAAAAAATGTTTCCACTAAATACATTTTTAAATCATTAAACCGTGAAACTGCTTTAATGTGTAAAACAAAGCAAATATATTATTAAATTTAATTTTTGATCCTAGGGCAAATATGATTAATTTTTTCAATATATAATAATAGCCCAAAGCACTTAACATCAATTTTATTTTATTAATAAAACTTATCTTTTATTTTTTTTGTGTTGAAAACTGCAGTTGAGTTAAAAAGTTATACGTGTTCATTATTAATTCGAATAAATCACTAAAAATGCAAAGTTCGGTTTTCATATGTTAAATTATATATGCTTAAATATGGGATTGAGATGTCTAAGGATTGTATCTTCATAGGTAACTAAACCTTTCGCCAGGATTGCCGTTTCTACTTAATTTTTGCCATGCGACAACTCTGCTTATAATGACAAGCCAAAACTAAATGCCCAAATTACAAGCCTTAATGTCATAAGCTGGTAAAAAGTAAAGCAAAAAGTAAATCAATTTAGTGTTAAATAATTTTGAACACTCTAATTATTATTTTTAAAATCTTGTTATAAAGTAACAAAAATCTATTGAAGTAAAGAAAATACATGCGGGTTTTTTTAACTTACAATTAAATTGATTTCCCAAATAATAGCTTTCAAAATGCACCAGAAAATGAAAGTCTGTTGGCCGGGGGCGGGGGCTTCTCACTTTCCTGATTGTACCAGGAGATAATTTTCTCAATTTTACAGATTACATGACCACAATTACCTGAAAAAATTCTCTGACTTAACTTGACTGCAGATGTTCCACTTTAATGACAATTGTTAGGCATTTTACCTGCCAATTCAATGTCATGCTGATTAGGCAATACAAATTCATTCTTTAGGTATATTATAAAACTATAATATATACATAGTATACATCCATCGAGATACCTTCAATTGTGTGGCTAATTTCATTTCCAAATTGATCAGTGTTTATTGTAGTGTTTTTGTTTTCCTGTGTATTTTTGTTATTGTACTTCCTTAATTAATTAACGATAAAAGTAGCAGCGAAGTCCATATTTGATATCGACCATGAGTATGGTTAAGTTTTGCGTAGTCGGTCACAATGTTTATTTGTTTATTAGATTGTTTGCCATTGTGCGCAATTATGCATATCAAGGCTAAGATTGCGAAATGAAATAATAGCAACAAAAACTAGAGACTCTAAAAATTATACAAAACAAAACATAAAAGAAAACGAATAAAAATAATAATAATAATAATAATAACAAAAGAAAATCTAACAGAACAAATTGACTAGTACCCTTTATCAATGCGTCTCTCTGATTTTGAGCCCATAATCATTGGTTATACCCTCATTTTCATGAAGGTTATTTAAATAACAGAGCCAACAACAATGCACGTGCCAGGTGAAAAGCAAATAAACATTCATTAAACATTACTTAATATGAATAGTTGACAGAGTGACAGAGATAGAGGAAGGGACAGAGAGAGAGAAAGCGATGACACTTGGAAAAAAGGGCTTCCGCTTGGGCTAGACGGTAAACTAAAAGAAAAGAATTAAATAACCAACAACTGATAATAATATTTAATGATAATTAAATGTAATTTATATTCTTTTAAATATTCCAAAGTCATATATAATTTTGATTGGGTATAAGTGGTTTTTTTTTCCCCCCCCTTCTACATATACATATGTATGAACTGATAGTAAGCCAAAAGATAATCGTATGATTGAAGATCCATTTACTTATGGCAGGCACTGTTCGAGTGTATACCAAACATAATTGTTAAAGCAAATTATAGACAATTATTTTATGTACACCTACTTAAGCAGTTGTTTGTGTAATCTCAGCATTGAGAGATAAACAATTCTCATGTTGAGATAGACAAAGAGAGCAAGCGAGAGAGAAGGACGGAAACCCTACATGAGGGCCTTTAGATTAAAGATCCTCTAGGTGAATCATATCAAGTATTTTGGAGAGTGTGGCACATGTCTATAAATAGATATAATAGCTCAATTAGCAAAGCTTTCAATAAGCCATGGCCAATATTTTATTGCCTCCCCCCACACACACAGCCACTCACATTTTGACTTTACGTCTCTCTAACATTTCTTGTGGTTTTCTTTCTCGCTCCATCATTTTGTTCTTGCTGTCGAGCTATTATCGCTCCGAGTAGCGTCTTATCACACTGAATGCTCGCTGACCGCCGATAAGGCTGACAATTCCGTTTTTGGGCGACATATAAAAACCAACCACATTGGTCCGGTCCGCCAAAAAGGTTTGAAAAAGCCCACACAAACACACACAATACGGCGACAAGACTTTTATTACAAAAAAAAAAACATTAAAAAAAATATATATATATATATAAATAAATAAAGCAAAAAAAAAAAAACTCCATCTCCAGCCAAAACCATCTCTTTTGATAGTCATCCACGGGTCAAAGGGCAACCATGTGGCATGCGCTAGTAGCTCTATTCGGTCTAGTGATTCTAGTGAACGCTCAACCACTTGCCCGGGCAAATGATCTTTATTATACGGCCATAACGCCCGTAAGCGATGAGACACGCTACACGACACTTAATCCGAATGCAGAGTTAAAAGAATTCAATAAGGTGAAACATTCCAAGGGAAATATTGTATTTACATCTGGTGAACGTATAACAGGTATAACATATTCAATTTTCCCCATCTACAATCCTGAAGTCCTTCTAAGTGATCGGTATTTCTTGCTCCAGGTGATCGTTTGATTGTCAATCATTATGATGATGAGAGTTTCACAACAACCGCCGACATTGAGGTGGGCATGAAGTATCCATCGAGTAGCAGCACTGGCGCCACTTTAACCTGCATTGAGATCTATGTGGATATGTCGGCCGATGATGCTGGTGCCTATATGATCAATGGTGGCATTGGCAAGGCAAATGCCGAAATCCTCTTGACCTGCAATCAAACTCGTACATATGTCTACGAAACCTATTTCTATGGTTATTAAAGAGCCATTAGCCAAACCAAATAAAACATCAACTGTGATCGATTCTCGTTAGTATTATAGATCTTAAACAATCAACACTATTTTTTTTTTTTTTTGTTTTAATATTAAACACAAAAGTCCAAACGTAACTAAACTCAATTTGTTGCAAAAAAAAATGGTTAATATTTTTTTGTTTTTGTTCTTCTGTGTTTTATTTTGTATGCGATTTATTGGTCTCTTATCGTCCGTCAATTCGTTTCAATTCTGGCCTCCAATAGGTTTTTCCAATCAACAAAAAGAAAAGAAAAAAAAAAAAAAACAAATCAAGACTGCGTCATCTTCCCGATCGCAGCTAATTGAAATTATGTGTGTGATGTGTATGTGTGTGTGTGTATGTGTGTGTCTATTTGTCATGTGGTCTAAAAGATTAGATGTTCAAAGAGTCAACAAAATATTACCTCAAGTATTGCAACATCTATTGTAATTTTATATTGATAACGACTAAAATGATGGAGCAAGAATCTAAAGGCATATACAAACCGAAATTGGCCATTTTCTCATTAGGCCAAGTCAAGATCAGGTTAAGAAAAAAATATATATTTATTTCCATATCTATGCAATTTCTTTAGATTTACTCTTCAAACTGATCAATGAAATCAAATGCTGTGCAGTAAATTGGATAATTATATAAAATTTTAGCCCCATTAAATGATTTTTTCTCCCTTCCTATTGTATTTAATTCCGTGTCGAATGAGATATTTTTTAAAGACATACATATCTCCGAAATCTAGGTCCACCAAAGATTTGAAACAAACATAAGAAAAATATAAAAATGAAAGGATGTTCCTGATTAACCGATTTTTAATATAACAAATTCATAGGCTTCATATCTAAATAAATAAAAGATCCTAGAAAAGGAGCAGAACTAGGCTTAATGGGTTCGAAAAGGCTTCCGAGCATCTTTGTTTAGATATTAAGAAATTTTATTGTGTGACTCCCTTTTTCATTATGTCTTTTCTTATCAAATTGGATACAGTCTTCAGTTTAAAAAAAAACGGAAAATAATAGGTATAAGTAGTTTTTCAGTATAGTAAGTAACAGTTAGTAACTCTTCGAAGTGGCCATGCAATTTCCATAAATTTTCATCATTTGATCGAAACATTTTTCAGACACGTCTATGGTCAAGACTAAGACTTTCGATATTATTAAAAATAACTATGTACATATAAAAAGAATAATAATAAATAGCATCGGATTTGGTTTTCATGAAAAGAGACATTTGAAAAATGTATTATAAGGGTATTTCAAATTCGGCCTGTGCGAAAATTAAATGTATTTCTATGTACATATGTACTAGGGTATATGAATTTAAGATTATACTCAACTGATACGGAGCTATCAAGCTGACCATTAACTGAGATGTTGCTTCAGTCTGATGTGGGTTTTAATGCCGATTAGTAAACGTTCTATGAAAAAAATGCCATTTCTGAAATTCAGAATTTTAATCGCTCTGATGCTTTGCATTGCATTGGGGCAGTCAATTGTTCTGAAAGGTATGTATATACATATGTATGTAAGGTTTATCTCATGTAATTTATACTTAAATTTTATGGCACTCAGAGGGTCAGCCCTGTCCACGGTATCCAAATTATCCAGAGAGTACATGCAGGGGCAAAAGACATTGCACAACACTGGATGAATTTATCCATAAAGACAATCGCACTATATATGATGTTGTATCCTGTGGCATTACTGTATATATGGAACTTGTGTGTTGTCCCAATGAGCATGAAGGAAATGCTACAGCTTCCATAGTTTCATCAGCTTCACCAGCTGTATTCGATCCACCGCTCTCAATTCCGACACCCGTAAGGACGTCTGCTCGATCTGATCTTGATAACTTTGGCCATTTGGCATCGCTGAAGTATTTCAAGGATGAATATATGGATGATACGATATTTTCCTGTACGGCCTTAATCATAGACGATAGTTTCGTATTGACCACCTATGCTTGCCGTACTTTGAATAGCCAACCGCCACTAAAGGTGCGTTTGGGACTACAAACGAATCACCAGCAAATTTCCGAGATAAAACAAGTGAGTAGTAAAAATCGAATTTACAACACTTTTTAGTAAACAATTGTTGAACACTGGGTAACACATAAACCGCTATTCAACACTAAATATTTAAACATCTTTGCATTTTTCTTGATTATGAGTGTCGATAATATTTCTGTAAATTTCTTAAACGACAAAAAAAAAAAAAAAAGATTTCAAATGATCTGAACCAAAGTTTTTAAATTAAAACCCAAAGAACTCAAAACTCTATAAAATGAAATAAATAAAATTTTATAAAATATTTCTTTCAGCCATTAAATGTTCATGAATTTGACTTAGTTGCAGTTGAAATGTTTCATAAATTAAATCAAACGATAGCACCAGATGCCAAAATTGCTGAAATCTGCACTCATGACGATATGACGAATTATTCGAAACTATTTGCAGTGGGTTTTGCCCAAAAGCATCGTAAATAACATTTTGTCCTTTAAATTGTTGTGTTTAATGGCATTTTATTTTTGTTTTTCATTATTTTAGACGAAAACTGCGATTTATTCAAGCAGGAAATGCGAATGCTTTCGTATGAGGCATGTGTAAATGTTAGAAATAAAGAGCGATTCGATGTCAATGTCACACAGGAGTCACATTGGTGCCTCCGGCCAGTGATGGGCAGTTTTCAACCCGGTTGCATTAAATGTCTGAGAGGCAGTGCCAGTGTCCTTCATGTAGAACGTTTGGATGGCGGCATCTGTGTGGCTGGTATTGCCACACCCACCGGCGATGAATGTTCTCCTTTACGCTCACCACTCTATTACACAAGTTTTTTGGCACAAACTAATATAGATTTTTTAACTAAATATGCTCCATGTTTAGCCATAGAAATTCTACCTTATACAACCCCAATACCATCAACTAGGCCCCCCATGACTGATACACCAACGCCTTGGTTTTCAGCACAAACTGCTGTCCTAGAAGCTGGTTCACCTGTCAATTAGACAATTTTCACTCATGTGTTAGGACATTGTTTTTTTTTTTTTTTTTTTTTGAAAAGCTTTAATCATTTAGGAACTCTGTATTACAAAGATGAAGAAAAGCAAGAATTTGTATATGCCTGCACGGCCTTGATTATAGACAAGAACCATGTGCTGGCCACCTATGCTTGCCTTAAAGCTGCAGGTCATCAGACACTTCCAGTTCGTTTGGGTTTAGAAATAAAGTATCAACAGAGTTCCCAGATCTTGGGTGTAAATACATACAAACTTAGTATATATAAATGGGCTTTTAGTTTGTTAATTTACTTATGACAGAATCCTCAGGTACATAACAAGGATCTAGTTATTTTGAAAATGTCAGATGAATTAAATCAGATACAAGCACAGAGTGCTAAAGTTGCAGAAATCTGCACTCAACATGATATGACAAATTATTCAAAATTATTTGCAGTTGCCTTTGCCCAAAGGAATCGTAAATTAGCTTCTATATGAGTTTATCATTTGTATTTAATTTTATTTGTTCTTTTAGAGGCAAATTGTGGTCTATTTAAGCAGGAAATGATAATGCTTTCGTATGAGGAATGTCGAAATGTGATCAAAAAATATTCAACTAATTCAAAATCACATTGGTGCCTCATGTCTGAGACAAGGGGTCAAAATTCGAGCGATTGCACTAATTGTTTGATAAATAGAGCAAGTGTCCTTCATATTGAACGAAAGAATGGTGAAATATGTGTGATTGGCATTGCCACGCCCACTAGCAATGATTGCCTGGAAACAGGATTTGGACAGAAACTTTATTACACAAGCCTTTTGGAGCAAAGTAATCGAGAATTTTCCAATAATGTTATCTCTGGAAATGGAAATATAAATTGAATATTTTTGCTACTCTATGCTTAAAGTTAAATAAATAAATTCATATAAACTTGATTATTATTGTTTTTTTTTTTTTTATAGGGCTGAACAGGTTTTCAACTACCCCGTCTTTCGGCCCCCCTCTAACGCCACCTCTGTTAATACTATAAAAAAAAGATATATATAAATGTTTATTATTTTTTTTTTTTTTTACTGTTTTGGGTCTCCTGTGATTCAGTAAAATTTCCGCATCTCTTTGGGATAAGCAAAAGGCTCATGAGAATATATTTGAAGCAAGAGAATCAGCAAGATTCTCTCTCTCTCTCGTTCATGCTTGTTAGTCTGTGAGGCTTTCTCTTGTTTTGAGTTGTGAGTTGAACTAGTTGAGGCTGGTTGAGAATATTTTTTGTTGATTACTTAGTTTATGGCCAGCAATGCGAACGGGCAGTTCGATGTGCGCATCTATCAGAAATAAAAATCATTATAATATAATAACAATGCTGCATTCTGGCTATAACGTAATTATAGCATTAATCTGGTTTAGTAACTGTTGTTGGGCCTATTTCAACTTGGAAGGTATGTAAGTTGTTACATCAAGTGTTTTACACATCGAAGATGATGGATGATGATAATGATTGGGTTTTACAGTCGGTGATCCTTGCGCCACGTCATATCGAAGCAGTTGCCAGCCAGAGGATGAATGTCTCTCATTATCGAAATTTATTGAAAGTGGCCAATTGACAGCCGCAACGATATTAAGTTGTGGCTTTACTGTACGCGTTGAAAAGGTTTGTTGCCCCTTGGATGAGGTTGGCGATATCGATGTACGTGCCCCATATCCAACAACAAAACGCACCACCACAACGACAACTACCACAAGCACCACCACCACCACAAGCACCACTCCAAGAAGCACAACCACAGAAACTCCTTTCTGGTTGACTATATTCAATACCAATCGCGAATATGTTCAACGCTCGGTTCCAGTGACTAGTCCCAGTCGGGAGGTCTTAACACTATCGGGCCGAGAGAGGGAGGGTGCCTGTTCGGCACCTTTGTATGAGGGCAAATGCTTGGCCATATCCAAATGTCCCAGTGTCGAGCCACTTATCTCTCAGGGTAGACTGCGCGATGATGATTTCACAACTTGCAATGGCGGCACCACCGAAGAGATCATCTGTTGCCCCACCAATTTGCCCATCCAGGCACGTGGCCCAATTGCCGGCGAAACGGTGACCACTGTCAGTCGGCTGGATAATTCGGCAGAGACATTAAAGTCCCCTTCATCTAGAAACGATGATGTGGATGAACTGAATGCGGTGGCCATTGCCAAGGCAGATAAGCTATTGCCCCACTACAATCATTTGGCCGCTCTGGCATATCCCAATGCGGCCTTCGATGGACATGTGTATGAGTGCACCGCCTTGGCTCTGACTCCGGATCTATTGGTGAGTGCTGCTGGCTGTCAGAGGCCAAGTCATGCGGTCTTTGGAGTTGCCGATTTGAGGGATGTGGATGAAGATGAAGACTATCTAGTGGATATTGTGGTGAGCGGGGAACAAATGTAGTTATAAATTGTATTTATCTTGAGTTTCTAATTGTTTTGTTAGCGCCTGGCCCATCATCTAAACGACCTGGCCCTGATGCGTCTATTGAAGCCATTAGTTCTGGGTACAGAAACCTCATCGAATGTAACATTGGCTCCCATTTGTAGTCAATTCGAGTTAACACGCCTGCAGGCCAGTGGTCAACTTGTTACCGTTGCTTGGGGCAAGGGAAATGGTTAGTTACCAATAAATTGATCTTTATCATTACAATCAATAATCCTAATCCTCTCTCATCCAATTATAGATACAGATTGCCCGCTATACGAATTGCCCATGCGACTCGTACCCACATCTGATTGTGCTGATCTTACCAATCTTGGGAATGTTCAAGGCCTATCGGCGACACATCTTTGCGTTGAACCCAAGAATCAAAATGATTTAAATATGTTTTCAAGTGCCACAAAATGTGCTCCATGTCCGGCTGTTGTTGGCAGTATTCTTCATTTGATACGACCCAATGGCAATCGTTGTGTTCTTGGCCTAGCCACTCCCACTGGTGCCGATTGCCATGCAAGAGCCATGTATTTTACAAGTCTTTTGAATCCGCCATTTATTAAGTTTGTGGAGCAACAACAACGACTGTGACTTGCTTTTATTTAATTTAGTTAGTTTATACAATTAGTTAGTCGTGTTTGCATAAGTTTTAGATAATGATAACAACAATAATAATAATAATAATAATCATATACAGAGTGATCTCCTCCATGTGATTAAGAACAAAAGATATTTCTCTTAAAAAAGATCCCAGATGATCTGTTCGTCAAGATTTATTTAATTCCGGTTTCTTACAAAGTTGGAGTTGGAAAATCTCAAAACTTAATGGAAATTACACATTGACGTAGAAAGACATAAAAAAAAGCAACTCATTTGACGTCAATTGAATTCGTATTTCTTCAATGGGTTCTCAATATGAAATAGTGTTGTAAAACGACCACAAAATTTGGTTAAGTACAAACAAAAATTTCAATTAAAACAGTTATCTTGTTTAATGCTATTAATTATGTTGGACTAAGTCAAAGTAAATGACGATTTCAAGTGTAATTAAGTAATTATTAGAGACATTTTCATTGTGTATTTTCCAACTTATCAATTAAAAATGAGCACAACAAAAATATGTATGTACACACTGATTCCAACTACAGTAATAATCCACTTTATGCGAGGCAGGAAAAAGAATGAAATGGATCCAGCTTAAAGGCTATTTCCACGACCATATGTATAAAAGTTAATCACATGGGTTACTTAGGCTGTAGGTTTTACTGTACTGAATAATGAGCGAAAGTGTTTTTTTTTCTTTTTTATTCTTTTTGCAGTTTTCGTTGTCTGCGATAAAAAACTAGATACGTATTTTCATTCATAAATAAATATTAAATGTGGAAAATTTAATATGTCATTAGTAATAACAGTAATTACTTTCTTTTCATACCAATTCTTATACATTTGCCAGTCAATTTGAAGTTCATTGCCATTGTGATGCATAGTTAGGCTTAGTAAGTAAATGTGCCGAGTTAAATTGTTTTTGTTGTTTTTTTTTTCGCTTTTTCGGATAAACAAAAATAAATGAAATATCAAAAACATTATATGTATGTACTGATAATAATGAGCCAAATGAGTTGACTTGTGTATTAACACACAGTTGAAAATTTAAATAAATTGCCCATCAATATTATCGCAGTCACCTTAATCTAAATCAATACATATATTTGTATGTATGTAGGTATATAGCGTCTATAGGTGCATATATAACGATTTGCGCATGGCTCAATTAGAAATGCAAGTATAAACCACTTGCAATTCCTGATCAACCGGTGAGCAGCATAGTAGTAAATATAAATATGATATGCAATTATTCTCATGCTCTCTGTGCCGGGTAAATCCAAAAATGATTTCAAACCGTTTTGCCGATCCAGCTGATTGTGTGTATTTCCCTGGCAATACCCTGACAACTTTTCTCATTGAGTTGTTTAGTTTGTCAAGTTGATTGTAAGTATCCTTGTGTTACCCAAAGCAGGATCAAGAAGAAATATTTAAAATCTTCTTCTTTAGGCTGAAACTGAAATGAGTTTTGCCAAGTGATTCTTAAGAATGTCGGCTGAGGCTTTTAAGTGGGTAACAGTATAAAATTACCCACAAGATGACCAAAATCCCTGGAATGGTCAGAAAGAAGACAGTTTCCAATTGATCTAGCCATGTCTCAGAAACTATAAGATGTAGAATCATTAAATTTGAGATATGTATATGTATGTAAATTCGTATAGTTTGCATGCTTATAAGATTTGATTTAAAATTTATGCCACGCCCTCCTTTACTAAGTTTAAATACTGAAAGTAACACCAATAGGTTAGAAGCTCATAAATTTGTAAGATATAATTATAAAGAATTTGTAATTGAATTCTTGTCATTTTTATAGGGTATAAACAAAGTCGTTGCAATTAGATATTGTTGTTGTTGTTATTGTTGCTGTTACTGTTGACTCCATTTGCTCATGGTCGAGAGTTGAATCATGACAAGAGTTGCGCTTGTTTTTAATTACAAAAAGCTACGCTCAGAGTGTTTGTGTGTTTTTTTTCTTTTCTTATATGTATTTATTATTTATATATATTTTTTCTTTTTGCTCATTTTGTTGTTGTTCTTGTTGTTGTTGTTGTTTTGTGATTCTGTGAAATGCTAAAAAACCGGTTCGATGGCCCGCTCAGTACTATCAACATGCAAAGCAATTCTGTATAGCTGGGGGACAGTCTCGGGTCTCTTCTGGAAGGTCTGGCTTGGCTTCGGTTCTAATCAAACTCAGTTGCCGCAGCGACGCGTTGTCGTTCAGTTCCCCAGAGATCTTTGTTCCGGCACCGGTTTCACCCAAAACTCGCTGTTTCTCCATATATTTCATCTTTATTTTTTTTTGTTTTGTTTTTGTCGCGTCTTTTAGTTTTCGTTATTATTATTATTACTATAACAATTATTAATATTTTTTATTGTGTGTGTGTGTGTGTGTGTGTGTGTGCGTGCGTGTCTGTGCGGGTGTGAGTGTGTGTGAGTGTATTTAGTTTATTTCTTTTTTTTTTCTTTTATAAACAATATTTTTTTTCGCGCTTTGTTGGCGTTTGTTTGAATTTCTTTTTATCGAATGCCCTGAACTGAATTCGTAGTCGCAATCGAAATCGAAGTCGAGAATTCTTATCAAAAGGTGAAAGGCTATTCGTGTCAAAGGTGTGTTTAATGAAAGAGAGTGAGAGAGATAAAGATAGTGGAGCAGGGAGGCGCAGCATATATGTACACATACTGAAGGGGGATTGCAGTTAGAAATACATATGTGCTCATATATGTATGTGCATATATACCATTTCGAATACTGGAATATTTACATTAATGCATATAATAAATTTAATTAAGCAATAAGTTTTTGAAATAAAAATTAAACAGAAGTAAATACAACAGATAAGTGTTAATAAAAAAAAGAGATTTAAATAGAGAGAGATAGAAACAATTTGTCATATCCAACGCCTTGAAGTAGACGCTAAACATTTATTATCTTTTGTAATAATTCTGTGATGTCATTTGGAAAATGCAAATTAGTTCCTATGTCTAAATTATAATACATGTATGTAAATACATACATAACTGGCCATTTCCAATATAGTCCATTATTAAAACCAACCAATTTTAGGGAAATAAATGTCTAAGTCAAACCATTCCATTTAAACTGGCTCGACGTCAATCTTCCAAAGAAAATTATTTCAAAGGCAACACAAAAAACAAAAAAAAAATATGGAAATAAATATTTTAAAACGCTTTTCCATTTTTAATCAAAAATTTCATTAGTTTTGGTATAAGTTTATAGAAATGTTCAACAATTTGGATATACCACAATTATTCCAATTCCAATTATTTTGCTTATCACTCTGAAATTTTTATGACAGACCAAAGCTAAAATTAATTAAAAATTATATTTAAACAAAGCGAAAAAAAAACTACAATATAGCTTACTATTCTAAATAGGCGTCAGAAGATTAGTGTAACAACATCATTTTAACCATATTGTTATATAAATGCATTCGCTTTATTTAAATTTAAATTAACTGATGTTAAGTATCTGCTTATGTATACATATTCAAACGAATTTTGTCGGTGGGTTTTCACATTGTTAGAAACAAGGCATTCCCTTTCGGATTTGTTTTGAATTTATTTGCAAATGCAAAAATAAACACCAAATGAATAATCTAATCTGTTTCTATATACATACATAAGCAAACTTTTACAATTAATATACAAAAAGAGGTGTAAATAGCTAAGTAACACTTGGTTTATTTTTGTCAAAATTTATTGATTTTACTTCATCCATACGTTATCTAAATAATATAAAATTAGTTGGCTGTATATGTTTTCGAAATAGTTGCCAAGACCTATGAAACAAACAATGAAAGAGATAATCAAATCATCTCATCAGTTCATGTCGACATACTTTCTGATATACCCTTGACACAAAGAGTACATTAGTTTTGTTCTAAACTTTGCAAAGACTAAAGCTTTTGATCAGCATGACAAATAAATCAGAATCAAGTCTTATTGTTAGTCAGAAATTGTTTTCAATTTATCTATGAAAAATATAAAGAGCCAAAGTCCCTATGGTTAGTTGACTGAAAGGTCCAATATATTATACATGGCTTTCGTAATGCCTAATAAATTATTGGGCGAGAGTTCTTAATAATTAATAACTAAATAATTATTTTTAGTAAAATATTGTTTCGAGCCGGAAATGCCTATGCCTCTATACGTCATAAGAATACAACTGACAAATTGATAAGATCATTCACAAATCAAAAGAATACGATCTAGATTCTAGAATAATGTCTAGGCCAAGGTTCTATAAGTGTATTATCAAAACTTTTGCAACTCGAATTAGTCATATCAAATGTGAAATGTAAACGTTAACACATTGTTTTCGATGAATTGGCAATGTTAATTGGGGTTTTTAATTTCGCAAAAATATGTGGGTTAATCACATCCATAAGTAAATACAGCTGGGGGAAATCATAGCTACTGTTTGTCTATATATACATACAAATACCTATATGTATAATGTTTATATGGGTCAATATCAGAGGTTTAATATTATCAGCTGTGAAAAATGTATTTAAATTGTAATTGACCGAAATATCTTTCATTTTTTTTTTTTTGTTTAGCTACAATGCATAGAGAAAGTGTCAGACTAGTCAATCATCTGGTGTTATGTGGTCTATTCTATCTACTGATCAATACCAAATGCATTTGGTCACAAGAAGGTACGTTACGATTGATCAATGTAAAACTAAAGCCTTCAATTTTCTGACCTTTAAAATTCCCACATCTAGTAGGCGAATCCTGTGTGATTAAGGATCTGCCGAGTGTGCCAGGTGTCTGTATGGTAGAATCGAAATGTGAGCCACGTATTGTTAAGTATATTAATACTGGACGATTAACCAGTATGCAAGTGCCTAGTTGTGGCCTTGGCACATATGAGGAGATTGTTTGCTGTCCCTCACAAGATTGCTGTCCCGA
This sequence comes from Drosophila insularis, assembly GCA_018903935.1. NCBI lineage: Eukaryota > Metazoa > Arthropoda > Insecta > Diptera > Drosophilidae > Drosophila > Drosophila insularis. Next base: position 11,054,892 of record JAEIFP010002303.1, on the reverse strand, counting down.
TGAGTAAGAAAGCTTAGTATTAGTAAAAAAAAAAAAAAAAAATATTTTTAATGTTCATTTGTTTTGTCTGCTGCAAGCTTGGTGCCAATTGTTGTTGTTGCTGCTGTCGTTGTTATTGTTAATGCATGAAATATTTGATTGAATTTTATATATATGTATGTATGTTTATCTGAAACAAAAACAAATTCTACCAAACAGCAAAAGTTCGTCACAGCCATCACAAAGGCCGCCGTCTCAACAGCCTCAATCGAATGCCAATGTACCCAAATTAAAGGATTTGGATGAATCTTCGCCATATTTTGATTTTCAACAACTACTCAATCAGAAGCAACAACCAAAGAAACAAGAGACTAATATGATATTGCCAATTGAGAGCCATGAAGCCATAAGGCAACCTACACAGGGATCACGTAGCCAAACACATGAAGCCATAAGGTTTCATCCTACTCAGGCACCACGTGCAAGGGAGCCAAAAATCATAGTAAATAGACCGCCATCGAGGCAGCCAACAAGATGGAATCAACAGGCTGGCTGGGATCCCATTCGACAGGTCAATGAACAATTGCGTCAACAGGGCATGGACATTGAGGCGGCCCGGCAAGTGTCTACCTTTGAGGAGATGATGATGCATTCCAGACCAAGACCAACCACCAGCAGCACCACCATGAGGACAACTACAACCACAACGGATTGGACACTGTTGGATCCATTTGCACCATTTCGTTTTCAGGCCAAAGAGCAACCTGGTCTGATCTTTGGGTTCGTCTATAATCTTCTAATCAGAGGGGCATCAATTGGCCAAAGCATGCAAAGATTGTTTTGTTTTTTTTTTTTTTTTTGTGCCATTAATTTGTTTTTTGTTATATACAAAAAAAAAATTATTCATATGCTATTACAGGGATACAACAACAACAACAACAACAACACCGACAACAACTACCAGGACAATTGCTCCCACGCCAACAACGCGAGTGGATGTTCCTCGGGAGAGAGCTGTGGTGCGTGGTAAGTGATTTGAATCTCCAAATTAAATTTTAATTTATCTAATTAATTGTAAAATAATCCATTTTAGCTTGCAATGCGATTCAGGCTAGAATGGACAAGGATGCTCTAACCCCTCATATTCTGGAGGGTATTCCAGTCAATCTTGGAGTTTATCCCCATATGGCGGCCATAGCATTTAGCAAATTTGGTTCAAATCAATTTCGATGTGGCGGCTCATTGATTGCGGCTCGATTTGTGTTAACTGCCGCCCATTGTGTGAACGATGATACACCAGATTTTGTACGACTTGGATCTGTCAATTTGGAGACACCAAGTCCCGGTTATCAGGATATAAACATATCGGTAAGGTATTATCAATTGACCAAAAGTTATTTATCTATCGATCGATCGATTTATTGTCAAATTCGTTTAGAAAATTACCATCCATCTCGATTATTTGAGTAGCAGCAAATACAATGATATTGCCATTTTGGAATTAGCCACGGAACCCATTCTGGGTGGCAACATTTTTCCAGCCTGTTTGGAAACGGATATCAGAGATCCGCCAGCGACTGCTAGCCTTTTTGTAGCTGGTTGGGGTGTAATGAATACAACCAGTGAGTTTATTTATTCCCAAATCAAGAGATAATGCCAATATGTGTATATACTTTTCCACTTTTTTTTTTTTTCACGCATTCAGCTCGACAACTATCGAAAATCTTGCTTAGGGCCGCCTTGGAGAATGTGAATCTGGCCCAGTGTAATGAACTATTTGCCGAACAGCCGAGCAGTAAGAGAGAACTGAAACAAGGAGTGATCGATTCGTTGCTCTGTGCCGCCGATAAGCGTAGACAGAAGGCCGATGCCTGCCAAGGCGATTCGGGCGGACCATTGATCTTTGAGCGGAATCTAACGGATGGCAATTATACCATTGTGGGTATTATAGCATCGGGTTTCGGTTGTGCCACCAAAACGCCAGGACTTTATACACGTGTCGCCTCATATTTGGACTTTATTGAGAGTGTCGTTTGGCCGGATGATGGTAATCGGATCAATGATCTATAGAAACTAAATAAATTCAAAGTTCTAATACAAAATATAATTCACCGAATTTTTTGTTTTGTTTACCTAATAATATAATAAGATCTTAATAAAACAGTTATATTGATTTATTTATTTACGTTTGATTAGTGCCCCTTTAAGCCAACTCTAGACTAGTGGCAATCAAGCAAAATAGAAGATTACTTTCCAAAGTGAATGCTAGTGCAGAAACTAGCATATTTACAGATTTTCAGAGTTAATAGTTGTTTCAAATTTTTCGAACATAAAATTTTTGTCAAAAGACAGACAGTAAATATAAAAAAAAAAAAAATTTCAATTTGTGTCATTTTTCCAAGTCAGTTTGGCCAATTTCCAACCGATTTTAGAATGTTATAATGTCAATGAAATTAAAAATTTAGTATATTTTTAAACGGCTTTCAACACGTGAATATTTAAAAATTTCAATTTCGAGTTATTTCTCGGGATTTTAATCCAGGTTGAATGACATGATTGTAATTTTCAAATTCTCTAAAAATTTAATTTTATTTTTGGAAAATTTTACCGTTCATTGGCTTAATTTCTCTCGCTTGAAAAAATAATTGACATGATTTACATTCCAATTAAAAATTCGATTTGAAAAGGTAAGATTTGGCAAAGTTAAGAGCTTTTAAGAAATTCAAGAATTTTCCAAATTAAATCAAATTTTTGTAAATTTCTTTTTTATATCGATCCTAATAATTTGCTTATCCTGCTAGTCCGGCTCTGGGTTTGATAAAGCATTTTCAAAAAAAAAAAAAATGCAAAGATAAATGATTTCCATTGAAAATTTTATATGGAAAAACTGTATTCAGAATATCCCTTAGATCAAACTTTCTGGGATTTATTTTAAGAAATTCTCTGCTGAAAGGCATTTTATATAAGCCAACAGCTGACCTAGTTGTCATGTAGCCCTGGTCTATTATGTCTGAAGAAATCACAAAGTTCTGGAATATACAGAAAATAAATTTATATTAATATTCGAGCACCATGGAATATTGGAATTTTTTTTTTATTTAACCTCAATTAATGCTGCTTACTGGTTAAACCCAGCCCTGGTTAATGAATTGTCAAACTAACATGCTCTTTGCTTTACATGCCTATACGTAAACAGAGAGCCAATATGTATGACGGGAGAGCCAACTGACGTTATGTCTTACGTTTGAGTTTACGTCATTGTGTGGCAAAAGCTTTGCTTTACTTTTTGCCATCGAAAGCGTTCTTCAACCGATACATTTTGTTTTTGAAACCATATTTGAAATTAAATTTTAAATGTATTTTTCAAAATTTACAGCATTAACTTAAAGAGAAATTGAGAGAAATCAAATTGACAACATGTAAAATGATTTTCCAATTATAAGAAAACGTTTTTTCCCTTTTAAATTTGAAATATTGTAAATATTTATAACGGACAATTTCCTCCTTCTGGCCGTCTGCCCCCCACCAACCGCCCATGTCCTAGATGGCTGCAACTGCTTCAAACGTTTTGGAGGGCTTTTCCTCTTAAAATGCTGGTGCCAACTGGCTGGAGGCTTCAGTTGGTCGCGAGACTGCGTTGCTGTTGGTTCGCCCCCCAGAAAATAGGCAAGCGAAGTAACACCACGGAAGCCAATCCGAAGGATTCCAACAAAGAACTGAAAGCAAATCAAATTGAAGCCTCGTTCGTACCTTCGTTCGTTACCATTTGTTCGTTATTTTTGTTGTGCTGTTGTATTTGTTTTTTTGAAAGTGGGCGCCGCGAAATATGCTATGATTTTCGAATTGAAAATTTGAGCACAGAACAGTATTTTTTTTTTTTTTTTTTTTGGAAATATATGCAAAAATTGCTTAATGTAAGTGAAATTGGTCTAAACACAAAAAACAAAGTTAATGTATATGTACATAATTTTAACTTATCGATATGTACATACATATATATATTTAATATGGCTAATGCTGGGAAATTGATTTCAATTGTACATCTGTTACGACCTCTGATAAGCAACCTGGACTAAACATTACCCACGGTTTATGGCAGTCTCAATAACTGTGTGTGTGTGTGTGCTTGTGTGTTGCTGTTGTGTGTGGTGTTTTGGTGTAATTGTTGTTGAGGGTAAAAGACATTAAAGCCGCCAATTGGCTGATTTTGATAAGAAATATAAAGCCACAATGCGAATCGATTGTCCAAACAACAGGTGTATACAAATTATTTTGTTTCGAAGAAAAGAACTTTGGAATGCAGACAATTTTCGAACTCTCAATATTTTGTATAATTTGAAATTAATGTTAATTAAAAAAATTGAAAGTGTTTCGATTATATATAGTGGCTGATAAAATTCCAGTCAAAAAAAAAACTATTTAAAAAATAAATCATTAAAAAATACATAAATTTTCTAAACTTTTGAAAGGTTTAGTTTTGTTTTGTTTTAAATATTGGTAAATTCTCAGATTTTTCTGGTTTTCATGACGAATTTAGGTATAAATGTCTTACTATGAAAGAGAAAAGTTTTGTATTAAATTTTTAAGCAAAACAAGAAATGCTTTTTATTAATTAATTAAAAATGAAATTCTAATCACATACTTATTGATTTTGCAAGGCATTTAAAATCAATTATAAATACAGTAAAAAGTCGGGAACACGATCGAGGTCAGACCAAAAATGTTTTCAATACATTAATTTTCATTTGACTTTCTTAAGATGGATCATCTATAATGAAGTGTATTAACTATTTTACGTAGTAAAATTTGAAGGACTATGCGGGCTACAAAAATTTCGTTTTATTTTCTTGAAATCTATTTTCAACAAAGAGAGGTGCAAATACAATCATTTATTTCCTCCTTTTTCGTCGTAATAGTTGAAATGAATCTTTTTGGATTAGGCAAGTATTCTGTTTGTAGTTTTTTTCCTTTGATTTGCACCTTTTGAGCATTGACTAGATAAAGCAAAGTATGTTGATAAATGACCAGCTTTACATGGACTGTAAAATGAAGAAAAACACCTTTAAGTCTGCTTAAGTCTTTAAGCGTCAATCTTCTCTAATCTGTGTGTGTTTGTGTGTGTGTGTTTGTGTGTGTGTGTGTGTGAAATGAAAGGGAGAATCCTGTTGGTGGGATGGTAACAAATGGCAAGTTGAAATTAATAACTTGTCCAGCGATGAAGCTTTAAAATGAAATGCTGATAAAATGCCAAGACCAAGGGACATTTCAATGGAAATCTAATGCAAAATGTTTTATTAATGTTGCATAAAAATAGATTTAAGTATGCATATTACCATATTACTCACACATTGATAGATTGATTGTCCACACAAAAGGCATTCAAGTTGTTAGATATGTAGAAAATATCAATCGAAGTGAAACATTTTTTATAAAGAAAACGTTTCTAGGAAAATTTTGAATTCAGTTGCTAGCATAATGACTGCAAACTTAGAACGCAAAAAATTCCAGATTGCTTTACATGAGAATAGTTTTTATCGAGGGACTCATGAGTAAAGTTTAACGAAAAATGTTTTTCATAGCTTAGCTTTTGTGTTTTGTGCATTTACAAACGGCCAAAAGTGGCCCAAATGTCCCAAGCTGCCCCCCAGTGGCGATCTGTGACCTGCCTCAATGTTTTTTTTGCTTTCGACATGTCGTTAATTCGTTGCCTTTTTGTATTTTGTTTTGTGGCACACATTTGAGTCGGGCCCTCCCATAAAAGTATGCTATGTTTTTTTTTTTTTTTTTTTGGGAGAATTTTTTCAAGTTTGAACAGGAAATGGGGAAAAACCTCTGCTTATCTGCCATATTTATTAATTAAAAAAGTATAAAGAGTAAGGAAAGGGGGGGAGGAGGAATACGAATGTATTTGTCAGCTAAAATTGTAATTGTATTTGAGCAAAACACACACACACACAGGAACTCAGAGGGAGAGAGAGAGAGAGACCGAACGAACACACAAATGAAGAGAAAGAGAAGTAGAAGCCACAAAAGGCAAATAAGCGGCCAATAAAAATATTATTAATACGCCAACGGCACACAATGCCATCTCCACCCCATATACATATTTGACCCACGATTCAGTTGATGGCATTGTGGTTGCTGTTGGTTAAATTAGCAGCCAAACGCACATCATCATCAGTTGGGTGTGTTTTAGCCATAAATTTATTAACTTAGTGTCACATTTATAGCCACTTTGTGCTACCCCTCCAACTAGAACGACACCCACGAGCCAAAGTCAGAGACAATGCCAGAACTGGACACACAATCACACACACACACACACACACACACTCACACATACACCATACACACACACATGCTTATGTTACATTGAAAATGAAATATATAAGTCGTCGCATAGATTACACCTGTACCTAGCACTACACGGTTTTTGAAATAAATAAAAATTAAATAAATAATCACTCCTATTCTCATTTCGATTTCGACATTTTTCGGCGATATTAATATATATCATTTTATCCTTTGGGTGCATGGTATGAATAGAACCAACGAAGCTTAAACGTTTCACTTCTAAGCTTGTTCTGTTTTATTTTTTTCTCAATTTCTACAATTTTTACATTATATTTGAAAATTGATTTAAAATGTAAACTTAAATGTTAAAATGATAATTACATTGCTCACTTTTCCCAATCGTCCAGTTTAGAGTAAATTTTGATAATTTCAACTATGTATATGTCAATATAAATCTAACAATTATTTATTTTTCGATGGGAAACAATTGCTTTTGATTGTCAGATTCATAACAAAGTTGAAAATTAATACATTTGAATTGATTTAAACTAAATTGAATTCAGCGAATGAATATGAATAAATAAATTGTCAAGTTAACTTAATAAGGCCTATTCCATTTGAATTATTTTGAATTATTTGTGTATACATTTTTTGGTTATGCATTTTATTTGGTTAATGATTCAATTTTGTTACATTCATTCCGACTATTATAAATAAGCCTTTGTTTTTCAATACAATATTTAAGTCATTCGCTTTGCCAATAATTAAATGCCAACTAATTCATTCATTCAAACTAGTTTTTCAATTAATTAAATATTCTTCATTGGATTTCTTCGTTGCTTTCTGTCATTCAATTAACAATTTAAAATTGTGTTAGCCTTAAATTCATTGTGAATTTTATTTATAATCAATTTTTTTTCTTTCCAAAATGGTTCAAATATATCTTGCTTAAACTTTATCTCAGTCTCTCATTCATATAAAAAAAATCATGCTTAAGAATTCTGACTACTCTATTTATTTAGTATTCAAATGGATTTGAATTAATGTGGTATTAATTGCCAGTTTTGTGTGAGTGTATCTCTTTTTTGCAACGACTAACAAAAAAACAAACCACAATATAAATGTTTTATAATTGTTGTTTTTAATTTCTATGTTTTTGGTTTTGTGTTGATTTTCTTTTTGTTTGCTTTTTGGTTCTGGTTTTTATAGGAAAATCACTTGACAAAGTTCCATGTTGCCTACAGCGCTGACAAACCGTGACAACATTTTCAACATACTTTTTAATTACATGCCACAGAGCAACAGGCAACAGGCAGCAGAAAATTGAAGAAACTGAAAAATAATTCACACAATTTACACGCACGTTTCAGTGTGCCGAGCACCGAGTGTGCTCTGTCTGTGTATGTGTGTGTGTGTGTGTGTGTGTGTATGCTAAACTTTTTGTTTGTATTTTGTTGTTTGGGGGCGTTTTTTTTTTCTACTTGGTTTTTTGTTTTTTCATTAAGGAAATTCATGAACTGAGACGTGTGTGAAAATGGAAATGGGAGTTTTTTTTTTTTTTTTTATTTTGTTGTTGTTGTTTTGTTTTTATGATGCGTGTTTTCCTTAGGCAGGAGAAGGACGACTTTCAAATGCAAGCCAAAGCACGCATCTAAATAAAACAAGAGGAATGGCAACGAAATCCGGAAGGAATCAGGCATAGGGGCAAAGGGGTGCTGAAAAACACACGTGCTTTAGCCTCTTCTAATATCCAAAATGAATTGGGAATGGGTGGAATCGATTAAATTTGCTTTTTTTTAAGGACAAACCATAAATTTTGCTGGCATTGTCAACGACCTTTCAACCCGAAAACGGCAAAAGGCAACAACTGGAGACAAAACGAAAAGAAACGAAACGAAACGAAAAGACACAAAATTATGTCTAACGTCACATTGCTGAGTTCAGCTGATTCCTTATCACAGTTAAGTGGCTCACTCACACACACACACACATATGTATGTATGGGGACGAAAGGACGAAATCCTTGGCTTTATATGCACCATTCCGAAATGAGAGATTTGCTCCGAGATTTACGCTTTTGTGTAAATTTATGTGCATTACCAAAGCAAAAGTCGTGAAGTGAAGCCTCCTGGCTAAGTAACTAACGCCATTAGCTTCTTAGTTTCCCCTACCGAAACCCGATACCCCAACCGCCCAACCCCCCGACCCCCGCCCCACATCGCTAACCAAAACCCACCAGATTGTCCTCTACTCTCATTGGCATTTCCATTTTTCTCCATTTGTTTTGGCCCATGGCCCATCTTCACTTGGTTGAGTAGCACCGTAGCTACTCAGAGTGGACTCCAACCACTTTCTCCATCCAGATGGAGCCATTGAGGCATTTTTATTGCTGCATTCCTCAAAACAACATCAAAACATCAACAGAAACGCCGCCAACGCATTGAGCGTGGGCTGTAATCTGAGTTTCCTCTCAGTTTTCTTCCTATTTTTGATTTTGTTTTTCCACCAACATTGATTTACGCACTTGAAAGCAATTTTCTATTTGCCACTTTTTGTTTTCATCTTTTTCTTTAAGCAAAAAACAAAATAAATAAATAAATAAAACAACACAAAAAAAAAATTCTCTCATTAGAACTACAATGTATCGAGATGTTATCTCTTTGTTATATCAAATCAATCAATTCTTTTATTGTTTACAATTTTGAGTTGAGGTTGTTGAAACTTGTCCTCATTTAGGCCAACAAATATCTCAATAACTCAAAATTCAACAGAACAAACGCAAAAAAGAAACCTTTATCAGAAGCATTATAATAAGTAATTATCTATGAAATGATAAGTCATTTAAATTAAATGATAAGCCAATTCTTTTACTATTTTTAGAAATGGTAATCAATTTTCTATTAAATATTATTATATTTTTCTTAAACTTAACAAAAGCGATCTACTTAAAAGAGGTTTGGTTTATTTTGTCTAAAACAATAAACGAATAAAGTCGAAGGAAACAAAATGAATATCTAAATTTTAGAAAACCGCTATACAATCTGTTTAATGAAATATAAGGCTGATTTCTATAATGGACTTTGGAAGTATCTTGTCGTGACTATATAGGCCATATAGGCCACACACAAAGGAAAGTCAGTTTTATAAGCTATGTTGATTAAAGAAGCTTATTTACATAAATATTTACATATATTGTAGGGATTTAAACATATATCTCTCCTTGTGACACCATTTTATAATTTTTTGCTTTGACAAGCAACAAAAAATTAAATATTCACAATGTGCAATAAAAATGTGTAAAAGCAACGATAGCAACAAAAGACAAAGAATAATGTTAACAAATGTTAAATAAGAAATATAGAATATTGTATACTCTTTTTTTTTTTTGAAGAAGAGACTGACTTACATTTATTTGAATGTGATATAAAAATGATTGCTAAAAGAAGATATTCATAATAAATACGAAGTCGTCAGAGAGAGAGAGAGAGATTTACAAACGACAAAAAAAAAAAGAAAGAAAATACCCTTTTGTTGGAATGTTTTGCAAGCTTTAAACTAAAATGAATGTACCTCATTATAAAATTGGATAAATTGTAGGGAAATAAAAAAGGACAAACAAAAATTTGCTAATAATGTTGCGTAATAATATTTTGTACATTATAAAAAGTAAGAGCATAATTTGGTTTTAATGCCTGTCTTTATGATATTTTCTGTTTTGTTGTTTTTTGTCTTTTCTGTTTCTGATGTGAGTGGGAATTATTCTCCTCCATTTTTTTTCGCTTTTCGTTTTTTTTTTTTTAATTTTTTTTTTTTTTTCCTTTTGGCTGAGAGTTGACTTATTAAGTGGATTCTGTGTGCCGTGGCAAAAGAAAAAGTGTTGAGTGGCGACATTTTACAAACGAGTGTATGAGAGAGGGTGAACTGAAAATGCTTCGTCTAATAGGTCCGAAATTAGTGCCTCTAATTGAATTAGTCAGCATGGCAACTGTCGATGATGATGATGATAAGGACAGAGTAAATGGATGGATGGAGTGTCTGTCACTTGGAGCTACTGCAGAGACCAAGTAGACCGAACCCAAAGCTTCAGACTTTTACTTCAAGTCACCAAACCATCATTGCCAGATGCCTTTGCCACTTGATGGCTGACTGTCAATTAGCCAGTAACCTTGCAACATTCTCAAACCTTTTAAAATTGCCGCCCGCAAATCGCTGTGACTCCCTCACAATTTCATCCCTCCGACTCCAACTTGGCCCTCTGCCATTTGCCATTTGCCATTCACCCTTCCACCCACTCACCAACGAATGAGCTCATTAATGTTAATGAATAACGACAAAACAAAACCGAAAGAAAAAGAGCCAGCTGGCGGCATTTAATGTCTCTCCAAAAAATATAGACCCGAAATTCTGTCCCACCTAATCTAATCATTCAAAAATGAAGCGTTTTTTTTTTTTCTTGCATATGGAAACAAATGTTGCCACAAAAATAAGGGACATTCAATTTCTCAATTGTTTACCCTTGCCACAAGAGTACATTAACTGAGCCAACAGTTTTCGACTCGATTGGATTCCGTTGGATCGATAATCATAATTGATGGACTATATTTAGTTGACTGACTTCAAAGGGTATTTCAAATGTCGGTTCGGTGACAGTTTTTGACAGGGGATCTAAAACCGGGTGAGCAGGTGTAAAATTCGACCACAAAGTTTTGTCAAACATAAAACGCCTTTGGGAGAAAGAAGCTATAGAAGTTTACCGCACGCGCCGTCTGGTTTCAATTGTGCGAATTTTACTTCATCAATAGTCAGAGCACACGCATGCAGAAGATGGGTGGTAGGGGAAAGGCAAGCGAAAAGGATGTCAGTCCTTTTGGTAAGAGAAAATAAACTGAAAATTGAAAGTAGCCTAAAAAGGGTTGTTGCTTGTTTTTCTGTTTTTTTTTTTTTTTTTTAACCAGAATTTCTGTTATTTCTAGCCAATCGACAGTTGACCCAATTGAAGATTAAACAAAATGAGCGAGAAAAAGATCAACGATGATCATTAAACACCAGCTGTGACTTATGCTAAGTTTTTAATTATTAAAAAAAAAAGAGAGAGAAAGGAAGAGAGAGAGAGAAAGTCAATTACTCGGTCTCGGTCTCTACCTATTTCAATTTTTTTGTTTTTGGTTTTTTTCTTTGCATTTTTCATAATATTTCATTTGAATTTTTAATGGCAATTTATTAAGTGCTTGCACTTGACTTCTTTGGCAATTAATTTGCCGATTACATTTATGTGGTGAGTTTTTATAGCCTGGCAAATTATCTACAAATGGGGGGAGAGAGAAGAGCAAGAAGAGAAGAGAAGAAAAAAGTAAATGAAAAAGCGGCTTATTTGACTTTGTGCTTGCGTTTCTGGCCCACAGCGAAAATCACAAAAAAAGAAAAAAAAAAAAAGCATAAACTAAAAAAATATAATGCAAATCTTTTGTGCAAACAAGAGACCACCATATACACACACACACACACACACACAGCTATATAAAAGAGTAAGTATTTGCCGCGACGCGTAAACAATGTCTGCCTATTGTTCCTTTTCCCTTGCCTTATTCACTGTTGGCCCCCCATTAAGTTCAAGGATATCGAAGCGTTAGCGTATTCAAAAAACAACAACAATAAAAACCAACTCAGGCTATGGGAAAAACCAAGTCAAGGTAACACACGGCATCAGGTCAAGAGACACATAGCAGTAGGCACCTACCTACCTTCATCTACTTTGTCACCACCAATGCAATCCACTCAGTTGTTAAGTCAGACTGACTAAAGGGGGGTAAGGACATCTTTCCTAGTCTAACACCAAATTGAAAAAAAAAAAAATAGCAAAAGGGCAGGAATCAACTGAAATGAAACTGGAGGTCTATGAAATGAGTTCTTCTGGCAAAAAGGAAATGATTGAACCTTTCAATTTCAATAAGTTTGTCAGGTGCCAACTAAATATATTAAACAATGACTGTAATATTAGAAATTAACTTAGAATAAAGACTTAGAGTAACATAAAAAATTTCACAGTTTTTCGCCAAAGACAAATTTTATTTATTTTCTTTATTGGCGGCCACTGGAGAAACTCTTTAGCTTCGTTTTTGTTGCTTGGTGAAGAAGAACCAAGTTCAAGATTAATCATACGCAACGTTAAACAATTTTGACAGTTAACAACGAGTGGTAACTTTTAGAGCCAACAATTTGATTACGATTTCATATAGAAAGGACATATAGGACATTGACCAAAATCAATGTACTGTAGCCTCGAACCAGCCAACCCACTCAACCGCCCAATCACCCAAAGTATATGTCTCAACCAACGCCAGTTCTCTTCTGTTCTCTTCTGTTCTGGTCTGTTCTGTTCTGGGAATTCTCTTTGATTTTTGTTATATTTTGTTTTTCGTTCCTTTTTCGTTTGGGTTTTCTTTTTGTTGCTATTGACAATTGCTGGCGGGTAAAACGTTGAAAATTGCAGCACTGCAAAGTCAATGACCGTCGGCGTTTATAGTTAAAGCACAATTGCAGAGACTAAGGAGAGAGTGAGGGCAAAGTGTTGGTTCGTGTGTGTGTGTGTGTGTGTGCGAGACCGAGGCGCCTAGCTTAGGCGAATGCTCTTTGACTGCACACTCTACAGTGGAAACTTGTCAATTTCTTCAATCTTTGCCACATCTTGAGCGTTGCTGCCTTTTCATTCATCCCTTTTTTTCCACCACCTACCCACCCACAAGCCCATCATTCTCCCCCCCTCTCTTTCTCTCTCTCTCTATATATATATATATATATACTTATCATCCCTCTTTGTCGTTTTGCGCTTTTATAGTTGTCTTGTTACTCAATAAAGCGTACCGAACATTTCTAACGAACGAGCTGGCTAAGGAAAAGTAGCAAAATCAAATAAAATGAATGGATAATAAAATTTATCAAGAATTATTCAAACGAACTTGCTGATGCTCTCTTAAACTATAACTAGACTAGACCAAATACCGAAAGGTAATAATACATATATAGCACGCCTAAGGCAAATGAAAAGTATACAAAAAAAAAAATCAATGTTCAATGTGACCGAAGTAAGTCCTAAAGATTGAAGATGATCAACAGCGGATAGCGGACTGGTAAAATCAATTTCCGTTTAGGGTTTGTCAGACATTCCTAGGGCTTAAAGTGCCGATTGGTGGTGTAAAGTGGGTAAATGGGTGGTTGGGTGGTTGGATGATGTTGTGGGTGAGGCAATCAACCGTATGTAATTACATTGAGTGCCATAACTATGAACAAGGCATGTCCCAACGTTCTGTTTATGCAAAGAAGTATGCAATTACTTGCACGCAGCTAAAATAAAGATATACATATATATGTATATTTAGATATATAGAAAAAAAAAACTGTTGCACACTGTGGACAATGGATGGACAATCGTCATGACGACTTCATTTAATTGGCATCCATTTAATTAATTAGGTTTTAGTCAAGGAAACTACACCCAATTACAATCGGTTTCCATCTTATAATATAATTGCATTTAATGTGAAAATCATTTCAAGGATTAGACAATTTTTTGATATATGTAAATAAATTTTAAAGGCCCGAGAATTTTATTAGACTTGACACTAACGGCAAAAAGAATCGTAAACAGCTAGACTCTTGTCTCAATGAATTTTACGCTACTCAAAAGCCAATTGAAAGCCCATAAGCACACACACACACACACACACACACACACACACACACACTGACACACATATATGTATGTGTAGTACCTATAGACAGAAGTGCGCACAAATATTTTTTACGCCCATAAGACTGGAGACAAATAAACCAAGCTGACAACAAGCAAGAAAAGAAAAACAGATAAAAGTAAAATGAAAATAAGTAATTCGGGAATATTGAATACTCTTTTTTCAAATTTAAATTATTTAAATTACCAAATTATTAGAACACACGAGTCAATGGGTAAATAACTTTACAAACAAAACGGTATATAGAATTGTAGATGCAGAGGGACTTTCTCTTAGGAGGCAGGAATAAATTGTTTCGATTATAGAGTTGAATATATTATAAGGTTTTTTTTTTTTTTGTTTGTTTTAATCTCACACGTAAAACCTTTGTTTATTGTTTAGTTAAATAAAGGTTAAATAAAACTTATTGACTGAATAAAAATAAAATTGTTGAAACTTTGGAAAATTGCAAACGGAATTCTTAATTTAAGTACGCAGAACAACTTATTGTTGCCATCTGGGAATACACTTTGTGCGCTGCTAAGTATACTATATATTTTTATTTGCAAAACCCTGTCCTGGTGTGTGTGTGTGTGTGTGCGGGTTTGCGTGAAGCGAATGAAGACAATAAACATAAAATACATAAATACAAACACACACAGACAGAAAGAGAGAGAGAGAGAGAGAGAGAGGAAGAGAGGAAGAGACAGCGTATAAGACGCTGAGCTTAGAAAGTAGCAGCCAACTGGCTTATCAATTTCAATGTTTCAAACGCATTCCCCCCGCCCTCCCACCGTTAGCCTTAGCCTTAGCCTTGCCCTTGCTCTACTCCTCGCATCAGCCATCCATCCGTCTGCCCCCTAAAAGGCTACCTTTTTCTCCCTTTTTTTTTTGGGGTTAGAATCCTCGCCTTATTTGCCTGCCTATAATCAGTCAATGTTGATGGAATGAATGGATGGGAAGTAAACGCTGTAAAAAGTCTGATAAAAGTTTTACTTTTTACTTGCCTGCTAATTTTCGAAAACAACTGTCAAGTGTGAGAGAAAGAGAGAGAGGTACTATTAAAACGGGCTAGCGGGTTAAAGGCAAAGAAGGGATTCACGTTTATGGCCATCTTAAATAAAACAAAAAAAAAACAACCAAATACATTATATTTCCTTGACAAATTTTTATGGCCTAATAATTTGGATATCTCTCTCTCTCTCTTACCCTCTATCAATCTCTATTTTCCCTTCTGTTGTGCACATACCTTGTAATTGTGGCCACGCCCCATTTTAATTGAGCCTGTTAATTAAAAACAAATTTTCCCACTGCTTTTCCCTTTGGCATTGCCAATTGAACAGGGCGCGGGTTCATTTGAATGTTATTGCATTCGATATTTATTGTGGCAAATGAAATTTAACAAGTCAACAGAAAAATTTTGTATATATGCAAATGGATATCGCATTTCTAGTTAATTTTCGAAAGCTCTTTTGACAAGTGAACCTTTAGCGAGGGTTAACAAAAATGTTGCCTACTTTTTAGCTGAACTGATGCAAGTCAATTTATAGAATGGATAAAATGGCCCCTCGTCAGAACCAAAATTACATTATTTACAATTTACCCATGCACAAGCACATGCACACACACACGCGCAATTGTATTTTCTCCTAATTGGATATATATATATATAAATATATATATATATATCTCGGTGGTGATATATGCAAAACGCACTTTCAACTCGTTACACAGATACAATGACAGGCAAATGGCAATGGCATTGGCAATGTCAAGGCCATGTTGGCTCACACATGCGAAAAAGAGAGTTATCAAATGAAATGAGACGCCTATAAACAGTGTGTGTGAGAGAGCGAGACACAAGAGATGACATACAAATTGCAATTCCCAATGAATTGTAAATTAGTATCTAAATGATTTCATTTTTCATTTTCATTCTTATTTTTGGAATTTTCCATTTGCATTCGAAATGCAATTTAAATTTGATTTTCGGCTTGAATAAATTCCTAAATTTTACTACCTTTAGCATTTCACCCAATCCAAAGTCTTTAACGAAATATATATACCTACATACTTTGTTCATTGGTGTTAACTAACTAAGACAGTTGAGACCTTGATACGCATAAAGCTGTTACCTGTGCTGCACACTTGTCCCTCACCCTTCTTCCATTTATCCTTAGTCTGCTACATATATGTATATGTACATACGTCGCGTCTACATTGTGTGCGATGTTCCGCATCAATGAACCTGAGAGGAATCAGTATTAATTACTTGACTTTTTGGTTGCCAACACCAACAATAATAACAACAGCAACACAGAAAAAAAACATTTGTATTTTTGTACATTTTTCAAACAAATTGTTTTGAGTTTGAGCGGAATCCTCGGCAATATTTAATGGCCCAAAATGGGTTGGAGAACAAGTGTAAATGGCTGGTGATTGATGCAGCATAAGGCTGGTCCCAGTTAGCTATTCATCTATTTACCGAGCTGGGATCTGTTAGGCGGAGGGGGGGTGGGCAACATGTTATTCGAGTTTCTCGTTTCGTATGTGTAGGCAAGAAAGCTGCAATCAAATTGCTATTAATCCATTAACTTTGCTTTAAACTTGATTTCTAAACACCATTTCAGATCAATCTTTTGCTACAGTTATTTGAATTGCAGTTAAAGGTTAAGTCTAGCTTAAAGTCAGATTTCAGCACTCAATTCCGAGACATTTAAAAATTAGATTTAATATATTTACTTACCTTAAACTTATTTATTCCTCTACTGCAACATTCTGTTCTTGAGAACTTGCCGCTGCAAAAGTTTTCTATTCATTTAGAAATTTTCGATTGACTTGATTTATCGATATGATATTCAAAATCAATCCTGGGAAGAATCGAAAGGAAATTAAAAAAGAGGCTGGCACCTGTAAAAATAAATCAGACCGATTGAAGTAATTTTAGAAATAATTTTTTAATTTTTTTCTTTTTTATTTGTAATAAAAAAATATTACCAATTGCTTTTATCTATTAAATAATTTATTAGTTTATCGAAATCACTGAGGTTGAATCGATAAGTACTGTTAAAACAACTCTGAAAAAACAAACGCGGGAAGCGAAAAAATTTTATCTGTATATATTGTGCCAAGTAGACTACAAATGAAATTTTATTGAGTTGATTTAGCTAATGTCTTTTTTTTGTTAAAAGCTTCCTAGAGAATGAAGAACGTTGCAGAGATTAATCTATTTGTTAAGCTCATTCAAACATAAATCAAATTTGTACACTTTGAGTTTTGAAGGGAGCAAGAAGCGTGAAAACTTATCAAAGATGCCAGTGGTTTGAGGTGAAAGACCACAAACATAGGGCGTTCGTTGTCTATCAACATTTTAAGCTAATTAACAAATTCACGTACACAAATACATAGACCAGACAAGAGAGATGGAAAAGCCAAACCACAAAAGTTGGTACAAAGTTTTTGGCGTAAATCTCTAATGAAATAAAAGTCGACACACACCGCCACATACCGAGATAAATATGTCTGTAATATGGAGCTAATTGACAAACGATCTAATGGCTATAATCACAGCTCAACAAGTGCAAAGAGAGATAGAGATGAATGGTTTCAGAGTCCACAAGGGATACACCCTGTAAAATGCCAACATGCGCATATATAAATCATTTGCAAAAGCATTATAAACTAGCTCTGCACAAAATGCAGTAGTCCTAGTCCTAGTAGACAGTGGACCCACCTTCATTTCCATGCCCATAATTTTCATCTACGTGCCCGTCTCTGTCTCTGTAGCTTTCAATTTTTTTGTTTTTTTTTTTTTTCTTGGCTTCATCGTCGTCGTCGACTTTAGCCCACAAAACTAGGCCATGTGTGCGCGCCCAAACGTAACATAGATAAAGTCCTGTGAGGGCAAAAACTCCTAATGTTTGAGAGATGGTTGAGCATACGGGGCTAAAGATAGGGGCATGGGCCATAGGAAAGCAATGGTTTGTATGGTATGTAGCATGTTCAAACAAAATTAAGCGCACCAAAAGCAGCAGCAGCAGCTGCAGCAGCGGCAGCAGTTGCCAGTTTGTTGGAGAACGGGTCATCAAACCGGGCCTTGTCCTGTACGAAAATAAAGGAAAAAAAAAAAAGCCAACTACTAAAAACTGCACTGCATAATACAGGGTGTTCCCCAAAAGGGAATCGTGCCTACTCTAGGGAGACAATTACTGCAACCAGAAAGCATAAGTATGACAAAATGGAATAGGCCAATAGAGTATAAACAGGGTGTTTGGCTTTTAAATAATTCACCAACAGGGTGCTTGGCATCTTGAGAGATAAGCTTTATCACTTTCAAAACTAAAGCTGTCGGGAATTTAATATTATTTGAAATACAGGGTACTCCTAAACGAAAGCTCTCCTCGAGTATTCACCATTTTGCATACATATGTATGTATGTATGTATATGTATGCAGCGTTGCCATATCGTTGCTAAACTCATTACATCAACAAAGAGCCTTACAAATTCAATATTACGGTTATTTCAGTAACGAAATTGTGCCTAAAACTCATTTCATTTTGCGCTACAATTGCCAATTACCACAAAGGGACACCCTCTACAAACATTGAGAAAAAGCAAAAGAAGAAAAAGAAGAGGCGAAAAAAAAAAACACGAAAATGCTCGCCACAAAAGTGAAGAAAAATTAGGCACAATAAATTGAACGGAAGTTGCTGCTTAAAATGAGAAGAAAGCGCAAAAATGTAAAGGGAAAAACTGGCTAAAGGGAAAACCAATTCTATACACAAAAATTTAAACCGAAATTTGTATACTCTTTTTAAGATATTTACAAAAAATAAATCATATTATACCTATAAAATTAGATAAAGTAGTTTAAGAATCTATATATGTACAACTGAAAATGCAGAAAATGTCAAAGAAAAACGACTAGGCGGAAGCTTGGAAAAATGCATAGGAAAATGTGAAAACTTGCTGTAACGTGAGAGAGTGAAAGAGGAGAAACAAACGCAAAGGTTTGGGGCCTTAAGGAATCGTTCGTCTGCGGTTCTCTAGACTGTGGCTATTTTTTTTTTTTGGCCAACATGAAAACGAACGTGTGCCAGTCATTGTGTCTGTGTCATGTTGTTTGCTCTGTTTCGGCTTGTCCCGTTGTTTTGTCCTTTTCTATTCCTTGGGCCTGTCTAGATTGAAATTCCAGTAACGAACATATGGACAGATGGAAGGACGGCTCAGTTAAGGAAAAGGACTGGACGGGACGAGAAATGGGAGTGGTAGTTAAATTTCCACGACACACAAACGGAAGACAGACAATTTAGCCTAGGCGTCGCATACAGATTTTCAATTCCCATATCGGGTTTAGACTTTTTCCTTATTTTTCTTGCGGTTTTTTTTTTTTGTTTTTGTGGTTCCTGTTTGGTAATTTCCGTTACAAAATGTTAAAACAAAAGCCAACTAAACGTAACTAACAGGCGAAAACAGAAACATTGAAACAAAATAAAAGGAAACTGAATGGTCCCCCCATCTCAGGCTGGATCAAGGCGACAAATGTGGCCAAATGGAAGCCATGACTAGAGTATTAGCCAATTGAAATATTTATTTATTTAACAGAATTCTATTTAGTAATACTTGAAAACTCAAATGCATTTAGTTATTTTTGAAATATTTATTTCTCATATCAAAGTTAACCAAGACATAAACGTCAATAGGTATAGATAAATGTTAAATCTCGATTGATTTGATCAAAGTAAGCCGTGACATTCAAATTTTGTTAACCCCCCAAACTGCTGCCGATAGAGCTATCATTATCGTATCAGTAACCACAACGAGAAGTACACAAAATTCCTAGTATTACTACAATTATTTAGTCTCAATTATTTTTCATTCTGATTTTTTTTTTGTACAAAATTTTATAAAAGTTATTTAAAAACGAAAGATGTCGGACAAATACCAAGCAGATGGCAGTGTCCTGCTGCAGATTCTCAAACTGGCCCAGGGACCAATGACGGCATCGGAGATTTCCAAAGTGATAGCTATATCGTTCAGACTGGAAAAGAAGTCGACAAGGCGTTATGTAGATCGGCTATTGCAAGACGGTGTCCAATGGGCTTTCATCCGACGATATGAGGATAACAGTTATGCCCTGTCCACGAAGCGATTGAAGGACTACACCGTAGACGAATTGCGTTGCGCTCTAATAGAGATTCCGACCGTGATAAATGGTGGGGGAGTTGTCAAAGCGGAGAATCTACACTAAATTTGAGCAGTGTCTGGTGGGTCCCGAGAAGAAGCGCTGAAGAACACCTACAAAGTCTTCCCGACCCTGCAGAGAAACGATGGGAAGGCTGGCAAGGCGGAGAATCTATAGTATACCTCGTGGACTGTGTCTCGTGCGTCCCTACCAAATCTTTCGACTGGTTCAAAATTTTCTGTGACGAATTATTTTGATATATTCGTTTTACTTTTTGGATAACTTGTTTAAATTTTGAAAGTTAAAACAAAGATGGTTAAATATAATTGAAAGGGACAGAGTCTCAAAAGTCCTATTACCGATTTTCGCAACATTTATTTATTATCTTATGGGTCGATATTGCATACAGCGTCATAGTCGAATCCTTTTGGTGTGGTGCACTGGCCATTGTTCACTTTCCGGATTCATTGCCGTGTTGACAAACCCAGGGAGTCCCTCAACCAACCGACCGCCCACTTTCTCTCGTCTCCCCTATGCAGTGTGTGTGTGTGTGTGTGTGTGTGTGTGTGTGTGTGTGTGTGTCGTAAAATGCATAACAAAGTCGTCAATTGTCGGCCGGTCATAGCTATCCCTCCCCATTGTCATTTCCCTTGAGTTCATTGTTGTGGTTTGTTGCCAACTGTGTGAAATCGACTTTGCTCATTGTTTTGTTTTCGTTTTGTTCTCTTTCTGTCTTTCTTTTGCAGGTGGTAAGAATGTCACCCGCTGGGCATGAGCCGCACTCCGGTTCCGGAGGTGTTGGCACCGGAACGAGCCATGGAGCGATGGCCGGTCCTAACGATGACTATCAATTGGCGGCCAGCACATCAAGCGGTGGCGAGAAGCTTAAAGAGATGCCCGATAAATATTTTATGGCGATTGCCCATTTCCTTGAAGGACATGTGAATAATACGGATGATATGGAACGTTTCAATGGCCCCATATTGAAGTCGAGCATTAAATCGGTCTATTGGCTATTTCTCATTCAATATGCAGCATTGGCTCTGCTCGGTGTTATCCTTAATATAGTCATAATGGTGTATATTATGTACCATCGCCTCTATAAGGATGTCACGCATGCGTTTATCATCAATTTGGCATTATGCCATTTTGTGCAATGTGCCCTCGTTTTGCCTGTCTCTCTGATGGTCATGCTCATTCAGAATTGGATATTTGGACAATTCTTGTGCTTCTTTTTGCCCATGCTGCAGGTGAGTTGTTTCATCTCAATCTCGTATCTTCATTAAAATCCCATTGAAGCCCATAAATCTTGGTCAAGTTAATAAAGGTGTTTGAAGTGCGTTCGGCCAAGATGTAGGCAAACTTTATGGCTGTATAAAAATAAGACTAGATTTGTATGTAGTTAGTTAGTTAGTTGCTTGCTACCCACTACACATACAATACATATCTACTACATTTGTATACATATTTGCTTTGTGGTTGAGCTTAGAATGGAGATTTATGGAATTACCAGAGTATGAGGAGAAAAACTCATTAAACTTTATTTGGGCTATGGGCAACCAAATACATACATACATTCGTGCATACATGTATGTCTACTTACATATGTATGTGTGCTTTGGGCAGCAACGACAACTTTTCGTGTCCCATTGGCAAGAAATGGCATGAGTGGGTCATCCCAATCTAAAGGACCCAAATAAATTTAAACTTAAATTTGAAATTTAAACTTTGTATCTGAAAAGTTCAGTTTGATTTTTGGTTAATAATTATTGTGACCAAGCAGCGATATTTGCATTGCTAATAACTCTGGTCCCCCAAAAAGTATATAGAGAGCGTTTAATGCTAAATTGAAGCACTTATGGTTATTCTCACTCAATTTAACGCCAACCCAATCTATCTCACCTTATTATTTAAGAGACACACACACACACACACATACATATGTAGAAACTGTGATTGACAGGCCCACACCCTAGGAGGAATAGGTTACGTGGAAGCAAGCAACCAGGAAATACAATCATATATGTATAGTATATGTACATACATACATAGATTATTATACTTTCTTTCATTCGATTTGTTTTGTTACTCTTATTTAATGTCATCGTTGCTTGCTCTCGCCGCCAAAACCATCGACCGCTGCCCCATCTCCCTGCCTCTGACTCAGCCTTTTATGCCATATGCCTCATGCCTCAGTTGCGACTTGCGTGTTGCTTACTTCATCTAAAGTGTCATTCTTGTGGCAAAGGGAAATCACATAACACATAACAACATTGGGGAAAAAGTTAAATAAAGCCGAAATATTGAATACTCTCTCTTCATATTAGTGATCGGCATAGTCCATTTACACGAACCAGGATTACCTGCCCATGTCGCCTGACAAAGTTAGTTGCATTTGATTACTTTATACATATATATAAATATATATAACTGAAATCAAATATCAAAACAGTGAAAAATAATTAATTGAATTTCGATAAGATGAATGTAGCACGTGTATATTTATACAGGGACGGATTCATGAAATATTACGAGCTTTTTAAAGGACATTGGACTCTTTAATCTACAGCTACCTGTCTCTCTGCATGTGTGTGTGTGTGTGTGTGTGTCTATTGTAAGAGCATCTCTAAATGATTACATTGATATTGTGAAAAGACTCTGTTTGCTAAACATGATGGTAGTGAAGAAAGTGATGGAAAGAGATTGTATTACCACCAGGAAAAGAATGGCAACGGGATATGATTCGATTTGATTGCTATCACAAAAGAGCGACAAATAGCTCACACACACACACACACACACAAAGAGTAGGAATAAAAACATCAATAGGCATACACACACGCATTCCTTTGTGTGATTGATTGATGAGACTGCGACTGAGACTGATACCAAAACTGAGAATGAGAATGTGGAATAAAATAGAAATGATGGTGGCTTCTGTCCGCCCCAACTCCATCCAAAAGCCAAAAATTTCACTCATTAATGAGATAAAGGTTTGGTTTTTTTTTTCCCAGTACATTAAGTTTAATTAGAATATTCTTTTTATTGATCTAACAAAGATAAATGACAGCCTCCTCATCATATTGCACATAGGCGCACATTATCAGGAATTGCAACTAGAAGTGCACTTATGTCCTTGCCGATGATTTATATTCATCATTATCATTTCCAAGTAAAATTTGCTTCTCAGTATGCTCTCAGGATGCATTTAGGAGGAAACATTTCGACTTTCTATAAGATTCAGTCCTTAAAGTTATTGCTTGGATAGATCCTTCAATTAGGAAACAAACTTCAGGCACTTTTGGGTTACTTTTTTGGATTGCCTGATGCTGGGCAAAATAAAATAAATTTTTTTTTTTTTAATTTTAAAACAATTTTATTTTCATATTCATTTTTAAAATGACAATTTAAATTTGTTAGCAGTGAGTTTTTAATCTCTGGCTCTAAGTGTTGGTGGTGGGTAAAAAGCGTCGGTCTCATTAGATCAAGTCCACATAAACAAAACCAGGGGAGAGATACATACACACAATGAGAAAGAAAGCGAAAAATCGTTTTTCTAGCCTAGCACAAATCTTGGGGATTTAGTAAGTAAAATAACAGGAGGCAAGCGAGCGAGAGTGAGAGAGAGAGATAGACATATGTTTGCCTCAGGGTGTTAGCCAGCCTGCAATCAGAGACAAACGAATTTGTTTCAATCACCGCACACGACCGAAACACGAAAAATGGAAGCCTAAGCCCATTGGACTAAGTAAACAAGGCTCCAACAGTTGCCCCCCAGCATGCCCCTTCCGCCATCCGCTCTCCCTCCCCCGGTCCATCCCCCAATGGTCTTGCCATTCAATCCCATAACCCAAACCCAATTCCAATCTCAAACTCCAACAGTTCATCATCATTGCTGCAAAATCATTTATCTCTTGAATGTTTGATTCTCTATTTCTCTATTTGATTTGTTTTTGTTTTCCTTTGCAGGATATTCCTCTGCATGTGGCCATGATATCGCATATCCTTATAGCCTGGGATCGCATGCGTTGGCTAAACGATCCGCTTAAGGGTCGTCTGCCTGGATTCGTTTGCTGTTGTGCCACCTGGTTAACAGGCATGGTCATAGCCCTGCCATATCCCATATATACAATTTACGTGGAACTTGGTGTGAGTATGACGGGAGACTGTGTGTGTGTGTGTGTGTGTGTGTGTGTGTCTAAAAAAGTAATAATAAGTAAGTACTATAAAGACCTCAGAGCAAAGCGACTTGGGCGGATGGTGGCAAATGGGCGAGCAGTGAGCTGAGTGAGTTCCCGTCGTGTGCGTTTTATTAAAAATTAGACAGCACCATAGATACAGCAACATAAAAACAACAACAATCTGCATATGAATAAATGTGTGTCTAGATCAAAGTGAATGCACTAGACCATTAAAGCGTCAAGCATCAAGGAGTCCATGCTATAATCTCTTCTCTTTTGCAATTTATAATCTTGACAACAGAACCTAAAAAAATAAAAAAAAAAAATTCGAGTGAAAAAATATTCAAATCAGAGTTTCTTTAATTCATTCTCTTGGCCTAGAAGTTTGATTAACAAAATCCCTTAAAAGACAAGGTTTCGATCGTGAGAACAAAAGCTAAAAAAGAAACCAGGCAAAGTCAAGTCGAGTCTAAGATCTAAAAAGAACAGCATCAACTTGATGTCTCCAAAATGAAAAATGACCAAAGCCATTCGGTACTTAATTGATTGATTTTTATTTAGAAACCTAAATCATATCAACTATCTAAAGGCTGTTTAGTATTAACTCGCTTCTGTGTAAGTGAATAAAATTAAACTACTTACACAGTGATTCACTGACTCACTCTGGAATAATTTTACAATTTAATTCAAAAGCAAACGGTCCACAATTTTTTTCCAATAAAAAAATTAAAGCCACGAAATTTAAACTTTTGGATTTGTTTATGAAGTGATGGAAATAGTTTTTGGTTTTTAATTTTTTCCTTAGACATTGTCAATTTGTAACCGATTATAAAACTCAGTTGAGTTACTTTAAAAATAATAGTTTAAAAAAAAAAAATGCATGACGACTAAAACATAAGAAAAATCAATTAAAAAAGAACAGGACAAAGAAAAATTCTATAAGTAATGTTTTTCATTTGACTTTATATTAACTTGGCCGAAATATTCTTTTCCTTTGCTTGTTTTTGTTCTGAGTAACTTTTTTAATTGTTAGCAAAATGTTAGAGCATTTTATCTTCGCTTTAAAATATTTTTGGATTAAGTTTCTATTGTGATAGCTTGACATGTGACCCACTGTGACAACTCTTTATTGGTCTATGAAATATGCAAGGGAAACTAGTCTCTAAATTGCACACCCACCCACAGACAACAATATGCGAGAGAGGGTGAGAGGGAAAGAAAGAGGGAGAGAGTGTATGTGATGATTTTCGATGCTTTGACACTGGGCCAAAAATTGTCTTTCTCTTGAACTCATCCTTAACTTACCAAGCCACACCACGGATCGGGTTTATGTAGTTGTAGTTGTTATTGTTGCGATATTGTATATGGTGGAGGGGGAACAACAACAAAAACAACAACATCGAGTGAGTGTATCAAAAAGTTGCAACACTTTATGGCCCATAAATATTTATGTCTCTTGTTCTTGCTTGTTGGCTTGGCTGTTGCCTGCCTCTTAGCCTTCTGGCACAACCTGGTTCGGTATGGTATCCACCCATGTAGTAAATATTTTGGCCACAAAATGCAAGCATCGTTGACATGGCATGTTAACGAGTTTCAAATTGGCTGAGGTGAGTATTGAAGCAGTTGATTGTGTGCAAAATTGTGTGTTAGATGAGACTTGAGACCAGAAAGCGTCCTAATCCGAGCTAAGGGAATATTTCAAAAGACCATAAAACACAACTTAAAAATTATACAACAAAAACGACAAAAAAATTATAGAAAATTGACAAAATTCTCTCCACACACTTAATGACATAAAAATCCTATTAAAAGAAAGTGATGAGTCCATGGAAAAAAAATTTTAAGAAAAACTTTTTGTCAGAGTTTTATTTATATTTCTTTTATCGTACTTGACTTAAATATCGATATATCGAAGAGTTAAATCAAGAAGCTAGAACCATCGCTAGATTTGATTTTCTAATCTGTCACAATAGAGGAAGTTACCAGAGTTTTGTAAAAATTGCAATTTTTTAAAGTGTCAGCCGGTAAATATTTACTTAAGCTACTCGGTCCCAAAACGCGCTTAAACTACATAAATTTGGTATCAAACGAAAAAGAAAAATTCCACAAGCACGACCTCAGGTGCGCCTTGGCAATTTATTATGTAGTTTTTGTGTAATTAACAAAACAATAATTATGTTTTTAGCGGGATTGTAGCTAAAAGAAGCTGTCAAATTTTGAGATAGTGTTGCCAGATGCCAAATTTCGGATACTTAACTAAGCGGGCTTTTTTAAACTTTTGTTCGCGCTATTCTCAACAAACGAAAATATTGATGAGTTTACAATATTTTTGCTCTGGCAGCCGAATATTCCTCAATTTTATAATTCAGAATAAAATATTTGGCGGTCTAACAACGCGCCAAATAAAAAATAGCGTTTGCCAACACTGAAATCTAGCTTTAGTCGTTGTCGATAAGTATGTACAAAAGTATATCGAAAATCGATAAAATAGCTTGCTGACTGGGCTTTGTATATAAAAGCCTCCCATTGCCACTTTCAATTTCATTTCCTTTCGAGTCATGCGCTTATACGACTCTAGACAATTTGCTGTCTACTTTAGTTGGTTGTTTCCTTAGTTATTAAAACAATGCCCATTTCAAAACCCTTAAAGTCCCCATAGAATATCGCTTCGGAACCATTTTCTGTGCTGGGTGTCTGAGGTACATCAGTCTTTTTCCTTATTTCTTTCTTAAGTTTCTTAAGTGATAAGCAGTACTAGCCTTTTCCAAATTACTGTTTACTTTAGTAGGACTTTTCCTTATTTTGTAACGCGCTACTCATTTCAAAACCTTTAAAGTACTCAAAGTCCCCATTGCCATTCCTTATGGTTCTATGCTTGAGCCAATTTCTGGCTGTTTGCGGAGCTAGCGACAAATTATTCTCCAATTCATTTCCTCTGCTGATTTTTAATTACTTTCAAAGTTTTTTAAATATGGCAGAAATATTTTAGAAAGACCGATGGGTTTATGATTTCCATTTTAATTTTCTTTAAATATATTATATTTGAGTTTTACTGGAAGAAATAATTTTTCCCATAGAATATCGCTTCGGAACCATTTTCTGTGCTGGGTGTCTGAGGTACATCAGTCTTTTCCTCATTTCTATCTTGAAGTTTCTTAAGTGATAAAAGATAAGCCTAGAACTTTTCCTTAATTTCTAACTCGCTACTCATTTCAAAACCCTTAAACTACTCAAAGTCCCCATAGAATATCGCTTTGGAACCATTTTCTGTGCTGGGTGTCTGAGGTACATCAGTCTTTTTCCTTATTTCTTTCTTAAGTTTCTTAAGTGATAAGCAGTACTAGCCTTTTCCAAATTACTGTTTACTTTAGTAGGACTTTTCCTTATTTTGTAACGCGCTACTCATTTCAAAACCTTTAAAGTACTCAAAGTCCCCATTGCCATTCCTTATGGTTCTATGCTTGAGCCAATTTCTGGCTGTTTGCGGAGCTAGCGACAAATTATTCTCCAATTCATTTCCTCTGCTGATTTTTAATTACTTTCAAAGTTTTTTAAATATGGCAGAAATATTTTAGAAAGACCGATGGGTTTATGATTTCCATTTTAATTTTCTTTAAATATATTATATTTGAGTTTTACTGGAAGAAATAATTTTTCCCATAGAATATCGCTTCGGAACCATTTTCTGTGCTGGGTGTCTGAGGTACATCAGTCTTTTCCTCATTTCTATCTTGAAGTTTCTTAAGTGATAAAAGATAAGCCTAGAACTTTTCCTTAATTTCTAACTCGCTACTCATTTCAAAACCCTTAAACTACTCAAAGTCCCCATAGAATATCGCTTCGGAACCATTTTCTGTGCTGGGTGTCTGAGGTACATCAGTCTTTTTCCTTATTTCTTTCTTAAGTTTCTTAAGTGATAAGCAGTACTAGCCTTCTGCAAATTACTGTTTACTTTAGTAGGACTTTTCCTTATTTTGTAACGCGCTACTCATTTCAAAACCTTTAAAGTACTCAAAGTCCCCATTGCCATTCCTTATGGTTCTATGCTTGAGCCAATTTCTGGCTGTTTGCGGAGCTTGCGACAAATTATTCTCCAATTCATTTCCTCTGCTGATTTTTAATTACTTTCAAAGTTTTTTAAATATTGCAGAAATATTTTAGAAAGACCGATGGGTTTATGATTTTCATTTTAATTTTCTTTAAATATATTATATTTGAGTTTTACTGGAAGAAATAATTTTTCCTTTGCATCTATTCTGTTGTTAAAAATGTTATTTACTTTTTAGATTGAAAACACATTTCTTTCGGTTGAATTTATTTTCCAATATTAAATTCATTTGAAATGAACAGAAATATCATGTGAAATTGCAATTTTGGCAATTTTTAGTCAAACATTTTTATTTCATAAATCATAATAGTTTGACTTTTGGCTCATAAAAAAAACTTTGCCTGTTGTCTTCTAGCATAACTGACAGACAGCCAAACACACACAAACAACCCTTTGATGTCAGTCGTTTTGATAATGTTTACTCCTAGACGATTCTTTTCTTTTCGTTTTTTGTCTTTTTTTTTTTTTGCTTGAAGAAAACGAAAATATTGTTGAGTTTACAATATTTTTGCTCTAGCAGCCGAATATTCCTCAATTTTATAATTCAGAATAAAATATTTGGCGGTCAAACAACGCGCCAAATAAAAATAGCGTTTGCCAACACTGAAATCTAGCTTTAGTCGATATTTTCACTTTTCAACACTGAAATCTCGAGTAGCTTAAGTATATATTTACCGAATTCTATCAATGAAAACTCTGTTGTCGATAAGTATGTACAAAAGTATATCGAAAATCGATAAAATAGCTTGCTGACTGGGCTATGTATATAAAAGCCTCCCATTGCCACTTTCAATTTCATTTCCTTTCGAGTCGTGCGCTTATACGACTCTAGACAATTTGCTGTCTACTTTAGTTGGTTGTTTCCTTAGTTATTAAAACAATGCCCATTTAAAAACCCTTAAACTACTCAAAGTCCCCATAGAATATCGCTTCGGAACCATTTTCTGTGCTGGGTGTCTGAGGTACATCAGTCTTTTTCCTTATTTCTTTCTTAAGTTTCTTAAGTGATAAGCAGTACTAGCCTTCTCCAAATTACTGTTTACTTTAGTAGGACTTTTCCTTATTTTGTAACGCGCTACTCATTTCAAAAGCTTTAAAGTACTCAAAGTCCCCATTGCCATTCCTTATGGTTCTATGCTTGAGCCAATTTCTGGCTGTTTGCGGAGCTAGCGACAAATTATTCTCCAATTCATTTCCTCTGCTGATTTTTAATTACTTTCAAAGTTTTTTAAATATGGCAGAAATATTTTAGAAAGACCGATGGGTTTATGATTTTCATTTTAATTTTCTTTAAATATATTATATTTGAGTTTTACTGGAAGAAATAATTTTTCCCATAGAATATCGCTTCGGAACCATTTTCTGTGCTGGGTGTCTGAGGTACATCAGTCTTTTTCCTTATTTCTTTAAGTTTCTTAAGTGATAAAAGATAAGCTTATAACTTTTCCTTAATTTTTAAGGCGCTACTCATTTCAAAACCCTTAAACTACTCAAAGTCCCCATAGAATATCGCTTCGGAACCATTTTCTGTGCTGGGTGTCTGAGGTACATCAGTCTTTTTCCTTATTTCTTTCTTAAGTTTCTTTAGTGATAAGCAGTACTAGCCTTCTCCAAACTACTGTTTACTTTAGTAGGACTTTTCCTTATTTTGTAACGCGCTACTCATTTCAAAACCTTTAAAGTACTCAAAGTCCCCATTGCCATTCCTTATGGTTCTATGCTTGAGCCAATTTCTGGCTGTTTGCGGAGCTAGCGACAAATTATTCTCCAATTCATTTCCTCTGCCATAAATTAAGCTTTTTAACAAAGCGTTACTTTTTATAGATATATGTAAAATTAAGGAAAATAAAAAACAACAAATGGACAATTTGGACAACAAATTACTTTCAAAGTTTTTTAAATATGGCAGAAATATTTTAGAAAGACCGATGGGTTTATGATTTTCATATTATATTTGAGTTTTACTGGAAGAAATAATTTTTCCTTTGCACCTATTCTGTTGTTAAAAATGTTATTTACTTTTTAGATTGAAAACATATTTCTTTCGGTTGAATTTATTTTCCAATATTAAATTCATTTGAAATGAACAGAAATATCATGTGAAATTGCAATTTTGGCAATTTTTAGTCAAACATTTTTATTTCATAAATCATAATAGTTTGACTTTTGGCTCATAAAAAACACTTTGCCTGTTGTCTTCTAGCATAACTGACAGACAGCCAAACACACACACACAACCCTTTGATGTCAGTCGTTTTGATAATGTTTACTCCTAGACGATTCTTTTCTTTTCGTTTTTTGTCTTTTTTTTTTTCCTTGAAGAAAACGAAAATATTGTTGAGTTTACAATATTTTTGCTCTAGCAGCCGAATATTCCTCAATTTTATAATTCAGAATAAAATATTTGGCGGTCAAACAACGCGCCAAATAAAAAATAGCGTTTGCCAACACTGAAATCTAGCTTTAGTCGATATTTTCACTTTTCAACACTGAAATCTCGAGTAGCTTAAGTATATATTTACCGAATTCTATCAATGAAAACTCTGTTGTCGATAAGTATGTACAAAAGTATATCGAAAATCGATAAAATAGCTTGCTGACTGGGCTATGTATATAAAAGCCTCCCATTGCCACTTTCAATTTCATTTCCTTTCGAGTCGTGCGCTTATACGACTCTAGACAATTTGCTGTCTACTTTAGTTGGTTGTTTCCTTAGTTATTAAAACAATGCCCATTTCAAAACCCTTAAACTACTCAAAGTCCCCATAGAATATCGCATCGGAACCATTTTCTGTGCTGGGTGTCTGAGGTACATCAGTCTTTTTCCTTATTTCTTTCTTAAGTTTCTTAAGTGATAAGCAGTACTAGCCTTCTCCAAATTACTGTTTACTTTAGTAGGACTTTTCCTTATTTTGTAACGCGCTACTCATTTCAAAACCTTTAAAGTACTCAAAGTCCCCATTGCCATTCCTTATGGTTCTATGCTTGAGCCAATTTCTGGCTGTTTGCGGAGCTAGCGACAAATTATTCTCCAATTCATTTCCTCTGCTGATTTTAAATTACTTTCAAAGTTTTTTAAATATGGCAGAAATATTTTAGAAAGACCGATGGGTTTATGATTTCCATTTTAATTTTCTTTAAATATATTATATTTGAGTTTTACTGGAAGAAAAAATTTTTCCCATAGAATATCGCTTCGGAACCATTTTCTGTGCTGGGTGTCTGAGGTACATCAGTCTTTTTCCTTATTTCTTTAAGTTTCTTAAGTGATAAAAGATAAGCTTATAACTTTTCCCTAATTTGTAAGGCGCTATTCATTTCAAAACCCTTAAACTACTCAAAGTCCCCATAGAATATCGCTTCGGAACCATTTTCTGTGCTGGGTGTCTGAGGTACATCAGTCTTTTTCCTTATTTCTTTCTTAAGTTTCTTTAGTGATAAGCAGTACTGGCCTTCTCCAAATTACTGTTTACTTTAGTAGGACTTTTCCTTATTTTGTAACGCGCTACTCATTTCAAAACCTTTAAAGTACTCAAAGTCCCCATTGCCATTCCTTATGGTTCTATGCTTGAGCCAATTTCTGGCTGTTTGCGGAGCTAGCGACAAATTATTCTCCAATTCATTTCCTCTGCCATAAATTAAGCTTTTTAACAAAGCGTTACTTTTTATAGATATATGTAAAATTAAGGAAAATAAAAAACAACAAATGGACAATTTGGACAACAAATTACTTTCAAAGTTTTTTAAATATGGCAGAAATATTTTAGAAAGACCGATGGGTTTATGATTTTCATTTTAATTTTCTTTAAATATATTATATTTGAGTTTTACTGGAAGAAATAATTTTTCCTTTGCATCTATTCTGTTGTTAAAAATGTTATTTACTTTTTAGATTGAAAACACATTTCTTTCGGTTAAATTTATTTTCCAATATTAAATTCATTTGAAATGAACAGAAATATCATGTGAAATTGCAATTTTGGCAATTTTTAGTCAAACATTTTTATTTCATAAATCATAATAGTTTGACTTTTGGCTCATAAAAAACACTTTGCCTGTTGTCTTCTAGCATAACTGACAGACAGCCAAACACACACACACAACCCTTTGATGTCAGTCGTTTTGATAATGTTTACTCCTAGACGATTCTTTTCTTTTCGTTTTTTGTCTTTTTTTTTTTTTTGCTTGAAGAAAACGAAAATATTGTTGAGTTTACAATATTTTTGCTCTAGCAGCCGAATATTCCTCAATTTTATAATTCAGAATAAAATATTTGGCGGTCAAACAACGCGCCAAATAAAAATAGCGTTTGCCAACACTGAAATCTAGCTTTAGTCGATATTTTCACTTTTCAACACTGAAATCTCGAGTAGCTTAAGTATATATTTACCGAATTCTATCAATGAAAACTCTGTTGTCGATAAGTATGTACAAAAGTATATCGAAAATCGATAAAATAGTTTGCTGACTGGGCTATGTATATAAAAGCCTCCCATTGCCACTTTCAATTTCATTTCCTTTCGAGTCGTGCGCTTATACGACTCTAGACAATTTGCTGTCTACTTTAGTTGGTTGTTTCCTTAGTTATTAAAACAATGCCCATTTCAAAACCCTTAAACTACTCAAAGTCCCCATAGAATATCGCTTCGGAACCATTTTCTGTGCTGGGTGTCTGAGGTACATCAGTCTTTTTCCTTATTTCTTTCTTAAGTTTCTTAAGTGATAAGCAGTACTAGCCTTCTCCAAATTACTGTTTACTTTAGTAGGACTTTTCCTTATTTTGTAACGCGCTACTCATTTCAAAACCTTTAAAGTACTCAAAGTCCCCATTGCCATTCCTTATGGTTCTATGCTTGAGCCAATTTCTGGCTGTTTGCGGAGCTAGCGACAAATTATTCTCCAATTCATTTCCTCTGCCATAAATTAAGCTTTTTAACAAAGCGTTACTTTTTATAGATATATGTAAAATTAAGGAAAATAAAAAACAACAAATGGACAATTTGGACAACAAATTACTTTCAAAGTTTTTTAAATATGGCAGAAATATTTTAGAAAGACCGATGGGTTTATGATTTTCATTTTAATTTTCTTTAAATATATTATATTTGAGTTTTACTGGAAGAAATAATTTTTCCTTTGCATCTATTCTGTTGTTAAAAATGTTATTTACTTTTTAGATTGAAAACACATTTCTTTCGGTTGAATTTATTTTCCAATATTAAATTCATTTGAAATGAACAGAAATATCATGTGAAATTGCAATTTTGGCAATTTTTAGTCAAACATTTTTATTTCATAAATCATAATAGTTTGACTTTTGGCTCATAAAAAACACTTTGCCTGTTGTCTTCTAGCATAACTGACAGACAGCCAAACACACACACACAACCCTTTGATGTCAGTCGTTTTGATAATGTTTACTCCTAGACGATTCTTTTCTTTTCGTTTTTTGTCTTTTTTTTTTTTTTGCTTGAAGAAAACGAAAATATTGTTGAGTTTACAATATTTTTGCTCTAGCAGCCGAATATTCCTCAATTTTATAATTCAGAATAAAATATTTGGCGGTCAAACAACGCGCCAAATAAAAATAGCGTTTGCCAACACTGAAATCTATCTTTAGTCGATATTTTCACTTTTCAACACTGAAATCTCGAGTAGCTTAAGTATATATTTAACGAATTCTATCAATGAAAACTCTGTTGTCGATAAGTATGTACAAAAGTATATCGAAAATCGATAAAATAGCTTGCTGACTGGGCTATGTATATAAAAGCCTCCCATTGCCACTTTCAATTTCATTTCCTTTCGAGTCGTGCGCTTATACGACTCTAGACAATTTGCTGTCTACTTTAGTTGGTTGTTTCCTTAGTTATTAAAACAATGCCCATTTCAAAACCCTTAAACTACTCAAAGTCCCCATAGAATATCGCTTCGGAACCATTTTCTGTGCTGGGTGTCTGAGGTACATCAGTCTTTTTCCTTATTTCTTTCTTAAGTTTCTTAAGTGATAAGCAGTACTAGCCTTCTCCAAATTACTGTTTACTTTAGTAGGACTTTTCCTTATTTTGTAACGCGCTACTCATTTCAAAACCTTTAAAGTACTCAAAGTCCCCATTGCCATTCCTTATGGTTCTATGCTTGAGCCAATTTCTGGCTGTTTGCGGAGCTAGCGACAAATTATTCTCCAATTCATTTCCTCTGCCATAAATTAAGCTTTTTAACAAAGCGTTACTTTTTATAGATATATGTAAAATTAAGGAAAATAAAAAACAACAAATGGACAATTTGGACAACAAATTACTTTCAAAGTTTTTTAAATATGGCAGAAATATTTTAGAAAGACCAATGGGTTTATGATTTTCATTTTAATTTTCTTTAAATATATTATATTTGAGTTTTACTGGAAGAAATAATTTTTCCCATAGAATATCGCTTCGGAACCATTTTCTGTGCTGGGTGTCTGAGGTACATCAGTCTTTTTCCTTATTTCTTTCTTAAGTTTCTTAAGTGATAAGCAGTACTAGCCTTCTCCAAATTACTGTTTACTTTAGTAGGACTTTTCCTTATTTTGTAACGCGCTACTCATTTCAAAACCTTTAAAGTACTCAAAGTCCCCATTGCCATTCCTTATGGTTCTATGCTTGAGCCAATTTCTGGCTGTTTGCGGAGCTAGCGACAAATTATTCTCCAATTCATTTCCTCTACCATAAATTAAGCTTTTTAACAAAGCGTTACTTTTTATAGATATATGTAAAATTAAGGAAAATAAAAAACAACAAATGGACAATTTGGACAACAAATTACTTTCAAAGTTTTTTAAATATGGCAGAAATATTTTAGAAAGACCGATGGGTTTATGATTTTCATTTTAATTTTCTTTCAATATATTATATTTGAGTTTTACTGGAAGAAATAATTTTTCCTTTGCATCTATTCTGTTGTTAAAAATGTTATTTACTTTTTAGATTGAAAACACATTTCTTTCGGTTGAATTTATTTTCCAATATTAAATTCATTTGAAATGAACAGAAATATCATGTGAAATTGCAATTTTGGCAATTTTTAGTCAAACATTTTTATTTCATAAATCATAATAGTTTTGGCTCATAAAAAACACTTTGCCTGTTGTCTTCTAGCATAACTGACAGACAGCCAAACACACACACACAACCCTTTGATGTCAGTCGTTTTGATAATGTTTACTCCTAGACGATTCTTTTCTTTTCGTTTTTTGTCTTTTTTTTTTTTTTGCTTGAAGAAAACGAAAATATTGTTGAGTTTACAATATTTTTGCTCTAGCAGCCGAATATTCCTCAATTTTATAATTCAGAATAAAATATTTGGCGGTCAAACAACGCGCCAAATAAAAATAGCGTTTGCCAACACTGAAATCTATCTTTAGTCGATATTTTCACTTTTCAACACTGAAATCTCGAGTAGCTTAAGTATATATTTAACGAATTCTATCAATGAAAACTCTGTTGTCGATAAGTATGTACAAAAGTATATCGAAAATCGATAAAATAGCTTGCTGACTGGGCTATGTATATAAAAGCCTCCCATTGCCACTTTCAATTTCATTTCCTTTCGAGTCGTGCGCTTATACGACTCTAGACAATTTGCTGTCTACTTTAGTTGGTTGTTTCCTTAGTTATTAAAACAATGCCCATTTCAAAACCCTTAAACTACTCAAAGTCCCCATAGAATATCGCTTCGGAACCATTTTCTGTGCTGGGTGTCTGAGGTACATCAGTCTTTTTCCTTATTTCTTTCTTAAGTTTCTTAAGTGATAAGCAGTACTAGCCTTCTCCAAATTACTGTTTACTTTAGTAGGACTTTTCCTTATTTTGTAACGCGCTACTCATTTCAAAACCTTTAAAGTACTCAAAGTCCCCATTGCCATTCCTTATGGTTCTATGCTTGAGCCAATTTCTGGCTGTTTGCGGAGCTAGCGACAAATTATTCTCCAATTCATTTCCTCTGCCATAAATTAAGCTTTTTAACAAAGCGTTACTTTTTATAGATATATGTAAAATTAAGGAAAATAAAAAACAACAAATGGACAATTTGGACAACAAATTACTTTCAAAGTTTTTTAAATATGGCAGAAATATTTTAGAAAGACCGATGGGTTTATGATTTTCATTTTAATTTTCTTTCAATATATTATATTTGAGTTTTACTGGAAGAAATAATTTTTCCTTTGCATCTATTCTGTTGTTAAAAATGTTATTTACTTTTTAGATTGAAAACACATTTCTTTCGGTTGAATTTATTTTCCAATATTAAATTCATTTGAAATGAACAGAAATATCATGTGAAATTGCAATTTTGGCAATTTTTAGTCAAACATTTTTATTTCATAAATCATAATAGTTTGACTTTTGGCTCATAAAAAACACTTTGCCTGTTGTCTTCTAGCATAACTGACAGACAGCCAAACACACACACACAACCCTTTGATGTCAGTCGCTTTGATAATGTTTACTCCTAGACGATTCTTTTCTTTTCGTTTTTTGTCTTTTTTTTTTTTTTTTGCTTGAAGAAAACGAAAATATTGTTGAGTTTACAATATTTTTGCTCTAGCAGCCGAATATTCCTCAATTTTATAATTCAGAATAAAATATTTGGCGGTCAAACAACGCGCCAAATAAAAAATAGCGTTTGCCAACACTGAAATCTAGCTTTAGTCGATATTTTCACTTTTCAACACTGAAATCTCGAGTAGCTTAAGTATATATTTACCGAATTCTATCAATGAAAACTCTGTTGTCGATAAGTATGTACAAAAGTATATCGAAAATCGATAAAATAGCTTGCTGACTGGGCTATGTATATAAAAGCCTCCCATTGCCACTTTCAATTTCATTTCCTTTCGAGTCGTGCGCTTATACGACTCTAGACAATTTGCTGTCTACTTTAGTTGGTTGTTTCCTTAGTTATTAAAACAATGCCCATTTCAAAACCCTTAAACTACTCAAAGTCCCCATAGAATATCGCTTCGGAACCATTTTCTGTGCTGGGTGTCTGAGGTACATCAGTCTTTTTCCTTATTTCTTTCTTAAGTTTCTTAAGTGATAAGCAGTACTAGCCTTCTCCAAATTACTGTTTACTTTAGTAGGACTTTTCCTTATTTTGTAACGCGCTACTCATTTCAAAACCTTTAAAGTACTCAAAGTCCCCATTGCCATTCCTTATGGTTCTATGCTTGAGCCAATTTCTGGCTGTTTGCGGAGCTAGCGACAAATTATTCTCCAATTCATTTCCTCTGCTGATTTTTAATTACTTTCAAAGTTTTTTAAATATGGCAGAAATATTTTAGAAAGACCGATGGGTTTATGATTTTCATTTTAATTTTTTTTAAATATATTATATTTGAGTTTTACTGGAAGAAATAATTTTTCCCATAGAATATCGCTTCGGAACCATTTTCTGTGCTGGGTGTCTGAGGTACATCAGTCTTATTCCTTATTTCTTTCTTAAGTTTCTTTAGTGATAAGCAGTACTAGCCTTCTCCAAATTACTGTTTACTTTAGTAGGACTTTTCCTTATTTTGTAACGCGCTACTCATTTCAAAACCTTTAAAGTACTCAAAGTCCCCATTGCCATTCCTTATGGTTCTATGCTTGAGCCAATTTCTGGCTGTTTGCGGAGCTAGCGACAAATTATTCTCCAATTCATTTCCTCTGCTGATTTTTAATTACTTTCAAAGTTTTTTAAATATGGCAGAAATATTTTAGAAAGACCGATGGGTTTATGATTTTCATTTTAATTTTCTTTAAATATATTATATTTGAGTTTTACTGGAAGAAATAATTTTTCCCATAGAATATCGCTTCGGAACCATTTTCTGTGCTGGGTGTCTGAGGTACATCAGTCTTTTTCCTTATTTCTTTCTTAAGTTTCTTAAGTGATAAGCAGTACTAGCCTTCTCCAAATTACTGTTTACTTTAGTAGGACTTTTCCTTATTTTGTAACGCGCTACTCATTTCAAAACCTTTAAAGTACTCAAAGTCCCCATTGCCATTCCTTATGGTTCTATGCTTGAGCCAATTTCTGGCTGTTTGCGTAGCTAGCGACAAATTATTCTCCAATTCATTTCCTCTGCTGATTTTTAATTACTTTCAAAGTTTTTTAAATATGGCAGAAATATTTTAGAAAGACCGATGGGTTTATGATTTTCATTTTAATTTTCTTTAAATATATTATATTTGAGTTTTACTGGAAGAAATAATTTTTCCCATAGAATATCGCTTCGGAACCATTTTCTGTGCTGGGTGTCTGAGGTACATCAGTCTTTTTCCTTATTTCTTTAAGTTTCTTAAGTGATAAAAGATAAGCTTATAACTTTTCCTTAATTTTTAAGGCGCTACTCATTTCAAAACCCTTAAACTACTCAAAGTCCCCATAGAATATCGCTTCGGAACCATTTTCTGTGCTGGGTGTCTGAGGTACATCAGTCTTATTCCTTATTTCTTTCTTAAGTTTCTTTAGTGATAAGCAGTACTAGCCTTCTCCAAATTACTGTTTACTTTAGTAGGACTTTTCCTTATTTTGTAACGCGCTACTCATTTCAAAAGCTTTAAAGTACTCAAAGTCCCCATTGCCATTCCTTATGGTTCTATGCTTGAGCCAATTTCTGGCTGTTTGCGGAGCTAGCGACAAATTATTCTCCAATTCATTTCCTCTGCTGATTTTTAATTACTTTCAAAGTTTTTTAAATGTGGCAGAAATATTTTAGAAAGACCGATGGGTTTATGATTTTCATTTTAATTTTCTTTAAATATATTATATTTGAGTTTTACTGGAAGAAATAATTTTTCCTTTGCATCTATTCTGTTGTTAAAAATGTTATTTACTTTTTAGATTGAAAACACATTTCTTTCGGTTGAATTTATTTTCCAATATTAAATTCATTTGAAATGAACAGAAATATCATGTGAAATTGCAATTTTGGCAATTTTTAGTCAAACATTTTTATTTCATAAATCATAATAGTTTGACTTTTGGCTCATAAAAAAAACTTTGCCTGTTGTCTTCTAGCATAACTGACAGACAGCCAAACACACACAAACAACCCTTTGATGTCAGTCGTTTTGATAATGTTTACTCCTAGACGATTCTTTTCTTTTCGTTTTTTGTCTTTTTTTTTTTTTGCTTGAAGAAAACGAAAATATTGTTGAGTTTACAATATTTTTGCTCTAGCAGCCGAATATTCCTCAATTTTATAATTCAGAATAAAATATTTGGCGGTCAAACAACGCGCCAAATAAAAATAGCGTTTGCCAACACTGAAATCTATCTTTAGTCGATATTTTCACTTTTCAACACTGAAATCTCGAGTAGCTTAAGTATATATTTAACGAATTCTATCAATGAAAACTCTGTTGTCGATAAGTATGTACAAAAGTATATCGAAAATCGATAAAATAGCTTGCTGACTGGGCTATGTATATAAAAGCCTCCCATTGCCACTTTCAATTTCATTTCCTTTCGAGTCGTGCGCTTATACGACTCTAGACAATTTGCTGTCTACTTTAGTTGGTTGTTTCCTTAGTTATTAAAACAATGCCCATTTCAAAACCCTTAAACTACTCAAAGTCCCCATAGAATATCGCTTCGGAACCATTTTCTGTGCTGGGTGTCTGAGGTACATCAGTCTTTTTCCTTATTTCTTTCTTAAGTTTCTTAAGTGATAAGCAGTACTAGCCTTCTCCAAATTACTGTTTACTTTAGTAGGACTTTTCCTTATTTTGTAACGCGCTACTCATTTCAAAAGCTTTAAAGTACTCAAAGTCCCCATTGCCATTCCTTATGGTTCTATGCTTGAGCCAATTTCTGGCTGTTTGCGGAGCTAGCGACAAATTATTCTCCAATTCATTTCCTCTGCTGATTTTTAATTACTTTCAAAGTTTTTTAAATATGGCAGAAATATTTTAGAAAGACCGATGGGTTTATGATTTTCATTTTAATTTTCTTTAAATATATTTTATTTGAGTTTTACTGGAAGAAATAATTTTTCCCATAGAATATCGCTTCGGAACCATTTTCTGTGCTGGGTGTCTGAGGTACATCAGTCTTTTTCCTTATTTCTTTAAGTTTCTTAAGTGATAAAAGATAAGCTTATAACTTTTCCTTAATTTGTAAGGCGCTACTCATTTCAAAACCTTTAAACTACTCAAAGTCCCCATTGCCATTCCTTATGGTTCTATGCTTGAGCCAATTTCTGGCTGTTTGCGGAGCTAGCGACAAATTATTCTCCAATTCATTTCCTCTGCCATAAATTAAGCTTTTTAACAAAGCGTTACTTTTTATAGATATATGTAAAATTAAGGAAAATAAAAAACAACAAATGGACAATTTGGACAACAAATTACTTTCAAAGTTTTTTGAATATGGCAGAAATATTTTAGAAAGACCGATGGGTTTATGATTTTCATTTTAATTTTCTTTAAATATATAATATTTGAGTTTTACTGGAAGAAATAATTTTTCCTTTGCATCTATTCTGTTGTTAAAAATGTTATTTACTTTTTAGATTGTAAACACATTTCTTTCGGTTGAATTTATTTTCCAATATTAAATTCATTTGAAATGAACAGAAATATCATGTGAAATTGCAATTTTGGCAATTTTTAGTCAAACGTTTTTATTTCATAAATCATAATAGTTTGACTTTTGGCCCATAAAAAACACTTTGCCTGTTGTCTTCTAGCATAACTGACAGACAGCCAAACACACACACAAATCTTTGATGTCAGTCGTTTTGATAATGTTTACTCCTAGACGATTCTTTTCTTTTCGTTTTTTGTCTTTTTTTTTTTGCTTGAAGAAAACGAAAATATTGTTGAGTTTACAATATTTTTGCTCTAGCAGCCGAATATTCCTCAATTTTATAATTCAGAATAAAATATTTGGCGGTCAAACAACGCGCCAAATAAAAAATAGCGTTTGCCAACACTGAAATCTAGCTTTAGTCGATATTTTCACTTTTCAACACTGAAATCTCGAGTAGCTTAAGTATATATTTACCGAATTCTATCAATGAAAACTCTGTTGTCGATAAGTATGTACAAAAGTATATCGAAAATCGATAAAATAGCTTGCTGACTGGGCTATGTATATAAAAGCCTCCCATTGCCACTTTCAATTTCATTTCCTTTCGAGTCGTGCGCTTATACGACTCTAGACAATTTGCTGTCTACTTTAGTTGGTTGTTTCCTTAGTTATTAAAACAATGCCCATTTCAAAACCCTTAAACTACTCAAAGTCCCCATAGAATATCGCTTCGGAACCATTTTCTGTGCTGGGTGTCTGAGGTACATCAGTCTTTTTCCTTATTTCTTTCTTAAGTTTCTTAAGTGATAAGCAGTACTAGCCTTCTCCAAATTACTGTTTACTTTAGTAGGACTTTTCCTTATTTTGTAACGCGCTACTCATTTCAAAACCTTTAAAGTACTCAAAGTCCCCATTGCCATTCCTTATGGTTCTATGCTTGAGCCAATTTCTGGCTGTTTGCGGAGCTAGCGACAAATTATTCTCCAATTCATTTCCTCTGCCATAAATTAAGCTTTTTAACAAAGCGTTACTTTTTATAGATATATGTAAAATTAAGGAAAATAAAAAACAACAAATGGACAATTTGGACAACAAATTACTTTCAAAGTTTTTTAAATATGGCAAAAATATATTAGAAAGACCGATGGGTTTATGATTTCCATTTTAATTTTCTTTAAATATATTATATTTGAGTTTTACTGGAAGAAATAATTTTTCCTTTGCATCTATTCTGTTGTTAAAAATGTTATTTACTTTTTAGATTGAAAACACATTTCTTTCGGTTGAATTTATTTTCCAATATTAAATTCATTTGAAATGAACAGAAATATCA
This sequence comes from Drosophila insularis, assembly GCA_018903935.1. Classification (NCBI taxonomy): domain Eukaryota; kingdom Metazoa; phylum Arthropoda; class Insecta; order Diptera; family Drosophilidae; genus Drosophila; species Drosophila insularis. Next base: position 11,012,527 of record JAEIFP010002303.1, on the reverse strand, counting down.
TGTGAAATTGCAATTTTGGCAATTTTTAGTCAAACATTTTTATTTCATAAATCATAATAGTTTGACTTTTGGCTCATAAAAAACACTTTGCCTGTTATCTTCTAGCATAACTGACAGACAGCCAAACACACACACACACAACCCTTTGATGTCAGTCGTTTTGATAATGTTTACTCCTAGACGATTCTTTTCTTTTCGTTTTTTGTTTTTTTTTTTTTTTCTCTTTGAAGAAAACGAAAATATTGTTGAGTTTACCATATTTTTGCTCTAGCAGCCGAATATTCCTCCATTTTATAATTCAGAATAAAATATTTGGCGGTCAAACAACGCGCCAAATAAAAATAGCGTTTGCCAACACTGAAATCTAGCTTTAGTCGATATTTTCACTTTTCAACACTGAAATCTCGAGTAGCTTAAGTATATATTTACCGAATTCTATCAATGAAAACTCTGTTGTCGATAAGTATGTACAAAAGTATATCGAAAATCGATAAAATAGCTTGCTGACTGGGCTATGTATATAAAAGCCTCCCATTGCCACTTTCAATTTCATTTCCTTTCGAGTCGTCCGCTTATACGACTCTAGACAATTTGCTGTCTACTTTAGTTGGTTGTTTCCTTAGTTATTAAAACAATGCCCATTTCAAAACCCTTAAACTACTCAAAGTCCCCATAGAATATCGCTTCGGAACCATTTTCTGTGCTGGGTGTCTGAGGTACATCAGTCTTTTTCCTTATTTCTTTCTTAAGTTTCTTTAGTGATAAGCAGTACTAGCCTTCTCCAAATTACTATTTACTTTAGTAGGACTTTTCCTTATTTTGTAACGCGCTACTCATTTCAAAACCTTTAAAGTACTCAAAGTCCCCATTGCCATTCCTTATGGTTCTATGCTTGAGCCAATTTCTGGCTGTTTGCGGAGCTTGCGACAAATTATTCTCCAATTCATTTCCTCTGCTGATTTTTAATTACTTTCAAAGTTTTTTAAATATGGCAGAAATATTTTAGAAAGACCGATGGGTTTATGATTTTCATTTTAATTTTCTTTAAATATATTATATTTGAGTTTTACTGGAAGAAATAATTTTTCCCATAGAATATCGCTTCGGAACCATTTTCTGTGCTGGGTGTCTGAGGTACATCAGTCTTTTTCCTTATTTCTTTAAGTTTCTTAAGTGATAAAAGATAAGCTTATAACTTTTCCTTAATTTGTAAGGCGCTACTCATTTCAAAACCTTTAAACTACTCAAAGTCCCCATTGCCATTCCTTATGGTTCTATGCTTGAGCCAATTTCTGGCTGTTTGCGGAGCTAGCGACAAATTATTCTCCAATTCATTTCCTCTGCCATAAATTAAGCTTTTTAACAAAGCGTTACTTTTTATAGATATATGTAAAATTAAGGAAAATAAAAAACAACAAATGGACAATTTGGACAACAAATTACTTTCAAAGTTTTTTAAATATGGCAGAAATATTTTAGAAAGACCGATGGGTTTATGATTTTCATTTTAATTTTCTTTAAATATATTATATTTGAGTTTTACTGGAAGAAATAATTTTTCCTTTGCATCTATTCTGTTGTTAAAAATGTTATTTACTTTTTAGATTGAAAACACATTTCTTTCGGTTGAATTTATTTTCCAATATTAAATTCATTTGAAATGAACAGAAATATCATGTGAAATTGCAATTTTGGCAATTTTTAGTCAAACGTTTTTATTTCATAAATCATAATAGTTTGACTTTTGGCTCATAAAAAACACTTTGCCTGTTGTCTTCTAGCATAACTGACAGACAGCCAAACACACACACAAATCTTTGATGTCAGTCGTTTTGATAATGTTTACTCCTAGACGATTCTTTTCTTTTCGTTTTTTGTCTTTTTTTTTTTGCTTGAAGAAAACGAAAATATTGTTGAGTTTACAATATTTTTGCTCTAGCAGCCGAATATTCCTCAATTTTATAATTCAGAATAAAATATTTGGCGGTCAAACAACGCGCCAAATAAAAAATAGCGTTTGCCAACACTGAAATCTAGCTTTAGTCGATATTTTCACTTTTCAACACTGAAATCTCGAGTAGCTTAAGTATATATTTACCGAATTCTATCAATGAAAACTCTGTTGTCGATAAGTATGTACAAAAGTATATCGAAAATCGATAAAATAGCTTGCTGACTGGGCTATGTATATAAAAGCCACCCATTGCCACTTTCAATTTCATTTCCTTTCGAGTCGTGCGCTTATACGACTCTAGACAATTTGCTGTCTACTTTAGTTGGTTGTTTCCTTAGTTATTAAAACAATGCCCATTTCAAAACCCTTAAACTACTCAAAGTCACCATAGAATATCGCTTCGGAACCATTTTCTGTGCTGGGTGTCTGAGGTACATCAGTCTTTTTCCTTATTTCTTTCTTAAGTTTCTTAAGTGATAAGCAGTACTAGCCTTCTCCAAATTACTGTTTACTTTAGTAGGACTTTTCCTTATTTTGTAACGCGCTACTCATTTCAAAAGCTTTAAAGTACTCAAAGTCCCCATTGCCATTCCTTATGGTTCTATGCTTGAGCCAATTTCTGGCTGTTTGCGGAGCTAGCGACAAATTATTCTCCAATTCATTTCCTCTGCTGATTTTTAATTACTTTCAAAGTTTTTTAAATATGGCAGAAATATTTTAGAAAGACCGATGGGTTTATGATTTTCATTTTAATTTTCTTTAAATATATTATATTTGAGTTTTACTGGAAGAAATAATTTTTCCCATAGAATATCGCTTCGGAACCATTTTCTGTGCTGGGTGTCTGAGGTACATCAGTCTTTTTCCTTATTTCTTTAAGTTTCTTAAGTGATAAAAGATAAGCTTATAACTTTTCCTTAATTTGTAAGGCGCTACTCATTTCAAAACCCTTAAACTACTCAAAGTCCCCATAGAATATCGCTTCGGAACCATTTTCTGTACTGGGTGTCTGAGGTACATCAGTCTTTTTCCTTATTTCTTTCTTAAGTTTCTTTAGTGATAAGCAGTACTAGCCTTCTCCAAATTACTGTTTACTTTAGTAGGACTTTTCCTTATTTTGTAACGCGCTACTCATTTCAAAACCTTTAAAGTACTCAAAGTCCCCATTGCCATTCCTTATGGTTCTATGCTTGAGCCAATTTCTGGCTGTTTGCGGAGCTAGCGACAAATTATTCTCCAACTCATTTCCTCTGCCATAAATTAAGCTTTTTAACAAAGCGTTACTTTTTATAGATATATGTAAAATTAAGGAAAATAAAAAACAACAAATGGACAATTTGGACAACAAATTACTTTCAAAGTTTTTTAAATATGGCAGAAATATTTTAGAAAGACCGATGGGTTTATGATTTTCATTTTAATTTTCTTTAAATATATTATATTTGAGTTTTACTGGAAGAAATAATTTTTCCTTTGCATCTATTCTGTTGTTAAAAATGTTATTTACTTTTTAGATTGAAAACACATTTCTTTCGGTTGAATTTATTTTCCAATATTAAATTCATTTGAAATGAACAGAAATATCATGTGAAATTGCAATTTTGGCAATTTTTAGTCAAACATTTTTATTTCATAAATCATAATAGTTTGACTTTTGGCTCATAAAAAACACTTTGCCTGTTGTCTTCTAGCATAACTGACAGACAGCCAAACACACACACACAACCCTTTGATGTCAGTCGTTTTGATAATGTTTACTCCTAGACGATTCTTTTCTTTTCGTTTTTTGTCTTTTTTTTTTTTTTGTTTGAAGAAAACGAAAATATTGTTGAGTTTACAATATTTTTGCTCTAGCAGCCGAATATTCCTCAATTTTATAATTCAGAATAAAATATTTGGCGGTCAAACAACGCGCCAAATAAAAATAGCGTTTGCCAACACTGAAATCTATCTTTAGTCGATATTTTCACTTTTCAACACTGAAATCTCGAGTAGCTTAAGTATATATTTAACGAATTCTATCAATGAAAACTCTGTTGTCGATAAGTATGTACAAAAGTATATCGAAAATCGATAAAATAGCTTGCTGACTGGGCTATGTATATAAAAGCCTCCCATTGCCACTTTCAATTTCATTTCCTTTCGAGTCGTGCGCTTATACGACTCTAGACAATTTGCTGTCTACTTTAGTTGGTTGTTTCCTTAGTTATTAAAACAATGCCCATTTCAAAACCCTTAAACTACTCAAAGTCCCCATAGAATATCGCTTCGGAACCATTTTCTGTGCTGGGTGTCTGAGGTACATCAGTCTTTTTCCTTATTTCTTTCTTAAGTTTCTTAAGTGATAAGCAGTACTAGCCTTCTCCAAATTACTGTTTACTTTAGTAGGACTTTTCCTTATTTTGTAACGCGCTACTCATTTCAAAACCTTTAAAGTACTCAAAGTCCCCATTGCCATTCCTTATGGTTCTATGCTTGAGCCAATTTCTGGCTGTTTGCGGAGCTAGCGACAAATTATTCTCCAATTCATTTCCTCTGCTGATTTTTAATTACTTTCAAAGTTTTTTAAATATGGCAGAAATATTTTAGAAAGACCGATGGGTTTATGATTTTCATTTTAATTTTCTTTAAATATATTATATTTGAGTTTTACTGGAAGAAATAATTTTTCCCATAGAATATCGCTTCGGAACCATTTTCTGTGCTGGGTGTCTGAGGTACATCAGTCTTTTTCCTTATTTCTTTAAGTTTCTTAAGTGATAAAAGATAAGCTTATAACTTTTCCTTAATTTGTAAGGCGCTACTCATTTCAAAACCCTTAAACTACTCAAAGTCCCCATAGAATATTGCTTCGGAACCATTTTCTGTGCTGGGTGTCTGAGGTACATCAGTCTTTTTCCTTATTTCTTTCTTAAGTTTCTTTAGTGATAAGCAGTACTAGCCTTCTCCAAATTACTGTTTACTTTAGTAGGACTTTTCCTTATTTTGTAACGCGCTACTCATTTCAAAACCTTTAAAGTACTCAAAGTCCCCATTGCCATTCCTTATGGTTCTATGCTTGAGCCAATTTCTGGCTGTTTGCGGAGCTAGCGACAAATTATTCTCCAATTCATTTCCTCTACCATAAATTAAGCTTTTTAACAAAGCGTTACTTTTTATAGATATATGTAAAATTAAGGAAAATAAAAAACAACAAATGGACAATTTGGACAACAAATTACTTTCAAAGTTTTTTAAATATGGCAGAAATATTTTAGAAAGACCGATGGGTTTATGATTTTCATTTTAATTTTCTTTAAATATATTATATTTGAGTTTTACTGGAAGAAATAATTTTTCCCATAGAATATCGCTTCGGAACCATTTTCTGTGCTGGGTGTCTGAGGTACATCAGTCTTTTTCCTTATTTCTTTAAGTTTCTTAAGTGATAAAAGATAAGCTTATAACTTTTCCTTAATTTGTAAGGCGCTACTCATTTCAAAACCCTTAAACTACTCAAAGTCCCCATAGAATATCGCTTCGGAACCATTTTCTGTGCTGGGTGTCTGAGGTACATCAGTCTTTTTCCTTATTTCTTTCTTAAGTTTCTTTAGTGATAAGCAGTACTAGCCTTCTCCAAATTACTGTTTACTTTAGTAGGACTTTTCCTTATTTTGTAACGCGCTACTCATTTCAAAACCTTTAAAGTACTCAAAGTCCCCATTGCCATTCCTTATGGTTCTATGCTTGAGCCAATTTCTGACTGTTTGCGGAGCTAGCGACAAATTATTCTCCAATTCATTTCCTCTGCCATAAATTAAGCTTTTTAACAAAGCGTTACTTTTTATAGATATATGTAAAATTAAGGAAAATAAAAAACAACAAATGGACAATTTGGACAACAAATTACTTTCAAAGTTTTTTAAATATGGCAGAAATATTTTAGAATGACCGATGGGTTTATGATTTTCAGTTTAATTTTCTTTAAATATATTATATTTGAGTTTTACTGGAAGAAATAATTTTTCCTTTGCATCTATTCTGTTGTTAAAAATGTTATTTACTTTTTAGATTGAAAACACATTTCTTTCGGTTGAATTTATTTTCCAATATTAAATTCATTTGAAATGAACAGAAATATCATGTGAAATTGCAATTTTGGCAATTTTTAGTCAAACATTTTTATTTCATAAATCATAATAGTTTGACTTTTGGCTCATAAAAAACACTTTGCCTGTTGTCTTCTAGCATAACTGACAGACAGCCAAACACACACACACAACCCTTTGATGTCAGTCGTTTTGATAATGTTTACTCCTAGACGATTCTTTTCTTTTCGTTTTTTGTCTTTTTTTTTTTCCTTGAAGAAAACGAAAATATTGTTGAGTTTACAATATTTTTGCTCTAGCAGCCGAATATTCCTCAATTTTATAATTCAGAATAAAATATTTGGCGGTCAAACAACGCGCCAAATAAAAAATAGCGTTTGCCAACACTGAAATCTAGCTTTAGTCGATATTTTCACTTTTCAACACTGAAATCTCGAGTAGCTTAAGTATATATTTACCGAATTCTATCAATGAAAACTCTGTTGTCGATAAGTATGTACAAAAGTATATCGAAAATCGATAAAATAGCTTGCTGACTGGGCTATGTATATAAAAGCCTCCCATTGCCACTTTCAATTTCATTTCCTTTCGAGTCGTGCGCTTATACGACTCTAGACAATTTGCTGTCTACTTTAGTTGGTTGTTTCCTTAGTTATTAAAACAATGCCCATTTCAAAACCCTTAAACTACTCAAAGTCCCCATAGAATATCGCTTCGGAACCATTTTCTGTGCTGGGTGTCTGAGGTACATCAGTCTTTTTCCTTATTTCTTTCTTAAGTTTCTTAAGTGATAAGCAGTACTAGCCTTCTCCAAATTACTGTTTACTTTAGTAGGACTTTTCCTTATTTTGTAACGCGCTACTTATTTCAAAACCTTTAAAGTACTCAAAGTCCCCATTGCCATTCCTTATGGTTCTATGCTTGAGCCAATTTCTGGCTGTTTGCGGAGCTAGCGACAAATTATTCTCCAATTCATTTCCTCTACCATAAATTAAGCTTTTTAACAAAGCGTTACTTTTTATAGATATATGTAAAATTAAGGAAAATAAAAAACAACAAATGGTCAATTTGGACAACAAATTACTTTCAAAGATTTTTAAATATGGCAGAAATATTTTAGAAAGACCGATGGGTTTATGATTTTCATTTTAATTTTCTTTAAATATATTATATTTGAGTTTTACTGGAAGAAATAATTTTTCCTTTGCATCTATTCTGTTGTTAAAAATGTTATTTACTTTTTAGATTGAAAACACATTTCTTTCGGTTGAATTTATTTTCCAATATTAAATTCATTTGAAATGAACAGAAATATCATGTGAAATTGCAATTTTGGCAATTTTTAGTCAAACATTTTTATTTCATAAATCATAATAGTTTGACTTTTGGCTCATAAAAAACACTTTGCCTGTTGTCTTCTAGCATAACTGACAGACAGCCAAACACACACACACAACCCTTTGATGTCAGTCGTTTTGATAATGTTTACTCCTAGACGATTCTTTTCTTTTCGTTTTTTGTCTTTTTTTTTTTTCCTTGAAAAAAACGAAAATATTGTTGAGTTTACAATATTTTTGCTCTAGCAGCCGAATATTCCTCAATTTTATAATTCAGAATAAAATATTTGGCGGTCAAACAACGCGCCAAATAAAAAATAGCGTTTGCCAACACTGAAATCTAGCTTTAGTCGATATTTTCACTTTTCAACACTGAAATCTCGAGTAGCTTAAGTATATATTTACCGAATTCTATCAATGAAAACTCTGTTGTCGATATGTATGTACAAAAGTATATCGAAAATCGATAAAATAGCTTGCTGACTGGGCTATGTATATAAAAGCCTCCCATTGCTACTTTCAATTTCATTTCCTTTCGAGTCGTGCGCTTATACGACTCTAGACAATTTGCTGTCTACTTTAGTTGGTTGTTTCCTTAGTTATTAAAACAATGCCCATTTCAAAACCCTTAAACTACTCAAAGTCCCCATAGAATATCGCTTCGGAACCATTTTCTGTGCTGGGTGTCTGAGGTACATCAGTCTTTTTCCTTATTTCTTTCTTAAGTTTCTTAAGTGATAAGCAGTACTAGCCTTCTCCAAATTACTGTTTACTTTAGTAGGACTTTTCCTTATTTTGTAACGCGCTACTCATTTCAAAAGCTTTAAAGTACTCAAAGTCCCCATTGCCATTCCTTATGGTTCTATGCTTGAGCCAATTTCTGGCTGTTTGCGGAGCTAGCGACAAATTATTCTCCAATTCATTTCCTCTGCTGATTTTTAATTACTTTCAAAGTTTTTTAAATATGGCAGAAATATTTTAGAAAGACCGATGGGTTTATGATTTTCATTTTAATTTTCTTTAAATATATTATATTTGAGTTTTACTGGAAGAAATAATTTTTCCCATAGAATATCGCTTCGGAACCATTTTCTGTGCTGGGTGTCTGAGGTACATCAGTCTTTTTCCTTATTTCTTTCTTAAGTTTCTTAAGTGATAAGCAGTACTAGCCTTCTCCAAATTACTGTTTACTTTAGTAGGACTTTTCCTTATTTTGTAACGCGCTACTCATTTCAAAACCTTTAAAGTACTCAAAGTCCCCATTGCCATTCCTTATGGTTCTATGCTTGAGCCAATTTCTGGCTGTTTGCGGAGCTAGCGACAAATTATTCTCCAATTCATTTCCTCTACCATAAATTAAGCTTTTTAACAAAGCGTTACTTTTTATAGATATATGTAAAATTAAGGAAAATAAAAAACAACAAGTGGTCAATTTGGACAACAAATTACTTTCAAAGATTTTTAAATATGGCAGAAATATTTTAGAAAGACCGATGGGTTTATGATTTTCATTTTAATTTTCTTTAAATATATTATATTTGAGTTTTACTGGAAGAAATAATTTTTCCTTTGCATCTATTCTGTTGTTAAAAATGTTATTTACTTTTTAGATTGAAAACACATTTCTTTCGGTTGAATTTATTTTCCAATATTAAATTCATTTGAAATGAACAGAAATATCATGTGAAATTGCAATTTAGGCAATTTTTAGTCAAACATTTTTATTTCATAAATCATAATAGTTTGACTTTTGGCTCATAAAAAACACTTTGCCTGTTGTCTTCTAGCATAACTGACAGACAGCCAAACACACACACACAACCCTTTGATGTCAGTCGTTTTGATAATGTTTACTCCTAGACGATTCTTTTCTTTTCGTTTTTTGTCTTTTTTTTTTTGCTTGAAGAAAACGAAAATATTGTTGAGTTTACAATATTTTTGCTCTAGCAGCCGAATATTCCTCAATTTTATAATTCAGAATAAAATATTTGGCGGTCAAACAACGCGCCAAATAAAAAATAGCGTTTGCCAACACTGAAATCTAGCTTTAGTCGATATTTTCACTTTTCAACACTGAAATCTCGAGTAGCTTAAGTATATATTTACCGAATTCTATCAATGAAAACTCTGTTGTCGATAAGTATGTACAAAAGTATATCGAAAATCGATAAAATAGCTTGCTGACTGGGCTATGTATATAAAAGCCTCCCATTGCCACTTTCAATTTCATTTCCTTTCGAGTCGTGCGCTTATACGACTCTAGACAATTTGCTGTCTACTTTAGTTGGTTGTTTCCTTAGTTATTAAAACAATGCCCATTTCAAAACCCTGAAACTACTCAAAGTCCCCATAGAATATCGCTTCGGAACCATTTTCTGTGCTGGGTGTCTGAGGTACATCAGTCTTTTTCCTTATTTCTTTCTTAAGTTTCTTTAGTGATAAGCAGTACTAGCCTTCTCCAAATTACTGTTTACTTTAGTAGGACTTTTCCTTATTTTGTAACGCGCTACTCATTTCAAAACCTTTAAAGTACTCAAAGTCCCCATTGCCATTCCTTATGGTTCTATGCTTGAGCCAATTTCTGGCTGTTTGCGGAGCTAGCGACAAATTATTCTCCAATTCATTTCCTCTACCCTTAAACTACTCAAAGTCCCCATAGAATATCGCTTCGGAACCATTTTCTGTGCTGGGTGTCTGAGGTACATCAGTCTTTTTCCTTATTTCTTTCTTAAGTTTCTTAAGTGATAAGCAGTACTAGCCTTCTCCAAATTACTGTTTACTTTAGTAGGACTTTTCCGTATTTTGTAACGCGCTACTCATTTCAAAACCTTTAAAGTACTCAAAGTCCCCATTGCCATTCCTTATGGTTCTATGCTTGAGCCAATTTCTGGCTGTTTGCGGAGCTAGCGACAAATTATTCTCCAATTCATTTCCTCTGCTGATTTTTAATTACTTTCAAAGTTTTTTAAATATGGCAGAAATATTTTAGAAAGACCGATGGGTTTATGATTTTCATTTTAATTTTCTTTAAATATATTATATTTGAGTTTTACTGGAAGAAATAATTTTTCCCATAGAATATCGCTTCGGAACCATTTTCTGTGCTGGGTGTCTGAGGTACATCAGTCTTTTTCCTTATTTCTTTAAGTTTCTTAAGTGATAAGCAGTACTAGCCTTCTCCAAATTACTGTTTACTTTAGTAGGACTTTTCCTTATTTTGTAACGCGCTACTCATTTCAAAACCTTTAAAGTACTCAAAGTCCCCATTGCCATTCCTTATGGTTCTATGCTTGAGCCAATTTCTGGCTGTTTGCGGAGCTAGCGACAAATTATTCTCCAATTCATTTCCTCTACCATAAATTAAGCTTTTTAACAAAGCGTTACTTTTTATAGATATATGTAAAATTAAGGAAAATAAAAAACAACAAATGGACAATTTGGACAACAAATTACTTTCAAAGTTTTTTAAATATGGCAGAAATATTTTAGAAAGACCGATGGGTTTATGATTTTCATTTTAATTTTCTTTAAATATATTATATTTGAGTTTTACTGGAAGAAATAATTTTTCCCATAGAATATCGCTTCGGAACCATTTTCTGTGCTGGGTGTCTGAGGTACATCAGTCTTTTTCCTTATTTCTTTAAGTTTCTTAAGTGATAAAAGATAAGCTTATAACTTTTCCTTAATTTGTAAGGCGCTACTCATTTCAAAACCCTTAAACTACTCAAAGTCCCCATAGAATATCGCTTCGGAACCATTTTCTGTGCTGGGTGTCTGAGGTACATCAGTCTTTTTCCTTATTTCTTTAAGTTTCTTAAGTGATAAAAGATAAGCTTATAACTTTTCCTTAATTTGTAAGGCGCTACTCATTTCAAAACCCTTAAACTACTCAAAGTCCCCATTGCCATTCCTTATGGTTCTATGCTTGAGCCAATTTCTGGCTGTTTGCGGAGCTAGCGACAAATTATTCTCCAATTCATTTCCTCTGCCATAAATTAAGCTTTTTAACAAAGCGTTACTTTTTATAGATATATGTAAAATTAAGGAAAATAAAAAACAACAAGTGGTCAATTTGGACAACAAATTACTTTCAAAGATTTTTAAATATGGCAGAAATATTTTAGAAAGACCGATGGGTTTATGATTTTCATTTTAATTTTCTTTAAATATATTATATTTGAGTTTTACTGGAAGAAATAATTTTTCCTTTGCATCTATTCTGTTGTTAAAAATGTTATTTACTTTTTAGATTGAAAACACATTTCTTTCGGTTGAATTTATTTTCCAATATTAAATTCATTTGAAATGAACAGAAATATCATGTGAAATTGCAATTTAGGCAATTTTTAGTCAAACATTTTTATTTCATAAATCATAATAGTTTGACTTTTGGCTCATAAAAAACACTTTGCCTGTTGTCTTCTAGCATAACTGACAGACAGCCAAACACACACACACAACCCTTTGATGTCAGTCGTTTTGATAATGTTTACTCCTAGACGATTCTTTTCTTTTCGTTTTTTGTCTTTTTTTTTTTCCTTGAAGAAAACGAAAATATTGTTGAGTTTACAATATTTTTGCTCTAGCAGCCGAATATTCCTCAATTTTATAATTCAGAATAAAATATTTGGCGGTCAAACAACGCGCCAAATAAAAAATAGCGTTTGCCAACACTGAAATCTAGCTTTAGTCGATATTTTCACTTTTCAACACTGAAATCTCGAGTAGCTTAAGTATATATTTACCGAATTCTATCAATGAAAACTCTGTTGTCGATAAGTATGTACAAAAGTATATCGAAAATCGATAAAATAGCTTGCTGACTGGGCTATGTATATAAAAGCCTCCCATTGCCACTTTCAATTTCATTTCCTTTCGAGTCGTGCGCTTATACGACTCTAGACAATTTGCTGTCTACTTTAGTTGGTTGTTTCCTTAGTTATTAAAACAATGCCCATTTCAAAACCCTTAAACTACTCAAAGTCCCCATAGAATATCGCTTCGGAACCATTTTCTGTGCTGGGTGTCTGAGGTACATCAGTCTTTTTCCTTATTTCTTTCTTAAGTTTCTTAAGTGATAAGCAGTACTAGCCTTCTCCAAATTACTGTTTACTTTAGTAGGACTTTTCCTTATTTTGTAACGCGCTACTCATTTCAAAAGCTTTAAAGTACTCAAAGTCCCCATTGCCATTCCTTATGGTTCTATGCTTGAGCCAATTTCTGGCTGTTTGCGGAGCTAGCGACAAATTATTCTCCAATTCATTTCCTCTGCTGATTTTTAATTACTTTCAAAGTTTTTAAATATGGCAGAAATATTTTAGAAAGACCGATGGGTTTATGATTTTCATTTTAATTTTCTTTAAATATATTATATTTGAGTTTTACTGGAAGAAATAATTTTTCCTTTGCATCTATTCTGTTGTTAAAAATGTTATTTACTTTTTAGATTGAAAACACATTTCTTTCGGTTGAATTTATTTTCCAATATTAAATTCATTTGAAATGAACAGAAATATCATGTGAAATTGCAATTTAGGCAATTTTTAGTCAAACATTTTTATTTCATAAATCATAATAGTTTGACTTTTGGCTCATAAAAAACACTTTGCCTGTTGTCTTCTAGCATAACTGACAGACAGCCAAACACACACACACAACCCTTTGATGTCAGTCGTTTTGATAATGTTTACTCCTAGACGATTCTTTTCTTTTCGTTTTTTGTCTTTTTTTTTTACGCAGTGGCTTGAATTCTTGTGCCCTATGACATAATTTTTCGTTTTTGCAGCCGCATATCCGGCCAAGTTCTATGGCAGACTCTTTGCCACGGATTAACTATGTGGTTGGGCGTGTGGCCCAAAGAGGAGTGTTTTAATGGAGAATACATTGTGGCTAGAGAGAGAGAGAGAGAAAGGACTTGTGTTAGTCAACGCCAACAAGCGGATATCCGCAACAACAAGAATTTTAACATAAATAAACTGTGGCGGCACTTTGACTTAAGTCACTTTCAAAATCCTTTTTACTTCATTTTACCCTCCCCCACTGATTTCCTCTGTCTCTAAAAAACAATCTTTTTTTGCTGTCTGTCGTTTTATCTATCTACCTGTTCGTGTGTTTGTCTATAGGGTAAGACTCTTCATAATTAATTCAACCCATATAATTCTCCAGACGTTATTTTTTTTTCGATTTCAAATATAAAGCATACGACAGGTTGAACAGTTTGATAAAGGTAAACAAAAAATCAATTTGTTGACACACACACACACACACACGCAGATCGGAAAATTCAGCTTATTGTATGTATATAGGTACTTAAACAAAAATTTCAATTTGTCCTGTTATAAAGTTTTGACACTTTTCCAATGGTCACAGCCAAAATGCAAACAAAGAAAACTTTTTGTTTTTGTTTGCCAGCAAAAAAACCTGCAGAAATTGGTCAAAAGGCAATTCCCAGAAATAAGAAAAATATTTGTATTATACCCTAGTCTTTAGTTGAAACGAATGGGGTATATTACATTCGATCAGTTATACAATTAGAAATTAATAAAACATATTTTAAATGATCATGATCCATCTAAGTTTATATTAATAATGTCTATTTACCCAGTCAATAACATTAATTGCTAACCTAGGGTATTAAAAGTGCGTTGAGTGTTTTAAATAGTCTTTTTTTTTTTTACATAATTTAAGCGAAATGAGTTGGCTTTGCCCAAAAATATGAATTTCTTTGTCTGCAGGTGAATATTTTAAGCGTACTTTTCAGTTTCCATTAACTTTGGAATTTTTTTTTTAAATTTTTAACAAGTTGCCCATGGAAACAAATTCTCCTTAGAGTGGAATTCGACTCGAGCTTCAGCTAATTGATGTATACAATGAATGGCTTTATTTGTTTTCATTGTATATCGTTGAGCATCTTAGCATTAAATTAAGTTTTAGTGTCATTTCTTCATAAAGAAAACCTTTCATTATTGTCCTTGGGGATAAGTTTTCGTTAACAAGTTGTTGATTTTCGCATTTCTCTCCCCTCAACTATATATATATATATATATATATGTATGTATATTCCAAACTTTCAGCTTGCAACTATTTGCTTTGAGAATGAAATTGATTGCGTATATGTACATAACCCGAAAATCCCTTTTCATTGAACAATTGTGGCATTTCTGTCAAAGCAATTTGGCCAACCCGAATTTCTTTATGTCGTAGCAACATTCGGCCAAAAATTCATACATTCACATACATGTGTAATAAATGTCATGCTAAAATATTCATAAGTAGCAGTCAGATAATAAGCCTTAGAATATCGGAAAGAGCAAAGACTTTTTCCCAAAAAAAAAGAAAAAACAAAAATATAAATAAATAAATAAAATAAAAATAAAAATCCTCGTCTCTCTTCAAGTTTTTGTTGTCAGCAAGTCGTAGAGCGGGGATTGCTCATCAAATCGTAAGCAAATATTGAATTAATGAAATTATTGACAACTGAGTGAGTTTAGGCCACATACCTACAAGCACAGCCAGACACACACACAGACACACACACTGGTACACACCGAAAATGATAATCGACTTTTAGGCGCAAATATTATAAATCGTTGCGCCTTGACATCAAGAAAACAACATTATTATCATTATGATTATCATTAACGGAGACAACTTGTTGCTTGTTTGCTTGTCACTTCGCCTATATATCCTATCCGTAGGTTCGACACTCATTGAATTGACATATAAATTATAGAAATTGTCGCCCAGTCGACGAAAATTGCATATTTGTGAGTATGTAAGTAAATAAGTGTGTAGTTTAAGTTCAATCAACCTAAACTAAGCCAATTAGTGGTTAGATTATTGGCACTTGATAATTATGTATGTTTATATCAAGAGATTGAAAATGTTTTCGAGTAACTAATTACTATATTAGCGGTTTAATAACCGCAATCTTTTCATGGCTCTATATAAATCGACACTAAAATAATATTTATTCTAACAATGTTCAATCTCAACAATGTTCCCAAAGTACATACATTTTTTTTGGCAACCATTCTTCAATGAAATCGCACGTGTCTTGAGCTGGCAGCTCGTAACTTGACAGTGTAGTCACTTTTTTGCTATATGTTTTGGTTTTTTACTTAAAAGCAAATCAAGAATTGTGTGTTGAATAAAAAATTATGACATGACTGTAAAGCTTTTATTTACAGTATTGTTAGTGAATTAGTCGCTTAAAATGACGCCCAGCAGGAAGTCCATGGACCCTTTTTCTTTGGGTCCAAAGGAGTACGATCAATATACAAAAATTTAAAAATGTCTTTTTTTCCATATTTTGGCGCTTTTTATCAAAATTGATAAAAAAAAAAAAAAACCGTTAAAAATACGCCCACAAAATTCACAGTGCATCATCTTGATAGAATGACCAACTCAACGCTATAAATTAACACATCAAAACTTTTTACTAAAATTATATAAAAATCGAATGAAGTCAGAATTATGTCTCAAATTTCTTGCCGCCACTATATGTATATGCAAATTTTTGATAATCATGAGACAAAAAATATGCTTAATCTAAAGCTATTTTATTAAGGATAGCAATACTGATGAAAAGTATTAAGAAATTTTACAAAGATCAAATTAAATAGATAGCCAATTAGGTAGTTTGGAAAGAAAGTAAGGGAAAGAGAAATGTGTGACACAGACCAGTGAGCCTTATACCGATATATAAATAGGGTTGACAAAATTAGTTATTACCAGAGTTGTCATGGCCCTATTTTTTGAAAAATTTGTGGTTTTTAAGACTTACAACTATCTTTTTGGGTTTAAAAGGGTCTCTTTAGTTTTTTACGATTACAGAGCAAGTTATTGAATGCGTTGAATTATTGAGTTTAAGTTGTGTGAAATCATTCCGTAATCGATTATTAAAACAAGATAATGATGCGATACGAACATAATTACTTACCTTTTGAACACATATATATGTAGATATGTAGGTATATAATTGTGTATTATACAGATGATTAACCTTCAGATAAGATAACAGTTGCATTCATTTAATTTCAAATGAAATGAATTTTCTTTTATGCATTGCTTTTGTGGTATTTAAATGCTCATAGTTGTGAATTTTAATTAATAAACGTTCTTTTGTTTATTATCGACTCATTTCATTTTCAATGCCAACAATTTATAAGCCTATAACCTCTGTCTGTGTGTTCAGCTTTGACTCCAATTTCCAATTTTTGGCCAATTTTCTCATCACATTTGCATGGCCAAAAGAGAAGAAAAGGAAAAGTTTCAAGTGCCAAGCATTGTGTATGTGTGTG
This sequence comes from Drosophila insularis, assembly GCA_018903935.1. Lineage (NCBI taxonomy): Eukaryota > Metazoa > Arthropoda > Insecta > Diptera > Drosophilidae > Drosophila > Drosophila insularis. The sequence goes on along the minus strand of JAEIFP010002303.1, from coordinate 10,995,843 downwards.
TTTCTTTGGATGACTTATATATGTACACATACATAAATATATATATGTGTGTGTGTGTGTGCGTGCGTATAGATACCAAAACAAAAAGAAATGTTTGTCTCGTTGCCCCACAATGTTGCCACTCTCATTGTTTGCCACTCGCCATTGTTGTTATGCACATGAGCATAAAATATTAATACCATGAAAAAAAAGAAACACACACACACACACAAAAAAAATACAAATAATCAAAATAAATACAAACAAAATAAAGAAAATTCAAATAAGCTTCAAGTTCAATTTGCCATAGAATCCTTATTGCTATGCGTAAAGTTTCACATTGATTAAATGTTCAAGCGATTTCCAGCACTCTCACTTTCTCTCTCTCTCTTTGTGCGAAAAGTAACGAACATCTGCCTAAATTATACATCTAACACTGTAAATCAATTGGCAATAAGAAAATCTAACAATATTATGGGCTAAGATTTATTTTTACTAACAAAAAGAAGAGACACTAAAGATATTTATCTATATTTATATAGAAAGAAGTTATCTTTTTATCACTTGTAGAGTTTTAAAATCGTTTTATTTACAGTTAACTAACTCACTAAACCAAGACTGAAACTAAACCTAAAAGTAGGCAATGTTCTTTGCAACAATAAGTTTTGATATTTTATTATTGTTTAATTAATGATGTCAAGGTATTTACAAAGATATAATCATTACATTATACCTATAATTTCAATATTTTCTCTAAACTAAAGCAAAGTTTTTATACAAACTTTGCACACTGTTAGACATAAATAAGGGGAAATAATTTCATTGGAGGGTAAAAACAACATTGTTATTAATTTTTTCTTTTATTTTTGTGAAACTTTTCTAAAATGTCGAGATGTGCATTAAAAATGTATAACGAATATAATAGAGGCTGTATTTGTGTGTGTGTGTGTGTGTGTGTGGCGGAGAAGGCGTGTCATGTGTGTTTGTGTGTGTGTGTGTGTGTGTGTGTGTGTGTGCACTTTACGACTTTAATTATGTAAGTACATAATTGTGTTATTATCGTAAGCTCACCAAGCGCAACACATCCCCAGGTCCGTGTCCACAATGGCGCCTTGCCCGTCTGAATTTGGGTCCGTGTTGGCATCCGTGTCCGTGTCCGTGTCTGGGTCCCGGTCTCGGTCTGAGTCTGAGTCTGGGTCCTAGTGCAGGACATGGTTGTCTTCCTGCTCCTGCATATGTATCTACGTATGTATGTATGTATGTATGTATATGTTTGCCGTGGCACGACCTCGCCTGCTGCTGTTGCTGTTGCTGGACCGCTTGGCAAGCATTTTACGGCCATTAAGTCCGGCAGTGTCTTTTGTTTAGCTTTTTGTTTTTTGTTGCTTTCTCGTTTTTTTTTTTTGGTTTTTTGCGTTGTATTTGCTTCTTCGGTTTTGTGATTTTGGGTCTCCTTCGTTTGGTCGTTGGGTCATTTGACTGGTCCTAACCTTTGGGGTCTTTATTTACATTATAATCTCGGCTGGGCTCCGCTTTAGCTTTGTCGTTGCCTTTGTCTGCTCTTTATTGTTTTCTTATTATTTAAATTACAAAAATTACGAAATGCGCATTGCTTTTTAATTATTTATCCATTGCGTAACGAAAAAAAAAAAAAAAAATACAAACCAGACGACAACTGAAACTTTGTAGGCACAATTATTCCATATTGCATGACGATTATAGAGTCGTTTTTATTTACTTTTAATTAGTATGTAAATTACACACACACACACACACACACACACACACACACACACACACACAGATGCCTTAGTGTACGTCCTTTGATTTAGCATGCACATTTGCTTATTTTCATAACATGTTTCATACAAAATTTATTGCTTCTCATTCAATTTGAAACAGAGACAAATGACGGAAAGAGGTGACTGGGAACAAAACTGGACAATATATATTTAAGCAGACTTCTGCATAACAAGCCAGTCCTCAGACCAAGGTGTCCTTTCTTAAAACCCAAACTATGATGAAACCAAGGCCAACATAGACAAGTTCACATCCTCTAATCCTTTAATACCTTTCTTAATTTCTAGTCTTAACAAGGTCAATAGGTTCCCTGGTTTGTTGAGATATTAGTTATAGTTGGCTATACAGAAGCTTAAATTAATCACTAAATTTTTAATAGATTTAATACCATGTCTCTGATTGTCAATATTGTAGGCAAGAAAATGGATAAGGATATGCGTTTCTTGGGGACTTACGAGATCCCCTTTTAGATAATTGATAATGAAAATCCTGCACATTTCGATTTCGTTCTAAAAATTATGATTTTTAATGGGGAAGCATAACAATTTAAATAGAAATTAAAAGAAGATGTAAAGTTGCGTCTTACTATTCCCGTTCAATTCATAATACATAGATACATTTTGCATTATTCATGAATTTCCCATTTATTTTCGATTTGTCTATATCATGAACTTTAGTCAGTTAACCAGAAAAATAGTCAAGTCAACCCATTGACTGTGACTGCCAAACAAATGATTTACAACAATAAGCTGCTTACGATACTATTTATATGTACATACGAAGTGAGGTAGGTAGATTGGTTGGTGGCTTGGCGGTAAGGTGGGTAACCAAAGCCCAAACCGTTCAGTTTTAAAAGTGAAAACAAAAACCCCAGTCGAACCCAACTTAACCTTCAATATTCAACTTGAACATCAACCGCATTTGGGGGCCAGGACTTTTGTGAAATATTTGGCTTTAAAATGCGCCACTTGGCAGCATCGAATCGAATGTATATCTTTATTTGTATGTATGTGTATGTCTTAACAAGACACGCCCACACGCACAGACACTCAGTGCCCAAGGCACACACACACACACAAGAATATCGCATAAATATTATAACGAAATTTGAGTTGCCATTTTATGTGCTCCTGCTAACGAAAATTTTCACAATCGCGAAGGATGTCCATAAAGTTGGGCAAAAGAACTTAAAGTGAAATTCAAAGGAATTGAAAAGAACAGAGACAGTACAAAGACTAAATTAAGATATCAAACAATGATATATTTGGCCTTTAAAACTTCTAGTTTTTTTTTTTTTTTTTGAACCTAATATACCTAAATATATTCTGTTTGATATTAAAAAACTAAATGAACCACTCTCGCCATACACTTTTTGTGTTCCATTATAACGTATTGTTGCTCCTTTCGTTCTCGTTTCCTGAATTTTTATATGTACGTACGTTTGTATATATGTATGTACATATATCTCGTACGAGTACGTTGTTATTTTACAATATGTAAAACGTTTACCCGGAATTTGGCAATGCGTGAAACCAAAGGAAATGGTGATGGCAAACAATGGGGAGCTTTACCTTTTAGTATTTAAAATGGTTCAATGTCACAAAAAAACAGGAGGGGGAAAAAAAAACAACACGTAAAAGAAAACTTCATTTTAGTCTGTAGACTTCGCGATGTGGACGTGGCAATGGGTGGCAATGATGTGAGAGGAAAGAAGGTAATAAAATTTGATTGCTCTACAAACGGGGCGATTCTATTACCCGTAAAATCAATGAAGTTTGCTGCCATTTAAGCATTTCTCCACCCATCGACACGCAATTTGCCAGCAGCAACAGCTAAAGAGCATTAAAACTTTTATTTACCCCAACTCTCCCAAAGAGAAAAACAAAAAACGAAAAATGCCGAATAAATTCGGACTACAGTATCCATAAGAAATTTTTTTGCTTTTGCCTCTAAATAGATATTATACTAATATTAACTAGGTATATTCTATTTTTATCTAGAAAGCACAATCTGTTGTGAAATATATGTATTTATGTTTTGCCATTAATACGAAAGCAGTTCCAACAATCTCATTTACACACACATAGAATTTGCATACTCTACCACACACTGCTTTTATTTAAAACTATTTTATTTACTCTTGATCAATTAAATGTTTTGATTGGCAAAAACTTTAATTTGATTTCAAACGTTTTTCTTTGCAAACCATAAAGTATACGCCGAGTGTTCCAGCTAAAGAACAATTAGAGAAAATTTAGTAAACTGAAGTGTAAGCCAAATCTATGCTGCTTTTTGAAATTAAAAATTTTTTCTAACCAGCTTAAGATTGATCATGGTTAATAATTGAAATATGTACATAAGGATAGATTGTAAAGGAAAGTAAGCACATTTATTTCAAGAACTTTAATTTTTTTTTCAATTTTTTCAATTATACATAGTGTATTTCTTAGTCGTCATCTTTTGCTCATTTTATTCTTTGTAGTAGATAGTTTTGACCAGATGAGATGTGCTGGAAAATATTTCATCATTTGAGTTTTTTTTTTTTTTTTTGCTGTTGCTTCTTTACCATGTCCTTGCAGTTGTGAAAGTTTCCAGCATAAATTTTATGATAAAATTATTCCCTCCCAACTTACTTAAGCAAAAGAGGAGGAAGATCGACTTTACATTTGCCACACACACACATACACACACACACACACACATGGACACTCATACGGACACTGACAAACTCACGCAATGTTGATGACGACGATGTCATCTCTTAACTAAATGATGGTTGCCATGCCATCATTCATTTCTATTCCCTTCACTTGCTCACACCCATTTTTATTCCCATTCCTATTCATATTCCCATTCAACATTTTCTTTTCTTTTCTTTTGTGTGTGTGTGTGAGTTTTTTTTATGAATGCAATCAACCTAGAATCAGACAACGAGCAACCATTTCATTCCAACTAATTTGTTTTGACTCTAAGGCAATTTGCATTGCTCCTTTTGTACAGGTAAATAGCAAGTTAATAAGCTAACAATGTTCCCTCTGGAACATAACTGTAGATTGTGCACCCACACACACACACACACACACACACACACACACACACACACACACACACGTATATTAGGGACATGTCTGGTTTTGTCTCCAACACACAAAAAAAAAAATGTTTTGACGAGATGAAAATGCCAATTCTTTTTAAACCCAAAACCCCTTTACCTCAAACATAAACATAGCACTCTTTGCGCTGTGTTTCTAGTCAAATGAGACGCGGTGTAACCAGATAAATGACTCCTGTATCTTTAGGGGTTTTACAAGTTCCAAACTTTTTACATCATTTAGTCTTTGTAAAGTCTGAAGTGAAGCAGTCACCTGTAAACCAAATGCCTTCAAGTGTCTTCAAATACATTTGATTAGTTCGAAAAAATGTATTTTGACTGCTCGTTAAGCAGGCAGCTGAGTCCATTATATATACATGATATACTTATAGATAGGTATTATAATACTAATAGACAGATAGAAACATTTTGTAGATTTGCTAATTGTTGTTATTTTCAAACATTTTAAGCATTATGTGATTAATTTTTCTGAATCTTATGACATACAATGTTTAAATGATTCATCTGATTTGTTATTTGTTCATTCCGAATGATTAAACAATTTATATATGTATCCTTCTTCAAAAGATACAAACATGCTTAATACCAAGTGATTTACGATAGAGTCTTGCACAATTTCTCTTTTTTATATATTAGTCACTACTAATTAAAACTTTCTTTTATATTTAAAGTTTTTTCTATCACGATTTTTGTTTTATTATTGTTATTATTTTATTAGTTTCTCCATATAATGTAAAATATGTTTAGGATGATGGCGTTGATGATGGCCGTTGATTGGGAAGTAGATTTGAAGAACTGTTTGATTACCGGTTAAAACGGAAGTCGCATTTATATGTAATTTATGTGCCTTTTCTTTTCGGTATCTTTTCGTTTTTCTTTCTTTTTTTTTTAACTTTGAGTAAAATGAGACAAATAAATGCGCAAAGGGAAAAGCCGAAAAGTTGTTTACCAAGTTTCCTTCTTTCCGCCTCCAGGATGGGTTATCTGGGTCTGTGTGTGTTTGAGTGTATTGGGATGGGTTAAAAGTTTATTCAGTTTTCCTTTTTTTCTATTTTTTTTTTTTTCTTTTTGTTAAAGTTGAATTGATAGTTAAGCTTGGGCATTTAGCTTAGAACAAATCAAGATCCAAATCTCAATTGCTGATCCTGTGAAAGAACAGAGCTTTAAACCAGACCCACATTCTACACGGTTTGTTGATTTTGGTTTCTTTTTTTTTTTTTTGTTCCACTTTGTAAATTATTATTAAGTGCTTTCCTTTTCAAGTTTTATGCTTTAGCTACAATTCGTCAAAGTCAAAATTACGACACTGAAAAGGATAATAATAATATTTTTGGCTCTCTTCATAACTCAAACTCGCCCAGCTAGTAGACTCATCATTTTCCACCCACATTTTTGGTGGCAAGCCACCAAGGGATATTGTCTCTGTGTCCTGCAGGCAGGAAATAAATTGTTATTAATGTGTTTGCCTTGAATCAGTCCGTCTCACTTTCTCTGTCTCTCTCTCTCTCTTGCTCACTCTCTTGCTTATTGGCAGTCAATAATTTATTTGAAACGCGCGCTAAATTGTAAATATCGTTTCCTCTTTTGGCCACGCCCATCAAACAAGAAAATATATAAAGCCAGCCTTATTTAATGTCCCGGCCACTTGTTGAAGGGCATCATCCTTGTTGCCAATCCCAATCCCATTCACATCCGCATCCGCATCCGCATCCGTTCGTCGCACTCGCATCCTCATCATCCACATCCTCATCACTCATATAAACTGTTTATGAGCCGCCTTCAAATTGATTTGTGCTCAGCATGAAAGCGAATCAATCGCATTAGCTGGAAAGCAAACGAACTTTGTCATTTCCTTTCCTAGGTAAGAAGAAATCATAACTTGGGTCAGGAGAAAACCATATAATAATAATAATATATATATAAAGCAAGGAAAAACCATGAAAGAAAGAAATTGATGGAAAGCGCCAAATACTAAGATGCCATAAAGCTTGAAAATCACGGCGAAAAATAAAAAAAGACCGGAAACAGTCGGGCAAAAACAATGATAATCATGAAGGCGATGATGATGATGATGGCAAAAAAGAAAAGAAATCATAAAGAGTCAAAGTTAAAATATGCCAACACAAAATATTTTAAACATTATGTGAAATAAATTTATTTTAATTAGAAAATGTCTTCAGATACATATAGAAATATACACATACTACCCACAAATGCTATGAAAGAAAGGCAAATAACTGAGAGATAGATGCCCCCAAGACTCTTTAAATTGCGTGCAGCATCTCCCATCTCATCCCATTCCATCCCATCCCATCCTATCATCATCATCAACTACTACCACTACCCATTGGCATCATCATCATCTTCATCTTTATTGTCATACCCATCCTAGCCATTCGCCACTTGTCGTTGTAGGCGTCGCGGTTGGCCACAGAGTTTCCTTTCCATTCCCACCTCCCTTGGTTCGCCTCCCCTCACAACCACCCATTCTAATAAAATCACTGGCGCTGGGCTTCCTCGTTTAACGTCCTGGGCTCGCATCTTGTTGTTGTCTTTTATATTTGCATTTGGGCAAAAAAGAATTCAAAACAGATTTCTTGGCCAGATTGTAGCAAGCGCTAACAGTTCATTACCCAAATGACTGCGGCGGGGTAGTACTCCTCCAAGCTCACTTATTTCCCCTCCACCACTCTCGCAACAACATTCCATAAACCAGACCAGGAACAGGGACAGAGCCAGAATCAGCGTTTCGAGTCGAACAGTAAGAAGGCAAAAAATATATACAAAAAAAAAAAAAAAAAAAAAAGTTTCATTACAAATTTCAGGCAGTGAAAAACTTTGCCACATCAAATTTTTCATTTTATATATGTGTACAAGTAGTAGACATTTATACATATATATATAGTTTATACTTGAAGCTTAAGCAATTTTATTTAAAAGTTCGTTCCAAGTTTTTGCCCGCTGCTGCTTTTGCTATTGAGGGAGCTAAAAACTTTTTAATAGTTATTCATACAAAATCATTTACGAGAACTCTTTCCCTACACACAGTGAGTTGGCAGTTTTCTACTTAACCACCCACTGCCCCTCCACATCCCCAGGCACACACACACACACAACTTAATAAAAAGTGGCAAGCTGCTTAGCAAAAAAATTTGTTGCACAAAATTATCCTGGCACATCCCCTTCCCCTTATCCTTCTTGATCAGGTGTGATGAGCACTCTAGTGGAATAAATTTTATGCCCTTTACTTGAAGAACATCTATCCCAGAGTCAGGTGCAATTCGATAATAATCGTTTTAACATCAATCTCAATTAGGATGCAAAATATAATCAAGTGATTTCTTCTCTCTGTCCCATCGCTAACCACTGAATGGAACGGTGGGTTATTATAACAAAAGTTTCATTTTAATGATAAGATAACTTTAAATACTACATCCATAAATTCATTTCCGGCTTTTGTTTAATTTCCTTGGTAGCATCGAAAAACTTTTCGCTACGCGCGAATTCATATGTAATTACAATTACGCGTAACATCGCGGCAAAGTAATCTTCCTACCTTTGGGTTGGGGGCATGAAGATGGAACCGAGCAAACAATACAATTAAGAGGGTGTACGCCGGGGAGATGGCATGACATCTGCCATTGCCATTGCCAAAAGAGATGGGATCTGGAAAAGGAAGGGAAGGGAAGGGAAGGCAACAGCGACAGGAACAAGGACATAAACGCGAGAAAGCGAGGGAGAATTATTGAAACAGTGGACAAAATTACAATTTAAAACACCGACCAGACAATGTTCTTATTATTAAATGAGGAACCAAAACTTAGCATTCTATATAATCCTCATTTATTCTTATATATATATATATCTTCTTAAAGAAAGAAGACTTTTATATTATTACAAGGCCAAAAAGTAAAGCTAATCTTTAAGAAATCAAATGATTTCTAATTGATCACCACAAAAATATGGTCAATACAAGATGGCCCATATATAAAATGGCGTATGCAAAGTGCCCGGCACAAAATTGAACACATTTTTTTTTGATATTCATAGTTATTCAATCAAATTGATGACTTTTGATTTATTTCAATTGACCTTGTTTTTGTATGCATTGCAAAAGTTGTTATACCCATTCGATACACTTTAAAGAAATTTCGTGGCACGGCAAAAAAGGTACGCACTCTCGCTTACAACGAAATCATGTGAAGAAGGAGGAGGAGAGGGGTTTTTTTTTTGTTAGTAGGAGGTCTTCACCCCGGGGCCAAAATGGAACTTTTCGTGTGTGCTCCTTGGCGTAAAAGTTCATTCAATTAATGTTTTTGTGTATGGCAATCGATATTGTTGGTACCCACATACATACATACATATTCGAACATACTCGTACATACATTCATCTATCCATATATATAGTTACATATGTACATATGTATGTACCTGCCACATTCCAAACCAATATATGACTTATAGCTTATAATATGTCAAAGAAACACACGTTGGCACGCCAAGTTTATGTTGCGTGGTAAGACAAGTTACAGGGGACGGGGGCAAGGCAATGGCAATTCCTTCAGCTGGCCTTTTTGATAATATTTTTTTTTTTTTATTTGTTCTTACTTGTAATTATAAAATCAATTTGATCGAAACTTTCAATCATTTCGAAATGGAAAGTCTTTAATTTGATACAATTTATATTCTATTTGCAGGACTATATGCCCCAATTGGCTGGGATTGGACTGTGCGTGGTTAACTTGATGGATGACATGCATGAATACACTCGAGGATTGTTTCTGCTCATGTAAGTTCACTTCGAAAAGGCCTCTTTGATGACCCACTCCACCCTCCTCTCTCTCTCTCTCTTTACTATGCTCATTTCAAATGACAATAACAATACATACACTGTATGTGTGTGTGTGTGTGTGTGTGTTTTGGCTATTCATAGGTATTGTGGACCAGCTATATTGCTATCGTATCTATATATACGCACATCCCAAGAACTACGCCCCCCGGAAGGACCATTTGCCGTAATGATGTACGAGCATCGTGCGGATATGCGTATGCGACAAAGGTGAGAGAAAACAAAACATCGACGTATACTCCATGACAAATTGCATTCATAGGAAATTTCATTCTGCCAAGTTGAGAGAATCAATTTCAATTGCATAGACCTTATCTAGTGTTGTCCTCAGAAACCAAAAACAATCTTATTATGTGTTAGGTAGTGCTCTTAAATAGCACTCTTAAATAGCATTAGTCATAATAAATGTTTGACATCAACATGTTGATTTTTAATAAACTTTTTTACTCCAAGAGCATCATAAGTATCTTTGTCAGGAGAATATTATTATTATGGAGAAAAAAGAAAAGATCTGGAAAGGGATATACTTTGACTTAGTTGAATTTCACACATCCCCCCTTTAACATGATTTTTTCGATTTAACACAACAAAAAAACTCGATAAATATAATAAAAAAAATATCAAAGAAGCTAACTTCGGCTATGCCGAAGTTTATATACCCTTGCAGTATACTTGGCAATAATATTTTTCCTTTTTGAAATTTCTTTCCCTGCAACTCAATTCATCAATACACAAACAAAATATTATTTCTCTTTTTACCACAAGTTTTTCTTCTTCCATCATTTTCTAAGCAAAGCACGGCACGCATACACATACAGTTCATGTAGCGTTGCGTCTGTGTGTGTATGCGTGTGCTCTGTTGATTTGATGATGGCAGTAGTAGGCAGCAAGCAGCGCTGCCGGCAGCGTTTGAACCGATTTATATTGACTGTAACTTGTGTTCTATTTATCGGATCAGATTCAAATTTTGGGATCTGAGATTTTATATCTATTACTATCATATTGGTAAATTTCATGGGGATACTCCAATTTTTGCAAAAATGTTTCTTCTAGAGCTATATGATATAGTGGTCCGATCCCAAAGATTTTCATACTTTATCTCACCCGGGTAAAAAAAAGCTCCCAAAAAAAATTTCATCCCGATAGCTCTTAAGATGGCTGAGTAAAACGCATACGCACCGACGGACAGACGGGCAGACGGACATGGCTATATCGACTTAGCTTCTCATGCTGATCAAGAATATATATACTTTATGGGGTCGGAAACGTCTCCTTCTGTGCGTTACAAACATCTGACCAATTTTATAATACCCTCTGCAAGGGTATAATAAATGAATAAAAAAAATGGAGCTTACGGCGAAAATTCTAAAAAATTGGAAGGTCCTTAAAGATATCGATAAGTAGTCGCTGATGACTGACTTTTTTAAAAATCAGTAAAGGTAAAAAGAGTCTACTTAAGTTAATAAATATTTTTATTTTAATACATTTTTACCATCTTTTTCCATACAACATTTTTTTTTTCGCTTAACACGGATTTTCCAGGAACCTATCTATCGCGTTAGTCGGGGGGATGGGTGTATATTCTTTTCCTTGGTATCATAGGAAACAACAAAAAAAAATATGTTTGCTAGAATTTGTTGTTATAAGTTGCCAAGTTAATTGCTTAACGGGTTGATAGCTCTATTTGCCATACACAGACAATTTGTGAGAACTTGTCCATAGAGAAAGAGAATTGTGTCTGCTAAACCGTGACCCATTACCCCCGCCCGATCCATGAGCCACTGTATTGCTAATGAGCTCAATCCCAACAGATGCCTTCCATTCCCCTGCCCTGCCCTGCCCTGCCCTGCTCTGGCCTGCCCTGCGCAATGGCAGTTTAATGAGTTTGATTTCTTGTTTAACTTTTTGACTCTTTTACACACTTTTTGATTTTGCTTTTGATTTTGATTTTGGTTGTTGTTGTTTTTGCTTGGCAGAAATTCATCGAGCGCATCAGCAGAACCACGTACCACCCTCAGTGGAGGAGGAGTGGCCGGCTTGAGTAATGGAGGAGGAGCAAGTTCTCGTTCCTATGACCTATACAGCGCCGAATTGGATGTACATCGAGAGAAGCGAAAGCAACGTAATTTTGGTAGCATGGCCGCCACCCAAGTGGTTTGCCTCTGTCCACTAATGATCCTGCGTTTCGCTCGCCTATCACTGGAGGAGACCTATGAGAATCAGAAGCATTTCGATTTGACCTATTTGATGTTTGTCTGGGTGGCATTTCTACCCACAGTTATATTTCCATGCATTTATGCATCGCAGATTCTGCCCAGGTGATACACCTTTTGCCTCAACATTTTGTGTTTTTTTTTTTGTTTTTCGCCACGAATCGATTTGCATTTTCATTTCAGAGATGAGCAAGAGCGTCTTCGTGGCTATTTCCGTTTGTCCTCGAAACGCAAGCAGAAGAACCAGCGACGCAGCGATGCTGGTACGACAAGTTCACGTGAGGATTCCATTGAGAAGGATGAGCCCACAAATACCACTAGTTTGCCATCGGAGAATCAGAAGCCAGGCGGTGGAAAGGTCAGTGTGACAGCACCGCTCTCTCACGATCGTGGCGGCTATGGGCATGGCGATCGTTATAGTGGTGCCCCCTATCGACAGGGTCAAGGAGGATCAACTGGCACTGCGACAGCCACCGGAACCATTGGCAAAGAACGTGATCGAGAACGAGATAGACTACGTGGCCGGGGAACAGCCGATGGAACTGGTGTTAACAATCTGGGCAAGGATATCCGAAATAAGAAGCATGATGTGAAAATTAATATCATCTCGGATGGCACCTCACATGGCGGACATGGCGGACACAGCAGCAGCGGACATGGCGGACCCCGCAGCAAGGCCTGTCCGAGCAGTAGTAGCAACAACAGCAGCCGCAGTAAGCCCAGCAATGCCCAAACCGGTCAGCGGGACAGACACCGGGAGAGTAGCAGCAATTCGGTGTCACAGATAACCGCCTCCACGTATTGCAATGGCAACAGTGCACAGCATTTGGATGATAGCAGCACCAGCTATTGCGGCGATGGGGAAGAGAGCTCTGTGCTAAGTGGCATGCCACCTCAGCGTTGGCCCGCCCCGAGTTTGAGGCACAAGGATGTTTCGTTTAGCGAGTGCAGTAGCACCTTTTCGTCAAGCACTCTGGAAAGGGATTTGGAAATTATCGATCTGCTGGAACGAGAACGAAGCATGGACATCCAAGAGATGCTGCAGCGCGAAAGGGAGGCGGAAAAAGTGCGACCAGTTGGTAGGCAATTACCTGACATTGAGAAATTATACGCGCAACGTTCCCCCAAACCTAAACGTGAATCGGTCTATGGCTATGAGAAGGGCTCTCTGGCCTTGGTTATGCCAGGCAGTGATCCCCTGAGCATGTCCAGCGGCAGCAGCAGCCAGCCCAGTACCGAGTATAGTATGTGCTCGAGTCTTAGCCAAACTGGCGGTGGGTCACAAGATAGAACCATGGTGACTGCAACTGTTGGAGCCGAAGATGAGGAGGAAGTGCCCACAGATTTCTATGACAATTACACCCCGGGTGGAAGTCAAAATTTGCCCCCACAAGCTGCTGCTACGGCTGCCACACAAGTCCAGGGGGCTGCTGCTGCTGTTGCCGCTGCTGCTCCGCCCGCCTATCAGTATCAGTATACAAGACGATTAAGCCGCAAAAGTTCCGGCTCCAGTTCACATCATCAGATGGGTGGCGGGGCCATGTCATCGAGATCATCGAAAAGGGATAGCTTCAATTCATTGAGTGGTACGGATTTGATAGCTGGAGCCTTCTGTGAACTGGATCCCACACAGCCCCTAAACAAAATGGCCGTCATTGAGGGTCGCATGCGACGAAGTAGTCCAAGGAATTCTAGTTTCAGTTCCGGATCTGCCCGTAGTTCCATGAAGTCTTCATCAAGGGACTATGGCCATGGCTCGACGCATTCAGCTCATCCGGAATTGGATTTTAGGGAGAATATATTTGCCGAGCTATAAACAGATCAATAAAAAGAGCTCTAAGACGACGAAACGAAAAGCTTTAGATTAAAAATTTTGTTAAAAAAAAAAAATCAAACAAAAACCAAATGAATACACAACAAAAAAGGGGAAAATCTCCGCAAACAATTTTCTACTTGCAAAAAACTAAAGAAAAATGAAAGGAAATTGCTATATATATATATATATATATATATATATATATAAATTGTTTTTTTTTTTTTTTTGCATTGTTAAGACTTGCAAAAGTTTGATGAGAATAAGAACAGATGTTGGAAATGTTGATTATGAAGCTGTATGGCAATTTATCAAAATATACATACATAATACACACATACATTTATGTATGTATGTATGTACAATTGTCCCTATACATATATACAAATATATATATATAAATACAATGAGAAATATTTTTGAATATCAGTTGCTCAGTAAATTTAACCATTTAAATTACTCTGCATATTTTATAAAATATTCTTGAACCTGAGAATAAAAACCAAAAATTAAATGAAAATAAAAAACAACACAAACAAATGTTTTTTAAATGTGCCAAGCTTAAGAAAACCAAAAAAAAAATAAATAAAAACTTAACAAAACAAACACAAAATTTAAATTTAGTTATATAAAATTAAACTTAAATATGAATATTCAAAAAAATAAATAAATCAATTAAACTATGAAATGTTATAACAACAAATGTTTTGTGCATTGTGTTTTGAACTTGTTGTGCATAAATAAATAAATGTTTTTGAAATATTTATCTACTTACACATAAATAAATGAATTATACCCATAATGAAAATTAAATCGAAACACAACCAACAGCAACAATTTATTAATGATATAGAGACAACTTGGATGACTTGATGTCATGATAATAAATTAAATCAACTAATATACCTACGAGTATTTATTGAATTGTGGCCGAGTGGCCCCAATCCATTTGCAATTCTTTTGAGCCCCAAGAATTGTGAACCTTTTCTCCCCCTCCTCTCGCCACTCCTCCATCCCCTTAAAAAGAGAACTCAACAAATTATACATCCATATACATACTTAATTAATATAAATATAAATATATACATGTACTTGACTATTGTTCTGTCTGTACATAAATATGCATATAGACAAAAAAAAAAAAAAAAAAAAAAAAACAAAATGTGTATATTGAAATAAGTTGAATATTTGTTTTTCGTCATGTAAAGGGAAGAAACTAATAAAATTAAAAAAATAAAAAAAAAAAACAAAATTCATTTTATGTGAGTTAAGAAAACGAAAACAAAAATAATCAATTGTTATTTAATTTCAAGGCACAGTGGGGCCAAAACAGGAGAACTCCGTCTGTCAGTATTTGACTCCAGTCAAAGTTAATTTAAGAAGTGTCCCTAACTGATTCTGACTGAATACTCGGTCCAGATTTTGTGAAATTAGGGGATTTGGGGTCGGAAAAGTATTCTACAGAAAGATACAATTCTTTTTTTTTTACATTTTTAACAAATTTTGTTTGCAAACATTGCTAACAAACAATTTGTTAGATGCATAGGATTTTACGAATTCTTTAAAATTAAAAAGCAGCAAATTCTTCGAATCCCTTTAGCATCCTTTTTGATCCAATTTTTACTTATTTTAAAACCTAATCCAAAGTGTAAGATTTTATGCATTATATCAAATAACTCTTTAATATTTTGTAAATTGCTTTTAAATCATAACTAATATATAAATAGTTTAAACTTGTAGTTGTTTCAGTATAATATTATGTTTATATTTTAGAATAAAATATTAAAAATGAGGTAATTTTAAATCATTTCAACGCTTTTTTTCGAAAACGTGACGTGATGGACAAAAACTAAGAACAGAACCGTGATCAGCAACTCCCAATTACTATAGGAGACCTATTGAACTTTTTCAAGACCTTAAAAATGTAGGCCTGTGTAATCTAAAGCTGTCCAAACTGAAAAATAAGTGGCCACCACCATCAGATGAGAGATAAATTGGAACTTATTCTCTAACACAAGAAGACTAAAACCTTGACCTTGATAAAGTTTTAGAAAACATTTTTTATATTTTTTTTTTATATTTTTTATTAGTACATAGATAAGTTGCACCTTAAAGAGTCAAAGGTGGGACGGTAACATCAGTGGCTTCATTTGGCACATCCTTATTGATTTCATTCAAGAGTTTATTCACCTTCCGATGATCGTATTGAACGACAATCTCATAGGTGAATAGATGCTGAGCCCGATCGCCCCAGGAGTAAAAGATCAGAGGTGCAAGATTGTCTGACAATACAACCTCTTCCCGATGCAATAGTTCCATATCAACAAAACCATCCTCGATGAGATTACGTATTCCGCAGCCAAAGTATCCGTCATTGCCATCGACATCAATACCCATAATGGTGAGAGCATTGAAGAGGTCAATGTCCTCGACTTTCTCACCACGCACAAACAGATAGGTGAGAACATATTTCAATAGGATCCGTCCGGGACGTTTATCTGTGTCCACCTCGTCGACTCGTTCCATTGGCTCCTTGGCGTGTGTCACAAAATATAAGATAAAAGACGATTTCGGAGCTGTTATGGGCTTCAGGATGATACCAAAACGATTCTTCAGCACTCGCGTCAGCGATGGCAAACACAGATAGAACTTGCGAGCTCCTCCAACCAGATTCTTCAATGTAATGGACCGAATGGGTCGGCCATTCATCGAATGCCTTAAGATGTGCTTGATCAAACGGTATTGATTGCTCTCAACATCGAAAGCTGGTATTAGGCTTGATAGAAAACCAGAAACACTCGCCATTGTCCAAATAATAAAGAATATCAAAAACAGAAGAAAACACAAAACGTTTAATAAAATTTTCAGAGCGAAAAGTGCGGTGACTAGCTTCTTTTTCAATAATTAGAAAGAAAAAAAAATGGAAATGAAAAAACGATAGATGTATATATCGATTGCTTCGATTGAAATCGTATTACAGGTATATCAGAGTTTCCTGCCGATACTTTTAACAAAAAAAAAAAAAAAAAAAAAGAAAGGGAAAAGATTTTCGGCTGATTCTTAATATTTGTCTTATAGTTAGGCTTTTGCATCTTGGTCTAGGTAAGATGGCTCTGTGTCGATTTCAATTGAAGTCGGAGGAGATGGAGACAAAGTTTGCCTCTATTTAATCTGTGCCAATGCAAAAGCTTCGGATTGCCGCACCCAACAACAACAACAACTCCGAAAAAAGGCCAAAATAAGCAATAAACGCGCGTTCAACTTTTGTTGAGCGTTGGCAATGGTACGCAGGGTTGCAGAGGGGTCACACAGATAGAAACGGGGTCAGTGAGCGAGTTCAAAAGTTCAACTTTTGGGTTTAATAGCCCCTTCCTTCTCACCATCCCCTTCATGAAGACTCTCACCCAAAAAACAAACCGCAGCTGAGTCGTCCGCCGCTGTGGCTCGACCTGACCCAGTAAAATGATTAACTGACTCTAGATAGATTTTCCAGCGACAATATGCTTTCCCAGCTTCTCCTCTTTCTCCTTCTCCGCCTGTACCCCAAATCTCTGGTCTCCTTTTTGCATATTTTGTTGTTTATTTTTATAGCCCATGGAGTAATCGTAAAATTACAAGCATTTCATTTGACTTGCGTTTTTTTGCTTTTTTATGGTTTGTCATTAGAAAAATCGTTTAAGCAAAGGCAACAACACCAAAGAATGAGAGACAAATCCCCTTGTATACCTAAGATTCAAAAAGAAATCAAAGTTCTAACTGAACAGAAAATAAAAAAACAAATCTAAATACATTTAGATACGAGGTGTGCTTAAATAGTTTTGGGTTTTAATTTTAATTTCATTCAAACAATTATCAATTGCAGATGACACTCACTTTAATAATTTATTCTTGCCAAAATGCAGAAAATTGTCAAAAAAAAAAAAAAAAGATAAACTATTACATAATTTGTAGAATGCAGAAAAAAATAAGGTAAAGAGAAGGTTTGATAGTTGGGTACACCACTTAGGAGCACTTAGAAGCTATAGTTGAGATTACCACTGCTGAAATTCACATGGGACACCTCGGGGGAAGATTGGTACGATGTAGTACCCAATACGGAGGACATTGGCACTGCCATGCCGAAGCTCTGGGTTGTTGTGGGGGCCAATTGGCTGGTGGCAAACTGTTGGGCCACACTCTGCTGTTGGTCCCGCAGCACATCCTGCTGCTGCTGTTGCATGAATCCCAAGTGCTGTTGGGTTGAATAGAAACTAGGGACTGATTGCTGTTGACGTTGTTGCTGCTGCTGTTGCTGCTGTTGCTGCTGCTGCTGCAGTCCATTAAGGTTGGCAGACTGACGCTGGACGTAACGTGATCCGCTTGTCGGCGCCGCTCCGGATGCTGCTGTTGCTGCCGACTGGCTGCCAGCTTGGCTTGCCAGCGCTCCCGACACATCGGGATAGTAGTGATAGAGCTTCTGCAGCAGCTGCTGTTGCTGCTGCTCAAACTCCACTCGCTGGCGCTGGTAGTCCAGGAAGGCTGCCTGCATCTGGTCCGCGTAGCTTGGCATGTGAAGTGCCGTTGCACCGCCGGCTCCTGTTGCCTGTTGCTGCTGGGCAAGAAGTTGCTGTTGCTGTTGCTGTTGCTGTTGCTGCTGCTGCTGCTGCAGACTTGGCACAAATGCCGACTTGACCTTGGCTCCGCCGCGAGTTGAGCTAGCTCCTGCCAATCCTGAGCCAAAGAGGGGTTGTTGTTGTTGTTGTTGCTGCTGCTGCTGCTGCTGATAGACAGTTTGATATTGTACTCCCGCTGGCGAAAAGCTGGAGTATTGAGTTGGATTTTGCTATATATATATATAAAAAAAAAAAAAAACGAAAAGGATATGCATGTTTTACAAAGAAATAATTGAATTGAAATCGAAAATAGAAAAGTCGTGCCCTATCCTATTATATAGCAAAAATTTCACTATTGATTGCTTACCAATCGAGCACCATTTCCTCCACGTGTATTGCTGGTTCTCATTTTCCTTTACCGTTTATCCTTAACCTTATTCTTAGAGCTATACAACTTTTCGAACCGTTTGACGATTATCCCTTTTGACTTAATTTTTTTTTTCACTATTTTTTTTTTTTTTTTTTTTTTTTTTCCAATGCCGAGATTTTCAAGGAGAATTTATTTGGGAGAAAAAAAAAACGAAAAGGAAAAAGTCGAAATAAAACCGATCTGATGAAGCGAACAAGTGAGACTGATTAGCCAGTTAGACTGAACTAGGGGAAAGTGACCGGCCAGGCCTACTTTGTTTTGTATTAATTAATTTGATTCATTGTATTTGTTTCAACGTATATTTCTGATAAGCTTGACACGCCATTAAAACGGTGAACTAGTCGCAAATAAATAGTGGACTTTAGTGCCGTGATCGAAGCAGTTTAGAGATGCATTTCCAGCAGTCAATTGGTTTTAATTTAGGGCTATATCTGCTCTTTAGTGTTGTATGGGGCAGGCCGCAGAATTCGAATCCTTTCGAAAAATTGAGCCTAAGCGCCATGAATATTGCTGGCAATATAGCGGAAGCCCTTCAATCGGGAGCAGCCATCAATCGGAGTATAAGTTTCGATAATCCCCTCATGTCGGTGCATTCGAAAACTCTTGTGGGTTTTGGCGATGCCATGCGTCCGCCCAGCGATGACGATGACTCCTCGGAGGAGCGTCGTCGTCGTCGTCGTCGTCGCCGACGTAGACATGTCAACCTGCATCGAGTGAAACGGGAACCGTGCTTTTGGAAAATGACAGCAACCACCACCCAATCTTCCGCCGACGACGATGATGTGGATGCCCGACGACGACGAGCCTTGAAACGTGCCGCCAACAATGCCTCCCGCTCGCGGGTCAATCCAGTTAAGAAAACCAAAAAGAAACTGCAACGTCGTCGACGACAGGCCACACCGGAGGCGGCTGGACAACAAAAAATTGGCTTGGCTGATCGCATCAAGGGCATGTGGCTCTCGTTTGTCGACAATGTGGTCGATGTAATGCAACAAGTGGGAAAAAAAATCAGCTCCGCTGCGGGGCAGGCGACGGGACAGACGGGCCCCCCTCAAATGCCAGTCAATTGAATTGTTATAGACCTCAAATAGCTACCAACTGGATTTTCCCAAATATGCATAAGTAATTTGTATTACGTTCTTAATTTTTTTTTCAATACAATAATAAACAAAATGATTTCTCACCAAAAACGAATTGAAAACCGATTTAATGTAGGTAATATAATCAAAGTTTTTAAATCTTGCAAAGATTATATAGAAGAATGAAAATAAATTTATAAAAAAACAGTTTTATAAGAAGAAAGAAAACTAGTTTATAAACTTAAAAAATCTAATAGGCAGGCTTGTGGTCATTCCATAGAACAAATAAATAAGAGCAGGTTACTTTAAAAAATTGCAATGTCACGACACTGCCTTAAAGCTGTAACAAGTTGGGAATTACCACTAAATGAATTGAAAAAAATTATGATATGAACTTATTTTGTGTTAAAATAAGCAAAAGTTAAATGAAAAATAAGTTTTCTCTTATTTATTTCAAGAACTAATCAAAAATCCAAAAGAATAAACTTTTTTTTTTGATTTGAAGATTTCATTTTTTTTTTTTTGGTTTTTATTTTTATTTAAGCAAATATTATCAAAGGTAATCATGAAATGAATATGGAATTGGAAGATTAGAAGATTTGATATTATCAATCAAAAATAAATTTTAAGAAATTTGAATCAAATGGAATTTTCCCATGATTCTTTCTAAATTTATTACATGGATAAATCTTTAAATATAGATTCTTAGAAATTTAATTGTAAAACAATTCTAAAAAAATTATATTTTCTTTTGCCGCATTGGTCTGACTCAAATATTTTGGACTTTGATAGTAATTTAAAATTGAATATAAATGTTATTCAAGAATCATTAATCAAGTAAATATAGCTTAAATTGCCATTATTAGAATTTAAATTATATGAGTTTTAATTAATTGTTTTCGTGTGCTAGAACACGATAACTGGGTCATGTCAGCTAAACAATTTCCGGCCCGTTGGAGATGAATCTCAAAAAATTGGCAATAATTCTCTTGTATGTTGAGAGTGTCGATTCATATCAGTTGATCGCATTTCAATCTGGGGTAAATGTACACGTTGCGAAAATTGCAATGAAATGATGTTTACAAAAAGACCGCATCATGACTGGTGGGCCTTCAGTTTGGCCAAATGACTTCCGCATTTAGCTTTGTGCTCGTTATTGTGATTGCAGCCACAATGCTGCTGCTGGCCCAGGCCGGAGAGGAGCAAACTGATTTCGAGTACTCCAATGAGTATGACGATGTGCGACCACATTTGATTTATCCCGATGAGCCGCGATTGGACAAACGTTTGGGCCAGGCAGCCAAGGAATTTGGACAGCATATGAAAAATGCCTGGGAATCGATGGTGGATTCATTTCGTAACTATTTCGATGAGCTCAAAAATCTCTTTACCACAGATGTTAATGATCATTCCTATGGTTATGGAGACGTAAATAATGATGATGCTGAAGTCTTTTCAACAAATAATTAATCTATTTTATTGCATTTGAATACAAACCTCAATAAATGAGTATTTCGGAATAAAAATTGGATTTTTTTTTTTATACAGTAAATCATTGAAATTAAAATGGGAATATTTTTCACTAAATATGCTCCAAATGAATCTGCAATAGGAAGGACCCACTCTATGTGGGGTATTTGAAACGTGTTACAATTTAACTCGACACTAGTAATTACTACTTAGATTATCACAGAGCGATCAATTGACCTGATTAACAGTTTTGGTGCATTATACAAGTCATTTGCTACAACAGGAAACTAACAAAAAAGAGGCAAAACAAAGCAAGAGAGAGTGAGACAGAGGAAGTGTAATTACAACAGTTTAGATTGTGCCGTTAGTTGACCAAACACCCGCAACATTGCCAGATGACATGCCAAGCTAATTAGATCCACTGAAGTAGGCTTTAAATAGGCCCCATCTCGAGTCTGAAGTATTCAATCCCCAATAATGCATTCGCTTGTTTGGACTTGGTTACTATTACTTTTGGGCTACACCATGGCTCGACCTCAGGTAATAATGAACTTCTCCATCTAATGGCTTTCAATCTATTTGTGTTATTCTCCGTTTTAAGGATCTGAGCACTGGCATTCTGTTGGCCGCCTCCCAGGTGAAAGATATGATCGAAACGGGCGGTGGACTGAAGCAAGATCAAAGTATTGAAATATTGGGCCAGCAGATGAGAGGAGGCATGCAAATGGGTTTCGGTGAGGTCATGCAGCCAATGTCTGGTGGACTAGGACCCATTGGCGGATGATCATTGAATCCGAATGAAAAATACAAGTCACAAATACAGAAACAAGAACACGTACCAAATATTTCAACATTTTTAGTCACTGACTAGTTTTTTTTTTTTTTTTTTGCTGGCATTCCAATACAAATTTAAACTTGCTTCTGTTTTTTTTCGAGCTTTTTTTTCCCTTTCACTTTTGGTATTACTCACCAATTGTTGTTGCTGTTGCAGTTGCAATTGCAATTGTTGCTGCTGCAGTTGCTGAATTTGAGCCTGATCCTGGGCCTGGCTTTGAACCTGGTTGACGGCCGCCTGGCTCTGAGTCTGAGGCTGTTCCTGCTGTGCCTGCTGTTGCTTGGCCGCTGCTCCGTAGTATCTCGTATATGTATGCTGAAGTCCGGGTGTTTTTAGTGTAAAGGAATTTGTGTGGGCATCGTTGTGGAAGGATAATTGCGCTTTGCAAGCATCCTGCTGACTGGCCAGGACCAGCAAGGTCAGTAGAAACGCTTTAGACAACATGATTTATACTAATTGTAATTGATTTCGTTTAACCGATACCGAAGGAAAAAAAAAAAACAAAATAAAGAAACAACGCAGTCGGTCTCGGACTCGGAGGAGAAGACACTGGCAATGGCGATGACGATGGCGTGGCCAAAAGCAAAGACAAAGACTGTGCAGCGCCGGCTCAGGGCTTAAGTGTTTTATACTTACCTTTTGAATATGGCTTAAACGACAATTCAATTGATATGCCACGACAAACAGAGAATGGGAGAAAGACAGAGAGAGAGAGTTACAGCAATCGAGACATAACAAGTAAAAAGTGCGTACAATGAAATTTTCATTTGAATATTATTATTATTGTTGCATAAGACTTGAAGGTGGCTAAGAAGAGCATCTAATAAACAAAAAATACCAAATTGCATGATTTGTAGTATTATATAAACTAAATCGTATAATATTTACATATATAGAGCTTAGACTATCACTTTTTGTTAGGCCTGTTAAATGTAAATTGTTTCAACTTTCTCTTGGGTAGACAAATAAAATCAAAAGTCGGATTATATTTTCTTTCTTTTTTTTGCTCCATTTACCTATAATTCGCTAGTAGTTTAAGCCATGTCACTAGAAACACGGGACATATGGCAATACCTTTTGTTTGGACTTTGCTCAAAAAATAATCTTATTAATCAGATTAATCAGATCGGACAACTTTAAAAATCGACTTACCTGCAGCAATTAAAAAACCAAAATGTAAGCTTTTGGAGTTTTAAATCAAATTAAAATATCACTTTTTAATGTAAAAATTTTAACACCAGTCAAAATCAGTCAAAAATTATTGGCAAATATTATGATTCCTTTTTCCGAATTTTTAAACAAAAATTTTTTGGCTAATCGGCGTTTATATCTTTAATTTATGTTTTGGCCAATTTCTAACCGATTTCAATTTCGATTATCTCGATTGAATTTAAATTCAGCAAATATTTAAATGCCAAAAAGCACACGAATATTTTGAGAATTATTTTCTCCATAATTTTTGAGAATAAATCATCCCGATTTTTTTTTGCGAAAATTCGGAAAAAATTTAGTATTCGATATTTTAATGTAGATCGAAAGATATTATTCAAACTTGAAAATAAAGACATGATTTTTTATTTACCCCAAAAATTCACCTAAAAGGGCATCAAAAAATCATTTTTTTTTTTTAATAATTTGCAATGCTGCCCAATTTTTGTCTCTCTTGAAGAGAAAGTTAGTACTTAGCGTAACTTATATATTAATTTAAAATTATATTTAAAAGAATTAAAGAGAGATATCACTTTTGAAAATTGGTTAACATTTAAGCTTTTTAAAACTATATTTTGGTAAATGAATGAACATTAAATCAACAATTTAGTGATTAAACATATTTTTACAGTTCTCTGAAAGCGCAGAGGCTAAATCTACACTGAATTTAGCTTAAGAAACAATTTTTTTATCTTTCTTAAATTTAAATTTAATTTAATAACCTTGGAATTGAATTGAATGATAGCTGCGATCTTCAAGTCAGTTCATTGGTCGAACGAAGTTAAATCAAATTATTAATATTTCCTTTTTTAGTAACTAACGTGACCAGAAAATATTGGAAACTATTATTTAAAATAATATTTTGTGTAATCTTTTGCTTTGGCCCTCACCTTTTTTTGTTTTTTTTTTGTTTTTGTTGCTGCCGTTGAGTAATTATATTATTTTTCTGTATTGATTTAGTTAGTTTTCTTTTCTGCATTGTGGCCAACTTTCTTTAAAACTGTTTTGTTGCTGGAATATGGCATGTGCAATGAATTTGAATGCGTTGAGAGACACACATTTACACAAACACATAGACATGTGTATATGTATGTATGTACATTTCGAGAGAGATAGAGACATTGGCAATTTCAATTCAAATTGAATATGGTCTTTGGCACTTACATAACAAGCTGGACGCCAGTGTCCAGCCATAGGGCAAACTAAAGCATAAACACGGGCATAAAACGTTGTTTATAGAAACGTGTCTCGACTACCAAATGAATGCCAAAAAAAAACAAAAAAGAAAAATAAAATGAAATAAACCAACACACAGCTAGAGAACGAGAGGGAGAGGAGCAGAATGGAAATTGGGGAAAATTTTTGACGGAAGCGGGGTTAAGGCCATTCAAAAACCAAACCAGACTGAAAGTGTTTTTTTTTTGTTTTTTTGTTTTTGTTTTTGCAATTTGCAATATTTGAGCTGGCAACCGAAATAACAAGAAATTTTATTCGCAATCGAAATGCGATTATGAAAGCCTACGCATCACTTGAACTGCACATTTGATACACTCGCATTGGAGTTATCAATTTGCTTTAAGCCAACCACACACATACACAGGGATGAGAGAGAGAGAGAGAGAGAGAGGGCAGGCCATCAGGTATCAGGTATTAACGCCGTCCATTGAATGGCTACGTGATCCACATAAATTTTATTTGCGCGCATTTCATTTCAACGACCCGCACATAATTGAAAGCGCATATCATATGATTGAAAGTTGTTTACGACTGTGTTTGTATGTCATTCAAACATTTGCAGTTTAGAGTTTCGGGGGCTTGGTATTGGTATTGCCACGTACTAAAGCATAGGATCACCCCAAAGAGCCGCAACAGCACGCTCCATTCGCGGCAGCCAAATGAGCCGCCGCCACCACCAACGATGGCAATAATAATGAAGCCGGCTTATTCTATCCTTCTATCATTCACAGATGGGGCATATTAGGCGTAGATAAAAAGCAGGGTATCGTCTAGGCGTGCTTTAGTGCCTTGTGAGCCATTACCAGAGAGGCGGCAGAGTGCAAGAATGTGATACACAATCGTTTAATTTAAATTATATGAAGAATTTAAATTTATTTTCAATAAATTTTTAAGATAATATGTATTTTGTTTGTAACAATTTCATCTACCCACATTAGCTATTTGTGCGACATAATTTTCTAGTTAAGAGATGGCAAGTTAATTGAAACTTAACTTTACTAATTAGATCAAGTTCACCCTTTTCATTTTGTGGAATTTCTTCAATTATTCTTAGATTAATGCAATTTAAAGACTTTCTTTTAATTCTAAGAAATTTGTTTGTAAACTTGAGACTGATTTTAAGGGCAAACCTTAGAAAAGTTTGCTTTTGCAGACTGAAATCAAAGGTTTTGTAAACAATTACAAATCTGTCTACCATCTGGCCCATACAATAGACATTTCTAATCTTCTTAGCCATATATACCTACAAAGTATTTATGAAATTTCTACTGCATTTGGCTATAGAGCAATTTGTATGCAATAGGTTGAAATAATATAAAATATATTTAATCCTTTTATATCTCTGTTCCCCCTCAAAACTTTAGCAATCCATGGCAACATTAACAGCGCCTTCCACCTAAAAATAGATTTCCATGGAGAGAGAGAGAGAGAGAGAGAGCAACGAGTGGGTGAAATAGAAGCTTATAATATGGAATTTGCCGAATTAACCAAAAAACCACAAATGCAAATATCTACACGAAAAAGAAACCCCCCTTCCATGCAGAGAGAAAGAGAGGGAAAGGCTGGTCGATGAGTGGAAGGGGTTGCGATATCCGTAAACATTAGAGCTATAAATACCCTTCGAAAATACCGCAGTGTGTACAATAATTGTCTGACTGCTTATCTCCGTATATACATACATACAAATGTATGCAGACTAACAGAATTTCAGTGGAAAAACAGTTTTCCATTTTACCACAGGCAAACATATTGCGGTTATTTGCCCAAGCACAAGCCTCTAGGATGGTAAGCAAAACAACAAAATTGGCACACACTCACACACACACAGAAATACTGGCCTAACATGCATATGTCAAATACATTGTAGATGTCTCTTTTCATTTGGGGAAAATGAAAGTTTTCCGGCCTCAGATCAATTAGCAATGCAAAGTTGACTTTTCCTTACAGTTCTGCAATTTCCTTTACTCGTTCGTATAGCAGGATGGCAACAGGTGCCCTTAAAGTTTGCCCAAGATTTATTCAAGTTGTTTTGATGAACCCCATAAAGAGGAAGAAATATATAGATAAAGTTATATATATATGTATATGCATTTGTCATGGGGAAAAAAAACATAAACAAATTATTAGCCCCTCTTTTAAATTGCTGCGTTTGACGCTAGTTAACCGCAGGATGGTTATTGTGTCCTTGTTGCCAGCTTTATGTTTGCTTGGGACACCTGCTAGCAAGGACACTGACACCCACACACACACACACACACACACACACACAATGTAAATACTAAATCGAAAGCCAAGTAAAATAAATGGCAATTGAAACTCAAAGCCAAAACATGACAATTGCATTAGAAAAGTCGCTGCGGGCCACCATAGCGGCGACTAAAGTCGACAACAGAGACAGAGACAAAGAGAGAAAGAGAAAGAGAAAGAGAGTCGTAATATGTAAGAGTGAGAGGAGTGAGAGGATTTAGGCTATAAGGAGACGAAGAATGCCTTGCCATGGCAGAAGCAGCAAAATCACGAACCTGTGCAAAGGCGAGAGCCCAGTAGGGTTCCAGTTATGGTAAGCCAAGGCTAAGCCACTTGCTCCATATAAATAAGACAAACAAAAACCCAAACCCAAACCCTAATCCAAACCTCGAATGCATCTAAAAGAAGAGATCATATAATTCTTGATCAAATTCAATCATCAATTTAAAGTAAATTTATGTTTTTACACCATAGCCCACATTGCGTATGTGTAATATTATTAAAAAAATTCAACTTACACAATGTCATTAACATTTTAATTGGGTTCATTTTCTTTACATTTTCTATTTAACTAATAAATCATTAAAAATATTCTTTTTCAAATAGAATTTCAAAGCATTTTGTTCGATTTAAAGAAAGTTAATGAAAACGAAAGTCAACAAACGTACCCATCGGAGAATTCTCTGGCTGATGTACCTTGGGGAGGGGGAGCGGAGGAGTTTGTTAGTTACTGGGAATGGGTTCTGTATATTTGCATAGAGAATTCCAATTTAGTGTCGACCATTCGAAGAGAGGGAGAGAGAAAGAAAGGGGGGAAAAAAAAACAAAATTTCGGAACAAAGAAAACTAGCCGAGACACAAAATAAATACAGTTACAGTTATGGAGGTCCATTGTGTGTGTGTGTGTGTGTGCCTTCATTTCCCCTTTTGGCCAAGGCATAAAACAATGACCAAACTTGTGTGAAGGGGGAATGAGAGGGATTTGACCGTGTCCATGTCCATGTCTGTTGATTGCCATTGTTTTGTGTAGCCCACTAAGAATGGGGACGTGGTCGGTGATAGTGTGGGGGGGGAAGCTTCCATTTCAACTTAAGTGAAAATGCAATGCGTTCTATTAGGCACGTCTGTTTGCATTCAACTTTTTGGGTAGCAGTTGTCCCAAAACTAACCCAGTCTCCCTTCCTTTCGCTTCGCTTCTCTTCCCTTTCCCTGGACTCTCATCAACCCACTCACTCAACCATATTGCCATCTTGTCTGTGTCCCTGTCTGAAGATGTATGTGTTCATACAACTGCAATCACATGGCTTATTAAAACTCTGCAAAAGTCTCTGCGTGTGTGTGTAAGAGAAACATTAACAAGTAAGTCGAATTTAAATGAAGATAAAATCTTCTTTTTTTTCCATTTTGACCTTATGACTTTTTAATTGGCTAATTAAAAAGTTTCTTTTATTGAACAGAAAAAGAGACAGAAAGTACAATGAATATTGGTTCTTTCAATTTAAATTTAAATTCAAATGTTAAATTTCAAAAAATATAAAAATAAACTTAACAGTAGATATTTATTTTTTTAGCAAATGCTTTTATCGATTTTTATATTTCGAATTTTTGATAACATTTAGCATTGCAACAGTTATCGATATTAATAGAGACAACTCTGACGATTATTAAATGAAATGAATAATAACTTAATTATAGAGTTCTGAAAGAAATAAATTTGAATACTTTCACTCACACATTTCATATTGGGTTTTGTTTTTCATTCATGAAAAGGCCAAAAGCTTTTCCCTTGAGGACACCAAATTCATTGACATTTCTCTTGATCTATTTCTAAAAAAAAAAAAAAAAAAAAATAAGGGCCAAAATAAACGGGTTGCCCTTTTTTTTGCCACAAAGATAGATTGATACCTGTGTATCATTTATTTTTGACACAATTCCCCTCTCTGCGGCGGCCGTGGGTCAAGGATTGATTTTCAGTTTTTGCCCTTTCGCTTTGACATTAATCCCCATCCCCTATATATATATGTATATAGATTCGATCCAATGCATGCAATGTTCTGGGCCATAAAGTATGCTTACCAACTGATGCGTAGCACATAAATCTGATCCCCCCTCCGATTCTTTGCTAAAAACTAGTTTATAGTTTCTGCTCTTATTCATTTTTTTTTTTTTTTTTTTGTCGATTGACCTCGAACACCAAAGAAAAGTATAGGTTTTTTTTTTTTTTTTTTGATAGTCTCATGATTTACATGATATTTTTTGTATATACATTTATATATATTTTTTTTCATTTCAATATTTCGCATTTCACAATTGTACAAAAAAAAAGTAAAATTAAACCGCGATAAAAACATGTTGAATTGATTTGAAGGAGGAAGGGGGGTACAGAAGTGTTTTGACTGGGTGGATTTACACCGATGAGAGGGGGGGTGGTGGAGGAGTGGGCGGCCAACAGTAATAAAAATAGCGTTGCCTGTTTAAAATCGGCAACGCTGCAAATTGAGTTTTAATTAAGTCAGCCATTATTTACAGTTAGTGACACGCTCCGGATATTACGATACGATTATTATTAGCCATGTTTCTGTTGGTGGGGGGCGAGGGCGGGCAGTCGGTTGGCAGAGACCTTCTAAAGCTGTTGCCCTTCCGCCTCTCTAGTAGCCATATTGAATGCCATGGCCCGAAACCGATGTATGCACCAAAGCGGGAGCGCCAATGGCCCTATAAATGATGATGAAGATGATGATGATGATGATAACCATGATGACATCTATTTATAAACAAGTTAACAATCATTACTCACTTCACAACGGGGGCAGCAGCCAAATGCGTGGCATAAGCTGGGGCAGCGATGGCCGCATGGCCAGCCAGTCCAATGCCATGTCCAATGATGCTAGGTGCTAAGAGTTATATAGGTATATACATCAGTATATATATATAGATTGTTATTAAGTACATATTTTCAGTATTTAAAACACAACTATCGATATAGAGAGAATAAGAGAATAAAGTAGAGAATAAGAAACTGTAGAACCAAACCAAAAGCAAAAAAAAAAAACCTAACAGAATGTTTCGTTTTGGCAAAGTGTTGACAATAAGATGGCTCCTTGTCAAAGTTGTCAAGAGCAACAACATGATTATGTATGCGACTATCCGAAAGCATAGTTGTTGTTGTAAATATACACACACACACACACACCCACTATAGAATTTCGACAGTTCCATCGACCACACACTTGAGTGTAAAATTGTATCAAAGCAAACACACACACACACACACACACATGGCAATTGGCAAAAACAAGATGGTTGGTTACTGGACGTAAGAGAACGACCACAAAGCATCATCATCTATTCATCCATCCTTCGGCCAGGATGACAACAAGATGACATCAATCAAATGACACAGCGTTAGCATGATACGAGTCGTATTTTCAATGGATGTTCACGAAACCTAAGCACAATGAAATGGCATCAATTTGAAATCTGTTAGGTGCAAAATTCAGAGAGACAGAAAGAGAGAGAGAGAGAGAGATACATAGAGTGTCTCAAAAAAGTGTGACAACAATGGCATTTGAAATTATTAACTACTTGTTACGAAACTAATGCAGCACCAATGGCTGAAAACAATGTAATTTACTTCAATGTGTCTACAAGTACAAGCCTTCGACTAGTTAACCAAATTGAAGTGCGGCAACGTTGCGGTAGCAACTGTCATGTGCATGTGACCATATCACTATGGCAGCTGAGCCAGCCGACGGAGAAGAAAACCTTCTCTATTCCAATGAAATGACAGACAAACTGAATAGTACATAGTAGGGTCCCACACATGGGACCCCGAAGGCTCATCTCATCAGCGGGCCTCATGTCAATGCTTTAAAGTGGCCGGCAACAATGAAAGAATGAATGAATGATTGATTATACGGCACGCGCTGGCATACCGTATGGACAGCTAACTGGCTGACAACCGACCGACCGATTGTCAAACTGACAGACTACATATCTGACTAACTGACTAGCTCTTGGAACTCGGACGGAGACGTTGACGGAGTCATCGACAAATCGATAGAAAAGGCCCCAATAAGCCAAAAAAAAAAAAAAAAAATTACACATTAGACCTATTACTAGGTCGACAGCAAAACAAAAGCCGCCTTTATTTATTTATTGGTAATCTATTTAATTTTTTACCCTCCTTCCTCTTCAACATTTTCCCCATTGACACAAGGCCAAATGAAAGGAGTATCTAATTTCCATAAGGAAAGCCTATCAGGTACATATAGAATTCGATTTCGTAAATGCCATGACCATCACATAAGGCGATAGAGAAAGAGAATTCATTTTCTTTTCTCAAGTCTTTGCATTATTTGTCAACGATATTTTCAAAAACTTTCTTGTGATAATTTTATAGAGCATCTTAAAAGTCGGTATTCCATTTGAATGGCCATCAAAGCCGTAACTTGAAAGACCGAGCACGAGCGTCAAGCATGACGCCAAAAGAAAGATACACATATATTTTGCGCTTTTTGTTTCGTTTTTTCTTCTTTCTTGTTTACACAGAATTCGAGTGCATTTGCTGGTTTATAGTATACTGTATGCCAACATACATACATATATTCAATGCAGTAAAAAGTAGCAGAATATCGATCGAATTGCTGCAAAAGATTCAATTTTAAATTCTACATAGGTGAAAATTAGTAAAAAACAAAAATAAAAAAAAAAAAAAAAAAAAAAAGCAGGTGGTTAAAGTGCAATAGATTAGAGCAGAAGAGAAGACAGATAGAGGAAAATGTGGAGAAAGGATCTCTGGTCTTTTGATGATGTTGGGAATGTTGAGGACCACCTACCATAAGCTGGAGCAGCGGCATATTTCACAACTGGTGCTGGTGCAGCGGCCAAATAGCCATGCGAGTAGGCCGGAGCAGCTGCACTGTAGCCATAGCCGCCAATGCTACCAGCATATCCATAGCCCAGTCCAAGGCCCAAACCCAATTGAGCATGTCCACCTAGAGTAGCTGGAGCTGTGGCTCCATAATGGCCGCCATAGGCCAAAACAGGGGCTGGAGCAGCAGCGACAGCATAACCGTGACCGGCATGGCCTAATCCCAAACCCAGACCCAAGCCCTGATGCTGAATCTGGGCCGGGGCAGTGTGTCCCAGGGTATAAGTGGCGGCAGGAGCAGCTAAATTTTCGGTTAACTATTAACTAACTACGTGCTCAAAATGAAATAAATGATGGAAATGGAAATGGAAATGTGTCTTTGTGCTGGGGCAGTGCAAAGTGTTTTGGATAATAATGGCTAATGGTGAGTAAGTCTTTCAGTGAGAATGATTGGTGGGCATGTATATGTATATATGTAAATAGGTTGGTAGTTAGGACATACCAGCATAATGGGCAGCAGGAGCTAATCCAGCATCATTGCTGATGCTCGAACGCTGGACATGAGACTGCGAATGAGCCGTCTGCACTTGGCTGGCATAGTCCGATTGCGAGGATTGGCCATAGTGTCCTTTCACCGTATGCTCTTGTGTGTTGCCCACCGAAGCGTGATCCACACTTGGCGCACTGATGGAATAGGCAGCTGGACCACCGGGCCTGGCCTGGGTGCAGGCAATCGACATGGCGGCCAGACAGAAAATAACCTGCAAAAAAGGTTCGTATATCTATGTGTATATAATTTTACAATACAAACAAGATGTCTGCGCTTTTCCTTTGCTTCTCTTTCAATTTCTGCATAAATCAAGGTACCCACGAATAAGAAGAAGAAGAAGAAGAAGAACTAGAAGCAGTAACAAGAGCAGGTCAACTTCTGCTCATTTTGTATTTTGTTTGCATATCGGTGAGAACGCAGCAGGAAATTGCAGGCGCACAAACTTTTAATTAAGTTGGTAAAGTAGTTCACAACACTGGCTGGCAGAAAGAAGGCAGACGGAAAAGATGAAACACAGAGAACAAGGGCAATGGAAAATGTTCCCTTCGCATATGTGAATGTATGTATGTATGTACATATGTTGTGTATCATATCCTACATATCCTGCATGCCGAAGTCAAACTAAACATGACTCTAAAAGGACCAGAAAGTTACCTTTCCAAAAAGGGGGGCGACTAATTAAATCAAGTGTCAAATGTTTTCAAATAAGATCCTCAAGTCTTAAATACTCTAAACTCTAAAACTCAAAAAATAATTAACATTAACAATCAACATTCTCTTTTACTTCTCCTTGTAAGAATTCATTTAATGTTTCGCAGGGTGGATCTAATTATCCTGATTATCAATAATTAGCCACATTTAATTCGTTGAATTTCCACAGAAATTTCCAATTTAATTCCCGTATTTACAATAGTTTTGACTGATTTCTTATGAAAACAATCAATTATGCTTCGTATCCTTGTTTCTGGTAAATGGTAAATATGAAATGCATTTGGGTCTTCCCCCTTTATCCTAGCCTTTATTTGCCAACTTCTCTCGTTCGCATTCTCATTGTGACTTATTTTTTTTTTCTTTTTTTGTTTGCTTGGTTTTTATTTTGGCTCTTTCGCATTTTGTATGTAAACATTTCCATTGAATTTCAACTTCAAAAAAAAGAAGCAACAACCAAAAAATGAAAAAATAAAGAAAAATAGAAAAAGATTTGGGTTTAGGGCAGACACAAAGGCCAACAAAGAAAATAAAACGAGAAAAAAAGAAAAGAATGAAAGAAAAACGACTCCTTTTATATACCCTAACCTCTGAAAGGGTAGAAGGAGTTCTGATTCCATGACTCAAACAATAATTTCTTTCCTGACTAATTCTTAAATATATTATTGAATTTCTTTTAAATTAAAATATTGAGATCTTTTCATCAATCTGTTACATTTTTTTCCCCTTTATCATTTGTTTTTAATTTTTAAAGAGTTTCTAAAGTTGATCCTTTCGGTATTGTTATAAATTTATTGGTAGAGTATTGGAAATGTCGGTTAAATGAAATTGAAATTCCCTGAGAATCCCTATGGTTTTGTATGTAAAATTTATGTCCTTTTGGTTTCGTTTGTTTGCCATTTCATTCGTTTCATTCGCTTTTCGTTTTTTTTTCTGCATTGGTCTTGACTTCATTTTTTATTTGCCTTTCGGTATTTATCAGATTTTAATTAAGCGTGACTTTTGCTAGAGCAGCAAAAAAAAAAGATAAGGGTTCAGATGCTAGGACACTGCGGACTGGTTAATTGGTATTTTTTTTTAAATATTTTTTTTCGCATCCGATTGACCTAGTTCACTTTTCAATCTCTCTTGGCTCTCACTTTAACTTGCCCCATTGCTAGATATATGTACATATGTTTGCATAATTAGCATGCATTCTCGTTTTCATCGAGAGTGCTTTAACGCCTTGAGTTATGCATTTTAAATTTGCATGCAGTGCCCGAC
The DNA here is from genome assembly GCA_018903935.1 of Drosophila insularis. Taxonomy (NCBI): domain Eukaryota; kingdom Metazoa; phylum Arthropoda; class Insecta; order Diptera; family Drosophilidae; genus Drosophila; species Drosophila insularis. The sequence continues at coordinate 10,961,585 of JAEIFP010002303.1, read as the reverse complement.
AGGGGGGGGGTTAATTAAAATAATATCAGAGGAGGTCACTCTGTTGGGTCAATGTGCATAGATAAATTTAAAGTGTGCCTAATTGAATTTTGAAAATTTATGTCAAATATTTAATTACTTAGCAAATGCAATTACTTTAAATTCCATTTAAAGCCAAGTGATTTCATTATTTTTGTTAAGTACTTCAATGTGTTTTTGATGCCATAATGGCGCCCAACGTGGGGCATACATATAATGCGTGTATAGTGTGAATTTATTCCTTTTCTAGAATTGTTTTTTTTTTGGTTAGCTCAGCTGTTACCTGATCAATTTTACCTACAGGTTTATTTAAGGGCCGACAATTTGATACCCTTTTGACTTGAATACTGAGCAGATTTAAAGGACGTCCGTTTACCTTGAATTGGATTAAATAAAGGGTATGTGCTTTGTTCGACAAATAGTTTTGACAACAACAAAAGTCACTGGCACAGGAGTGGGATGGGGGAACGACGAAGTGCCTTCAAGGCACAAACTCACGAAAAATGCTTCAAGGATGAAAACTGGCAAGGACTGCCACAAAGAAAAAGGAGCAGCATTTGCAATGAACATTTGCTTTTGGCAGCCTGTGAGTGAGTTCCATGTGGAATGTTTGGCTTCAAATTGAGATTGAGGGGACCATTCAAAGGATAACAAACTACATTTCCTGTTCCTTAGCTATATATAAGTATATATTGTATAGGTATATATATTCACTGGCAGAGCACTTTAATTTCAATTGCACGCACCTTGAATGCCATTTTATTTATGTTTGTAGTTGCACTTAAAGAAAAATATATTTTTTAAATCGTATATAGTGGCACGACTTTGAATGCGTCTCGTTAACTGTTTCAGTTTGGCATTCTTTGGCCTCTATTTATATGCCCAAGCGGCGCGCATGGTGATTGAATAGTGGAAACCATGGAAAATATGGTCCATGAAAACGAGTTTTCTATTTGGCAAAGCAGGCAGAGATCGGTGAGCTTGTGAATGTGCGCAGGCGCGCCGAGTAGCAAATCGGCTGGCCCGGCCCGGCCCAAAAGTCTACGCAACTTTTTAGGATTGTCTTTTTTGTTGTTGTTGTTGTTGTTGTTGTTGTTGTTGCACCCGCCTCATGGCTGTTTCTTGATTGCCTTTCGATTCATAACACAAAAACAAAAAAAAAAAAAAAAAAACGAAATCAAGTTAATCAATCGAACTCACCTCACATGATCATATCACATCACATCACATCACCACATTATTTAATTGGAAACTGCCTATTGACTATTGACTGTTGACTATTGACTAATTTTGCACAAGTTGTCTAAAACTATTTGTAGAGCTATGCGGTAAAAGGAAATGCCAACAAGCTGTGAAGAAGCAAGGTGAGGATTGACTTTGTCAATGGTCACTGAACTGCATAATGGCAATCAATAAAAGAAGTGCATCAATCAATGGTTACTGGTCTTAAAAACTTACAGAGGAGACTAATCTAGAAACTTTTCCAAAGCTATTATTAATAAGACAAGTGGCTAAATAATTTAGAATTTTAGAAAATTAAATATTTTAATGCAAAACGACAATTTGCACATTTACAGCTAAAAAAATATAGATAAGCTATATCTTATTCCACAGCCGATCTAAGTGTTGAATAACTTATCAAATCAAAAATTCAACTAGCATATTATTCTCACCTTCAGAAAGGATAAAATGCGTTATCTGATAATCGAGTGGAGAAGTCTATAGTAAAATCTTAATCCGTTTTGCATCTTAAATAGTCATTACAACTATCATAAATAGTAGCAAAGGATATCTAAAATTTAAATACCCTTTATTAGTCAACTCTAAATCAATGTTTTGGAGTCATGTCAAAACATTTAAAGAAAGGGTATTGCCAAATATTCATGTCTTAATTTTTTTTTGTATCTTTTTGGTGTTTTAATATGTGAAATAAAGCAATAAACAGGTCATTGCAAACAAAAAAAAAATATATATATATAGGTACATATATATTTAATCATTGCATTTAAAAACAAAACGAGCGAATTCCCCCATGAGCGATTCATTAAAAACTACGAGTTGGTAGAGTTGATATGTATATAAAGGTATATTTATATGTATAAATAAAAAAGTTTATCCTTTTTTTTGGTATGAATTCTGAAAGTTTTCAATTTCATTCGTTCCCCGTTTGACACCATTTTGCACCACCTGCAACAACAACAGCAACTGCAACTGCAACCGCAACTGAATTGGACTCTGTGGCTCCTTCTGTGCCTACTTCTGTGCCTTAACTTGCTCTCATTTTGGTCGATATCATTCGTGTAGCTCACGTCAAGTGCTTTATTAATGGGGCCCCCAGCTTCATATTGCTGTTGGCAGTTATCGAGTTTTTTTTCTCTGTTGGTTTTGGTTTTTGCTATTTGTTCTCACGCAGCAAGACAGCCGCCAAATGGGCGCGGAAATTGGGCAGTCAGCCAGAGGCCCAAAGACTCACACACATTGACTTGGCTTACTCTGGTTTTTCGCTTTCGCAAAAAAAGAAAAAAACAAAAAAAAAAAAAACTTTATAATGTGTTTCTGTGTGGAGATTGCAGGCCTCTGTGGGCCTCACTTACTCGCTTGCAAGTGCTTTGATTTGTGATTTTTATACCATACACCCATAGGGTGAAAATGGTATATTAAAGTCGCTAAAATGTATGTAACAGGCAGAAGGAAGCTTTTCCGACCCCATAAAGTATATATATTCTTGATCAGCATCAACAGCCGAGACGATCTAGCCATGTCCGTCTGTCCGTCCGTCCGTCCGTCCGTCCGTCCGTCCGTCCGTCCGTCCGTCCGTCTGTATGAACGCCTAGATCTCGGAGACTATAAGAGCTAGAGCCACCAAATTTGGTATGTAGACTCGTGTCATATGTACGCTTATCGAGTTTGTTTCAAATGTTTGCCACGCCCCCTACCGCCCCCGCAAATGATATAAAACCGATTTTCTCAAACACCATAGCAACTAGAGACACAAAATTTGGTATGTATATTCGCTTAGTAAACGCGCACATTTTGTATTTGTAAAATTTTTGCCACGCCCCCTACCGCCCCCGCAAATTAAATAAAACCGATTTTCTCAAACACTATAGCAACTAGAGACACAAAATTTGGTATGTATATTTGCTAAGTAAATGCGCACGTTTTGTATTTGTAAAAATTTTGCCACGCCCCCTACCGCCCCCTACCGCCCCCGCAAATTAAATAAAACCGATTTTCTCAAAAACTATTCTAGCTAGAGACACAAAATTTGGTATGAATATTTGCTTAGTAATTGCGCACATTTTTGATGTGTAAAGATTTTGCCACGCCTCTTTCCGCCCCCGTAATTTGAAAAAACTCGATTATCTCCCGTAATTTTCAACCTTGTGCAATCAAATTTAGCACACTTAAATTTGATACTAATATCCAGCAAAATACCAAATTTGATCAAAATCGGAATAAAAATAGCCAAGTTATGCATATGAACGTTTTTCCATATGGCCGGAGTTGGCCGTTGGCTGGTGGGGGCGCTAGGGTGCTCGAATGCTTGAGTGAGCGAAATACTAAGATATGCTTCTAAAAAGCATGCAAACAGATTTTTTTTAAAATACGATAATGCATTGGTTATTATAACTTTAAAATATTTGTTTTACTGGTGTATGGTATATCCAAGTCGGCGAGACGACTTACTTACTTCATTTAAGCTGATTTTTTATTTTTTATTTTTTTTTGATTTTTTGTTTTGTTTTGGTTAACAATTTTTGCATTTCTTGTATGCTTTGTGGGTCGCACAATTTATGCGTCGTTTGGAGTCGTGACTTATCCAAAAAAAAAAAAAAAAAAATTTTTTTGGAGCCAGGCTGAAACTGAGTCTAAGAGGGATTTGTTATTTTTTCGATGTGGTTATGTAATAATATCAAAAAAAAAAAAAAAAAAAGTGCGTGGTGTGCAATGATGGGGATAATGGGGATTAAAAATCGAAATGGTTTAAGTTGAGTACTTTGTCAGACCTTTTACCCATCAAATTAATTGCAATACCTGAGCCATCAATGAAATGAAATGAGCTTCAGGGCTTTCAGGTGGGTTCGCCAGCCAGAAACATGACCCCAAACACAATGCACACAAATTTTATGGCGGGGCAGGTCATGTCGTTCATTATTCATCAGCATGGGAAATTCTACACCGAAGGCACAAAACAAAAAGAACAATATAAAAACAACAACATTCAGTTTTCTTGATAATGGTTGAATGTCCCATGCGGTGGTTAGTGGGTGGTAGGTGGTGGGTGGTGCTTGGTGCTTGGTTCTTGCGTTATGGTTGTGTTTGTGGCGGTGGCAAAGTATTTAGCCACAAGGACATCAATATCCTCCTCAAATAGGCGCAATTGAAACAAGTGTTGTCAACGCCATGTTAACTTTAGACACTGCAACAACAACAATAACAACAATAACTAAAGCAACAACAACAATGGGCTAATGGGCAACATGGCACAGCACACAATGGTCAATAGAAGGCATTGTCCTTTTTATATGCTCTTTCTATTGGGTATTTTCAATTGCCATAAATGTTTGCCATGCTTTGTAATTTATAATTTTTTCTTATTTTTAGCAAAATTTTAATCATATTATATATAGCAATTATATTTTTTATCCATAGATTTGGCCAAGTTTTTCAACCAAGTTGCCATTTTAAAAAAATTAATAAATTAAAATAAAGTTTTTTGTTGAACCAAATCCAATTAAAGTGAAAAAATAGTAGATTTTTTTGTGTGTGTTTTCGGCCAAATAATACAATAATACTCAAATTTTGTTAAACATGCTAAGAAGCTTTAATTAATTATAGATGGAACGCTTAACAAAAAAATGCAATTAAGGCGACTGAGTTAAGGCCCAGGATTTGAAGTATTCAAATGAATTTCTCACCCCAAACCAAATGCTAAAAATTAAGCACTTAAAATTATTAATTAAACAAGTTTGAAGAGACTATAATTTGTTGTTCTCTTCAATTCATTGATGGACAATTGTAAAGTCTGAGCTTAGGATAAATGACAATGTTTTAAGCAAATGGTTTTTTATTAAACTAATTTATAATGTAATTTAATCTAATATTCCAAATGTAATTAATCCATTAGATTTTTCGCCAGTTGTTTAGTTGGTTTTTAGGGCATTTCGAATTCGCATTGGTTTTCTTGTTTGAATATCCGATTGTCTGTTTTTTTTTGTATTATTTTTTATTGCTATTCTTTTGTAAGTCTGCGCCTTTTTGCTGACCCACATAGACATGGCGAAATGTTGCGCCTGAGTGGACGCACAGTGAAAGGGAGCGAAGGCTGGCCCAATACACATACACACATACATACATAGATAGGTGCCGGGTGTAAAGGATGCAGGGAATGGCAATGGCATGGACACGGACATCGACATCGATATGGATATGGGACATGGCTGACTGCATTTTGTCTGGGTCCGGGTCTGGGTATTTTTCGTATTGGCAACTGCAATTATACAAATTAATTTCGAGACAAAAGCGTGTGCAGATTGTTTTTGTTTAGCTCCGGTAATTGATGGGTGTGGCAATTGGAAATGGAAGAAACAAATATAAAGCGAAAACCGAATTGTGCGTATACACTAACTGTTTGAGAAGGACAACAATGATAGCCTGCAAGGACAATTGAAGATGTGACAAAAAGGGCAAGGGAACAACGCAAAGAGGAAAGAAGAAAAATGTAACGTAATGGTTTTCGGTATAATATGACTTGGTTTCTGATAGGATGCGCTTTGGGTTTGGGTTTTGGTGGCATGGGAGAGAAGGATTGAGAATGCATCCAACTAGAATTGTGGACCGACCCCATTTGCCTTGGCAGTTCTGGGACACCGCAGGCAATTGGCAATGCCAAGCAAAATGGCGTCATTTTCAGTTGGAATGCGAATCATTACGACTATGATAATGATGAGGATAAAAGGAAGGGATGATGATGATGATGAGGATGAAGGGGACATGTGATGAGGATGTGTGAGTGTGTGCATGTGGTTGAAGGTCCCTTGCAAACAATTCAAATTTTGTTGAAATTCCCATAAGCAATTACCAACAATTCTGGCCATCATTTTCATCATCATCATCATCATCATCATCATCATTATGATTATCAATATTGAAACCACTTTTCCAACAGTAATCAAATTTGCACTTTTTAACTTTAAAACAATATTAAAATGGGGAATGGGACGGGTGGAGCCAAAAAGAACCGAAAATCAAATCAACCCACCTGATGGCGCTTCATCATTAAACAAACATCAAATTAAGCAATTTAATTACGAAAACTTTGTTCAATTTGTAAAGCTTAGAGACCTTTCCAAGAAGCCGATTCGCGTTACTGTTGGGCTGGGAAATGGGAGAGAAAATGGGAGGAAAATGGACTGCCAGATTTTTTTCTTCTGACAGAGGGGAAGGAGATGGGAAGCGCTGTTTCACTTGGTATTAATTTGAGCCTGAGCACATTAAAAATTCAACCTTCAATGGCAAAATCAATAAGCAAAAACGAGCACAGGCTTCCAAAATAAGAAAAAAAAAAAAAACATGAAATAAAGAAAACATTAAAAATATTTTACTTCAACATTGCCGACTTTAATATAACCTTTAGATTATTTTAATCAATACCACATTGGAATAGATAATTTTCAGAAAGAGATGTGAGTTTATTATCAAGGTTAGCTCAGTTAACGGCAAAGTCTATCTTAGTTTTATATTCATTCCAATTCCTTAGAATTTGCCTTCTTTTTTAATGAGTACAAGGAAACCTTAAATATTATATTCTATTGTATAGAATTTGCTTTTGAAATGTCTGTCAAAATGAATATGCCCTTTCAAAAATCATAAAAAATAAAAATCGTAGCGTTAAATACAAAGAATAACATAAATAACAAGGCAATTTTCAGATATCATTCATTAGATTTCCATTTTCTACATTTTTAGCTAGCATGTTTGTCGGCGCCACGCCTCGATTGCCGCCCACAATTTTATAGTACAATTTTGTATTTATTTATTTTTTTTTTTGGATTTTTGGGAGGAGCAAAACTTAGAATGTGGGCACACGCAATCAAAATCAAACACAGACATTGGTTTTGGGTTTCAACACACTGCCAACTGTTTCTACAACCTACAATAAAATGAGGTAAAATATTTCTGACTAATTGCCATCAAAAGCAAGCAATCAAAGGAATGTGCATACAAATTTTGTTTGATATATCTTTAGAATTGTCTAATAAGTCATAAAAAGTCTCTTTAGTAAACATTTATTTTCTAGTTAATCAAATGACGGCCAAATTTAACTTAAGTTTAACTAGGCATTGATTTAATATTTTTTCCCATCATAATTTAAGATATTTCCCCATCTAAAGGTTTATAGTTTACTTTTATAACTAAAAACTGTTGGAACAATAGATCAAGAGGTCCTTTTTTTTCTGTGCTGCATCCTTCAACAATGATAAATTATCTAATTTGTGTGAAAATGGTTTTCCACTTTGTGGGCTATACACTTTTCTAGTTTATTCTAATAAATCCATTTACGCTTTAATTGTGTTAAAGTAGTTTTGCTTCAGGTATCATTAGCCACTTTAATTCTGTTTCCAACCAAAAAGATGATTATCTTGTCTATGATAAACTTTATACTGCACTCTTAACTTCATTTTTTGGTTTAGCTGCTGAACAATTTAATTTTTTTCTCTCTCTCATTCATTCTTATGCCAAATTCTTTGCCACAAAAGCAACAATTACAACAACGCCCACAGGGGCGGCAACAGCAACAACAACAATGCGTGCCGCCTGCTGTTGCTGCCTCTCTAGATATTTTCGCAATCAAGTTTACTTGTACAAGAGCAATTCCAAAAAAAAAAAAAAACATAATAAAAATAAAATAACAAGACAACAATGAATCGACGCTGAGTTTTTACGCAGAAAATTGCTCTTAAATGCAGCAATTAAGTGCCGCACTTGGGCAACATTCACTCCAAAATATAAAAACAGAAAAAGTACACTTTGCTCTAGGTGCGTGTGGCCCAAAGGAATTGAGTCTTGGCCAGCTTATCTTATCGACCACACCATATGGCTTAGACCGAGTAAACTAAACAACATGGCACAATGCATTCAAAGATCTATTACATTTAGCCAAAAAAACTGTCTTCTCGTTGGCTTCATAAAAGTTGATTCTGAAATTTTGATTAAATTATTTTCTCAAGTAAGAGAACTCTAAAGTTTTTGTTCTCAAACTGAATCATCTCAAATGTGAGATTATGTGGAATTAAATTAAACATTCTGGCATGTCAAAGTGACATTTCTGATTATCTATGCATTTCAATAGTTTTGTACCACGGTACACGATAGTTGCAACAGTTTGACAAATTGCTAGCAAAAATAAAGAAATATCAGAGAGAGAGAGAGAGAAAGAGAAAGAAAGATCGAAAAAAAAAATAACTGTCAGCAGGTTATGTAAAATCGACGGAAAATTAAGCGACAATCACACGATGCTTAAAAAATTATGAATGCCGTGAATGAACTTATAGATATGACACTTTGTGTATACCCTTGATTACGAAATTATCAAAAAGTGAATTATGCAAGTCGTCTAGAAATTGAATTTAAAATTGAAGAATATAACAAGATAAATGACCATAAAATAAAGAAAGTGTCCAAAAGGAAAACTTTTTAAGCTACATAACATTTTTAATGCGAAAATTTTACCCCATTTCACAGGACTTATTATTGATACTGCCTCTAAAAATAATGACGATGTCTTAAAAATTTCTCGTGCAGAGTTTTCAAATGTTTTACGATACCCACAAACTTGGTTACTAAATTTTATGATATACAATTCCATTTTTAATAGTTTTGTCTTCTGAATGTAAAAGAAAAAACCATTAAACCACATTCAATTCTTTTGCGCCAAATCATTGAAACCCTTTTGAGGAAAGTGTATCTGGGTGATGTGATTTAAATATTTTTTTGAAACTAGCCACGCAATTCTTAAGCATAGCGTTCGTATCAAGATATGTGGCAGGTATACGTGGACCAACCTGATTTCCCAACTCCACATCAACTCAAGTGTCGAGGCAAAAGGAAACAGGTCACAGAGATGTGGTGGGGTGTGCTGAGATGTAGTGAGGTGGGCAGGCCTTCTGGCCAATAAGCTGCCTTGCGACTGCCTTTTAATTAAATTAGTTTTATTTTTTTTTTTCACTGCTGCTGCCATTTTATTGATATTTTTGGGACATTTATAGGCCGCAAATATGTATATATATATATTATTTCTTTTTTTTTTGGTTTTTGGCATGGGCATTGGGTCCTGCCCACGAGGTACGCCTGAGAGAAACCCTCGCGCTGTGTGGCAGCCATATAAGGAAAACGTCAGAAAACAAGAAAGAAAGCTTAGTAAAATAAGTCAACCGACTTTGGTATACCATGCTCTAAGACAGTTTTTTTAAAATTTTCAAAAAAATATTTGGCTCATCTGCCTATTTTTCCCACCCTATATATAATAAGCCAATATTATTAAACATGAATTTCACAAAGTTATATTTTAATTGAGCTCATTATCAAACACTTGGAAATTTACAGAAATAAATTTAAACTTGAATTTGGAAAAAAAATTTAAAGTCTAAGATTATTTGCGAAAATGGACCAAAAAGAAAGAAAAGACATAAACTTGGAAAATCGGTTGAAAAATCATGAAGGTTTTTAGAAATTTCACAGAAATTTTTCAAGTCATTTTTTTGGTCCATCTGCCTAGTTTCTTGTCTGTGTTGATTATTTTGGGTAATTAAATATGCCACTTTATTTTCTATGTGCATGGTATAAAGAAAAAAATAAAGATGAAATGGACAAAAAATCATGAGAAGAAAAAAGAAAAAATGATTCAAATTGGGCAGCAGCTGCTTAATTGAGTTGCTTTATTAGTTTGTCCCCACCAGCCTCCAACAGTCACCGCCAACCATCCTCAAGCCAAACCGCAAACTCGACTAGTGTAATTTGAAATAAATAAATAAACTGACAAGAAATCTATCCCAAGGAGGGAGGTGTCCTGTGACTAAAATATGTATGTATGTATGTGGGTGTTTGTGTATGTGTATAGTTGGAGCACTAACTAACATATAAAACATAATGAACATAAGCGGCTTGCGACTATTTCATTTCGATGGGTTTTGTTTTGTATAATTTATGAAACGACAACTTCGATTTTGGAGGGCTTAAAGTCGTGGTCCAAGAACCACAGGAGGGCTAGCCAAGTACTTTTAATATATACAAAGAGATCGAACTTTTTTTTTTTGACCAGACCATTCATTGATATGCGTGGGCTGAACTTGCTTGTTGCTCCACTTAAACACATCCCAAGTATCTCTATCTACAGCTAAATCTTTATCCTTCTCTTTCTCTCTCTGTCTCTTGTGATTATTGTTATTTCTTGTTGCCTTTTTTCACCTTTGCTTTGTGTGTGTGTGTGTGTGTGTGTTAATTACGTGTAACTGCAACAGCAGCTGTAGCCTAAAGCCAAAAAGCCGTCTCGTTAAAGCTAACCAAAACAGGCAAAAGTCACCAAGAGGAAGAGAGAGAAAAATAAGTTCAAAATAACAAAGTAAAGCCAAGAAAAACGCAATTAAAGTGCGAACCATGGCAATTTTGACCAAATTTGCACCAGGCGAGGCCAAAACACTGACTGATTGACTGCAACAACAATGTAGTATATACTATATAGTATATACAATTTATATATATATGTATATATCTGCAGTTTCTGCACTTTACTTTTTTTTTGTGGTAAGCATGGTCAACTTCTTTAATTCACTTTTTGGTGCTCCTGAAATGTAACCAGTAACCAGAAATTGTTAGCCATTTAATTTGGACACATTTTAAAACCATATTTGTTAACTGAAATTAGAATATTATTAAATGACTGATCAGAAATTTAACTTGATTATAGCCATGCCAAAAAGTTTGTTCATTTGGATCATTTCCATGCCAATACTTGATTGTTGCCTATTGCATGAAATACTTTTTTTATTTAAATTATTTAACAAAAGTAAATGAATTATTAAAAAGTAGAGCAGCTGCCCCTCATCTCATACCTGGCTACGGCCTTGCTTAATCGATTAAATTTAACGAACTACTGTAAAAACATTGTTAAAAAAAACATAATCAACTTATTAAAATAAAATTTCTTTTCAAGCAATTACATTTTTTGTTGGCAAAACTTTATTAACCAATGTTTTCACAAATTAGAAATTAAATATTTTAATTAAAATTAATTGTTTTCTTTTGTATCTATTAGGGGTAATATTGTGATTACTAACAAATATTATTTGGAATAATTAATATTCTATGGAACTTATTGTTAGAATCTATGCTGAAAGAGTTATCGATAAATATTAATTACAGTTTGAAGTGACCAGATTCGCTTATGCAAGAAAATGCTATAATTTCCCGCTAGATCTAGCTAACTTGTGATCGCATCTTATCTAGAGACTTGTGGGATATGATTTCACCTTAAACTTTGGTTGCTCTTTTCGTTCGAGTTTAGTTTTAGTTATTTTTACCAAAGTAAGTTATTTTTCTTTTTGTTTTTTTCTTTGGGGTAACTATAAATGGGCACTATAAATTGGCAAGAGGGCAAAGTGTTTTTGGTCAAAGTTGTTTGTGTTATTGTTGTCGGTTACAGTTGGCAGGTTGTTAGAAGAATCGGAGTGTCGTTCCCGTCGCTTCCAGGCCACTTCACTTTATTTACCGCACGGTAACTTCACTAGCATTAAGTGCAAAAAAAAATAGCAAAAAAAGAAACAAAAAAAAATATGGCAAACACTTTTAGAGTTTTTCCTTCCACCAAATCGTTTTTCCTGTATTTTTATGGTCAACTTATTGAAAACTTGCCATTGCGTAAGGTATGTATGTATATAGATAATGAAGATATAGATGATGTCGATGATGATGACGATGATGCCGATGATGGTCAATGGCACTCTGTATATATGGTAAAAACTATTTTCATTCATATGGATGGAATGGAATGGAACTGGCTGCAATATTTCTATTTAGAGCAGACGGTGAAATGTGCAAGTGCAAGGAAGTGGAAACTAACGGAAATGCTACATGTACTTACATACATATTTTGTGTGTATATATACATTTTCTACATATGTACATATATATCAACATGAATGCGAAACCGAATTTATTGTTGATATTGCAACTGACTTTGTGTAGTAGGCCATAAACCAAAGTCCAAACGGAATCCAGTAAACAAAAAAAAAAAAAACAACTGAAACAGAGAGACTTACTTAAATGCTGTTTACTCGAATTCAATGCCTTTTGGGTTTCCATATGTAGCTATGTGTAGGGCTTCAGTCAGTTAATTAGTCTCGTCTGAATTTGGGCAGCATTTAGCCCTATGAACTTTGACTTTTAAATTCAAATTACAATTTGACTGAAATCTCAATTTTGAGGGTTGTCATCGTTCTCATTTCGATTAAATGGGAGGAAATGAAAATGCTTAGTTAAGATTAACTTGGACTAAGTTCACGAAAATTGCTAAAAAAAAAAATAAGTACTATGTTAAGACTTTTTTGCACTAATGTTCGAAAATTCAAAATTTCTATTTGAGGTTTGCATTTATAAAATACTAATTTCTCTTTCGACTCAATTTCAAATGTTTGGCGCCAAACAGAAAAAAGTCAATGTAAAGCTTTTTGTCTTTATTGTTTACAAACAAACGCAAAAGAAAAGCTCCAACCGGCTATTTTGTTTTCTCTCGTTTTCTCCCTCCCCGTCTCTCTTACTTCCACATTCTCTTTTCTCTTCTTGTCCATTTTACTCTCCGTTTTCCTTTACGTTTTTATCGTGTTTCTCTCGTTCTATATTATCATTGAGAGCGCCTGCGCCTCAAACGTCAAAATTGCAATCCAAAATGTAAACGAAATTCCAAGTGAAAGCAAAATTTGTGTTAGAATTCATAAAGCGATAAATACACCAAGAGAAACCAAAGAAAATAAATTGCAAATAATATACGAATTAATATTTTAAAATACTAATTAATTTAATTGCTGAACTGAACTCTAAAAATTCCGTAAAAACAAAACTCATCTCATTCTACAGTTTGTTCAAGTGTTTCTTTCCTGTGTCTCTTTGGGTTCTGTGGGTGTGTATGTGTGTGTGTGAGTGCGTGTGGGGGAAAATTTTGGAAAACTTATTTTGTTGTTGTTTTTGTGTTTGGGTTTTTTTTGTATATTTTGGTTTGTGTGTGTTATGAAATCATTTTGGCCGCGTGTGAAGTGAAGTCAAGTCGGAAAAGTTGTGCACCAATCAAAACACAAGCAAATTATAAAAAGTTGAACAAAAGAAAAATCATTGAAATTTTCATCTAGCAATCAAAGGTATTATATCTGCATTTTTCTTCTAAAAAAAAAAAAAAGAAAAATTAGAAATTTATTAGCAAAACATTTCCATGGCAAAAAATGTCTGGTTGGAGTGTGAAAATTCATTTCATTTTGACCCGAATGAGTCATTTTTGTATTTGTACTTACTTAAATTGTGAATACCCTGCAGGCATAAGTAATTGATGGGTATATCAAGAGTTAACCAAGGTGGGCCAACATTAATGGGGCAAAAGCAAGTTAAATGAAGTTCGGATTGGTGTGATCTTATGACTAGGCACTAGACCTTAGCATTGCCATTTGTATTAAGGGTATTTGGCAAGTCGTTGCTATTAAGTTAGCATGGGAAAATGCTTTTGTTATTGTCACACACGTACACCGGTCATGGACACCAAGAGGCTTATTTTTAGACCCTCCTACATCTGCCTCAGCCGCCCGAATGCCCGACTGTCCGCCCATTTGCCTATTCTGCTAGCCTGCCTGAACCATTCACTTACACCTCCCGCACCCTTCGTACTACTACCTCACTCACTCACTCATTACTTTCGGCTGTGTTTTTGAATATGCGCCTCCAAAATCGTGATAGATCGATATACCTACTAACTTATATTAGCCATACGCAGCGGCGTCATGTGATTGTCTTTGGATTGTTATTTTTCGTTTCTTTTTCTTTGTTTTTGCAGGCATAAAAGCAATTCTTAATTATCTATGTATGTATGCATAAACGGACATACATATATGTATCTATATACATATGTAGAGCAAAACATGTTTTTGTTTAACTTAATAATGCGTAGATAGAAAAATCAAAATAAAACAAAAAAAAAACAGCTGTTTAAAATGCATTTTGGTCATGAAATGAATTTTCACTGCCTACTTTTGGGCTGTGCATGTAAATATATAATTTGTATGGTTAACTTTCAAATTTTATGCTTGAGTTATTTGTTTCTCTCATTTACATTACTTACACACAATTTATTTTGGTTTTGAATACATCAATTTGTGGCATAAATCTCTTGACCTTAATTAATTGTCAAAATTTTAAAAGTTTATGCCAATTTGAATAAGTAAGAGGCATTGCAGATTGCCATCTCAAAACTAATTAGTGTAATTTGTCCAAGCAAAAAGGATGTGAAATAAATTGTTATTAAAAATCATTTATGCATAATGCTTCAAAGCAATAATTGGCTGTCTTTAGTTTCGAACTAAAATCATTGCCATGTAAGAAATTGATGTATGAATACCTGAGACACACACACACACAAAGACACCAGCACACACACACACACACACACACCCACAGACACAATGCATTAATTCTAGTATCTCTCATGATGGCTTCAATTCTTATCCTAATGAAAAACTTACGCCAAACTCTAACAAACACTTTGCAGTGCAGAACAACAACAACAAGAACAAGAACAAGAAGTTCAACAATAACAAGCACACATTGCATAGCCAACAATTTGCAATCTAACACAGTTGAATACAAAATTATCCATTGCGACATACTGGGCACCAGAACCCAAAATCGTAGCAGAAGCAACATCAGCGGCAACAGCAAACCGCAAGCCAGTTGTGCCCCAATTTTGTGTCAAAGACCATTCAGAGGAAATAATAGAAACATTTGCATACGAAAATCAGGACAACTTGATGCCATAATGTCAACGGAGGATACTATAAGCCAACAAGGAGTTGCTACCTCAGTAAGCACTACCAGCACCAGGGACTATTACGATATGGCCCCCTATCAAGTGAGTATATACCGCGAGATATAGTCTACAATTTCCATATGCATATGGAATCAGCTGGAGATCGGTATTTGGATAAGAAGAAGATGGATATTGGGTTGAGTAAACATTGCTTTACATACATACAGAAACATGAGACCTAAATAGTTGCAGTCATTTTTCGATTGCTTTCGCTGCACTTGCCTATCAAAATTTTGCGATTCTATGCCTTTTCCCTTCTTACTACCACCGCCTCCTGCAATCCTTTTAACAGCACTTTATCATTCACATCGTTTCTGTTGAGTGTTTGTGGGGTTGAAAGGGAGGGGGGCCCTATAGATACATATATCAAAACTTTTTTTTTCCATCATTGACTAATTTATTGCAATTATTACTCATTACAGTCGGATATGAGTGATTCAGCACCAAATACTCCAGGACCGTCTTCCTCTTCGGCTCCTAAGAAATATTATCGTCATGCTGCTCATCGGTAAGTCATGCTATTATTATGGTTTAACATTTAAACATAAAGGTACATGCTATTTAATTTTCAAAATTTCAAAGTATTTAAGTACAAGACTATATAAAGCGAATAAGTGTGGCCATAGATTTAATTTTCGATTGTCCTAAATTGTTATCTATAATCAAGTTTATTTTTTGAAATAACGGTAAAATAAAATTATGTTGTCCCCTAAAGTATGCAATAGGCTGAAGAAACATTGAGTTTTGAAAATATATTAAATTCTATATTGAAAATCTTTTTCATATTTAAATCTTTTTCTTTGAAAGAACTTTAGAGAATGAAAATGATGGTGAAATAAGCGACGATATATCCCCTAAAGTATGCAAAAGCACAGGGTTCAAATCAAATTTTTGTCATAATGTAGTTAAAGAAATTTTCTATAAGCAATCTAGAACATCTTTTAGTCAAGCCATGTTCTAAAATGTCTTTATTTGTGATTTGAACTGCTTATTGCCTAGTTAATGGGGACAAATTTCACCCCCATTTCATATCAATAGATCCGCCACTGGTTTTTTGGTATATATGTCCCATCTGTTTCCAGTCACAAAAATGGTCACTTGCCGTTTATCTCGACAATCAATGTATTTATGTCTGGCCAGCCAGGAGACCCATCTTAGCCCATTGCGACTTTGTGAACCCATAAACTTTGCCTATTTTACATTGCCTCAGCCCCCCCACACTCGACGTTGTCCTCATCGACTTTATGTCCATTGTCGTCATCTTCATCACTCGGACTCATTAGAGCTGACTTGGCCGATTCTTTGGCTCGTTGTCGGTTTCGCTTCATGTCACACGGCTTAACCCCGTCACAGCTGGTGTAGGTCAGTTGATGATGTTCCAACTTGAGCTTGAGTTTGAGTTTGAGGTCTTTTCGTTTGTGAGGAGGTCCTATCATTTGAATGTGAGCACAAATTACATAGAGGGCGTGATTGCCAAAGTGGTTTAAAAAGGTGCAGGCGGCTGGGCGGAATGGATGGAAAAGTGTTAACAAGTGTCAAGGTTAAGATGTTTAGGCCATTCAAAGAAAAAGCAAAGAATGAAAAGAAATACTTTAACGAAAATTGTAAATAGTATTTGATTTTTGTCTGTTGGTTTTACAAACGAAACGAGTTTTCCCACAGACAGGCAGAGAGAGAGAGAGAGAGAGGGAGAGAGACGGAGATTGAAAGTTTGCAAAATAAACAATTTGCTCTACTTTATTTATTTTTAGTATGGTACAGTGGAACAATTGGATGTAGATGTTAACAAAAGGAAATATCACCAAATATTCATATGCCAATTAAATTCACCTGCTCAAATTTCATTGAGATTTGTATCCAGAGGGCGATAAGAGGTAGGGCAACTGGGTGAACTATTATAAATATATGTACTTGAGTTTCGATTAGATTGCTTGTTACATTTTCTATGTAAACATGAATCAAGCTGATTTTGCTAAGCTAAAATCCAGTTCACCCACCCATCGTTACCCTTTCCATACCTAGAGCGGAGGTTTTAGGCCTGTGTTCCATGGTCATTGCCATTTTGCCGTCTTATCGCCTTATCTAAGAAAAACGCAAAAGCAAAAATCCAGTCTCCCAGCCCACACACACACACACACACACAAACACACACAAAACTATGTACATAATAATTATATATGTATTTATGTATGTATGTATGTTTGACTGGGTATATAAATATTTTCTATACTTGTATTACAGTTTACAATTTTGTTCGCTCTTTTATTTTTCGAGTGGCCACTATAGACAAGTGTCAACTGCAACCTGTATCTGTATCTGTCTTTGAATCTCTCTCTTTCTCTGTCTCAGTGTCTCTCTGTCTCTCTGACATTGACACACTGCAAAAGTGTAAGCATGGAGAGTTTTCTTATGAGATAGGTATACACCGAATGATATAGATATATATATATATATATTTATGGCCAATATTTGTTATTGACCATTCAATTTACCAATTTCAATTTATTTAGATACACCTACCTACAAATGTCCCTTTACTTAGTTAATAAAGACAAAAACACACACACACACACAAATACATACAAATTTGAATTTATTTGTTGCTTAGCATTTCATTTCTTATTGATTGATGGCAAATTCATGAATAAGTGAATGCAAATTGATTGTAGGCGAGAATGAATATTGGAGAAATCAGGTTATATAAACACAAAAAAATAAAATTATTTCAATTCATTTTTAAAAATTTTCTATAATTGTTTTGTATTAGCGCCACCTGGCAGCCATATATATATATATATGTATAGAAATTTGCATTGTTTATTTATAAGCGATAAGCAAAAACAATGAAAAGAAAACTTTAACTAAGAGACCAAATTTGGTACACTAAAAATAGGCATATATACATACATATATGTACGATCAGAAATCCAAATGATAAGTGCCAAGACCCTTCACAACTGGGGTAACCCACACCTATATTTATATAAATCTTTTCTGCCTGCTTCCTTTGTTTTTATATTGGTTTGAAATGAAAGACAAGCCAAGTCAATGAGCCTTGTGAAGTGCATTGAAATAAATGTTTAAGAAAACCAAAGCAACAAAAAAAAAAAAAGTAAGAAAACAACAATCTACTGATAGTTGAAAGCAAAAATATTTGTACATTGTACTAATGGGTACAGTAAAGTCAACGTGCAACGTCATGGTAATCATGAATGTAGTTGATTATGGATTGCTTGTTTTTCAATTGGAAATGTTAATTAAGATTATCGTTACTTATATATACATATATACAAAAGTAGATCTAAGTAAATGTAAACGTTTAAAGATTTTTATGGTTAAACAAATTCTTTGACTCCATTTCACATTTTCTTGACTCAAAGTTGAAGTCCTTTAATCTTAAAAGAATCCTTACTTTGTAAGCTTGAATAAAAATACACAACAAACACGCTAAGGTTAATAGTCAAAGTTTTTTTTTTTTTTATATTGGAGTCCTTTTTAAAGGATTTGTTTCCTTATACTCAGACTCAGACTCAGTCCAAGCTTATTAATGGCTTGCCAAGCCCATAGATTTAACGCTGAGCATAGATTATTTTTAAAGAATTTATAAATTATTTATTTTTGCTTTTATTATGCAAAAGTTTGTCTGTCTTTAAGCCAAATATAGTAACCACCTACCTTATATAGTATTTGTTTAACATGATTTATAGACTCTTCTACTACAACAACAACAAGAAATCCATTTTGGACTATGAATGGAATCGAACGAATAAAAATCGGACTGTTTAGCAACCTGACATACAATATTTTTGTTGTCGTATTATGCAAATATATAAATTAGGTATGACTGCCAGACAAACTAAGATCTATGAAATATTTATGAACACACACATACACAGAGAGAGTGTGTGTGTGTGTGTGTGTGTGTGTGTGTAGCAAAAAGCACTCAACGCCATCAATATTATAATTGGTCACATAATTAATGTATGAATATTTGAAAGCAGCAAAGCGTTTTGACAGTCAAAGGTGTCACGGCAATTTGCATAGCCAAGCTATTTAGATATGTGTATACATCTGAAAGGTATATACAATATGCATAGGGATAGATATAGATATATACATATATCTATATATATAGATAGATATAGTTACTCTTGTTATGGTGTTTGACAAATTTGTTATGATATCAAAATAGCAAAGACATAAACCTTCACATTCAATTCACTCTAAATATGGAGAAAGAGTAGCTCGGAGTTACTGAACTATCTAATACAGCGACTAAATTAAATGCCCTTTCTCTATAAA
This sequence comes from Drosophila insularis, assembly GCA_018903935.1. NCBI lineage: Eukaryota > Metazoa > Arthropoda > Insecta > Diptera > Drosophilidae > Drosophila > Drosophila insularis. The sequence continues at coordinate 10,942,141 of JAEIFP010002303.1, read as the reverse complement.
TTACAAACAAACATATTTGCTTTAAATTAATCGTTTGTCAAGAGCATCTGCAAGTCGGTGTGCAAACCAAACCAAAGATGCATACTAGTTTTCCGAAACGAAACTGACACACTAAAAATTTCCATAAACACACGCATACTATCATACACTGAGGCCGTAAAGTGGGTGTAGTCAGCCTATTTTTGAGTACTCAGACATTCATTTTTTTTTTTTTGTTTTTTTTTTTCTGTGTTGTTTTCTTCTTTTGGCATGAAGATAAAGAATAGCATTGAAAGAGCAAAACTATGTAGAAACCCTGAATGATGTTGAGGCATATAGTTACCCTGGGAAAGGTTCTGAAAACCAATTAAAGCACTTTAATCTGCAATCGTATTTATCATAAAAATAATGATTGTTTATCTTTAAATTTTATTTATTTTTAAATACAATATATAAACAAATTGGTAAAACTATATGTATACATACATATATAAAAGACCAAATCGACTTCGGACTACCCTTTAGATGTAATCAGATACCATGTAAAGTGAATAGTGGGCGAAGTTAATAATATGTGACGGATTAGTAATATATTTTTGAAGGAACAAAATAACGCATAATGATTTATTTTACCATTTAGAATACCACAACTGTTTGATTGAATAAAATATGAATGGTTATTCATTTCAATGTTTAATATTAACATGATTAAAAGTTGTCTATTTTGTTCATGTGATTCAATTGTTCCTGATAATCGATATAGCGAATCTATTCTCTATATAGCCGCTTGATGCAAATAAATATATAGATTTAGCTCGATTTGGATTGTGATTTGTTTTCTAATCACCTCAAGTGTTCAAATATAGACTTCGTATAGTTGATTTATTTCGTGTGTTAATCCAGATGATATTAAGAATTTAGATTTATGGGGATTTCAATTATTTTGTTTGCTCTGTGCTTAAGCGGGTATACCCTGCTATCATTGGGATTACAGGGTATAAAAACATTTGACGTAGCCAAAAGACAGCTGTGTGGGCTTGACACGAGGCTCATAGAGAGCTTTCGACGCCGACGCAACTGAAGAGAGACAGAGAGAGGGAGACATAGAGAGAGAGAGAGAGAGTGGGAGAGAGATTGCTTAATATATTGAGAGAGCATGCGTGTGTTGCTTAGCCAACACACACTCTCTCTTTTTTTTTTTTTTTTTGCTTTTTTTGTTGATGTCTGTCTGTCTCTTCCGCTCTCTTTCTCACACTCTCGCTCTGCGGATTCCTTCCCCCATAACAATTTCTACGTTGCACTTTCAGTTGAAATTCGAACGTTGAACGAAATTGTTGCCCAAAAGCAGAAAAAACACAAACCGAAATTTAGAGAAACAAAAAGAAACTGAAAAAAGCGAAAATATACAGCATTAGCTAAAGAGAAAAACTTTAGAGAACATTTTTTTGTTATTTTGTTTTTATTTTATTTTTTTCTTGTCGTGATAAGATTGATATTTGGCAAAACAAAACAAAATAGAAGAGAAACAATTGAGAAAAATAGAGAAAAACTTTGCCACGCACGAGATCATTCCAAAACAGTTGAGGCCCTCCTTAAGCGCCATCCAACGCCCCCTGCCAACCCTCTTCTAATACTCAACCCTCCTCCACACGGTGTGGGTATTCTCAATCTCTCTAGAACCGTCCCCTCGTTCACCCTGCACTCCAATCTTCATTCTTAAAAAAACAGCTGATAAGACACTCTCATTCACGGTTTCTCTTGTATTCTCAATCAGACTCCCACTCTCTCTTTCTCTCTCACACTCTCTGTGTCGCGTCGGTTCTTTGACTTTGTGTTAAGCCCGCGACATTGTCTCGCCCCCGTAGTAGCATTTTCGTTGGCCTTTGGCGTTGCCTGGCGGTAAAAATGCCACAACAAAAGCAACAACAAATTGAAAATTTGCCACATTCCAATACGAAAATTTCGTCACGCGAACGCACACAGACAATCGGTGAGACCGATGATATGGATCAATCCGTATTGAATGGCTTACAATTTCAAGGATCCGGAGATGGCGCCACTAGCGCCTATCATGGCCACAAACGTGAGCTAGGACACAGGTAAGCAACAAGCAGCAGAAAAAACAAAAAACGAAAAAAACATCTCTGACTATCATTGCCATCGGAATGGAAAATTTGAGACGTTCCTTATCAGCCTGACTCATCGGTTGGCTTAGTCAGTCTATCTACATACAAACATAGGTTCACATACATATATAAAAACGTCTTTGTCAATAATCATTAACGATGAGCTAAAACTAATTTTAGTTAATTATTGTTGCCAAGCAGATTATGAATTCCAATCTGAGCTACAATTCCCTTTGAGACTTCTCTAATAAAGATCTCCAGGATTGTAATCTTAATCGAAGTACTTTTGAATTACTTTTGAAGATAGTTACTTGTTGCTAAGTACTTTAAAGACTTGTTGAAACAATTTAATTAAATTTCAAGTTTCGGTTAAAAGAATTTAACCCAAGAAAATTCTCAACTAACACAAGAATATTTATTCGTCTATGAATATCTTTGATTTGTATTGCAGTGTTTGAAAAAGAATTTTGGCAATTGTTTAAACAAATTGTTTACGCAATTTTATTTTTTATGTTTTTCGTTTCTTAATAATTATGGCAATTTTTTTTTATATATTGGAATTCCAATTGGAGTACTTTTGAGTTGTTTCACTTAAAAGTATTTGGTTCTCTTAGTTTCAATAATTTTCAAAAGATGCCAAAGAGTAGTAGTGTGAGAAAAAAGATTCAAGTAGACAGATGCCTCTCAGATGTGTTATAATATTTTAACTTTAACACTTTATATTATAAAACATGCAATAAATTTTACATTTTTGACAAGCTTTCAATTTTGAGTTAATATATATAGTTAACAAATTAATCATTTATCTTTTAGTTTATATATGTACATACATTTATAAGATAGAAATTGAATTAAATGATACATAGATTAAAAATAGACCATAAATATAATCATAACTGGCCCTCAATATCGATTAAGGCGGAAGATAAACACATATATGTATATATATATATATATGTAGATATATAGTTGGTTGATGCAAATGCAATTATTAATATAGGTATAGCATTCATTAAAGCCTAAAAGCTCATTAATTCATAAAAATGACCAACAGTTGCCACAATGTATCTTAAATCTATTTGCCAAACATCTAGATTCGAGACAATGACAAATAGTAAAATGTGGTAAAATATAAAAGCATCACCGATTTATCTATACCCTTTTAGCTATTATAGATGAACTGTTATTATTAAAACGATTAAATATTATTGCGATTATTACTCTAAATATTTTTTAGATACTTTTACTTTAAATATTTTTGCTTCTACATCTAAGCAAATCTAGAGAAATTATATTTGACTGAGATTGTAGAAGTTAATACGCTTATACCAATTAGGAAACTAATTTTTATTATTTATAAATTTATATGTAGGTATTTAGTATGATCAATATGATAAATTTGCAAAAAAAATTTCACGAAAGGGTGGCCCGAATTTTTGCATGTGTTGATTATCTTTGTTTGGATTAAAACCACAAGTGCAACAACAATTCAATTGCATTTATGTACATACATATACATATGCAATATAATAACATGTTAATATATTACAAGATTTAATAGAATTAGCCATTGACACACATTGATAATAAGTATATTATATAAACGAAGGATTACGGCAATAAATAATGAAATCGTTATTTACTTTGCCTACTTTCCAGCGTTGCAGTTTTCAGTCTCCACCTCTTGTTTGCGTGTGTGTGTGGGTGTGGGTGTGTCTGTGTGCAAATGCAGTTTTTGCGGTTATTAACATGGCCTTGGCCATGCCCGGCATATCTTTCTGCCGCCTAAACCGCCGGTGGCTGCATGCAATTTAACCTCAGCCCATCAAGCAGCCAACCGCCGCATACGAATTAGAATTGAAGGGTGCACGTGTATGTAGTGTGTGTGTGTGTGTGTAGTATGTAGTGTGTGTATGTGCTTTTGCTGGCACTTTGCCTAATTGCTCTTTCAGTTTGGCTTTCAACGCTTTCCCACACTCGCTGATGATTTAATTTTGTTCATCTGTCTGTCACTTTTTTTTTTTTGTCTCTTTTTGTCTTTTTTCCTCTTGTTGTTTTGTGTTTAAACTGTCTGCGTGTATGCTAACTAACTAACTAATCCATGTTGATTAGTGGAAGCGTTTAAGCCTTTAGCTTAATTGACATGAAAATGTTGTAGAATTCATCTTTAGAAGAAGCCGCTGGAAAAGGCTTAACAATTATTTCTACCCTTGCGCTTGCTGTGTATTTTTCTCTCTCTCTCTCTCTTTCTCCATCTCTATCTCTCCCTTTCTAGTGTCACGTAGTTCTTTAACTTTTTACATTGCCGGAAACGGAAACGCCCCAATCCGCACACAAACGACGACCCTGACAGAGAGAGAGAGAGAAAGGCATCAACACAAAAGAGAAACAGCAAGAGAGCCAAAGGCAGCCGCCGCAAAACTTTAATGCAATTTGCATTTTATTGAAATTCACATGGAATATTTATTTTAATTTATTATATACAAAATGTCCTACATGGCAATATTTACTTTGTATATCTTTCATTTATTTATTATTTTAATTACGTGGAATTTTATTTCTTCTGTATTTGCGCCTGGTCTTTTGTCTTAGTCTAATTATGCGCATAATTTCCACTCATACTCATCTGTTGGTACATATGTGTATAATCCACATATTGAACAAGGAAAAGAAAACCAATTATTTGTTTAACAAAGAACTTATCCACAACCAGAATATTGGCTTTTACAAAGTTTTCTTTTATTTTGTTTACAAAACAAGCTTAGTCAAAGGCTTTACTTTGCCTATAGTTTTATCTCTCACTTCTTATATTTAACAATTTGTTGTTTTCCTCAGTGGAGTGGAGAAAATTTCAAAAAATTAATAACCAAAATTTTGACATTTAATCCTTTGCTATACGAAAGTTTTTTATTGAACAATTTTTTCAATTTTTTTTTTTCTACAAATCATTTTCTTGTTGAAGCTAAATTTTAGGTTTTTATTATGGCAACAAAAAGTCCAAAATTTTCATTTATTATCCTTTAAACCGTTGAATCTAAATTGAACGATTCAATATATTATTATTCATTCAAAACCCTACAAAATAAAGAAAATGTGGATACAAAATTGCAATGTCAATTCAAATAATTGGAATTTTGTAAATTCCCCCTAACTTTCTCTCCCTCTTTCTGAATCTATCTGTTTGCCTCTGCCTCCCTCTCTGCCTTTCCCACTACACTCTATGTACGTTGGCATTATGGTAATAATTGTGATTATCGAATGGACAGTTAAATCATTTGATTAATGCAAACAAATACATTTATTTGTCCAATTTTCAAAGGGATTTAAATTGGTGGATAAATCAGCTACCCTTAGGCAATTGATATATAATGAAAATGTATGTTTTATATCCTATGAGAAAGTGTATACCTGAAATGAAATGCGATTTTATATTTTATGATTTTTTTTTTTTTCATAATTCGCAAGGTTTCTCGTTAAAATGCAAATAGCATTTGAGTCATACCCTTTGCCCCACAATTTTATGGCGTAGAAGGAAACAAAAAAAAACTTTAACTACGTGACACATTTAAATCAGCAAATTGTCGACTGAATAAGAGTCAAAACGAACAAGAGTTTAGCCAAATACTTGTTAACATTCAAAGTCTTGCTCTCAGTAAGCTGGATTTTTCTATTTGTTCAATGGAGAAAACCAAAAAAAAAAGTTGGCATTGCTTTTTGTATACTTCTCCTAACCCTTAACAGTACAACATATTTCATCTCAAAACCAAAAAATATTCTAATCAAACAATACAACAATACAAAAAACACCAGAATTTCCAAAACAAACAAAAAAAAAACAAGAAGAAAAAACAGTTTTCCCTTTCTTGGACTCATAGCTTTAACTATAACCAACAGCCATGAATAAGTCGGATGTGCCAGTAACGAAAACGAATCGCCAACGGCAAACTGCGAACTTTAAGACTCCGAATCCTAACTGGTATACCGATATGATAAATGATAGCAAAAAGGCCGATTTCTATAGTGTGCGTGTGAAAATTCAACGCATATTAGGCCATCAAGAAAGAATCTCAACGATTGTCCATAATGCCAAGAAACGTCCGAATCCATTTGAGATGCATACTCAATATGTGAACGCGAGGCGCCATCAATGGTTGGAAGACCTTGACAGAGAGGTGGATGAACAGCAAGTGGACATGGATGTGGATATCCAGGTTGTTAGTAGCGATTCCGATGACATTGAGTGCCTGCACATCGAGCCGAGAAAGCGTCCAAGTCAAGACACAAAGCTGCCGATGCGCAAGTAGCCGGACACATTCACAATACCTGATTTACTCAGGAGGTACTCTGTGCCTCCGCACCCCTACCCCAAAAAAAATTGCAAAAATTTGAGTTAATAGTTTATCTAAAGATATAGTTTAGTATGTGGCATTAAATTCAGTTTTGGATCAATTAATACTTATATCAATATAGAAATGTATACTTTAAATGTTTTGCATTCTGGAAAGAACTTGGCTGACTGGGCTCACATGGCGTATACGTAATGCAGTTTGGCTTTGAGTTGGCAACTTCTAAAAATATAGTTGCTTCGTATGTAAATATAGTTTATTAACTGAATCTAAATCAAATAGATTGTCGGCATTTACCTTGATCTTGGTTCTGTTAGAATTTAAGTAAGAAATTGACTTCCGGTGCGAGAATGTTTCCTTTGAAAATAACTCACAGAATGTCTTTAACTTACTTTCACCCAACCGGATTTACTATCTCTCTCTCTCCCTCTAGTGCTCCTTTCCTTCCTTACTGTCTCTTTCTATTTTCAACAAATTGGATTAGTCGACCCCACAAAAGAAGAAAGAGAGAGTGAGCGAAAAAAAAGCAACGGGGCTGGCAATTGAATTTAGTTATTTGATTTGCAGCATCGCCTCCTCTTCTTCTAGTTTCTATTAAACGCCCTCCCCCGTTTCTCTATCCCCTGCTAGAATTAGTAAATTTGTGAATAGATGGTAGTTGGTTTGGTTGGCAGGCGGGTCACGGGGGCACAAGAAGTAGCCCTAAAATTTTGTATTCCGGGGCTAATTAAGTCCACAAATTCCCATGCAAAGCCCTCTTCAATCAATTGAGACCCGACTGTCAGGGTTAATCAAGCCCCTAACTCATACTAAATGCTCACCACACTAACCTACCCCTTACCCCTGGCCATATACCGCCGCTCGTAATTCAAGGTCAAATGCCAACATCCCCTTTTGCAAAAACACACGAAAAAAGCCAAAATAAAAAGAAATGAAATTGAAAGTGTTTTTTTTTCGGGGGCTTTTGTTTTGTTTTTTTTTTTTGACGCGTTTGCCCGTCCAAAAAAAAAATTGTCACACGCATGACAAAAAAAAAACAAAAAAAAGACAAAACAAGTTCTCTTTTGGAACATTTGGAACAGGTCGTTTGCTTCATTCACTCGTCAATAATAACCCAGCCACAAATAGTCAGTTTCTTGGGCACTCAGTTTGATTTCGCAGTGAGTGCAGTTTGGACGCAAATTTGTGTTTTTTTTTTTTTGATTTTTGCTTTCGAAAAACCAAAAAAGGACTTTGCAAGCGGGAGTGCGTTTACCGTGTTAGCATCCTTGTTTTCCTTGTTCTCCTTCTCAAACCCTAGACGACTATCCAATTTCATTGTATCTGCTTCATCTGTGGTTTTTGTGTGCAATTTCGTGTGGCAATTAGAACTTTAATAGACGTACAAACCTCCGGTCAGGAAGTGAATTGCAAATTTGCTAGGCTCTAAGTAAATATTGCCACGCCCTTTTTTGGTTTTTATTATTATATTTACACAGGGCAACAAAATCAGAAATCTCTGATCTTAGTTTTTACTGTAATTTAGTTTAATTGTATTTAATTTATGTGCTTAGATAAGTATTTAAATGTTCTATGTTTTTAGACAAGAATTAATGTAAATTAACTAAATTATTCTTTTCATTAAGACATTTTTTTTCACCAACTGGAATTGCAAGAAGAAGAGTTTTAAAATATGATTTCTTTAAATCTGATCATTTGAAAACCTTTTCTAGACTGAGTCAGGGTAATAAATACCATAAAAGTATCTAAATATTTCTGATTGGCTATTATGATATCGTGGCAATTCATTCTGATGGCATTTCCACTGAGATATCATGACAAATCTTACATAAAAAAAGGATTCCTTTTTTGCATGTCTGTCTGAATGTCTGATAAGGAAATAGGTTAAAGAAGTTGCTTATATCCTGTTGACTAGTGTAATTATTTTTACGGTTACGTGAATATATATATATATATATATATGTATATAATATATATGCGTGTGTTTGTCGTTGCCGTAGCGGGTGTGTGTGTGTGTGTGTGTGTAGGTGAGTGTGTGTGTGAGAGACTATTTGGTTTTGTGGTTATGCTTATTAAGTCAATTATCGCCCAATTGTGCCATCCCTGATGTGTGGCTATGTCCCATGGCATTTTTGTTGTTGCTTATGGCACACTGCTTATGGCTTAGGATGAGAGCGAGAGAATGAGAGAGAGGGAAAGGGGAAATAGGGGGTTTGGTTACCATGATGTGGTCGCTGTGCGACTGATGGTCGTCGGTTTTTGGTTGGGTCTCCGGCGCAATTGTTTGTTTGCCATTTTGATTTTAATTGGAGCCACATACCAAGCAAAGTGCGCCCCCATCACACACACACACACACACACACACACACACACCTTCCACTCCCCCCACTGAAAACACTTCAACTATAGTGGCCAAAAATAATAATAACGACAATGGTAAAGTCCTGTTCTATGTCCTTCTCATGCTTTGATATTCTGACCTTGGTCAAGGATTCAATTTACCCGCATCTTTTTTCTTTTTTGGTTTATTGAAAAGAAACCAATAATATAGAAATAGAGAAAGAGAGGGAAATATTTTATTGCAGGACACACGTATACAAATTCCATTTATTCACAAAATTTATTTAACAATTTAAGTCTCGATGGTTGTTTTTTTTTTCGTCACGTATTAAACTCGCTTTGATACCAAATTAAAGGAAAAAATTCAATAGAATATTAAGTTTGATTAAGATTAAAATTGTTTAACATAAACCTGAGCTCTAGACTAAGTGTTAGATTAGTTAATCTGTTTGCCATCATCTTTTAAGCAAATAGCCTTTAAAGTCGATATTAAATCGTTTAAGTGACTAAATTATTTTTGCTTGAAACTTTGGTCATTTTTAAACTGACTTCATTTTGGTTTTTAAGCTCATTCAATCTCATTATGTCCCTTTCCAACGATCATTTAGGGAAGTGGCAAGTGCACGTGGCCATTAAAGAGTGGCAACAACAATATATACATATATATATATATATGTATACAAGTGTATATATTGCAGATTCTCTTATGTATTAGCTGCAGCAAAACGTTCATGCCATGACGTTTACAAAATGAGAATGAATGGCAAATAGAATGATGGTGAGGGGTAGAGAGGAGGTAAATAACAACAAGAGCAGCAGCTAAACTTAACTACAACAGGGAATGGGGGAATATGACGTATACGCCACGTGAGTGAAGCAAGTAACAAAAGCAATGGGGAAACCAAATTGATAAACTTGCATTGGCATGATATGAATTTTGATTTTATAACACTTTGGTGAACAATTTAACCCTGGACCTCTGCACACAAACAAGTGTGAATTGTATGGGTGAATCTAATCTAATCTAAGCAGCACAATAAACAGTTTACAGTTTCTGCAGGAGATATCTTGGCCATATCCTTGAGGGGCAGACTCTGTGGCATTTTTGCCATCTTATCGAATTGAAATGTCCTTCGCAATGGACAATGACGGTAACAACAACGAGGACTATCATCAATTTTTGTTCAACACGCAAATCCTTTTTACACTTTATGCGAGTTAATATAACAAATTTAAATTTGCACTATCAACTCGAATAGATTCAAATCTTTAGTTTCATTCACAATGTAAGACAGTTAGTTTGAGATACTTTTTTTTTCTAAATCAGGCAAAACACCACAGACCTAATAAATCCGCCAAAAAAAAAAAACCTACAAAAGTGCCATACAAATTAATTCACAAAATCGACAAATGTCTAATACCAACAACAACAACAACAACACAGAGTTTAAGTGTTTCAATGGCAGTTGTCAACAAAATTTGCATGTGGCAACAAGTTTGCAACAACAACAATACGAGTTTGATGTCAGTGCCAGTGTCAAAGCTGAAACAGAAACTCAACATAAACCTGATACTGCCAAAGTAAATGCATTGCAACAACACCAACATCACTACTACCAACAACAACAACAACAACAACAACAACATTGCAACCTAACAACAACACAAAGTCCACAAAATGCGTAAGTTACAGAAATTTTCTAGAATTTTTTCTCTTTTTTTATTTTGATTTTGTTTTAAATTTTGCTCTTTAAAGGGCTGCACGAGTACATTTTAAACTTTGTTTACTCTTAATATTCATTAATAAGTACTCCTATTCCAATACAATATAAAGTTGTTGAGAGGAAAAAAAAACCTTTTGAATGATTCTGTGAATTTATAATTATTATTGATTGTACAAATCATTGAAACACTTTGAGTGCTCTTAATATTTAAACTTTTACTTGTAATTATTCATTCATGTTATTCATTAAGGGAGCTAAATGCCCTAAAATTTGATTCATTCATTTTTCAAACTCCATTTTCTTAAGTAAGTATTATCTAATGGTGCTGAAATACACAGATTCCTTTTTGAAACAGTCCAAAACATTTCAGAATCATGTGATAATACAGATGATTTATTAACTTAAACAAAATATTTCAAATGGTGATTTCAATACATAATTTAATCAAACTTAAATTTCACACAGCATTTACTTTTTAAAGGGCAAACCAAGCTTTTTTTTATAAAATTTCCTGGCTTTTAAAAAATAAAAAAAGTCACAGAAATACATTTGTTAATTGATCTTTATGCGGTTTAAGTTTTCAAGAGAAGTATTCTCCTCTTCGAATACATTGTAAAGCGGACAAGGTCTGATTGATGCGATTACAACTGTGTAAAAACAAAGTGTCAACAGGCCAATTAAAATGCCAACAATAAGAAAAACAACATAAATATACATTTGTTAAAACATATACATACATATATGTATATAAATATGAATGACCTATGTTTAAGAGAGAGATGAAAAATGTTTTGTAATCTGCTTGACGCATTTTAATAATTGTTTATTTTATTTTTTCAGCTTATCAATGCGAAAACAAAAAATTAATCAATTAAACATTGCAACAATTGATGTCTAAAGTCACTAACTCTATTAAGCTAAAGATTGTCACATTGGGTGAATGACTTTACCTATTCAAATTACGTACATACATACATATATACATTTATGTATGTTTACAATTGTTTGATGAATGAAATTTGTTTCGTAAATTTTACAAATCACATGCAAGTTTATGTATTGTAGATGGGGCCTACCCGGGGAGAGGTTTCTAATTCAATTTCTATTTTTTTTTTTTTTTGGGTTTCAAAGTTTTGATTGAAATGAATTTTTGCCTGATTTTCGCATAAGTTTCTTTTGTGAGTTTTCTCTTATACCTACTCTTACCTTATGTATAAGTAGGTATACTTAAAATTTTTGTGTCGCCTGTCGATTAAAACTTTTTCGGGCAAAGAGTTCAATGAAACTTCCAGCAAATTGACGCAGTCAGCACAAAAATTGTTTTGGCCAAATTGAAAATTGGCAACATGGCTCTTAAGTTGGGAAATTAATTATTTCAATTTCTCGCAAGTGACCCTATATTTTCATTTGGTCACAGATTTATGCATTTTGTTTGAATTTGGGTTAAACAACAAATCAACAAAAACAAAAAAGGGTGGAAAAAAAACTGCAAAAACAAAACGAAAAAACAACAAAAAGGATGCAACTTTTTTGCTGATTTTGGCAAATTTTCAACTGAACTAAATTGCTTAAAATGGCAGAGGACAAAAAACATAAATACGCAAACACAAAATGTCCCTGTAGTGTGAAGCATTCGTTAAAAATGAAAATCCCCAAACAACAAACATGGGCGTCAATCAAAGGGTGATGAATGATATATAATATCCAAGTCCTTGAGAGAATTAAAATATTTTATATAGACTGATTTTTATGAATTAAAAATCAAGAATACCCCTCATTCTAAGCCATGATATTATAGCAAGTACATATGTACATATATGGATATAGTTAACGTAAGGCATACACACACTACTTGTGTGTGTGTGTGTGTGTGTAGCTTGTATATTTTGTATTCTAATTAGAAACTTTCCTACGCCTCTGGACAACACTTAAACGTTTTATATTTAACTATTTGTCATAATTTTTTAGATTTCAATCGAAATTTATATCATCAGCTCCACAATTACAATTACCATTTTCGTGCATTAACTAGTTGAGAATCACAACTCAACTCAACTCAACTTTGTGATTCCCGAGAAGTAATTTGTTTCTTTGATATACATATTTAAAATAAATACAAATGCAAATAGTTTAAGATATACGTATTAATTTTGGTTTTGAAAGGGCTTTAATGTGTCTCATTTCATATTTAATTTGTTTCGCAATTTGCTAATGAGTTTATCCACAAGGTTAAAAAGGTCCCCCATTTGGGGTTCGTTCGTTTTTCTATATATATATATTTTTTTGGTAGTTTTAATTTTTTTTTTTTGGTGCCTTTGGTTTGTGGGCTTTGCTGTTCTGGGCGTGGCAAGCAAGCAGCTGCTGTCAACAGCCAGAAGACTACCCATGAAATGGGCGTATTGCCGTTGCCTGCAACAAAACTTTTTTACACTAATTACTCGCTAGCCACACACACACACACACAAAAACACAAATGACAAGTCGTATTGAAAATTTTTGAAAAACATTTAAAACATTTTGCGCATTGCATTGCGTTTTTTTTCTCTGATGATAAACTTTTGACACGGCCAACAATTTGCGTCTGATGTAAATGATTAAACATGCACGTCTATATTATAGTTATATACATTTATTCTATATATTTATATATAGATACATGATGACGTCCAGAGATTAAACATGGCTGACTCAATGGCATATTTTTATGCATAGAAAACCTTTTTTCTAATTTTTTATTTTGTTGTTTTTTTTAATATTTGTCTTCCTTATGGTTCTAAAAATAGTCGATTCACTGCATTTGCATGGTCCACGTTAAGCTTCTTCTTCTCTATCCACAATTTCATTTTGTAAAGGTCGCCCGTGGGTAGGCAATGCTATTTTTACGCACAAATAGGAAATTGGCGGGGTATTGGAATAAACAAAAAAAAAAAAAATTGGTAGTATGTACACATAAATGCAGGTAAATTTCAGTTAGACAATCAAAGAGTTTACTTGCATTTTATATTTCTGTACATATATCAATGGAATGAGAGTCTGTCGAATTCAAATTTTTTTAGAATTAAATCTGTTTAAAAACTTAAATACTATTATGTGAAAAATCATCTACCGATTTAAACTGTTTCGATTTTTTGATGAATTATTTTCAACTTTTTTAAATGAAATGTGTTTTCATTTTGTTCTTTTTTTGCAGAGTCTTTGTAAACAGATCTTTGCATCTGGAGAATATTAAATACTATGGCTTTGATATGGATTATACTCTGGCCGGTAAGCAATCCATCAAATTGTGTTTTATGTTAATGTTAATAATACCATTGTTTAATTTTATAATTCATAGAATATAAGTCGCCACAGTATGAACAATTGGGTTTCAATTTGGTCAAAGAGCGTCTTGTCTCGATGGGTTATCCAAAGGAAATTCTACAATTTGAATATGATCCAACATTTCCAGTGCGTGGTTTATGGTTCGATACACTTTATGGCAATCTACTCAAGGTGGATGCTTATGGCAATATTTTGGTCTGTGTACATGGATTTGAGTTTATTAAGCAGTAAGTTAATATTAAAAAGAAAAAAAAACAAAAAAGGCCATTGAAATATTATTTATATTTAATTGTATTTAATTGTAGTCATCAAGTGTATGAATTGTATCCAAATAAGTTTCTTAAATTGGATGAGTCAAGGGTTTATGTATTGAATACACTTTTCAATTTGCCGGAAACCTATTTGCTAGCCTGTCTGGTTGATTTCTTTACCAATAGCAATGAATTTGTGCGGTGAGTTTTTGAAAGATATAATTTATGCTATGCTATCTTTAGTTTATCTTATCCTTGTTCCTATTATACATACTATATTTTACTTTAATCTTATCTTCTTGCACAGCGTTGAACGCGGAATTAAAGCTGGTGATTTTCTATTTACCTATAAGTCGATTTTCCAGGACGTGCGTCGTGCCGTCGATTGGGTGCATTCCGATGGCGATTTGAAGCGTCGTACCACGCAGGTAAATCTACATCTGGCTCTCTCTCTCTCTCTATCTCTCTCTCACTCTGTATCTAATATTTTCCCTTTTTGTTTTGGTTTTAGAACATGGCCTACTATGTGAAAAAGGATAAACGCCTGCCGACTGTACTGTCCCGTATACGTGAATCGGGTGCCAAACTCTTCATGTTGACTAACAGCGATTATACATATACAAATGAGATAATGAGCTATCTCTTTGATTTCCCCCATGGGGCAAATGATGATGAACCGCATCGAGATTGGAAATCCTATTTTGATGTAATTGTCGTCGATGCCCGCAAGCCTTTGTTCTTTGATGAGGGCACCGTATTGCGTCAGGTGGATACCAAAACGGGTGGATTAAAAATTGGCACCCATATTGGACCATTGCAGCCGGGACAAGTATATTCGGGTGGCTCGTGTGAACTCTTCACCAAATTCATCAATGCCAAGGGAAAGGATGTCCTCTATGTGGGCGATCATATATTCGGTGATATTCTCAAATCGAAGAAAATACGCGGTTGGCGTACATTCTTGATTGTCCCCGAATTGGTGCGCGAATTGCATGTGTGGACCGATGAGTGTCAATTGTTTGCCGAATTGCAAAATTTGGATATTAAACTGGGTGATTTGTATCGCGATTTGGATTCAAGTGCCAAGGTTAAGCCCGATATATCACAATTGCGTACTTGCATACGGGATGTAACGCATAAAATGGACATGTCATATGGCATGATGGGCTCGCTGTTCCGTTCGGGATCGCGTCAGACATTCTTCTCCAGCCAGGTGGTGCGATATGCCGATGTCTATGCCGCCACTCTGCTCAATCTCATCTATTATCCATTCTCGTACATGTTCCGAGCACCGGCCATGCTTTTGCCCCATGAGTCGACAGTGGCCCACGATCAGGCACATCAGCCTCCGCCGCCACCATTTCCATCAGCAGCTCTAGAGGATGTGAGCAGTACCAGTTGCAGTCCAGCGGCTGCTAATATAGCTGCACGCAATGCCGCTGGTCTAGAGGATTCAGGCAAGGAGGCAACAAAGGATACAAAAGAGACAAAGGAGTCAAAGGATGGCAAGGATTTGCATCGAGCGGTAATTTGCCTTTAAATAAATTCCACTTTATTCTAATTTTTTATGTTTGTAATATGCTCTTCTCCTTTCACAGAGCTCCATTGTCCATACTCGCCCATCTACGCCCACTGTGGTCACTCATACTCACGACGAGGACTATTCCGAAGAGGAAGATGCTCCATCCTCGTCTGAGCAACCCATACGCGATGTCTCCGATTAAGGATTTCAGTTACATTTTTGGTTTTTTTTTTTTTTGTTTTTAGTTTATTATTTTCGCCTTGCATATCCAGATGCATTCTCCAAGTAAACGTGTAGATCAACGAATTTTTCTTCTTCTTGTTTGAAAAGAATCACCAAATCCACAAATGAAAATTATATATACACGTACATATACAGATTTATATGTATATATATATACATACATATATAGCAACTAGTGTAAACTGTAACGATTTTTTTTGCGATTTTAAACCTATATACATACATATATTATATACACACTAGTTGGTTCCATACATAGAATGTGTCTTTTTTTTTTAAATAAAAACAGCCAAAAAATGAGTAAGACATTTAATTTTGATTGTAATTCAGTTCATTATATATATTCTAATTAAGTGGTTCTAAGATTGTAGGATAATAACCTTTTTTCTTCGCTCTTGAAAACACAATGAAAACCTCTTACAATAGTCCTTAAAATTACTGAATTTTCATACCTTTCCTCTTTTTTGGTCTTGCCTAGCTTGTCTCAGTAAAAGTTTTATGTAGCACACTCTTAAGGCGAAATAAATTTAGGTACAAATTTAATGTAGCATACATCTTAAAGTATTCCTCAAGATTTTATGGAATTAATTTACAGAAACACCAACAATATTTTAGAATGAATATTATATATATTACTGCAATTGGTATATATCTGTGTTTTTTTCTTTATATAATTGCTTATCCTTGAATCCGTGAATTTATTCACTATTTCAACAGACAAAATATGAAAGTGAAATCCCCTTAAAGTCTCAATTTTTTGACAATTTTCAATATTTATGGCTTTATTTGCTGGTAAACAAATATCTTTTGAAAATTCTAGGCTAAAAATTAGTTTTGCCTATTTAAAAAATCAGCTCATCAAAATTTTCTAAAACCTAGTCAAAATTGTTTGCCTCAAATTTTGATTTTACACTTGAAAGTATTCAAAAGTGTGATCAAGAATAGGTATAACTATTGAGTATCGACAGTAAATTGGCCAAAAAAGAGAAGAAGAGGACGATCTTATATTATATTATGCCCACGAAAGTATGCTTTAGACAGTCGAATAAGTTGCTATATCAAACTGTTCACGCAACCGTGTGAACAGCAGGGAGGGACGGTTCGGATTTTTTGTGACGGACAGTTCTCCTGTGTATCGAATTTTTCACCATTATTATTTGATTTCCGTGTGTGTTCTATATGAATACACAATATTTATATATATATATCGAAGAATCCGCCCGAATGACTCATCCCCATTCCACCCACTTGATCTGAAGATATTGGCAACCGCCAATTGTTGATGCTGCCCCAGTTTTTCTTTCTTCTACCAACCAAAAAGTTAGAAAAAGCTTTTCGGATATCTTGTGATTTGGAGATAATCCTCAAAGCAAATATTTTAAAAGCTTTAAATTCGTTTGCATTGAGGGGGGGAACTTCCGACACTTTATTTTGTCCGGATATTTTCTGGCCAGATATAAATTCTGGTTCCATAGATTTATAATTGAACCTGCCACAAAAAGTGTCTATAATGTGGCACAGAAAGACCTACTCAAATAAATGGTAGTAAAAATGGAAGCTATTTTAGTTAATAAATTAAACACAGATATAAATTCTGGTTCCATAGATTTATAATTGAACCTGCCACAAAAAGTGTCTATAATGTGGCACAGAAAGACCTACTCAAATAAATGGTAGTAAAAATGGAAGCTATTTTAGTTAATAAATTAAACACAAATTATTTCGGCATTAACAAAAATGCATAAAAATCTATTTATAGCATTTAAGCTTTAAACTCTAGAAAAAAGTTTATTGTTTGGCAATTTTGTTGCCATCACATTGGAGTTCACTGTAGATTTCTTCATTCTGATAATCGCCCCTCAATTGAGTGACTAGCTGAATGCCATTGTCCTAGGAAACGAAAAGAAAATGAATGCATTTGAGCAATGATGATGATAATATGGGAAATGGGCAAAGGACTTACATGGAATAAAACATTCTTGGCATCCTTGTGGTAATCGCCAAAGAGGGCGAAAACATCGACCAATTTGCCTCTGGCACCAAATTTATCCGAAATCAGTGAGAACAAATGCTTGACAGTGTCCTGCTCCACGGGCGTGGTATCAGAGTGAACAAAAATGGCGCGTGGCAACTGAACCTCAACGTTGCACGTACGATAATCGGTGACGGGTCTACGCTCCATGGTGGGGCATACCAATTGCCAGTCCTTATGCTGTTCCAAATCCTTGGCTGGTACAACAAGTAGCTGCTGCTCTGTGCTGGCCACATTCTGACACCAATCCAAGCCACGTCTCTTGTTAAGCAGAGCAGCCGCTAGCCGTGAACGTTTGTTATTCGCATCGTAATTGCTGTACGGCAGAAGAAACAAAAATGAAAACCAATCAATTTCTGGCAAACGTTTTATGATCGTTTTTGCCACTTACATTGGGGCTTTTTGTAGAGCTTCGCGATTGAGACTTGGCGGGGCAACAGCAACATAAATATCCTGCTCATCCAGTTGCTCATAGACGAGGGGCACAAGTTTGTTTTCACGTGCATCGGCATAACCCTTGGCAGGCACGATAACTAAATCAGCGTTTTTGGCCTTCAAGGCCTCAATGCAGTCGGTGGATTGAACGCACTCGAGCTCGGGACGGGCATCGCGGGCATAGGCGGCCTGGTGGAGGGCCTGACATTTGGCGAACTCTTCATCTTTCTGCACACACAAACGCAACTTGCGTATGGCACTGCCATCACGCTCAATCACATCCTTGTAGCCAGCACGCTCTAGATAAACTTTGGGATCGATGGCCTCCTTTTTGCTGTGATACACTGCATTGGGTTGGATGAGCAAATGGGCGGCCGCCTTTTGATTCTGGGCATGCAAACCATTCTCAAAGAAACGCTCTAAACGATTCTGCAGCTGATGGAGCTGTTCGGTATTGTGGACGGCCTGCTCATTGGAAATGTAACCGCTCCAGGGGCGCTGGGCCCAGGAGCAGGCGGGTCCGGTTATGGGACGACGAGTACCATCCTCACAGAGATATTCAAAATTATCGGGATTACCCTCGGCAGGAGTTTCGGGTGAACTGGAACCGGGCAAAGCGAAATATTTCTTAATAAACTGCACCTTGGTGAAGGCCACGTCTCCCTGACCCTTATCCAGACATCTAATTGCACCATCATAGCCACTAAACTTGTCCGGATAATTGCATTGCGATGGCTTCTCGCACAGGGCACACAGATTTGGGTATTTCTTTTTCAGCAGGCGATCCGTCTCGGGATGAGCTGAATAGTTACCCACAAGGCAAGATTGCGAAAAGAATTCCGAAAGGGATTTCAATTCACGTTCTGTGGCCGATATTTGTGGATCTGCTGAGACCTTAAGGACATGTGTATTCTTTAATTTGGTAATGGGAATTTTGTAGCCAACATTGCGACCAAAGCCAGTGTGACAGGATTTGGCACCGCGCAACTGTTGCAAATTGTGAATGGGTGAAGATTTCTTAACCATAATGATGCCCTCATAACGGAATTCGGCTAAAAGAGAATATTATTGAAGTCTCCTTCTCGACCCATCTTTCTTCTCTCACTCTCTTACCATTCTTATCCTGTTGAGTGCGAATTTCAGAAATTACACGATAATCCTCATTTTTACGATGATAGGCCATATACATATCCTCGGGCTCAGTGGCCAAAACATCGGCCTTGCGCTGTTCAATCATCTCCAGGCAATCGACACGATCCAATCCAGCCACACACTCCATACGTATGCCAGCCTCCGAAGGATCGGCCAATAGTTGTTGGCATTCCTTGAAATAAATTTGAGGCACACACAAACGATCTAGAAAAGAATTCATTCTATCCATATAGATGCTTGTTCTATAGCCTTTAAATTGTAATCCATCTTACAAATCGGTTCCTCCGCCTGGCTAGATTGCACCGCCAGCACCACCAGCAGGCCAACTGCTGCCATTATCCATGAATGCATCGCCATAGTTGTAGCTGCTCAACTGTGACTCTCCCCAATGCCGGCCGGCGTTTTTATACCCATCTCTCATGTATTCTCATTTTTTTTTTCTTTCTTCCCCGATTACCTTCTATTTTTTTTTTGCTTACTTTTTTTTCTTTCTTTTTTTTTTTTTTTTTTTTGTTTGTTGCTGTTGTTTTGATTGTCAGGTCGATCTTTCAATTAAGCGACAACAGCAAAAACGAAAACAAAACACAACAAGCGAGACGAGAGAAAGAACTGAGCTACGAAAAGACTTTTGACTGGTTCTATTTCTATAATTATGTGCATATGCTGTATATATATTTGTAGTAGGCAAGACTCAGTCTCGAAATGCTCTACACTTGAGCTTAGGCTTAGTAATCGAGTCGATCGATCAAGCCAAAAAAGGGATCATAAATCAAGCAATATATATATTTGTTTATATGGTCAATATATACACATTTAACCTTTCAGATCAAATGTCATTAACAGCCGATTAGCAGAAAACCGAATCAGCAGTTATTGCAACATTGTCAATAGGTAAATAGATGATCTAATCCAAAAATGTTTGGAAAATTCCCAAAAGGTATTCCGTTTTTTGATAGTAATTTTTTATAAAATATTTTAAGATGGAATTTCTTTTGCATTTTTATTTTATGAATTTCATCTGTAATTTTAATCAAGCAATTGATATTTAAATTGATCACCCAGTATTAAATCTTTATGTATATAGAAACCTACCTGACTTGGAGATAGTATTTAATTAGTGCTCTCTGATGATTAGACTCTCAGAATTTTATATATATTCATACTCTATTATCAACAAGCAACTTGCAATAATTCCAAGAATAGTTTCAAATGAGACTTTTGTGTAATATATAGATTTGAAATATTACATAAAATAGGCAAGAGTATTGAGACTGAGACTTTGAAATCTATATATGTTATCCGAACCGTGGGTTTTAAGTGAAATCCCCCAAATGATTAGATGGGGGATTTTCCTCCGAATGACCTTATTTTAATTAGCTGATAATAATGCTTTCAAATCAATGCACTACCAAAGATAAAGCATGCTAAATCGGCTGATGTGTCTGAGCATATGTAAATATATATATATATACACCTATATATAAAAGATATATACATAAATTTATGGCACACGTATAGAGAATAATAAACAGTTTCATTAAACTCGATCAAGCTTCAAGTCACAGACAAAAACAAAAAGAAAAAAAACCCCAACAACTTATTAGATATATATACTTTTATATAGTAGATGGATTATGTATGCATGATGATATATATATTGTATATATCTAAAAACACCCACCAACAGTGTATAAGCTTTTGTCATCTTGTTTGCCGGCGACTTTTCCACAGAATTCTATTAAGGCTCATTTATAATAGCCTCAACGCTTGCATTTTAAATTGATCGCTTTCAGTTGACTTTTGGTTGAGTTGTGGGTGTTGGAGAGGTTAGTTCGGTGGTTCCCCCCGCATAAGGTGCAATTTGTAGATACACACACACACACACACACACACACTGTTGCTCTCTATTCCTGTCTCTGTACACTCAGCCATGAAAAACGGGTTTTGACTTCTTGGCAAGTAATAGCAAAACAAAGATTAAAAAAAAAAAAAAATTTAAGGCATGATTTATTAGGTATAGAGAGAGAAAGGGATATTTAAGAATAAAAATATACTTGGTCGGGGCCTCAAATCCCACATAAGCTTTAGCTAAAACCCTTTGACTGGTAATATGAATCCGGTTATGTAAAGAAAGGGAGAATCAACTATTAACTTTAGGGCTCATTCTGCTTAGGTTCAGGTGGGTGGCAATGGTGAGGCAAGTGCTGTGATTAGACTTGGACTAGAAGAAAAAATACTCACAAACAAATAAATTAAACTTATTGTTTAGAGTAGTACACAACACTCGATTAAATCACAAATTATCACAAAAAAGACATCTACAAATTTAATATAAATGTAATTAAATGTAAAAAACTAAATGATTCTTTTATAATTTATTTTTAAGGATAATATAAGAAGCACTAGCCTTTAGTCTAAGAATCTTATCATCAGAGAGCATCTTAACCAAAACTAGTCTTTAGTATAAGTATACTTTAAGATTGATTATTAAGGCAGAGAATACGGCGTTTCCCATCCTATAAAATATATACACGTACATATATTCCTAACATCCGAGTCATGTCCGTCCGTGTGCATCAATGGATGTCTCAATGTTATAGCTTTTCGGATGAAACTGGGTATTTAAGCTTTTTTTTTCCTATTTGGGATATATTATTTTCCTTTGGGACTACTACCAGCTGCTACTACTAAAATAGCTGCGATATCAACGACAGGTCAAAAACAGTTTTTTGAATCTTTTCAATAAGCAGAAAAGTACAAAAGATGATTGTACCTTAAATTTACTGCCTTCCTAGGGTCATTATTTTTTTATATTTTTTATATAAAACATTTGTTTCTTGTGATATCTATATTCAATATCTCTTTCTTAATATTTGTTATTTTCGAGCATGATTTTTGCAAGCTATTTCGTTTAACCAACCCACTGTGCGGCAAAAAGCTTTCTGTAACTAAAAAACAGGTGGCGGAGAGAAAGTGAAAAAGAAACACCAGGCGCAGCACAGTGCAAAAGCTCTATAAAGCGGAAAGCTTTAAAAAACATAGCGAATTTCAAATATTGAAGCTAATTTTGGAATTGACCAAAAACCAGACTGTATTTTGTAAAATTTTTCTGTTTTTTTCCCAATTCTTTTCGGTATTTTTATGAATTTTCTAAAACTCCAATCGGAGACTATAAAGGAATCCCACTTAAAAAAATATATTTATTTTAACATTACATAATTTCGAGATAGTTGCAAACTTCAAAATGCAAATAGAAAGGCCTGACTTGGGTCTTAGTTAATAATTGGGATCAGCTCACACTGTTCAAAGGGAGGAGAGAGGTGGGATGGCCTTACATTCTAAATCAAACTCCATTTAAGCGGAAGTCAACCAACTAATATCACTTCTAGGCAACTATGATTCATATTTTATATACAAAGGTTTACTGTTAAATGCCTCGGTGACTCATATTGTGACAATCAAATGATCATGATCCAAGATATAGCCGACATCGGGAGCTGTTGCATGCCTTTTTATTTACTTAATTTTTTGCTTTTCGGTTTCCTTACTCAACTTGCAACTGCTGCAATAATAAACAAGAAAAAGCCTTGCATTAATGCTATAGTAACGAAGTGTGGAATACCCTCGATGTTAAGGGAATACAAACTTTGGCATGAAATGTTTCGATTTTATGAGACTTAAATCAAGCACATTTTTTTTTTTTCTAAATGCTTGTAATGCAGTAATCTATCTAATCTAAATAGTATACGCTGAAATTTATTCTTATAAGTTAATTATATAAATTATATGCAAAAAATATAATGCCTCTTGTTTTATAGTCTTAAAGGTCCATGTTTTAACCAAAAATGACCAGACGACAAGCCGATTGATGCATATTTCTATATATACTTAGGGGGATCGAAGATCAACTGAATTAGATAAACACCGATTGCCAATACATTGATATCAATATTATCAGAACTTGGAATAGTTCAAAATTCTATCAAACAATTGAAACAAACTTTTAAACTCAATTTTGAAAACAAGGGTTTTCAATGCAAGTCAAAATAACATTTTCCAATCAATAAAGTAGACTTAAACTTTAGAAAATGGTTAAAACTTAGTAAATGGTGTTTTTGAAAATTATTTTTGGTGTCTCTAACTATGTATTTTCTTATCAGCTTTACCATAAGATTTCAATGCAGAAAAGTGTTGAAAAATTTGTAATTCTGATGGTTTTTAAAATGTCTGGCATTGCCAGTTTATAAGAAACGTCATTTGAGGGGTAAGACGAGCAGAAATAGAAACCGCAATGGTGAGGGGAATAAACAGAAAAAAAAAATATACATGTGTATATATTCGTATATATGTATGTATGTGTCTACATAGGTATTGAAGTAACAGAGCCGCAATAACAAATGCAACAAGCAACAATTACAAAATCAACAATTCTGGTCTCGACTTCGACTAAGACCAACACTGGGGATGGCGTTGGCGATGGCTATGGCGACGTGTGCAACAGTTGGCCAGGCGGCAGTCAACCAAGTCCCAGTTCCAGAGTGCGATTTCATGCCACACTGCTCCCACACACACACACACACACAAAGGCATCCAGGGCCAACACAATCCCCAATCCCTGCCTGCATTGTCTTTTTTTTTTTGTAATTTTTCGTTGGTATTTTTTTTTTTGGTTTTTGGGTTTTCTGTTGTCAGTTTTTTTTTTCGAAATTCGAAACATTAACGAAAAGTCTGTTGAGGTAATTGGACGCGTTCAAGAAAGCGCTGCGGTGCGTGTGAAGAGTGAGAGTGGGAGTGAGAGGAGAAGAAACAGAAGGAGACAGAGAATGGGGACATGTTGGTGACTTTTAAATGTGAAGAAGGAGGAAGAGGAAGGCTTCAAAAAAAAACACACCAAAATATACATAAATAAAAAGTGAAAAAAACAAAGTTAACCAACTAAAGACACAAAATAATATGCTTTCAATTTGTTTTTATATATTTATTATTTTTGATATAGTTTTTTTTCGGCCAATTCAGTGAAATGGCCAAAAGTAAAGTGAAGTGTTTTTTTTTTTTTATTATTGTGTTGAATTTTTTTTTTATTTTGTTTCTTTGTCCATTTATAGTTATTTATTTTTGTTGATCAACTTTTATGAATTAATGGAAATTGTATGGTTATTGTTAATGTTAAATGGTCATTTACTATAGGCTTCTCTACTCATTTTTTGGGTTTTTGGGGTTTAAATATAAAATTTTATAGACAGGATAGCGAAAGGCTGTTACGTAATTGTTTTATCTGGCATATATCTTTTTGATATTTGAAATATTTTTTTAGGTTTTTACCAGTTACAATTGGTTATACATTTTATTAATTTTAGGTCTTGTCCTTAGTTACTTAGAAGACATATTTTTGTAAATACAAATTTAGTGTTTTATTTCTGTTATACATTTAAATGTTTCATCACAGAATGTAGAACTGGAATCGACTATCGTTATGCAATTAATTGTCTACAAATTCGATTAATCAATAAAATATATTTAGATAAGTTTTATCTACTGGAAATAATTCTGATTAACAATCTTTGATAGTTAGGCAAAGTAATATGCAGTGCTTATCATAATGATAAGACACGTCGTTTTTCACATATATTTTCTAAAACACTTTAGTTTTCCAAAATTTTTTTTTAGAAATATATTCAAAATGAAGTAAGTAAGTCGTCTCGCCGACTTGGATATACCATACACCAGTAAAACAAATATTTTAAATTTATAATAACCAATGCATTTTTGTATTTTTAAAAAAATCTGTTTGCATGCTTTTTAGAAGCATATCTTAGTATTTCGCTCACTCAAGCATTCGAGCACCCTAGCGCCCCCACCAGCCAACGGCCACTTCCGGCCATATGGAAAAACGTTCATATGCATAACTTGGCTATTTTTATTACGATTTTGATCAAATTTGGTATTTTGCTGGATATTAGTATCAGTATTTAAGTGTGCTAAATTTGATTGCACAAGGTTGAAAATTACGGGAGATAATCGAGTTTTTTCAAATTACGGGGGCGGAAAGAGGCGTGGCAAAATCTTTACACATCAAAAATGTGCGCAATTACTAAGCAAATATTCATACCAAATTTTGTGTCTCTAGCTTGAATAGTTTTTGAGAAAATCGGTTTTATTTAATTTGCGGGGGCGGTAGGGGGCGTGGCAAAATTTTTACAAATACAAAACGTGCGCATTTACTTAGCAAATATACATACCAAATTTTGTGTCTCTAGTTGCTATAGTGTTTGAGAAAATCGGTTTTATTTAATTTGCGGGGGCGGTAGGGGGCGTGGCAAACATTTGAAACAAACTCGATAAGCGTACATATGACACGAGTCTACATACCAAATTTGGTGGCTCTAGCTCTTATAGTCTCCGAGATCTAGGTGTTCATACGGACGGACGGACAGACGGACATGGCTAGATCGTCTCGGCTGTTGATGCTGATCAAGAATATATATACTTTATGGGGTCGGAAAAGCTTCCTTCTGCCTGTTACATACATTTTAGCGACTTTAATATACCATTTCACCCTATGGGTGTATGGTATAATTAGAATGCGAATAAGATTAATGTCATTTTTCAATAATATTTTTCATATATATATATTTTTTTTAAGAAAACAAAAAAAATAGGGTTATCAACCATATCAAAATTATAAGACATATTTCAATTTAAGCTTAAAAATAAAAAACAAGTAGAAATTTCCTTAATATTTTTTAAATTAATAATTAATTAATTAAAATACGCTTTTCATCGAATCCGAAAGAGTTTTTAAAAACTGATCCTCTAGAAGACCCCATTCTCTGATAATTGCTTCCTTAAGGTCGGTTATGTTGCCGTAAACCTGGTTTTCTTTATAAACACGTCTTGCCAAAACACCCCAAATGTTCTCAATTGGATTTAGATCCGGAGAGCATGCTGGCCAGTCCATTAAATTGACCGAACAGTCTTACAAAAACGCCTTTGTTTGCCGGCTTGTGTGGATTCTTGCGTTATCCTGCATAAAAATATAGGGGTTTTCCCTATTTTCTGTTAAAAATGGCAGCAGGCTACTCTCTAGTACTTGGATGTAGTCGGAACTATTCATCCTTGAGCTTGTAAACTGCAAGTTTAGAGTTCCATAAAATGTACGAATGGTATCCAATTGGTTTCAGGTTAGGGTCGATACATCAAATATTTCAGTTCTCATATTCAAATAGAACGTTCTGCTGTCTTTTTATAGCCACTGGATCGTTATTCCATATCAAACAGTTGGGGTCTGTAAAGGAAATTCCTTAAAATGGTTTTTGCACTTAAAGAAATTAGGTTGTCAACTAGAATTCCATGCTCAGATTATCTAATACAACTATAATTCACATTAAATATGATAGTAATATCAAATTTGGGTGTAAATAGAGTTCCAATTCCGCCTTTTGTCTTAATACAACCTTCTGGTTAAAATAATTCCGGCTTTTGATTGATTACTTGAAATTTTCATTTAACCTTTTGTATCGTGTCATGTCTTTGTCCTTGCTGCAGCTCTTTCTCTCGCTGTCTAGGCAAAAGGTGCAACATTTTCTTTTTAGCTTGTATACAGTTGCTTTTTTTTATGTTTCTTTTTTTTTGCAACTCAATTGTTCAATCGAATGAAAGTCGTTTTTGTTTGTTGTTACTACTGATCGTGATGTTGTTGTTGTTGCATTTGTTGTTATTGTGGCCGATCAACAAGTTTTCTAAATCATTTCAAGTTACTAGGCAGACAGACGAACGAATTTGTACCAAGAGATCAGGCTAGGCCAGGCCAGGCCAATTTCAATTGGCCTTGCCTCGCCTCAACGGCACCAGAAAAAAGCAGCAACAATTCAAGGCTAATTGTCTTTTGTTGCTGCTGCTGCTGCTGCTGTTGCTCTTTCAGTTGATTGTGGAAAAACAGAGATGAGGAAACCGACTGACTGACTTATAGTTTCTAACTAACTATGACTGAGATTTTCCCATTTCTTTCTTTGGAGGAAATAAATATAAAACGCTCTAAATGGCAAAGACTGGACTCAAAAATGTTGGAATCGACTTACACAAACAAGAAAAAAAAAAGTGTTCGAACTTTTTGTTTTAAACTCAAGACAAAAAAAAAAAAAACTAGTCTTTCTTCCCCTCTCTTTTTGTCTGGCAGACTTTTTGACAGTCTATCTCTGTTTGGCTATCAATATCTACAATCAATCAATCAATATGCCATTGAAATTATGCAGTCGTCGCAAAGCCAACATTTATTGATTATTAAAATATATTTTTGAGATCAAGTTTTTCATATGGCTAATAGTTTTTGACCCAGTTTCGAATGCAACTCTTAAGCTATACCCTACATAATGAGGTATATGCGGTTTTAGTTGAAGTGTAAGTCCAAGTTTATCAAGAAATAATTCATTTTCGAAGTGCTTGGAAATGGTTTTTTGTTTTGTAGTTTTAGCAACTAAATGTCAAGTGTTTTTAAAAATTGTTTAATATCATAAAATCTTGCAAAATTTGTTATAAAAACTGTTTTATAAAACTGTTATACAAAATTGGTATACAAAACTTTTATACGGAGCTCTTATACAAGTTGCTTTCTAAAAAAATCTGAACCTCATTACTATTAAATGTAACAAAGTTATACAAAGTGTTAGATAAACTGTTATACAAACTGTTATATGAATTAGTACAGACTGATGTAGGAACTGCTTTTACAGATTAGATGTTTTACAATGTTTTTTTTAATTTCTAGGCAAATCAGAGGATAATCATCGATTCTATCCTAATAAAATTGATAACAAGCCACAAAATTCAATAAATTAATATTTTATTAGATAGGGTATATTTGATAGAGTACATAAACGTTCGATGCAATATCTAGAGCCAAAGATCGCTGGCCCTCTCATTGATATTTATTACAAAATTGAGGCAAAAAAAAAAGAAAAAAAAAACGGTTTAACTTGAAATTGAGTCACAGCGAGCCACAGTTACATAAAATGGCATTAAAAACGATTCAGAAAAAAAGCGAAAGAAAAAAAAAAGAGAAGCCAATTTGAGGCTATAGTATGCTGATCTGGCCAAGCAGCAAAAAAAAAAAAAAAGAAGAAAAAAAAAACCAAGAGAAGAGAAGAAAAAAATGAACCAACCGAAAAGCAAACCTGAAGTCATTTGGCATTTGCATACAGGTGGAAGCAACAGCAACAACGACCAACTGTAAAAGGTGAACAACATTTTTCCCCCACTTCACAAAACTTTTCTTCGGGTTTCTTTTGATACACTAACCAGAAGAGGAAAAAGGGTATATACATATGTACATTGCATTGCATTGCATAGAGCAGGCATAGTTAAGTTACTTTTAATTGAGATATTTTACCCCACTTGCCTCGATTGGTGATTTGGTTTCATTTTTCAATTTTTTATGGGTGTTAGAATTCATTTTAAACTACATAATATAATCTGATTAGTTGTCGATTCCTAATCGACTTCATGACATACCCTTTCAATGTATGGCTTATAATTAGTTCTTTGTTGTATTTACTGAATATCTCGACTCGTCTTTCTCTTCTTTTTTTTTTTTTCATCTATGTATATGTGAGTGTGATAAATTTTCTAAGAACTTCTATTAACGCTTAAAATTAAATAATTTTTCAAGGGTATAAAATATTTGTGTATATTCCCCTATGTGATTGTTGCTGTTGTTGTTGATTGGCATTTAACACTTTGACATTATTGCTCAAGTTAAATTGATCATTGATCACCTAACCACAAGAGAAAACAAAAAAAAAAAAAAAAATTATACGTATATATGTATGTATATAAAATACCAAAGCCAGAAATCCGAAAAAAAAAGTGAGGAGGGAAAAAAACTTCCCCGACAACAGCTTCATTAAGTCAAATTATTTGCTATTTTGCATTAAACAACAACAACAACAAATTGTTTAACGCTTGTCGACGCCGGTTAGTTGTTGTTGTTTTTTGATTATTTTTTTTTTTTTTGTCTATCTTTTATAGCCCGGATTTTAATGGCCAGATCGTCTCTTGGCGCTTGCCGCTTGTCGCATGTCGACTTACCAATCTCAAGGCCAGACAAAACCTTCAACTTATGGCTAACTAACTAGTTGAACTAGATTCCAGCGATCTAGAATTGATGATGCCGATGAGAGTGAGTAAGCCGTGCTCATGTTCGTGATCTACTTGTCAACACCTACACATTGGCGATCGATTGGATCGATTTGGTATTTAATTTTTCGGCTTTCGGTTTCTTGTTTCTATAGGATGTTTGTTCCGGTTACGGTTAAAAGTCAAGCAGAAACTGAATCTGAAACTAGGAGAGTTTGAAACATTGTTTGATGGGCATCGAATACAAATATACATATATATTTATATATGTGGTTGTTTTTTTTTTATGAGTGTTTTTTATGTTTTGTTTTTTTTGGTATTTTTTTTTTGCTGACGTAAGGTGAAAAATGATTAGTTAGGCATGCCAGTTGCATACATAGGTGACCAGAAAACGTGATGAGAGCTGATTGATAATGAAAGAAAGTGCAAGAGAAGGAGAGAAAGAGGGAGAGAGAGAGAGAAAAAGAGACTGCCAGTGAGGGTGAGGGAGATAGGGGAGAGAGAAAGGTTGGTGGGGAAATTGGGGGCCACATTTAATTGCAATGAAAGTTGAACGTTAATACTGAACCGTTAAAAACTATAAGGCAATTAGAGGGATAAACCCCAAAAACATATGTGTGTATATACACACACACACACACACATACACCGATTTTGAACACTTTGGACAATTATCGAAATTTTTGCAAATGATATAAGTTGAGTTTCACAGCAAAACAAAAAGTAAAAGAGAAATCATCATTTGAATCACTAAAAATCAAAAGCAAATACAATTATTTCTTATCCATTTTTTAAAACAAAATCGATTTAAATATATTATGATAATGCTGTTGACCTTCAATATCATTTTGTATATATACATATTTACGAGCCAAATCAATCAATGTGTTGTCATGCATAGGCAGGACTTGAATCTCCTAAAACTAAAATAGTAAAATTGTTTTATCATAAAATTTATTACTTGAGAAATATTCCAAGTCACAGTAGGCAAATGAATTTAATAATAATTTAAAAATAGAGTAGAACCAATCTCCATAAGGCAAATTGTCTCAACTTTCTTGTTAAGATAATGAATAGTTAAGTAGTTGGTTAACTGATTGACTTTCATATATCATTGATAAAGGACATGATGTTTTTGTTTTTTAAAAAAGAATCTCTTTTTATTTATATTTATCTATATTTTAATTACAAGTTATTACTTACTCTATATTATCACGAAATTGATTTGGCATTTTCTTAGAAAAGTCTGCCAGGACCCAACAATTCATTTCTGAGATAATTACAAAACTTTAAATGAGAAAATTCTAAAAAAACCAACTTTAACTTTGTGTACCTCAAACTTGCAAATTTTTCTCTTGAAATTAAATTTATTTAATTTCAAAAAACCTTTTTACCTAAAAGTTTTTCATAAAATATGATTACAAAAAAAATTAGTTGAATTATTTCAATATTTTCACGGTTTGTACTGCATTTAAAAGAAGGCAAAACTTTTACGAAAATAAAACAAAAAGTTTAAAATAAATTAATTCAATTAATGAGCCTAAGAAGAGAACTACAAAATTTCTTTCAAAATTTAGCCAAGATCTTCAACTTGAGTATTTATTTTAACTTATGGAATGGGATTCTCGTGCTATCGGTTGCCCACTTAATATAAATTTTGATTTCTTGTGGGGGATATAAACAGCCTATATAGCTACATATGTATATTGTAGGTATGTGTAGACACTTCCTACTATGTAGATTTAGATGTTTTTGTTTCTTTTTATAGTGATTTGTGATCATGATAAACTGCACTTTAAAGTGCTTGAAATAAACGCCATTATGGCCGATGTTGATGCTGTTGATGTCGATGAGGAGCTACTTGAAATTCGCATTGCCATTTTCGATTTAATTATGCATGCACTACTACTACTACACGAGGCAAAAACAAATTGAAATGCCAAAAAAAAAAAGAAGCAGAATGCTATATATATAAAAAAAAAAAAAATAAAACTTCATGCCGGAAACCATTGGAAGGTCGCATAAAACGAACGACAAATTGGCCAAGTGATTCATTTAATTGCAGCCTACGTGGAATCCATCATCAACCACATCAAGAATATACTTATAATTGCTGTAAAGCGAGTGTATTACCGTGTATTGTCATCGTGATTCTCACAAATTGATGCGAAGGTTTGCTTTTCAAAAGGTAAAAAGACACACACACACACACACACACACACCAATTGGTGTAGTACATTGAACCCTATCAATCGACTGAGGAGGCACTCCTCAAGAAGAACCAAGCACGCACACACACACATATTGAGAAAAAAAGTCATCAGTTTTATATGAAAAAAAAACCAAGTAAATAATAAAAAGAAGAGAAAATATAAACAAACACATTGGAAAAAACCATTAAAAATATGTTCATTAAGCCAAACCGCTGAAGAAGTAAAGACAAAGAGACAATAATCTAGAAGGTACATAAACACACGAGCGTCGGATCCTACGTGCCCCGATTATACGAGTGAATTACCCAGAAGTCAAGCATTTGGAAGGTAGAAGAAGGAAGCTACACTTAAAAAAAATCATTCACTCTGAATGATAATCAAAGTGTTTAACTGTTTTCGTCAAGTATTTACTGAATGATTTGTGGGTAAAAGGCCTAATTTCTTCTTATTTTTTTCAAGTGTAGGAGTAGAAGGAGTTTATTTAAATTGCAGGAGAGGTATCTTAGTGTGTGTGTGTGTGTGTTTGTAAAATTTTTGAGTGTTTTTAAGTTGGCTTTTTTGGTTGGATTTCGGGTATTTCCTGATTGCTTTTGGTCCCCCTCTTAGCCAAGCTAACAGACACAACACACACTCACAACTCTTGCATAATAATTGACAGTTATAAATTTTACTTGTCTTGCCCAGGGAGTGGCAAGGAGTAAAGAGGACAGAAAGAAAGAGAAAGAGAGCAAGAAAGAGATGCCAGCCAGTTAGGGGAATGGGCAATAAGAGTAACCGTTACTTACCCCTCTCCCTATTAACCATAATTTTCTTAATTCTTTTTGGCTCTTGTCCAGTAATGTGACAATAAGACTGGAAGGAGGTGAGTATGTGGGTGAAGGGGAGGGGTCGCTAAATGGCCGCCGCCCTCTATAAAGTTCACGTAATCTGAGTTTGACTTCAAGTCTGGCTTTGGCCTCAGCGCCTACGTGTGTATTACACTCTCTGTCTGTGTGTGTGTGTCTGTGTGTGTGTGTAAGCTTGGAGTGGCTCTTAACTCTTTTTGGTTTCGGCAAAACGCCAAACCCAACAACAATTCCAATCGACTTGCAGCGCATTAACATTCCAACTTGGCCACTCCTGTATTTTTCTTCTTCTTCTCTTCTTCTTCGTCGTCTTCTCTTCTTCTTCTTCTTCTTGCACACTTGAGATGTGTTGAATAACAGTTGTTGTTAATTTTTATCATTTTACTTTGTTTTTTTATTTTTTGGCTTTTGCTTTTATTACACAAATTTTGTTTTGAATTTTCAAGTAGCTTTTAATCTCGATTTTGGCAAATGGAACTATATCACATGCGAAAGGTGTTCAAAATTGCCAATAAATTTGATAGCAACCCTACATCGATCCAAAGATGAAATTTCTACAAGCAGAGATTTTAAAATTTTAATATATATTAACTAATTAACATATTTCCCAGGACCAATGAAAACAAATTAGTAGATATTCTACAAAAAAAAAAAATGCTTTAATTTTGCTCTGCTTATTAAATGTGGATGACAACTCTAAAATCCATTTGTTAATTGATGATTTCAAGTGGCATTCCTTAAGCAAAAACTTTGGAAAAGTAATCTATTGTTAATCAGGGGTTTCAGAGGTCCTTACACCTAGAACTGTTAAAATGTTTCAAGTTTGCTCGTTGGGCATAATATCACTTTGTTTTGGACCTGAGAACATGTTTCAAATGGCAACTCTGTCCAAAAGATCAACTACTCCATAATATCATTTCAAGAACATTTCAAATTAAATTCATCAATTGCCATGCTTAAACAAAGTTCCAATAACCAACTTTTTACTTTATCGTTACTTTATTTCGATTTTGGGGACAACTCTGTTTCAGAAGCTGGCAACTCTGATGCAATTAACATTTATGCAACTATCCAAACGAAACATTAACAAAAACCAACGCATATTATTGCAATCAGTGATAATCATCATTATCATTATTATCATTAACTTCTGTCCTTGGCCACGCCCTCTGGCATTAACACCACTTGATCGGGGAGTTTTTTTTTTTTTTTTGTAGTTTCTTTTAGTTGTTCTTCTGTCTTTTGTTTTATTTTTATAACGACCTCGTCGGCTTGTCGTTCGAACATCCTGGAAACCCCAAATGGCTTTTTTTTTGCGGTTGTCTTGTTACTGGGATTGGTAACTTGATCATTAAATGACCTCGACATAACTTGAGTCACTTTTTGCCAACGTTTTTTTTTTTTTTTTGCACATGATATTCCGTGGGCATATCAAATCATGGTAGAATCGAGCAGCTGGATGAGATGGATCCAAGGACGTCAACATTCCCAAATTACATGTTGCACAAAGGGTTTACAGGATTTTTGCTTCCCGGTTCGCTAAACTTCAAACATATGCCCATTTTTTTTTTTTTCATGTACATACATATTTGTGGGCAATAATAATTTGTGCAGATATTTATTTTACACATCTGAATGAGATATGTTGCGAATTCCAAATATTTACCACTTTGCACTTCAACTAAGCTTATCGTTCAATGCTAATTAAAAACAAAACGATTGATCAATCGTTAAAAGCAATAATAGTTACGGGATGCACACAGAGCAGAAGGCCAAAGAGATTTCAATGGTGTTTTAACTTATATACAGAGGGGAGGATGGAGTCTAAATACACAACGTACACAGAGAGAAAAGTTTAATCCACATTCGATTTAGTTAGAAATTATATTTTTAAATGGTTCTTGTCTTAATAATTTAAAGCAATTCCAGAAGACTTAAACAAATTACTTGGTTGAATATAAAATTGAAGTACATGTAGCTCATTTTACTAGTCCAATTGGCCTATGATATATTAACGGATATTTTCTTTTCGTAGCCAAGAGCAAATAAGAAGAAGAAAAAGCAGAAGCTAAAAATTGCATAAATAAGCAAATGAACCAACGGTTAATCAATAAGCCGAGAGATTGGATAATATCATAAAGGTGAGAGGAAAAGAAATACGCACACTCACACACACACACAGATAGATAGAGAGAGAGAGAGATGGCGAGGGAGGGAGGGAGGGGAGTGTGATGATGATTTTTTTAAGATAAGTTGCGTGCCCTGCTAATTGCAGCCAAAGCGCGTCCAATGCGGCGTATGTGTAATGCGCCGACGACGACGTCAACAACGAAGAAACGGCCTTGAGACCAGCTGCTAACCAGTTTCGACTTATGAAATAACCCCAAAGATATGTGGAGAGCAAAAAAGAAAGAGATAGACCACATCACTAGAGACAGAGAGAGAGAGAGGGAGAGCGACAGCGACAGAGAGACAGAGAGAGATGATAAAGGAGTCAAACTCTGATCGCCTGTAGAGAGAATGCCAAAATGCAAGTGAATGTCGTTTATCGAAGAAGCCTGAAAACTAGTGCAGTTTTTTTTTTTTTTTCTTTTAAAGGTGAACTTCCTCGTACGCCATTGAAAATAATCAACGAACAGGCGAACAGACAAACAGGTGTGATCTACGTGTGATTGTGTGTGTGTATGCGTGCCTTATAGCCATCTCATTCGCTTGCTCTGGTTAATGGCATCGGGGCAATGTAGCGTCGTTCCACTTGGCGTTGACTGCGCAGCCGCAATGTGCGCGAACTGCAAACGGTTTTCGATGGTCGAAGCGTTCATCATTTTGCCATTTCACGTTCAGCTGGCAGCGAAATCGAAAGTGACTGCTCCGTAGGCTGTAAGGCAAAACAAAATCTCAACAATTCCTCTAAGAAACAAATATAAAAAGATAACCTATAGTAGACCTATGTCTGCATATATATATATATATCGAGATATATACATGTATATATACATATATATATTAGCTACTCTACTTTGATAATTCCTATTAAAGTGTTTTTTGGTGTTTTTAAGTTTTAGTTAAAACAACAAAAAAAAAAAATTCAAGTGCCAAACATATTTTTTTTTCTTTTTTCCTTTTTTTTTTTGTGTCTTTTGGAAAATTTGGCTAATACACGGGCACACACTCACAAACACACATACACACAGATCTATGTAATTGATAAAAAAAAAAAGAAGAAAAATCAAAGATAAAAAGTGAAAAGTGAAAGTGCAACTCTAAAAAATACAACAAAAATGAAGCCAAATGATGGTGAAGCAAAAGCCAAATGCCACTTCAATGTTTAAACAAATCGAAAAAAGTGCATTGCAAAATCAATTTATTTGTCATTTTTTTTTCCTACCATATTCATTATTTTTTTTTGTTGCTTTCTTCTTCTGTCTTTTTACCCTTCTCCCTTTTTTTCTCTCTCTCCCTCTCAATAGTTAAAAGCCTGTAAACATTTGACTTTCAAAAGTGCAAATAAATCAACAATAACAACAGCACAAGAAAAAAAAAAGTTAAAAATAAATAAATTATAACGAAAAAAAAAAAACGCCGCAAACAAGAAAATAACCAGACACAACAACAATAACCAACAACCGCTGTAGGAGCCACAAAAACACAAACAACAACAACAGCAAGCATAACAAACAACAAATATGCTACTAAAAAGGTAAGCTAACCGATTGGCCCCCAAAAGTAGGCTATAAGATTTATAAAAGGTTTCAACTGCCAAGCAAATGCAAGAGAATTTCAAAGATCATTCTTAATTCTGTAATCTCTATCATTATCGCATCTAATTTCTCAAGAGAAAGTCACTTGAAGCTTGTTCCAATCTTATTTATAACTAAATGGGTTAAGCAAACTTTGATTAATAATTTTGATTTGATTCTCATTTGATATCGCTCTGCTGAGCATCTTATTGTGTTTACCTAATGAATATTAATATCTATGACTACAATTTCATATTGTTAAACCATCTTTTAACCATTTGATTTAAGAAAATGAAAAATATCGATAGTAAATAATAACAAATTTCAAATGATTTGTATAAAGATTACAGAAACTTTTCAGGGTTTACAATTTTATTAGTTGCTACTTATATTTATCTTGTTTAAAATGTATAAATCTATTGCTACTTAAATTTGTCGTTTTGAAATAATTTTCTAATGTTTTATTTTATTATTTACGACATGTTTAATTTATGAACTGATATTTAGAACATGAGAGAATCTTTATTATGTTGCCAAATGTTTAATCGAAATCAGACGTTAATAAAACTTTCTTTCTTATACATTCGTTTAAAAAATGAATTTAATTTATTTCTATTTTGTGTTTGAAAACATATTCTAATATGAATAATGTTGTTGTAAACTAAATTCCCTAAGGACTAAGTTTCCTTGAAGTACTTTCACCTAATCTGGTTTGAAAATAAAAGATAACACATAGAAATAAGGCAATTTTCAAGTAAATCAGAGCACAAATTTATAAATATATATATTATAGCCACTTATCAGTTTATGGGTTATAAAAGAAATAAAAACAAACTAATTCTTTTTAGTTTATATTTTTTGATTTAAAGATTACCCAAATATTGATCGCGATTTTTGACTGCATAATGAGCAGAAATAATTTTAACTAGTTAATTGCAAATCAAAAACTTTAGTTTATTTTTTTGGGGCCAAAACCATCTTAACTAATATGAATTTAGCATGCAGATTTGTTGGTTGACTGGCCTTGGTCAACGGGTTTTTTTTTTGTTTCTTTTTTTTTTTTTTTTTGCTGGGTTTGGTTTGAGTTTGGGTTTGGTTAGTTAGTGGTTGGTGCTAGACAGTGTCAGTCAGTCAATCAGTCAGTTAGTCAGTTAATATGCATGAAATATGCTTTGATGTATGATCAAGGCGTGGCAATGAACACACACACATACACACACGCACATTAATTTACACACTTACTTACTGGCATGTAGTTTTCTTTGAATTTTATGTAAAAGGTCAGACAATTCAGTTTGAATGAGATGCTGAGGGAAACCAAAAGGTCAAATAGCAGAAATACGAAAACAACAACAAAAACATTGCGTCAAGTCAACAAACCTTTTGAATATTTAGATGCATCCATTTAACAATGCAAAAATGAGAAGACGAAACAAGAAAGGAAAAAAAAAACACACACACACATAGGTACTTTACATTTTCATTTTCATGGCTGTGGATGTTGAAGTTTGTTTTAGTTGGTTGGTGCTGCTTCACTGCCTCAGCCAACGTCAATGGCCTCCCACTTACTTACATATATATATATGTACATATTTGGTTTTCTGTAGTTTTAGAAACCAACAAAAAAAAAAAGAAACAATAATAATATTAAAACGCAGCTAAAGATTTTCTTCTCCCCATTCCCCTTCCTTTCTCTCTTGATAGCTTCTTCTGCAATGCTCTTTAAAATGAATTGCCAAATTATAATACAAATTGCCAAAGCCACACCCATCGGCAGCAACACTCCCTCCCTTTTTGGTCTTAACTTTTTCTCTCTTGCCATGTTGCATAAAGTGCAAAATGCAATCTGTCGACACCAAAAGTACCAAAGAGCTGTGGCCTTTCCAACCAAACACAATAGCGACACGATGATGCCGAGATGCTGGCGTTGATGATGATGACGAGACTACGTCACTCATTCAGTCATTTCAGTCAGTCAGTCAGCCAATCGCTCAATCGGCTAACGAAACTAACGTTCAGCGTTATAACTCCGTTAGCATTGTATACCTGTTACCTGTCGCCATATAACAATACCAACCAACCATCCAACCAACCAACCAACCAACCAGCTAGCCAGTCAGTCAGTCATTTAATCAGTCATTCACATTCACAGCAGTTAGTTAAATTTAACTACTGCATCACCGCCCCAGCTGACATTGCCCATCTACAGTGGGGCAAAGAAGATTTGCAATGGTATGAAAGTGTATCCAAGCAAAAAATCCAAGTCCGGTTGCTCAAAGTAAAAGTGTTTTATGATTGTTTAAACTTGTTTGTTCTTGTTTCATTGTTCTTTCTTTTAATGTCAGTAGTCATTTGAACCAGGAAGTCACTTATACATCTATTTCTTCCTATGACACAATTTCATAATCTATGTATTAATATTCTTTTATAGTTTAGTTCGCTTTTAGATTCATCTTTTTTGTGTTCTTTAACATTTGGTCCATAACTTTTTGTCCTTCTTTAACTCTTAAAATTTTTTTTCAGTATTTACTTGAAATCCACATTGAAGAACCTTAAAGAGAATAATTTTGAGCTGAATTTTCCTTCTAAGATGACATTTTTTCTCACTTGGTATATGTTTTTGGAAACCAAATCATTTGATTCTTAACTTCTGTTTAATCAATATATTTTTTAAGTTTTGTAATAAACATGTTTTAATAATATAGGCTAAATTGTATTGAACCACCAGTTAGTTGTTA
This sequence comes from Drosophila insularis, assembly GCA_018903935.1. NCBI lineage: Eukaryota > Metazoa > Arthropoda > Insecta > Diptera > Drosophilidae > Drosophila > Drosophila insularis. The sequence continues at coordinate 10,903,003 of JAEIFP010002303.1, read as the reverse complement.
TCGATTTGTTGTAATCGAAACAGTTCGATCACTGAAACAGATCTCCAATTGTAATTTCTTGAATCTAGATCTAAAGAAAAATATTTATTTATGCAATATTTTTAATAGCTGTTAAGTGATAGTTGAAGCAACAAATATACAGGGAACTCCAATAGTGTGCCCAAATGTTTCAAAAGACATTCCAGTGTGTACATATTTAACTTGAAAGCAAAGATTTTTTTTAGTGTTTCGAAAAAATCAAATATTTCTCTAACCACTGTGCATATAATTAAGGAATCTTTTTGCGAACCTCATTCATAAACTTAATTGTTAGTGGGTTAATGTGGCACACAGCATACAGACATACATATACATATACTATATATAGTTAGTCTTACCAGACAAAAGACAATAACAACGAATAACAAAATACCATAAAAATAACATAATAAATAATGTAAGAAACCCTTGCAGAAGAATTAACTTTGTGGCAATTTGCGCGATGGTATTTGAAGTTTGTTTTTTTTTTCTCTCTCTCTCTCTCTCTCTCTCTCTCTGTTTTCCTTGCTTTGTTTTGGGCCAAAAATAATAATAATTATTTTTCTTAAAGACATGCTAGTTGCTTTTTTTCTGCTTTTTGTTGTCGTCATATTTTTGGGGGCTTTTGCAATTAAAATAAGTTGAAGTTGTCTACCTTTACAATAAGGTGGCAGTCCGAAACTTGTTCGACTGAAACAGAAGAGAGAGAGAGAGAGATGGAAAAAAAAAAGCGAACGGCTTGGTCGTCGTCGAACTGCACATAATTCAAAATGTTAAAAGTTATCGTCAAGAGCGCAATCATGTGGAGACGGGGAGACCTCTCCGTACTCCGCATCATTCACCGATGAATATCGAACACCCAATGGTGGGGGACAACAGGAATCGGCGGATGGGGTAGAGGGAAATTTGTCGGGGGTGGCCCCTTCAGCTGTCTCTCTATGTATCTGTAGTCACAAGTCACCTCTCTGATCAGGTCTGGTGGGTTTTACGGGCCTCGAATCCAAATCCGAATCCGAGTTCGACGAGTTCCCTACCGTGTGTGTGTGTGTGTCTGTTGAAATTGCATACCAAATCGAAATGGGTTAACATCTTTTTTTCTCTTGTCCACAAACCGGTTGGCCCATAGGTAATACCCATGTATACAGGTCTATATGTATATATCTTCTTGTTTTTGGTATATATAATTCCGTTTTGGCTTAATTTCCCGAATCATCTGCAGCTGATCGATTTAGTTCATTTTTGCTGTTTGCCTTGAGCAGTATTCAGTATCAGTATCATCATCATCTTGGCTTTCCTTTGCTTACAGCTTTCGCCTCTGCCTTTCTTCCTCTCTCACGCTTCTTCTCCCTCAGTCACTCTCTATTTCATTTTATATCTGATCATTGGTTCGTTTTTCATCATTCATCTTTTATCATTATTCGTTTTTCTTGAATTTTTACAATGCATTGCAATGCGGATTCGCAAAAGCCCAATGAACTATTGTTTGTTATGATTTCAAATTGCACGATCCACGTTTGAGACGGATCATTCCGTCCGGAGGAAAAGACATGCGCAATAGTTGTCTTGTCTGGGGCTAGTCAAAGTCGATGTTTGTCTGGCTGTTTTTTTTTTTTTGGTTTTTCTTTTTGTGGCTAATTAAATTGTGAAAGGTTTTTCATGCCAGATTAGAGATCCGACACCATCACCATCAAATGATGCAGCAAAATGTGTGTTTGCTTGTTGTGGTTATTGTTGTTATCTTTTGATTAGCACGCGATCGGCCATCAGTGGTTTAAGCCAAGCCAACACGAAAACTATGAGAATTAATTGGGTTAAGCATTTAGCTAATCTAAATAAATGCTTTCGACCTAAGGAAGTACTTTAGACATAAAGTAAAATTAGTTGAAGGTTTAAGCCTAAAATGACTCTCTTTCTATGCTTAAATTAGATTTGCTAGATAATATTTATTAATTGATTTTTGTCTTTCTCTTACTTAGCTGTCTACTGGGCCTGGCCCTTTTATCGTGTGCACTTGCCGCTGAGGAATCGCCGATAGCAACAGCTGCCAGTAATCACAAATTGCTAGAGTCGCCTGCGGCTGCACCGTTTGAGACCTCGCATAAACATCCCGAGGCAGCTGCCATTCACAGTGATGAGGGTTTCCATACGGCACACAGGATTAGTGTGCGAGCGACAGATCCAGCGGATTATTCGATGAATCTGTTGCCGACCAAGGAGCGACCAGAATTGAATCCCGTGCTCAGTGCTCTGATCAATGAGGATGTGATGAAGAGCATTGAGGCCAAGCGTGCCATTGAGGAGAAGGAGTTGGCCATAGTCCGTCACGAGATCGAACAGGCTGACCTTGCCGAATTGGCCCAGAAGGAGAAGCTAAAGCAAAAACAGGTCACCGTCACCGAGGCTCCACTTGGCCAATTGACCACATTGCCAACGGCGACCAAAAAGTTTGATCAACTGGGTGATGATGATGTTGTGGTCGATCCACATGATGAGTTTGTCAATCAGAACTTTGCCCTCGAGGGAGCTGGCAGCGAGAACAACAAGAAATCCCGCATTGAGATCAAAAAGGGACCCAATGGCGAAGACTATGAGTACGAGTATGTCTACTACTACTACGACGATCCGGATGATGCTGCCCAAAAATCAGGTGCCGAGGCTACACCCACTGCCGCAGCGGCTGCAGATACGCGTGGCAAGACCCGGTATACCAACATAGAGCGCAGTACTCCGGCCACGCCCAGCGAGAACAGTCTGCAGAGTGGCAAGGCCAAGGGACGTGCCTCCAGTGCAGCTGGACCCAGTGAATCACCCGCCAGCGAAGACATCGAAGTCGAACGTTTACCTCACAACACACGTTTCCCAAGTCGTGGCAAGAATATCGAAGTGCCACCAACGCCAGCCCTCGACTCTCTGGAAACTGCCGCCGAACGCAAGAAGATCAGTGTTAAGCGTCCCAGTTTGGAGTTGGTCGACAGCCAGACCTTCAACACGGACGAGAAGCAGCCAAAGGGTTCGCGGGACAATGAATTGAAACCCGTGATCCAACAGGAGCAAGAGCAGGCAGCTGCCGCAGCGGCTGCAGCAGCCGCTGCTGCTGCCAAAAAGGATCTAGGACCAACAGAAGAAGCAGCTGGGTCAACTAGCAGTGACGATGAAGCAGAACAGACTACACCCTCTATGGAGAAGGCCGCTCTCGATCTGTATGCCATCCTGACCAATGAGAATCTGAACAATGAGCAAACAACTGTCGCTTCTGATGCGGATGATCTCTCGGCTACAACTCTCATTCCGGATACCGGCAATACTGAAGATGATGAAAGTCTGACCACATTGCTGACCGATGATGAGCAACTGGCATCTTCCACAACCCCATCAACAACCACGAGCACCACGACAACCACAACAACCACAACTGAAGCACCCACCACGACAACAACAACGACAGCAGCACCATCGCTCTTTGGCGGACGACGTGCCGGACTCAATGGCTTGGCTGGACGTAATCGCTTTAAATTGAACCGCGAGGGTGGAGCATCAGCTGGCACCAGCACCACAACCACTGAAACTCCAGCCACTGAAACCACAAAGACAGGAAGAAGTGAGTACCATCTACAACCAGGAAGACTTATCATTTTAATCACATTCATTTCCTTTTAAAGATCGCTTCTCACGCCCCTCAATTGGTGGCCGTTCTCGTCCCGGAGCCCGCACCACAGCCGCCCCAGAGGCTTCAGCTGCTCCAGCTGCCGAGGAAGAAGCCATCGCAGTCAAGGAGGTGAAACCAGTCAGCTCAGGCTTTGGACGTGGCAGACGTAAGTAGTGTGGGCATAAAAAAGAAAAAGGAATGCATTTAATTGACACCTTTAATCAATTTTCAGCACGCAATCGCTTCAATCTGCGCGGATCGACTACAACCACCGAGAGGCCAGCCGAGGAGGGGGCCGCTGAGGGTTCCTCTGCAGGATCAGATGCCGTTTCCAGCACCACAGCTCGTAGCTCTCTACGTGGTCGAACTGGTCTTAGCGGTCTCCGTGGACGCAGTCGTACTACGACCACTAAAGCTCCAGCTGCCGAGGACAGCGAAGATGCCAGCAATACCAATGCAGAGGGCGAGAGTGCCAAGGCAGCTGCTGCTCCAGCTAGCTCAGATGCCGTGCGTCCCTCTCGTTTCAATTTGCATCGTCCCGGCGGTAACCGTTTGCTGCCACGTGGCAAACTGGGACGTGCTGGTGTTAGCACCGAGGCGCCCAAGGTGGAGGGAGTTGCCGAGGACTCTGCTGCCGATAGCAGCCATCACAGCGTAGTGAAGGGAGGTGAGGCGACAGAGGGCGGTGCCAGCGAGGGCGCCGAGAAGACTGAAACAGGCGATGCGCCAGCTGCCACCGGACCCGTTTCCGGTTTCAATCGCCTCAAGAACCGACCGCGCCTCAATACGCTCCAGCACAAGACTGATGCGGTGGCCAAGCCAAAAGCAACGCCGACCGCGGGCTCCGCATCACCGGCAGTGCCACGTAAGATTAATCCCCTCTTAGCTAAGCGCCGTTTGCATTTGGGAGGCGCAACATCGACCACAGGTAAAGCCAAAAAATCCTTCTGTCTACGCATGCCATAATCATTTCTCTCCATCTCGCCCGCATAGAAACTCCCGCTGAGGAGGAGCAGAGTGGAGCTTCATCAGATGCCTCGTCAGAGCAGCCAGCCAAGGATGATACAGCGGCCGCCACTGGCGGTTCTGTGGGCTCCGATGAGTCAGGTGATAGTGCGGCCAAGGAGCACAGCGATACCACGGAGGCCACAGAGACCACCACCAAGCAGGCACGCGGTTTGGGTCTGCTCGGCCAGCGTCGCCGATTGCCTCTGAGAAAACCGGGAACCATATTGTAAGAACGCTGGCAACCAAACGATATCTATGTAGCTCTCGTTCTTCTTTCCCAACTCCCAACCCATTCTGTTAATCGTCCTATGTGTCCCATGGGAAGGAACTTCTCTTGTAGCTCCTGGTCAAAATACTCTTGTCAGGATTTAACTGCTCCTCCTATTCAATTTTGTCCGTATCATTTATACGGTTCGTTCTATCTATTTTGTTGTGTCTCTATTTCTTTTCATTTCTGCAAAATGCGATTAGCTTTTTAAATTTTATATTCATATTATTGCGATATTATTTAAGAATCTCCCGGATAAAGTCACCAAACCGAACCGAAAGAAATGAGCAAAAGTAACAAAAATGCAAAGGATATATACATACATACTCGTAGAGCCACTTGTAGAATTTTAAGAAAATTTAAATATCTTTTGAAACGTCTATTAATATATATATTTTTTTTTTTTGAGAATATCTGAGTTATTCGATGTGGTGGACGTTAATATTTTGTGTGTGTACTTATTTTGGGCTAGCCACAACAAAAACACAAAGAGCTCAAGATCTATCAATGTCGGGACTGTAATTTTTACTACTACCTATATGGTATAGCAGATACATTAACTTTTATTTTTATATATATACATATATATATATATAAACACCTACTATATATTTTTTTTGACAAAACGACTTTTAATTATGTACTTTTAAAAGAAAAACAAGCAACAACAAAACGAAAAACGATCAAAAAAAAAAAAAAAACAACAAAACAAAATACAAAAAACAAAAATAAAATGAAAAAAAATCAAACAAAACACAAAGTAAAAATAAAATAAAAATTTAAAAAAAAAATCACACAATTTTTGTTTATTAATTAATGGATTTATTTAGAAAGATTTTAGAATTTAAATATATAACTGATTAATGAGCAAAAGATTTAAGATTTAAGATGAAAGATCAATTTTAAAGAATCCAACTAAGCTGATTTCATTATTGGTTTTAAGATTGATATTGCTAGATATCAGCTTTGAAATGTTTTTTTTTTCTTTTCAATATGTTTAAAAACTATAATTTATATATTTTATTTAATTGGATTAGCAAATTTCATTTTTTAGCTCACTCTCTAACAGCTGTTATGGTTTGTAGTTCACAGGATTTAGTATAAAAGTTTAAATATTCTGCGTAAACATTGCTACATAAAATCCAAAAGGAATAGTTTATGAAAATTAGTTTTACAATTGATTGTTAACTAGTCCGATCTATATGAAATCTCAAAAAATTTATTATAATTTCATAAACATTAAAAAACATTATTATTCTATAAAATGTTACGCAATGCGAGAGACATACACATTTTGCTTGAACTAATAATTAAACGATGTCAAGACATTGAACCGAATTAAGAATTGTGTTTAATGTCTCCGTCTCCGTCTACGTCTCTCTTCACTCGTAAATATTTACATAGAGAGCAGAACTTACATACAAGTGCAGAGGAATGATCTGTTTCTGTCTCTCTCTCTATCTCTGTATGTATAAAATGTGGAAAAGCATACGCTAAGCTAATTAGAAGTTAATATCTGTTGCACCATGCAATATCATTTGGGGCTTATTGTCAACATTTTTGTCATTAGCTTATTAGTTGGCATCATTGCGGCCAATCAAAGTGCGAATAAGACAATAAATGAACGTGATAAGGAAAAGTTCTTGGCCAATGCCCTGCAGGTCATTAACGAAATTGAAGTTCAAAGGCAAGTGGAAAAAGGGAATCCAACACCTGGCCCTCAGCAGCATCAAAGACTCAATAGCAAACGTCTCAGGTGGCGTCAGAATAACAGATTTCTTCAGTGGCGACCCGAAAAGGAGTTAAATGAAAAGGATTTCGATCCAAAGCAAGAGATAATTAGTTCATCATCAATGTCGCAAAATGTTATTATTCCGAATGCTGATTATCTAAATGTTAAGGACTATGCTCCAACAGATCCTCCTTGGTGGTTCGACTGAAGACTCATTGCCAAAACATCATTAATTTACAACTGAAATTTTTTTGTTTGTTTTTATTTGTTTTAGTGATGTAATTAGTTTTTAAGCAGAACAATAAAATAAGGATTAATTTAAAGTTCAATACAAAAAGTGATCAATCAATACTCAATACATTGTTATTTGAAATCAAGATCTACTTGATAATTATCTGAAAAATGTAACAATAATTGAATAGCTTCGTTAGAGATGTTTAACAGAGAAAATGATTCAAATTTAGTGCTCAGTTTGAGATAACATAGCTGCTCACATTGATTTAACAGTTGGCACAGTGTGACAAATATGTTGCAAAGGTGCTTCACATTTTGTTAGAAGAAGACTGTCAGGAGAAGACTGAAATATAATCAATGTGATTAAGAATTATTAATTATTACTAGTAGACACTAGTTTATAAATCCTTCCGAATGATCAATTATTGGAGTAAATATTATTTAAATAAAGTTTTAAATATTACTTTATAGCTGTGCATAAATTAAAATATCTTAAAGTCATCTAAGTTCAGATTTAATGAGGAATTTTTCTATATGTATGTAGATGTCATACTTATTACGCTTATGTTATGAATAATACAACTAATTTATATATATAAATAGCTTACCTAGAAATAATAAATTCCAAAATTTATAACTTGATCTGAGTTACACTGTCAGCGGTCAATGTGCAGCTCACTTTGAGATAAATTAGATATTTTTATCCAAGACACAAACCACTTTATGAAATTTTATCACAGTTCAAATATTGGTTTTCGTAAAATTTTTCAAAGATGGGCTTATTAAATTTCTTGTTAAATAAAATTGTTTCATGTATACAGACTTGCCAGTAATCATATGCATAGTCAAAAGTTGTAAACCTTCTTTGCCACATCATTCTACTGATAATGCATCTTGGCCAAGACCTTGCGAAAAATATGTAAATATTTTTAATACGTTTTATTTTTCTATACTCTTTCAAAGAGTCTCTTTAACTCGAAATCTCACATGTAAAGGAAACAATTTTGCAATTATATTAAATAGTGATCCAAATTTATATTACTCTAGAGAACAAGAGAACAAATTCAATGGCCAAATAACTAGAAGAGTATACTCAAGTCGTTGCTTACTGAATTATTTAAACCATTCATTTATGATGCCTTTGTTGAAATTGTTTGTGTTTTCAAATTAATTAGTTTGCTTTACATTTCATTTTGTGTGCTTGTCTTACCTCTGTTTTGTGGCACAATAAAGTGAAATGTTTGTAGTCCAAGAAATTTGATTGATTGATCTGATTGTCGTTGGTAGCAGGTACAGTTTGCCCTTGGCGAATGCCTATGATCCCAGTGGGCGGGGCTCCAAAATTTGTATTTGCTTTGCACTTTTCTTTCAATTGCCAAAAAAAAGAAAAAAATAACTGAAAAAATTAAAAAATCCAAAATACTTTTTGGCTGAATCATTTAACAAACAACCTTGACGCAATCGATCTAAATTTAACATACAAAAAATCTAAAATAGAGTGCGGAACTTTAATTTAAATTTTAGTCACTATACCCTTTGCAACACTAGGGTATATCCGCGGTTTCTAAAGTATTTGCAAAAGCCCCAAAAATGATTTTCCCATTGGCCAAGTTAATAATTTATATGTACATTTGTTTGGAAGTTTACAAATTAAAATTATTTATTTTAACATTATTGATGATCTCTTCTATAACGTATACGCACTGTCCGCCAGCTGGAATAATATTATTAGAAAATATATATATTTTTAATTCAAGCTTTCTTAATCAATGATCGTTCATTGCATTTATGGCTCATCAGTTATTTCTTTCCAAACTGTCAAAGCTAATATTGTCCACAAGTCAGTCATCTAGGATAATGGCTAATGCCAAGTTTCAATAAAAACGAAATTAAAATCAATAAAAAAGCTTAATATAGCTCAAGTTGAATTACATTAAACTTAGCTCTTTTAAAATTGATGATATGTTAATCTTGTTATTACTTCTATTTCTTCTTTATTTCCATTTTCTTAAGCAAGCTACTTAAGTATAAAGAGTATATAGAGAATTTGTGTAAGATTAATTGGGCTTTTTGGTTAGTTAGCTCTTATTACACTCTTTCTCTCTCCCAATTTGGGTATTTGCAATTGCTCAATTGCCAAATAAGTAAGGCTACTTTTTTGTTGTTTCTTCTTTTTTTTCTCACTCAACTACATTTAATTGTATTTTGTGTTTTTACTGTTACATTTTGGTGATCGTTCTTCTGGTTGTCTGGTTGTTGTCAAAAGCTAAGCAGAGCATAACCATGGCAAGGTCATCTCTCTTTCGATCTATTCGACATCGTCATCATCGCGTCAGAACTACGATTAACAGTTTATTATATTGTTATTGTAGTTGTTGCCATCGGCTAACACTTGTTAAAACAAAAATCGTCGTTATTCATTATTAGCCGCAACAAGTTTTGGGCTTCACTTAAAAATTAAATGTTTGGCCAGGCATGAACTCTGGTAGTTCCGTTTCGTTTCGTTTCTTTTCTAATACTCTATCTCCACGAATTTCGGGTATACATACTTTTATTTTGTTGACAACAAATTGGTAAGGGTAATAGATGAATAGCTAAATAAATGTATTAAAAATCTTGAACAAAACTAAACTTTTTTTTATTTGAATTATTTTATAGAACTGTCTAGACTGTTCGTAAGAGTATAAGAACATCGTGGCTTTCGATTTTAGATTATTTCTTTGCTTGCTGCTTTTTGTTAATTTTTAATTACACAAGGCTTAGAGATACAGGCACAGTTTTTATGCATAATTAGACGCTTGTAATTTGGGTTTCGCTATTTATTTGTAAGTTTTGTTTGTTCAGTCCTTCACATTGCTCGAAAAATTCACTCAAAATGTATAATTTGAAAGTTTTATGGTTATAGAAATAAGTTCTGTTGGTTAAATATCAAGCTACGAATATGCGATACCCGTTAAAAAATTTTTAATTCGAAAAATAATTGGAATGAGTTCTAGATCCTTAAAAAATTTCTTTCTTTTATATCTCATCATATGTCTCTTTTGTGTCGTTGATTATTATGTATGTACATATATAGGTACCTATATATATATTCGTTCCTTATCATGACTCTGCTTAACCTGTCTATGGTCCCATGCAGTAAATTTCTCCAAAACCATTTGAGAATTACAACTAGAGAAAGCGAAAAAAAATTTGCTCGTGTCCTTAAACATCGAATAAATTAGTTTATCAACAAATTAAAACACTGTATGTAGATATGTATATACCTTTTCACTAATAGAATTGCATGGTATAACAATATATAGAATCTATATTTTTGCTTCAACAAAGCATCATTTCTGAAGTGAAAACATTTGTAATTTAATTTGTTGTATAATTAAAAAATCCTTGTTGTTTTTCGCAATCAATCTCCAAAACAAATAATTAAAAGATTATGCTTCAAAATTTAAAAAAAAAATGTATTACTTTATTAATTTACCATTTCATTCATTTAAAACAAAAAACGAATGGAATAGTTGTAACGGGTTCAGAACCACCAAGGGGGAGGAGCTTTTGTATAATTATTCACGTCAAGATAGTCGGCTTGGACATTTGGATCCGCTGCATTGTCCTTCGTGTCATCGTCAATTGCCAATGTCCTTGCACTGAACAAGGCCAGAATAAAAAATAGGCTTAAAATTATTTGCCACTTCATAATTGGTTCTAGTTGCGTTTGTCTATATTTTCGCTATAAACTTTTCATCACAATTGACTGCTTTTTATATGCCAACTTTCGCAAATATTTAAATGTTGATTTGGGTTTCTAGGTATTTGTTTAGAAATTTGGCTACAAAGAAAATGGGTTAGGTAAGACTGGTAAGATCTGGTTATATATGAATGACTACTGTATAAGTTTACTTTATGTTCATTCACAAAGGTGCGCCTAGGCTAGTTTTAAGATCATTTATTTTTTTTTTTGGGTTTTTAATAAGTTTTATCTTTGATGTGCAGGGAGAAACATAGTCGGCCACATACTAAATCTAATTTAATTTCCTATTACGATTAAGATATCAAGCTATTTGATGACATGTACCAAACTAGGCGGTGGAGAAAATTTATTTAGTGGATGGAAATGAAAACTGAAATTAAAACTCTTCATTTCGTTCGGTCAATTGCCTGTTCAAATGATATGCCATGATTTCCTGGTGAAAAGTTGTCATTGTTGTTGCCTCGACTACTTACTACACTTGTTGCCAATTAACTGGCTAAACAGTCGTCCAGATCCCCAGATTGCCCCCAGCCGCCAGTCCAACCGAACATGCGCTGTTGTCCAGTTTTGGCAGATTTCAGTGCAATTAGTTTTCAATTAAAAACTATTTAAATCGCAACCGATTCCGATTGCCAGTCAGACTGTCAGGCAACCCCACAAAACACCACAAAAACTCAAAAACAAAACCAAACTAGTTAAATGCGAAATATTTCTCTCTTGGGTTTCATTTCCTTCACGCCATTTGGAAATTCTTGGAATTGCATACAATTGGCAAAAATAATAATAATAATAATTATGAGCATAAATAAGTAGATAGTAGAGAAAAGAAATAAAACATATACACACAGAGAAAGAGAGAGAGAGTGAGAGAGATGGAGAAGAAAGAAAAGTGAAAAATCTGGTTAGATGGCTTGCATGAAAATCATTGTCAATCATTCATGTCATCATTATGATCAAGAGTTTGTTTTTTTTTTTTTTGCTTTACGATCATTTGTGGGTATCTACATGCTGTTTTATTTGTTAATAATACTATAAAGCTTTACGATTATTATCCTCACTTTGTCTCTATGTGGTTGGCCAATGCCGGTAACGAATTTGGTTTATTGGCTAAATAAATAAATGTTATTTTGCTTAAGTAGGATATGCAGGATTATCAATAAATGATTTCAAGGTGGCTCTTGATGCAAGGAAATGATTCCATCTGATTGAATCTCCATTTCCCTCATGAAATTAGTTGAAATCACTTTCCTTCCTAGTTCAGATCTTAGGGATAACCTCCCCTCTACATATGTCATTGATTCTCACCCACTGATCTATAGATGTTAAATCAAACTGATTTATTATGATCAGATAATCAATTAAATGTCTCCGTTAATAATTGTTAAAATTGACCATATTTGATACGCACACGGCAGCCATTTATTAAACAGCAACATGCCACACTTAACAAGTATTTTTTATTTTTATTTTTTTGGTTTTATTAATTAATTATCAAACGTTTTTTAGTTAGTGTAGTTTTTTTTTTTTTTTTTGTTTTATATGTCTGCTCTCAGCTTTAATTTTCAGTTACATCATTTTTCTCTGAAGCATAAAAAAGAGAAAAATTACTACATTATTTGACAGCCTGGTAAACAACTGCAACATTGTCGCAAGAAAAAAAAAAAATTGTCGTTGAACTTAAAGAAAAACTCACTAATATAAGCAAAAATAAAAACGGAACAAAAGTGATGGCAATGTCAAAAGTAAATACTCTTTTTTTATATCTCTGATAATTGGCTAACATGTAATGTGAAAGGAAAAAGTTTTGTATTGTTAACTAAAATTTTGTTTCTTCTTACTTAAAGAAACCAAGAAAAACGACTCGTCTTGAAATTGTTTGCCTTTATAAGCGAAAGAAAAAGTTTTCGTTTCATAAAAGTGTATTGAATATTCCTTGCTGAGATTAGGGTATAACTTTTCAGTCAGTAAAGGTCAATTATAGAATCTAAAAACAAAAAGTTCTTAAATTATTCAAATTTAGATAATTTACATTTTTCTTTAAAAAAAAATTGGTTCATATTAGGTCCCGATTAAGGGTCATTTTTAATGACAAAATGCCCATGCTCGTCAGCAAAAGGGTATATAATAAAATTGCACCTACTCAAAAACTGAATCAGCGTGCATAAATGCCCGATATCGTTAGACTTAATGGAGACGAAGATGTGGCCAATGAAAACGTATTTGAATTTAATTTATGATTTAAATTTCCACGCTCAAATTGCGTTAAACAACAAGCAACAAAATATCACTAACAGGTTCTCCCACTTTGAACGCATTTATAAATGTGCAATTGGTAGGAAAATTTTCTCAATAATTGAAACAAGTTTTCCAGTATCGTGTGTGTGTGTGTGCGTAAAGTGAAAAACAAACTTATGCAACAATAACAAGGATTGTTGATAAAAATAAAAAAAAACAAAAACTAATGAGGCGGCGGCTCGTATTTGTCCGTAAATGGTGATATTAACATTTTCCTTTTGCCTACCAATTGAAATGATAGAAAAAAAACTCGTTACCAACAGGCAATACTCTTCTCTCTGTGATCTCGAATATCCCAAAAACTGTGGACAACATTTCAAGTTCAATGTCCATGACCATGGTGACATGGCTTTTGGTTATTTAAGTTGTCCATTGATTTATTTTGTAGTATAATATGGCCATTGCAACATTATTTACCATTTTCCGGCTTACACACGATGCCACAACAGAGAGCGGCTGCTTGTTGGGGTGCCAAGTGCCAAATGCCATTGCCTGCAACTGAATCTAAGACCGATCTGTGAGTTATAACCTGCTATATGTATATGTATTGGTATAGTTATATATATCAAATTGTAAGTGCACTAAGTAGTCATACGACTTGGCCAGGTTGAGTGCATAAATTAGCTAGTTGCGCCTGTTGTTTATGCCTCGTTGAGATTTGTTTGAAATCCATTTAAATGGTTCATAAACTCATAAGAATGATAGAGTCGTTAAGATCTTAAGGATGATAAGATTGATATGTTGTTTCAAAATACTGGAAAGCAAGTGACAACAAGATGTTGCATTCCTTTTTTGTGGCTGGATATAACCTTTAAAAAAATGAAAATATTTGAGTTGTTGAGTTAAACACTTAATTGACAATTAATGCCATCTTTCAAGGGTAAGCAGCACACTCAAATGCTTTGCTTTTGATAATTAAAACCTCAAGTGTCATTAATGTTTTGTTTTTAATTGTCAAATTAAATGAATTTTTGTTTGTTATGGCGACCATTTCATTTTCTGTGGGTCCATGCACCCATGTTCAAAATTATTTAGAATGCATAAACTGCATTAATGACTTTGGTATGGCTTTTTATTTCACTGCTTCTCAACACGGAAGTGCTTAGTTTGGCAATTTGTGACAAATTAGCGAAATGTTAGCATACAATCTAATTTAAAGGAGAGTTAATATTTCGTATAACTAAATTTAAGATTATTAATCTGGCATTTCATATTTTGTGAATAAAATATTGAAATGAATATGAAGAAAAAAAATACAAGAAAATTGTTAAATATGTGATATTTAATTAATTAGTAGAGGCATTGGTTAATATATTGATTAACGAGTTGTTTAATGAATGTTTTAATAAAATGCTTCATGAGATTAATTAAAAACTTAGTTATGATATGGGTTTCATTGTGTCTATTTACTTATTAGTTAAATGTAAGTTCTATGTAATAATTAGAGCATTCAAATATCCCATAATAATTTTTTTTTAATTTAAAGATTGAGCATCTCGTTTCCTTGTAACTATTTAAATATACTCAAAAGTTTTTTAACTATTCATTGATTACTATGTTTTTGACATTCTTATTGATTTTATTTAAATTCTTTACTTTTTTGAATGCAAATTACAACATTTCGCTTAGATGTAATATTAATTAGTCTCAATTGAATGGAATTTTTTTCTTTGTTTTTTTTTCTTTTTTGGCTAACTTTATGTAAATCGATATTCAGTTCAAGTTTCTTATGTTTTGCTATCAATAATTTATGTATGCATTCCATGCTGATCATAAATAATGCTTTGCTATTAAAACGAGAACCGCAATTGTAACAGGGTCAAAATGCCCCCCCAACACCAAATAATGAGCCGCACATTAAAGCATTGAAAGTCATTGCGTGTCGTGTCCATACATATGATTAAATGACATAGTTTTGCTAGCATAAGAATGTTGCAAAATGGACAAAAATTAAAAAAACTGCAAATAACCTAGTTAAGTATTGAGTAGGTAGCTCTAATAAGAGCTCTCATTCGGATCATAATGCGTAGCATTGCTTGCTACATTAACTTGATATACTATATCCACCGCTTTGCTCCCCCCTGTCCCCTTGTTGCAGTTCAAGTTATGTGGAAGGTATGCACTAACGCGGAATGGAGTGGAGACCACCATCATGTGGTCAACGCATTCATTTAATTGGGTTGGGAAAAAAAAGAAACTGCATTGAGGGTAGTGCTCATTAGCGCATATCCCACTTAAAAAGATGTCTGGACTGGGGGACTGGCCCTAAGACCGCATCTCACTGCAAGAGTCATGCGTAAATCTTATGAATTTGGGTTCTTATATAATCGTATATTAGCGGGATACATTTCCTGGTGCTACATAACAGTATTTTCCATAACCTTTGAATAGTACTTGTTACAGTTGTTTTCATTTTATTGTTATAGCCCGAAAGTCTAGACTATTTGAAGACCAATGATGACTCGAAGAATCATCATTTCATATTTGATAAATGCCAAGTTCAAGGTTGACCCTGAATTATGAATCTGTTTTTTTTTTTTTTTTTTTTTGTAGCGATTCTCATAAGGTTTTTTTATTATTTAAATAGTTCAATAAAATGTTTATTGTTTGAAGTGGAAATAGAAACGGAAATCGAATATAGATAATTTAAATAGTCTCACTAAAATTATTTTACTCTTTTCTGACACAATGTTTTAGTCTCCCCCATAACAGGCTTCAATTTATTAAAATTTCCAATAATCATTAGAACTCAATTTTTAAATGTTATTGTTTGTTCACTTGTAAATTGATTTTAGGTAATATTGGGTAAAAAAAAAAAAGTTTATTTGTTAGAAGAAAATTGGTTTACTTACCCATATTAAATAGATTTATTTGTCTTTAATCTAATGGAGATTATACTTGTATTTAAAACCTGTAAAGATATGTAATCGAAAATTGTAAATGTCTAATATCATAATATTGTAAGCATAAGTTTAAGGCAATTGAGGTTTATAACTTTTAAAATATTGAAAAAAGTGTTGAAAATTGTTTGTACCAACGTTATCTTAGTTTCAATCAGAAAATCATTCCCATAAATTTTTCGAAATTTAAACTATTTGCCCATCAATATTCATACTAACTTGCCGCAATGCCACTCAAACGTTCAACGACTTCTAAGTAAAGCAAAGAGCAAAAGAAATAGTAGCAAAAACCCGAAATAAAGGAAAAAAAAAATGGGCAATTACATTTTGGCAATATGCGGAAACCAACCACATTTGACACTCGGCCATGAATCATCCAATTCCATGAAAAGTACCAACAAAAACAAAAAAAGGTAAGCAAAAAAAAAAAAAAAAAAAAAACAAAAAATTGGCCCACAAAACAAATTCAAATTCAGAGAGGGTCAATTAAAAGGCAGCGAAAGGCGTCGGCTAGGTGGCTTAAACCATTAAACGGAACTCAAGCGGCCCGCTAAATATGCGTGAAAATCAATCATGGAAGACAATCGGCATGGCCAAAACCCAAAAATCCGAACAAGCGACACGAGGCACCACGAGCTGCCACCGCCAGCAGACATCAGCCAAGCAGCCACCAGCCACCAGCCGTCAGCCACCAGCCAGTAGCCGCATAGCCAAAGACGAAGCCTTCACTAGCCGAGACAAACTTTATATAAAACGTGCCCAACAAATTATGGCAAACAGTCGTAAACGCGCCACGGTCCACAGAAGAGGATATCACTTAAGGAAGAAAAAGAAAAAACAGTTAAAAATCACAAATTATTTTAACCCACTCCCACACATCATTATTTCAATTGTCTGGGAGAGAACATTTAAAGCAAAATTCAGTTAAACTTTTTTTTTTTTTTCGTGTCGCTAAATTCGCTGTGTACTGTGTGTAATTATTCAGACTTAACTAAGCCACAAAACTATATAGTTTAGTATAATGAAGAAGGCCTCTGGCTATATCCTGGCGGGAGTGGCGGTAGTGCTCCTGCTTCAGGTCAAACAATTGGAAGCAGCCTACAAGCTCCAGGAGCGCTACAGTTGGAACCAATTGGACTTTGCCTTCCCCAATGAAAGGCTCAAGGAGCAGGCTCTGGCCAGTGGCGATTATGTGCCACAGAATGCTTTACCCGTGGGCCTGGAACATTTTGGCAATCGTCTATTTGTCACGGTGCCCCGTTGGCGAGATGGTAAGAAAATAGTCTAAATTGAGTTGTACTCTAATTATGGTCATCATTAGCGCCAGTTAATGAAAATGCTTGCTGCCACCTTGTTGATTGATCAATTAAGGTATTTTAACACACTCCTCGGACTCCACAATCACACACATTACACATTTGCTTACAAATTGTGTTCGGGTCCAAATGATTGCGGGATGGTAGATTGCAGATAGGCGGACATTGCCAATTTGTGGCCTTAAATGGCAACTAGATTTGGCCAAAAAAATAAAAAAAACACACACACACAAAATATTTACAGATAAACAAATTTTATGTTAACGAATGTTGTGCAAAATTTTTCCGTTTTGGTTAGATGAGATTTGATCAATTTTATTTGCGTAATTAGTGATTGATTAGCATGATTTGATTTAAAGATAGTAATTAAAAAAATTATGAGAAGAATCAGAAGTTTTTTGTTTTTTATAATATTTATGTAGAGATCTAGAGCCTATTTTGCCCATTTAACATTGACTTAAGACTAAAGGGCTGCTATGCGCAATTAATCCAATTACTAATTAACGAACTAACTAATACCAATTATAAGCTGAGAATAGAAAGTTCCCGAATGCTTCTATCCTTATATTAAATGTAATCAAATCGAACAAAAGTTGATAAAGTAGTCAAAAAATATTTAAAGAATTATTTCTTTTTATCAAAAAAGTTTACCCGCATCCATTATTTAAGTATTAACCAAACGAAGGATTCTCAGTCCACAATTAACTCTCGAACCACAGTCGACTTGATATTCTTATTTTTTTATAATTTCCAAGCCTTAAAAATTTATCAGCTTAATGTACCCATTTTCAATTCATTTTAAACTTTGAATTTTCCTTATTTAGTATTTGGTTTCATTTAAATAGTTTTGTATTTATTTAGCTTTAGCATTTCCGGTAGTTTTAGCCATTATGTGAATCGGCACACTTTGACACCTCTTTTTCATATTTCGTTTTCGAGCTGTGGCAATAAAAAAAGAAAAAGAAAAATACAAAATAAAAAAACGTTTAGGCATCTCTGACCTCTCATAAATCCGGTTGATACATTTGGATTGCATTAACATTTTTAACAATTAACCGTTGTAAAAGAAATACAAACATGCCCACTATACAATGGCATTGAATGGGAGTTACAATATTTATTTATATATATACATATATATAGAGATATATACAATTTGTATTATAAGCAATTGT
This sequence comes from Drosophila insularis, assembly GCA_018903935.1. Lineage (NCBI taxonomy): Eukaryota > Metazoa > Arthropoda > Insecta > Diptera > Drosophilidae > Drosophila > Drosophila insularis. The sequence goes on along the minus strand of JAEIFP010002303.1, from coordinate 10,884,663 downwards.
GAAGGCTTCCTTTCATGGTCAATAGACGTTAGCGTTATATTATGCCATATAGTTTATATATACCTACATATACCATGCCGTTATGGAAATGGAAATCCGATTTATAATGGCATTAAACTAACTATGATTAGTTTTTCGTTGTTGATTTTTTATTTATTTATTTAAGTGAGAGTGGCCAATGGTAATAAATTGGTTTCCGATTGTTCTGCACGAAATGACAATTGGATTATGATGCTAATGCCAAATTTCGAGGAATGACTAACTCAATGGGGGGGAGAGAGATATTATTGAAATATTACAGCATTTTTGGGTTTGCCAAAAATTTTCAATAATATTATGTTGAAATTAATTTCATAATCGTCTAAAATATCGATATATATATATCGAGTTTTGACATATAAATATATTTTTGTTTATTTCTTCAGAACCTTTTTAACCTTGGCAATGTCTAAGTTAAATATATCACTGCCTTCACTTTCATTCAATTGAGAGTTGTTTTGTTGTCCCAAAAATGACAGTTTCTCACATAATCAATAAGAATGGCTTAACACACACACACACACACATTGAGACAAGCCAGCATTCGTAATGAGACAACAACTAACGATTACAAATTGAAATTGAGATCGAGATTGAGATTGCAGTCTCTAATTGGCCAACATCAAGCAATGGCCAACAGCCATCATCTTGTCCATTCATCCATCTATCCAGCTCGTTCATTCAATGGCATGTAATTCATACGATGGATTTATCTAATGGGGCATACAAAAATACATCTATATACATGCATACATATATGTATATATCTTCGCATTCGCATTGGTCAGTTTTAGTTGTTGATGCATTTTGTGCACGCATTAAGCAATTGCATCATGTTTGCAGTTTCAATTTTAATTATCAATTCATTGAGTGCACCGGCTACTGCCGCATTTAATCCATTCGCTTAGCCAGATGACAATTATAATGCCAATCGTTTCAACCAACAATTAAAATCACAAAATAAACATACAACACATATTAAGAATAATAAAAGAAAAAGAACTAATCTGATATCCTATAGCTATTTATTAAGACATTAAAGCGAATTCCTTTCACTTGAATTCGAGACATTTGAAAATATATAACTCTAGATTTGCATATACGAAAAATCGGAAAAATGTTGACCGTTTGGTTTTAGTATTCTCAAAATGAATCTATATATTAATTAGAAACTCACTTTCTTTTTACAATAAATTTATAGCAGATCTATTTATAACAGATTAAGTCGACCTGGTGAAAAACTTCTAATAGGAATATTTATTTTCATAATTTTAATGTAATAATATATGATGAAAATAAAAGAGTAGGCCTGTTCATTTAAAAATTCACCAATTTAAAATGATTTTGTTAGAATCTTCCTTTCAATTCTGAGCCATAAGAATTTACATTTTGCCTTTTATTCATTTAGGTCAAAGCAATTGACAATTTTGGTTTAAATTTGTTTACAATAGATATTCTAGGTATATTTCATTTTATTAGTCTTTAATATATTTTGAGCACAAAATCAAACATTAGTCAGTAAAAATTAGATGCAGTTATTGAATTAAATAAAATATGTTAAGCAGGCAATTAGTTTTTAATATATAATTTTACCTGTTCTTATTACCAAACATTCCAAATCATAATTTTAATAATAAATGAATAATAACTCGGATGTAAAACAGAAGTTTCAAATAGTCTTATACCAACATATTCTAATTAACCATTAAAAAGTTGCAAATTCAATAAAACAAAAAGCTTTTTTTAGTAGTATCTTTTAACAATATTTAGTTAATTAGCTTGACTTAATTTCAGAGGCTGAAATAATATATTTTTAGAAACCCATTTATGTTTAATGTTTATATTAATATCCTCAAAAAAGAAGAAACAAATCGTTAGCTTCCTAGTTATAGTAATTAGTCCTCATATAAGTCCTGTTGGAAAAAAATGAATTAAAGTCAATAAACTGAAATGTTAATTAAAAGGCGTTGTTCAGGCGGAAAAGAGCGCTGTCAACACTTTGTCCATATCTACCAAATGTCGATATGTTGATGGATGGCTTAGATATATATAGTAATAGTAGTGGTGGTAGTGGTAATAGTGGTAATAGTAGTTGCAATTGCACTTGTTGTTGCTGCTGTCGTTGTTAAATTGCCTGCAATGTGTGGACGCCCGCAACTGACTTTGGCAATGTTAACTAAACTGGTTAACTTGGTTAAGATGCTTCGCATCGAGTGCAATTGGAGCGGAAACGGTTTGTCGATGATGTTGTTAACGTTATACATATGGATGGTGGATGATGTCAAGCCAATGGAGGCTAATGACATCGGAAATTGCACGCGATTTGCAACAACATGAATGTAATCATTTAAACATATATGCCTACTATATAATGTACACACTGTCTTTCTTTCTCTCTCTCTCTCTCTCTGTCTCTCTGTCTTTCATCTTCTTTAGGTATTCCCGCCACTTTGACCTATATCAATATGGATCACAGTGTAACAGGTTCACCGGAATTGATACCATATCCGGATTGGCGCAGCAATACGGCCGGAGATTGTGCGAATAGTATAACAACCGCCTATCGTATTAAAGTAGATGAATGTGGTCGTCTTTGGGTCCTGGATACCGGAACTGTTGGCATTGGCAATACGACAAGAAATCCTTGTCCATATTCGGTAAATGTATTCGATTTGACCACTAACACACGGATACGCCGCTATGTCCTGCCCGTGGATAATACAAATCCGAATACATTTATAGCCAACATTGCCGTTGATATTGGCAAGAATTGTGATGATGCCTTTGCCTATTTTGCCGATGAATTGGGCTATGGCCTGATCTCGTATTCATGGGAATTGAATAAATCGTGGCGTTTCTCGGCCCATTCGTACTTCTTCCCCGATCCATTGCGCGGTGATTTCAATGTGGCTGGCCTTAATTTCCAATGGGGCGAGGAGGGTATCTTTGGCATGTCATTATCGCCTGTCCGTTCGGATGGCTATCGCACCATGTACTTCAGTCCATTGGCCAGTCATCGTCAGTTTGCCGTCTCCACTCGCATCCTTAGGGACGAGACACGTACCGAGGATAGCTATCATGATTTTGTTGCTCTAGATGAACGCGGACCCAATGCCCATACCACGGCTCGTGTGATGAGTGATGATGGCGTTGAATTGTTCAATTTGATTGATCAGAATGCTGTCGGCTGTTGGCATTCATCCATGCCATATTCGGCTCAATTCCATGGCATTGTGGATCGTGATGATGTTGGTCTGGTATTCCCCGCCGATGTTAAGATCGATGAGGATAAGAACGTTTGGGTTTTATCCGATCGTATGCCTGTATTTTTGCTATCCGATTTGGATTATACCGACATCAATTTCCGCATTTATACCGCTCCATTGGGTCTTCTTATTGAGAATACAGTGTGCGATCTTAGGAATAATGCTTATGGTCCACCAAATTCGGTATCCATACCAAAGCAGGCCAGTTTGCCGCCAGCTCCGCCCCTGTATACGAAAACCTATCGTCCGGCCTTGCCTCAGAAACCACATACAAGTTGGACCCCATCGCCGCCCAGTCGGGGCTATCTGCCAGCTGCGGCTGGTGGACCTGGTCAGGTAATCTCTACCGTCAGCGTCTCCACCAATACGGTCGGTCCGGCTGGTGTTGAAGTGCCCAAGGCATATGTCTTCAATCAGCACAATGGCCTCAACTACGAGACAAGTGGACCACATCTTTTTCCCACCCATCAGCCGGCTCATTCGCATCAGACCGATGGACTGAAGAGCTATGTGAATGCTCGCCAATCGGGCTGGTGGCATCATCATCATCAGGGTTAAGGCATCGAATCGAGACTGGACTGGAATGGATTGTTTGCGCAATTGGGTTGGCCTTTCTGCATTACATAGATACCTACATACCTTCTCCTCTACTTCCCTATATGTATATTTAAAGGTGGAAACAAAATGTAATGGAATATCATTATCAGCATTATGCGTATTTCGTTTTTGTTTGGCGATTTAAATAAGCTTTGTAATTTAGTTTTTTTAAATTAAGCGATTAAAATAAAAACAAAAAATAAACTGTATTATTTTTGTTTTTTTTTTCTTTTGCATTTGCTTCAATTGTTCTTAATTGTAAAATAATATTTTTATTTAATCACTAATTTAATAATTTTGATTCCAAGAGGTTTGTTTGGGTTTAGTATAAAAAAAAAACTTTTTTAGAATAAAGTATGCTACATAATTTAATCAGTGAAATATTTTAGTCAATACTTTGCTTTAAAATCTAATGATAATTATTGATATATGGTATTTGCTCGTTCAATTTTGCTCCGATCGACAGGAAGGATGATGTCTAATTTGATTTTCTGGTCCCCAAAAGCAGCTTGACCGACTGATCAATTTAATTAAGTATTTAAGAAGTAGCAACAACAATAATTTAGAGACCCTTTGAAATGTGATTGACATTCGTTTAAGGCAAGTTTTGGTTTCGTCTTTTTTAGTCCTATTCCATTACCAATTCCTATCATAGAGTTTGTACAATAACTAAATGAAAATTCCATTTTGATGGCTTGCATTAAATATATAAGACTCTAAAATCTCTATACCGGATAAGTTCTGATATATCCTGATGATTGATTATCTGTACCAACTCTTATCCAATTAGTTTTATTTCACATTAAAAGAGTTTTTTATCAAAGCCGCCAAGTAACAGATGGCGCCACAAGGGCCTAAATGTAGGCAACAGTTTTTTGTTTTCATTATATGTCACCAGCAATTTCTAACCCGAAAAAGAGGCAACAGTTTTTTTTTCGTAATTTAAAAGTGTTGGACTTGGACTTCATTCGGAACTCATTGAAGGAGTATGGAATACCGAATGCATAGTTTTAATCACACAATTTGTTCAACTAGAAACATCAAGGTATTTATTAAGTCAAATAACCTCAAAATATTTCCTATTTGGCAAACTTAGCTTAGTATTGATCGATTTTTCATACATTTTTTATTTATTTATTTTTTTTGCATACTTTCCACTGCTGAGTCATCTGTCTTGATCTTGGTCTTGGTCCTGTCTCGTCTGTGGTAAAATTCACACATAATTACCAAGTGCCTGAAAGATTGGGGGCCCTTATATGATTTATATCAAGTATATATGCAAAGGGGAGGCGTGGCATGCGCCAACCGCAAAACAGAAAATTAAACAACAAAATGAGAAGGAGAAAAAAACAACAAACTTTCGAAAAACAAACAACAACTTAAAAGGGGTTTGTTTGCGGAAAGCAAGCAGCCATTATTTATTTACTTTTTTTTCAGATCAACAACAACTCGGATCGCATCGGATTCAATCCGATCCAATCCAGGAGCAGCGTGATTCCATTCCCTTCCTCTGGTTTTCGTTGAGGAAGCTGCTGTGCGAAACACTTAACGCCAAAAGTGAAGAAAACAACACTTGCTCTATTAACATGCCCCAGACACGTACAGGGCAATGATGTAGCCGACCCAGCAATACCCTGTATGGGCCTTAATGGCCTTAATATGGCTATAACTTGTTATAATTCGAGTGGTCATATCACAGTTACCAAATAAGTTCGACTTAGGTTACCTTCAACGGTATACAATCCACTCTTTGACCCTAGTGTTGCAGGGTATTTGCAGCGAAGACAACGCTGAATGTCTGAAAATTTATTGAAAAACATTAAGAAGACTTGGAGGCGATCGCCATGCCGGGCTCAAGAGTTAACGAGAATTGGTCCACACACATATGTACGTGTGGCTAATTTGCGGTTGAGGTATCTCGCGATGATTTACATAGTCGTCTGCTAAAGAAACCGACAAAAAAAACCAAAAATAAAAGACACAAAGATTCATACGCCGAAAAACCACAGCCACAGCATGCAAATTATAGAAATTTTCAGTCGACTTTGCTGAGTTTATAAAACAAATATTGAGATAGGGTCCTCCTTCCCTATCATTAATCCGAAAATGAAAGTTTTCGTTTTGTCTTAAGTTAATTTTATGTTAGAAGCGTTAATTTCATGCTGCCATTTATGGCTTCCGTTTCGCATGGATTGCAAATCGAAAATGTGCCCGCTGATGAATTGAATTCGAGTCTAAAAGAATTTACATATTTATACCTTTTTGATTTTCCCCTCTCTCTCTCTCTCTCTCTCTCTCTCTTGTTGCCTCTCTTTTTCATCTTGGTGGCTTGAATGCTGTCAACAAGAGGCTTCCTGTGGTGCTGGATTTAGGTTTGGAAAGCGTCAAACGGCTGCGCTTTTGTAAACCCTTTAAGCAATCATTAACCCTTCATTATCATCATCGTAACGATGATGATGATGATGCATCCTCCACCTGATAGCGGGTGACTTGAATTCATTAATAAAATAGAGGAGGCCAATCCTCAGAGCTGGAGATGAGTCTTTAATTGAAGGCGCCAAACAAGCAGCGGGGGCGTGGCCAGCATAGAGAACGAGATGCCCCCCAACTGAGCATCTGAACACTCCAACAGTTTACAAAGTTATCAGGTTTAACTCAAGCTGTGAAACTATGTAAAGTTTGCCATCCAATACGAATCCGATTACCCCTTAAGATTACTTTAATCAAAACCTAAAGACTAAACTTGAAAATCAAGGCTTATGATATGGTTTCTAAAGAACATTGATTAACTAAGATTAATATACTATTTTTGAAGCAAATTTCCATTTTCTGAGACTTATTCAGAGCAAATCTAACCTCCAAATGGAACAAGAGCTTGATCTTTAAGCTTAAATCTTCCTTAATGACTACCAAAAATCCTGAGAATCTTTTGATACTTTAGCATTATTTTTTGCAGATTTCATAATCATATTTTTTTAATGAAAATATAAAATGAAAAACAATATATAAATTTGTATAGTGTTATATATAATAGAGAAGATTGATAAAGAGGTGAAAACATAATAGAAACTAAACTTCTAGAGAATGTTAATTGTAGTTAGTTAGATTTGGATTTATTTAAATTAATAGATTTAGGTAAATATTCATCAACTTGCGTTGAATTTTTCATTTACAGGGTATACTGATACTCCACTTTGTTAAGCCCTGATTTAATGTTATCTTTTCTTGTTTTCAATTAAAGGCCATGGCTAATCAGAGAAAAAAAGAGGGGAAAAAAAACAACTTTTATGCGTATTAATCAAAGTCTTGTGGAATTGATTTCATTGCGACCAGATATTTTTATTATCATCATCAACTGCAACTAAAACTTCAAGGTAAAATAGGCGTGAAAAAATCAACTACAGATATAACCCGTACCCATTCATATAAGTATATATGAAATATTTATTTATCAGTTTAATTGGCTTAACCTTTGCAAAAAGAAAGTGCAACTTAATCGCTCAATTCACACAGCTTCAGAAGGCAGCGACAGCAACAGCGACAGCAAAAACACACCAAAAATTAAATAAATAAACAAAAGTTTTGCAATTTACTGAATTGGCCACGCGAAATTATCTTGATTGACATTTTATGTCTGTTTAAATGAAAGCGACTTTTGAAGGAGACGAAATTGTTGGCATTGCCAGGATAACATTGTTGGTGGCAAGCCCATAAAAATGCTCCAGAAGAAGAGTAAAGAATAAAATCAAAAAGGAAAGAGCAAAAAGCCAGAAAAGTAATGAAAGATAAAAATACCAAGAGCAAGACCAAGACCAAGATCCAGTAGAAGGCATGAAAACTCTTTCGATAAGAGAAGCGCAAACAAGTGTAGCGTGTAGCCACACAAAAAGATACAATTGTATCTTTAAGTGATGCAGGTAAGGTGAGATGGTCTATATGCAGCTGGGCCATAGCCCAGATCTAACTAATGTACTTGCTCAATCTAATCATTTGCCAAATGTGAAACTGAAAATGATTATGCCTTCTCGCCGTCTTTCATTCATGAGACTCGGTTCAGGTGAAGTATCTTTTTCATTGATAAAACGATGCCATCTCTCTCTCTCTCTCTCTCTCTCTCTGTCTCTGTGTGTGTGGGTCCGGACTTTGAATCATTTCCGATATGACAAACATGCGTGAAACGTTCGTCCGTTTTTCCTTTTCCTTTTTTTTTTTCTTTACCCTTTTATTATCATCATTGCCATGGTTTAATTAAAAGGTTATTCTTGTATATGGCCTATTATCGGGGTTCTGGATAGGGACAGTTGCTCTTACCTTTTTCCCTCTTTTGATTGAGTTGTCTGCGTGTGTGTCTCTTTAAATTTTATCTTAAAGACTTTTTTTTTACTTTTGGTTTTGTTTTTGTTGGTTTTTTCTCTCTCTCTCTCTTTCTCTCTGGCTTCAGCCTCGACCTTGTGTGCATCTGGGTTTTGAAGTTGTGGGACGAAAACTGAAAGTTAACCACAAGGAATATGCGTATGCAGATCTGACCACAAATATTTCAATGCCTACTGTGTATATACATATATGTACAAAGTATGTACATAAAAAATTGTTGCCCAGTTGCCAGGTGAGAATTGACAAATTTCCATTTCGTCAATTCAATCAATAAATGCGAAAAACAAAAACAAGAAAGAAAAAAAATTATAGGTATGTCTTTATGTACTATATCAGAGCAGACAACAACACCTCAGTTACTTACATACTACCACGATGTAAGTATTCCTGGATCGATCAGCCAAGGCCGCTCTCAAAACTACAAAAAAAAAAAAAACAAAAACCGCTTTCAATTAAACTGGGGCACACTTTTGCCTGCGGTCGATCATCATCATCTTTATAATGTCCCCTGCGGCAGTTGGTTGCCCCAAGAGTGAAAATGAAATTGCTTGTGGCGCAAAAGAAGAGTCAACTGAAACTGGTAGTTACTTATACTTTACTCACAATACACTTTTACCCAAGATCATGCAATCGATCGATGGCAATTGCCACTGTCGCATATTGAAATTGAAACTGTTGATGGAAAGTTATGGTGGATTCCTTGGCCACTAGCCACTTTGATGATGACCAACGATCGCTGATGATCAGTGATCACTTGTCATCATGAGATGGTCCCAGATTATGGGGCGGCACAATATATATATGTATATATATATAAAAATATAAAACAGGAAATATTTATGAGAACGTGTGAATAAGAACACACAATTCTCATGTTTAGAGAGATTAACTAAGGGATCAATTTATACTTGAAATCATTTAATGGCTACTGCATTAACTTAAACTCATAATCCCTCGATCAGTAATAATGATCATACTGAAGAATGTCTAGGGATAATGAAATGAATTCCTTATTAATATATGTAAAAGTGATCAATCTTTCATCTTTTATGGCATAATTTGGCCCTATCGGCTCAAGCTAATCTTTTAAATATTCTTTTGCAATTTAGTTGCCTGAGTTTGCTGCTAAGACTAACCTAGACAATTAGTAGGATACCTACATGAAGAGATTTAAATAACTTGACTAAGAATCCTTCAAGCTGATTTTTTTAACTATTTAACTATAGAATCAAAAAAAACAAAAAGAAGCGTATATGTGTTTGGAAAATTTAATAAATTTCTATTATCATATAGTAAACAATTAGCACAATTGGTAAACTATTATCCATTATGCTCCATCAACAAATTCGACTACTTTACCTATGAATTATTAAAAAATAAATAACTTCAAAAATGGTTATTATAATCCCATTAAAAGTTGAAACGATTCTCGTGAAGTATTGTAAAAGTTTTGATGTCAATATAAATCTTCTTAAATATTATATACATATCTATATTTTAGGTTCTGTTTTCTTTGCATATTAATTTTAAAGTAATCGTTTGTTATAACCCATTGTTATATAATTTCTAATCAATGTGAGGCCCAACAATTTGTATTCCTTTTCAACATTGTAAGGAAGTAAATTTGCGTCCATAAAGTGAATTTCAGTCGTTTTTCCCCCCCTCCTACTTTATTGCCTCTTCTTCCCTGAGAGTCTCCAATTGACCTGTAATAAATCTGACCAAGCCGCCAGCTAAATTGATTTAGTATAGAGTAAGCTCTCTGACTACTCTGGCTACTGTAAACTTATAAAAATTCCCGTGACTCGGTACATCCGAGTTGGTTGCTTTTTTGGGTTGGATTGTCTGCTGCGTGTGGTGGGCACAAAAGATTGCCATGTAATGGATTTTCAGTTACGCGAGGATTGCGTGAGTATGGCCAACTCGGATGCAATTCGGTTCCCATTGCGTGCCATTGAGGAATACCTCCTATAACTACTTGGCCGTCCCAAAACTTGGCCACAATTTGTTAACAATTAACAGCAAGCAGCAAACAGAGCCAGGGCCGGGACCAGCAACAACAACAACAACAACAACAAAAAGAACAACAATGTCTATGCCAAAAGTTGGACACTTGTTTTGTTCTCCATTTAAGGGACTGGACATTATGTTTCCACATTCCATATTTGCAAAAATACATCGCCGGTGGTCTTAAACCAAGCTCCAACTTGAGCTCCCTCATATCAATCATGCCGTTGTTCCTCATATGCTAATGATCGCAATTAATCAATGAGAATCAGTTAAGATACTTCAGATACACATACACTGAAAGACCAAGTGCAGGAGGCGGCACACGCAATCGGCCCATTGACTTGACGAGTTGCCCGAGTTCTTGTTCTTTTTTTTTTTTGCGGTTATCCTTACTTCCCTTCCTTGCCTCTCAGTCTCACTCTCTCTCGTTCTTTGGTTTGTATTCATCTAATGATGTGTTGAAGTGAGGATAGCAAAAAACAAAACCAAAAAGGAAGAAAAATTTAATATGTAATTGCAAAAGTGACCCACATTTAATTACCCAGACTCGCCCATCCCCTGACGAACTGGACTAACTGACTGACTGAGGAACTGGACTGGGCAATTTCCACATCCTGAGATCCTTGCATGGGCGCGGTCGTGCGTCACAGCGTGCGATCAATATTTGCAGCTTGTTAACGAGTCCCTAACCTGTCTCCTACATCTCCCTTTTCCCCGCCTCTTCTAATTAGGACTGCCTACAAATTCTCTAGGATTCCATGCACGTGGCAAGTTCTACAACTATGATGGTTTCCCCTTCGTCTTGGTCTCACTGCTTCTCTTGCTGTCCCTCATTTTCGTTTGCTTTTCGTCTGTTGCCAATCAACATTATCTTTAAACCAGTTGGAGAACATGCAAATACTTAATATAAGTTACTGTGTCAGCGGCCAAGCAACAGGTGAAATTGTCGCCGTGTGCCCAAGTCTCCCTACCCCGCCCTTCCGCCACGATTTCGATCAACACAAGCACCCCAAACCCCAGACCCATAGCCAGACCCAAGCCCAATCCCATCCAGTCAATGTCAAGTGTTGCCCTGGCTGCCTTACTACAAAGTTAATTGCACTGCACGCGCACGCCAAAAGGCCTCCACTTCGCTCCACCTTAAAAGTTATTCGTAAAAAAGGCTCGGGCCAAGACTCGTGTGGCAGTCTCTGTTGCTGCCGCTGCCGCTGCCACTGCCACTGCCAATGCGACTGGTGGCATGGTGTGTGCAATATCAAGTTTCCATGTCAACTTGCCTTTTTATTTTGTCGAGTCTTTGGGGTGGGGCACAGTGTGTTAAAAATAAAAAAAACCAACTAAAGTTCGATGAATTTAAATTCACAGAAACATCTATAACCAATTAATTGCCATCACTTTAACAGAAATATCAATATCGATCTGGCAACCGAAAGTTCAAAATTTATACCACTCCTACTTCTAACAAGGTAATCGAAGTCGATAACATAATAATCGCTTCAATAATGAATATTGCATTCTATGAAAATTTATCTTTTGTAAAATGCGGATAATAGCTTAGAATAGTTTTACTATTGCAGCCCAAACAAAATAGACACACAAATATCGAAATAATCGATATTTCGATATTTTCGATATTTTCACAATTTATCAAAATAATCGACATCGATAAGAAAACAATCGCTTCAATAATAAAATAAACGCATAATATTCGCTGCAAAATAAAGGTTTCCTTAATTCTGGCCACACTGTGATCTAGTCGAACCTGGCTGACAGTGACCCCCATCCCCAATGCCCTCCTCTCCACCACCCGGCGCAGCACCATAACCACCAACGTGGTTGTCATTAGTCCGCTGCACTTGCTGTTGTAATTGCGACAGGAGCAACGAGCATGGATCGCTAAAGGGTCGAAGATCGCCGTTGGAGCTGAGGATCGGGGTTGGGCTGTCGGTTTTCGGTATATATATACATTTTTTGCTTTTTTTTTTTGTGGATTGCCGCGTCTTGATCGTGAGTGCCAGAAGCTGATTTCAGCACGGCTACCGATAAGCAAGAAGCTGTGGCTTCCACTTGACAGACGCGTTGATTGGTTTTGCTCGACCAGCGGCAAGTTGGAGCTGAAGTTCGAAAATGCACTTGACAGGAGCTGGTGGTCCGAGAGAGATGAAGTGGAGGGAGGTAGACTAAGGGCAGCCAGCAGACATGTAAATTGCTGAGAGTACCAAAAACCGCAAAAAAAAAAAAAAAAAAACTGGTACAATTTTTGTTGTTTTTTTTGGCAGTCCTTGTTGTTGTTGTTGTTGATTATATTTTGTTGATAGTCATGGACTGAGCCACGCCTATTTTGCCCGGATTTGACAACTTTTTGCATAATTGCAATTGCCCGCCAAGAAGAAGATGATGATGATGAGAAAGAGCAATAATAAGAAGGAAAAGACCAAGGCACACACATACACACATTCACACCCATATATATAATGATAATTTTCCTGAGGTTGAGGCCTTGGCTACTGTTGCTTCTGCCTTGGCCAAAACGAACGAATCATTCATAAATTTCAGACCAACTCATAAACTATACCCACCAAAAAGGTGACCAGGACGAGATGCCTTTCAAAAAGGACTGCAAAATCTGGCCCCATTGAGGTGTTGGCCCATACACAATCTCACGCCAAGATGCACCAAAAGATCGATGCCTTGCTGGGATCTTCTGATTTAATGCAATGCCAAAACAAATTGTTATAGTATGTTCCCCCTTTCGGTAAACGTGTCGTGCAATTAATCAAAGTTCTCGCATTACAATTAATCAAAAACCAAAGAAAAAATACAAAAAAAAAAAAAAAAAACCAAAATAAATAAATAAATAAATAAAAGAGAAAATAAAAACATTATGGCCTTTTGCTTTGGGGGCCATAAAATATATATCGTTGCAAATATGATCAATAGAAATTGGCGGCGTTAAAACGCTTGAACAAAGGCAACTCATAAATCAGTTCAGCACAGTGTAGACCATTGAGAGTATTTCAGTTTAGGGTGGGCACCGGGGGAACTCAAGGTGTCTGTGGGGACGGAGGAGCGTTGGGAGAATGAGCGGCTTTTTAGCTTTCATCCGATCCGAGGATCAGGCGGCAATTTGATGGCCATGAACATTTGACAGGATCAGGTGATGACATTTTTGTGACAACTTTTGATCTATCAACACAGGAGAGGGAAAGAGAGACAGATAACGGCAAACTGATTGGCTATTTTAGATTTATTGATTCCCATACAAAAGAATTCAATCATTCAATCATTAGCCACTTAAAAGTTTAGCCTTAAAATACAAAACGGCACAGCAATGGGCATAAATTTAGAAACATTATGATTTTCGAATTGAATAATGGATTATTTTTTAATCAAAATAAATTTGTTAAGCCTATGCCTTAAAGTTCTTAAAAACCTTATTAAAAGAAATATTTGTATATTTTGAGAGCTAATTGCTAACTTCTTTTCTTAGTTTTATCACATCTAAGAACATAACATAGTTTTAGATAACTACTTACAGTGTTAAAAATGTGCAAGATACGTGCTTAGCTTTAATTGTTAGGTTTTCCCTGTAATTGGAGTCTGAAAAACGAAGAAGCTAATCTCATTTAAACCCAATAGTTATATCTACACTGAAAGTCTTTTTGTATTAGTTAGTTTGAGAAAATATTTATTATCTATATAAATTAAATTAAAACAATCCTATATAAAAATTAGTTAATGGTTTTTAGTTTATTTTGTAATGATTATATTTTCAATTACTAAACTTATTTCAGCGCTAAAGAAAAACTATTTTTAAACAATGGCAATGAATTGTTAAATGTCGAAGAAAATTAGTTTCAGCTTTTATGAACAAAATTTACAGTTGAAAAGTAAGTAATTTCCAAAATCTTGAATGTAGATGGCGATGGGGGACTGATCAGATTGAGGATATGCACTTTTTCAACACTTTCATTCATGTACAAGCAGCAAAAACACAAAAAAATATGCAAAGTACAAGAAAAAAAACATCAACAATAACAACAACAACAATCATAACTTGGCTGACTGCGACCTTGATTTGGGGCGCGTTAAAAAACAACAAAACCAAAAAAAAAAAAAGGAAAAAAAAGAGAAGCAAAACAAAATCATACCGAAAGTTCGTACCCAACTTCTGTTCCATCTTTTTTGGAGTGGCTTCTGCCAAAGCAAAGCAGAGTGAAACGAAAGACAACTAAAAAGGGCAGAGACAAAAGTATGGGAAGAGGAATGGGGGCAAAAAATGATGCGATGTCAAGTTATTGACAGGCCAAGTCGATATTAATGACGACTTCATTTTGGCTCATTCGTGGATATAGCCAGGCTCCATTGGTGTCTTACTAGCAATTATTGAACTAGTTAGTTAAAGCCAGCAAGAGACGAGACGACGCGTCGAGACAACACCAGACAGCTGAAGCTGGGCCCTGGAAAATGGTAACAACCTATACATATTTAAGCCAACATGTCAACATAATTTATATTAAATTTTTGTGTCAGATAATGATAGCGCCTGCTGCCGGTCCATATGCATATGTACATATACATACATATGTATACTCGTATGACGATATCTGCATATGATGTTGGTGTTGAAGCACCAAAAAGTGTATCCAACTTTTTTTTTGTGTTTCGCCATCTCATTTTACACAAAGGCTTAAAGCGATTGCAACGCCAACGACGACGACGACGACGACGACGACGACGACGACGGCGGCATTCGGCAAACAGATTGAATTCAGAAAGACAGACAGAGCGAATCTCTGCTCTGGGTAAATCAACTAGATGAAGAGGGTTCAGAAATGTACTCAAAATAATTTCAAATTAACATTTGCTTCATTTCAAGGCAAATGTCAAGTAAAAACTCTATTGGATTTTCATTTGATTTTTTGAAGAGCATATGCAATTCGTTCTTGATAAAATCATCTTCATCATCATCTCATCGCAGACAAGCATTAAGCGTGCCGAAACGGACGACGCGAATACAGAAAACGTTAAAAAGGTTAAATAATTTACAATTTATAATAACGATGCGAGCTCAAAGCATGCAACTTGAACCTGCCACTGCCACCTGTAGTAAATGGAAATTGTAAATTGAAATTGAGAGAATCAAAAAACTGTTGGACACAAATGAAATTTGCTGTGGAAAATTTCTATTGCATCAACATGAATTCTGCATGGATCAGAAAAGAACGCTTTAAATCAGTTCGGTACATACATGGATAGATCTTTGACCATTTGGCCAAACCATTGTCAACCAAGTGTCATCTGGCCATGTAATGCCATGCAATCTCCCGTTGTTGCAGCAACGAAGTGTTAAATGATGCCCAGCATGAGGATTTGGCACGGTTGCCTAGCGTGCAACCAGAGATGAGGACAAAAGGTCATCATCCAGCAGCGAGCAGCAAAAATGCAAAAAGAAGAACAAAACCAAAAATAACAAAAATTTTTTGAAAAGATTCCTCTAAATGCTTTCAAAATGCTTTTTAGTTTCGTTTTTGGCCTTGGCCCCTAGCAACGGGTGTATGGATATCCAGAACGTTGAGCATAAAGGCCCACGGGGCATTAGGAGTGTTAATAGAAAACTGCCGCCGAATGGATCCGAGGATCTTGAGGTGTTGACTGGCAGCAGCCTTGACAAGAACCCCAGGATAGTTTCAAGTCAATTGTCATAAACATATATACCTTCATATACATATATATACATTTTTAATTTTTTTTTTTTTGGTTGGTCTAGAAGTTTTAAACTACTTTCATTAGCCAGCTAGTCGGCTGCTTTTTGAGGGATTTGGTGGGGAAACTTGTGGAGCCTGATAGCAAAGGGAGAAAAGAAGGGCGATAGAGAGAGAGAGAGAGAGAGAGAGAGGAGTCGCGTCGAGGAGTCCTACGTACAACCGGTTGGCAGCCGGCACGCGACAGTCTGAGTTGCTTGAGTGCTGCTGTGTAGTTGTAGCTAAAAACTGAAGCTGGAGGGCAAAGACAGAAGACATAATAACATGGGGCAGCTGGAAAATAAAGCAAATCTTGCACAAACTGTTCTCAAAAATAAAGGTAGAGTGTTCCCAACTTGGCAAAAGGCAGCTGCATCAGAAAAAAGAGATTCACTCATTCGTAGATCTCTCACAATCTCCATCTCTCTTTCTCTCTTTTCCTCTTTCGCTCTCACGCTCTTTCACTCTGTCTCTCTTTTTGATACTTTGTCTCAAGCCATAAGGGATTGAGTGAAGTTGATCCTTGAGTGATGCTGCCTCTGACGACGAGTTGCACCTTTTTGTTTGTTAAACGCAGGTAGACAATAAAAATGCAGGTGCTATCCTACTATAAATAGAGCTCGCCGGGCAGGGAAGGGCATCAGAACTTGGCCAGAGCTCACAGGGCAAGGAAGAACCGAAAATAAAAAACAAATTACTAAAAACTAAAATTCTTTCTAAACACTAAAAACCAAATTCATCATCAACAACATCATCATGGCATTGGACAACGACGATTTCTTCTCATATGAGCACTCAGCTCAATTCATTGGCGAAGGCGATAGCTCGAATGGCCCTTCGGTTGTGCGACGCAATGCTCGTGAACGCAATCGTGTGAAACAGGTCAACAATGGTTTTAGCCAACTGCGCCAGCATATACCAGTTGCCGTAATAGCCGATTTGAGCAATGGTCGTCGAGGTATCGGCCCGGGGGCCAATAAAAAACTCAGTAAGGTCAGCACATTACGCATGGCCGTTGAGTACATCAGACGATTGCAAAAAGTCATTGATGAAACTGATCAGAAGCGACATCAGCAACAGAACCAGCAACAACACCAGCATCAGCATCAGCAGCAGCAACATCATCATCATCATCAGCAGCAGCAGCAACATTTGCTTTTCCAGCAACAGCAACAACTCTTTTACCACCAGCAACAACTTCATCAACAACAGCAACAGCAACAACAACACTTGCAATTGAGTTCACCCACAGGAAGCACAAGCTCCTGCTGTTCCTCAACATCGAGCAGTTCCTACTACACACCACAACTACAACAATCAGGATTGGGTCTACCAATGGCAGACACATCCTCTTCTTCTTCATCATCTTCTTCTATGTCTGGGCCAATGAAAGTTGAATCCACCTATGAAGATTATCGCAACAACTCCTGCAGCTCGGGAACCGAAGATGATGATATACTCGACTATATCTCCCTATGGCAGGATGATCTGTAAAGCAAAACAATTGCCCAAAGATATCATCATAAACTAGTCAAGACTAACCTGCCTACCCACACACACACACACACACACACAGACATACACACAAATACCATTGATTGGCAAAGTATTACCTCACCATTATAGTATTTTTAAGGATTGTACAAATTATTTTCTTTTTTTTTTGCACGTTTTTTTTTTTATTGAATTTAGTTAATAAGTGCGCTAAGTTGTGCCTGGCTAAGACTGTTTAGAATTTAAGACAACTAGTTAATAATGGAAGACAATGATTTAGTTTTAATTTTATAATATTAAAAAACAACATGGAAGACATTAAACTAATGATAGATCAAATTTAAAACAAAAACAAATCGATGGCAAATTTTTTTAATTGGGTGAAAAGAAAATATTATTGATTGATATTCCTACAAGGCCAAAGAATTTTCGTAATAGGCTTCTTTATAATCTAGATATCAGTGGAATTGGCATTACTTTATGTTAACCAATCCTGGTTATATTCTCTAAACCTAATGAGATGGCCTATTTTATATCTATCTTAATTCCATCCTTGCCATAATTTACACTTTATCTTAGTATAAACTTTCCCAACTTCAATGTCTTTTACGGTTTTCTCTCATTTTCAAGATACGTCATAAAGTTTTTCAATTCAGTTCAATCAATCGTTTAAAGAAAATTCATTTTTCCTTCATAAATCTCAAAAAATAAATAGTTTTCCAACACGTTAATGGCAAACAATAAAAAATTCATGGGTATTAATATCAGAAAATAGCGGCTATATAAGAAATATTGGTTGTTCATAGAAGATTGATTCTCGTAATTTCTTGAAGAATTTATAAATAAAGAAATATTTTCGATAGTTTTTTACAGTGTTGGACAATGCCAACTGCATCAGAGATAGTGCTAGTGAGCGTTCTTAAAGGACTTTAGATATTATTCATTATTAATAGAATTTTAAATGGCTTCCTGACTGACCCAAGGAGAAAGCAAATTTTGTTCATGTTATGCGAGTATTGTAGATAGTCATCAAATGATTGTTTATATATTTATATATTTTTATTTACAAATACCGTTGACAAATACCGTTATTGTATTTTTCAGCTCCTTAACTTCTTCTTGTATCATCTCAATGAAATTATTTAAACAATTTGTCATGTGAAACAAACGAATGAAAAGGAAAAAGTAATTTACTTGCTGCATTTTTGCATATGCAAAACCAAGTTAATCAATTGTCCCTGATTGCCTTCAGAGTTCCCATTGAATGCCGCCAATTCCAAACGATCGATTCGATCAATTGATCGTTGATTTGTCCTCCTCGTCCCCATTGTTGAACTAATTTTGAGATATTCGCAAAATGCTCCACATCCTCCCATCCTACACACACAATCTACATTCACTTCACTCCGCCCTTTGATCGGCTCCTCACGCTCCACATTGCAAGTGGTGGGGAGAGCAATTCACACACACATGTGAGTGGCCGGATCGCCCCCAACAAAATGAAACTTGGAAAAAAACAAAAAAAAAAAAACCCACTTGCAGAGGGGAAAAATCTTGTGGGGACTCTTGCAACGGAAGCTGCCGCCGCTGTTGCAATTCGCGATGGTTTGGCCGGATAAGGAGCAACAGCATAAACGTCGACAGTCGACCCAAGTAAAGATTGACCATTGTTTGCCTCATTTCATTTGTTGTTTTCTTCGGTTTTTTTTTAGTTTTTGTTTTTATCTTGGTGGGATGGAAGCTGCCTGCCTGGCTTGATGACTGCAAACCTGGGATCTAGCCGCAGATTCCTATACATCCGCTAAGCGACTCCCACGCGGATTTCCTGCCATTTTGAACTACTACTAGAGATTCCAAGGCCTCTGCAATCTTATCACCTCCCCGCTATTTCATTCATAGTTCAACGAATACGTACATACATTTAGTTTACAGATATACATATATTATTAGTATGTATTTATATATACTTCCGTCATCTTTAAAATTATAGGTTATTCTAGACTTATATTCTATACTCTTCAATCTATAAGAGAAAGGCCTGAAAATGTTTACTAATTTTTCTATTATTTTTTAATATTTTCTAAAAACAAATTCTACAAGTCTTTTGTTAAACGATCCAACAACAAATAGTTTCAATGAAATCATTTATGAAATTTGCAAGCAGACCTTTTAATTAATTTCTATTAAAGGTATTTGAAATTAGTTTTCAAACTCATTGCAAATACTTTTTATTTGCTAATGTTTTGCTTGTGGAAATATTGAATAGAAATTTTGTCAAAAAACAGATTGATATTAAAAACTTAGAAGACCTAGTCGGTCGAGATATTGTTATACTTGTAGGGTAGAGGGTATTTGAAATTCGTTGACTTGTTGCAGAGTTAATGTTAACTTTTGGCTTGAGTTTGGCAATCGATTTGCAACGCAATGTGAAAAATCGAACGGTTAGATGTTGTTCTTTCTCTCTCTCTCTCTCTGTCATGTTTTGTTTTTGCTTTTGTTATTTTGGTCGTCGCTGTTGTTGTTTTGAAGCTGCTTTGCTCTTCTTCACGGCACATTTATCGAATTATTATTTCCGGCTTTTTATTTTTCTTCTTTTACGTTAATATTGCATATACAATACTTATAGTAACTGAGACTGACTCTCTGTCTGTCTGTCTTTATGTCTTTCTGTCTGTCTATATGTGCATCAGGTATGTACAATGGTCCCAAGATCGAAATCGAGTACAATATCATAATATCCACATGGCCCATGTTCAACGTCATCATCTCTGGTGACGGTGGTCCCATTGGACGACATACGACAATGACCAGCGACAGCAAACGGTGCAAAATCGAACGCTTTTTGTGTGAAGTTAATAATACGTTTGACATGGTCAACATCGACCCTTCAATATATGCAGAAATATGTAGCAAACAGAACGATCGATCGATGAAATCGTTCGGATTGTGTTTTTGAATCTTTTCTCTTATTTTTCGGAGGGCCCAAGTTCCGGGGATTCACACACACAGACATAGGCTACGGCCCCCTAAAGGGGTCTCTCGCCAAAACTTATTTTACATGCAATCGAAGAGCCTTTGGGGCGAATAAATTTATGATTTATTAAGGATGCTCTGATTACAACACGCCAATGGAACGAGAGTGATTATATAGTCAGACAACTGTGAGGCTGAGACTGAGACTTCAACTAAGGCAAAGGCCTCCTCGGCTGACTGATGTCTCGTAAATAACAACAACCAAACCAAGAGAGCCACAACAAGTGAGTTATTTGTTTAACATGAACGCGTTTTTGACTCACAAATGTTGACAAAGAATAATGTAATTTATGTTTGTCCCTGACATTTTTTTTTTTTTTTTGCCTTTCTTTCTTTCCACGTTTTTCCTTTGGTGGCTTTTGGTTGTGTGTTTTTTTTTTACAGATTTCACCAGGATAGATCGAGATAGAGATAGATATAGAGATTTCACCTGATGATTACCTGATTTCTACCGCACTGCAATTAGAGATATTCGCACCGATATAAAAGATGGAAAATGGGCGTGTTCACACACACAAGTGCACGCACATAGAGCCCGACAAGTGCCGACAAAGTGGAAGAGGAGATCCCTGTCGTTGAGCTAGTTAATTGTCCTCGCGTGCACTTTCTTGCGAATTAATTGAATGCAATGCAGTTTCAGGGCAAACAAAGAGCTCAAGAAACAAGTGTAACAAGTGCACCAGAGGAGCAGAGAGACAGAGCGACAGACAGAGAAAGAGAGAGCCACACAAAGATGTCAAACGCCGTGCCACTTGTCGTAAATTATGCGCTTAGCCTCATTGTTATAATTTGTTCCCCCATATTACGAAATTCAATTCAATTGAAAGGCAATTAAAAACGCCCACAACTCTTGGCATAAGGACCTAAGAAGAAAAAGAAGAAGAAAAAAGGACAATTGCGTGTTCAGAGGGGAAATTTTCATCTTCATCTTTTCAAGCTAAGCTGATTAGACGTCATGGAAGGGAAACGTCCATCTAAAGGTGAGTCAGAGAGAGAGAGAGAGAGAGACAACGCAGCTGAAATGATAAAACATAATAATGCGATTTAGTTTTTCATTTTATAGAGTTTTTCATTTCTTCCCTTGCCCTTCACTCTCTTTTCATTAAATGGCCAGGAATATACTTAGTCCCCATCATTCTGAATGAGAGAAGTCCTAGAACAAGATATAATTGGCGGGAAATTTTAAGTAATTTTTTATGGGTTCAATTTTTAAGAATTGTTACTGAAATATTTCTGTGTCGATTACTTGACACTGAAGTAGATTTAATTTTAAGTCCTTACTGCAATGATCTTTATTATTTAGGTATTTAGAGTTTTTTATTGAATGATGTGGGTCCACAATTGGATTTGGCTATAATATGGTACTCATCTATAATAGAGCTTAACGAATTCATTGGTAAGGCTGTCAAAATTACAACTTGAAATTTGTAAAAATAATGTTAGTCCAGAAAAACATTCTATAATGTAATTGTTTATAGAATAAAATTTTTAAAAATGTATACCCTTTCTGTTTATATCAAGAACTAAATTTTTAGCACATTAAAAAGGCTGTTTCTTGCGTTTAAGGACTAAATTGTTTGGTTTTTGGCTATATACACAGAGGTTTTTTTTTTTGTTAAGCCAATGACTTAATTGCCAACAAATGTCTCAATTGGCTTGAGGCCCTTTCACTTTGGGATCCAACGAAATTATTTAAATTAATTATACAAGAAAAGAGAAAAAAACAAAGAACAAACCAAACGAAACAAAAATGAGCCACGGCATTCATCAAAAGCTTGGCCCCTTTTTTTTCTCCTTCACTTTTCTCTCTCCTTTGTATTTGTTAAAGACTTTTATTTAATTATAGACTGGGCCAAGGAAGTTGACTTTTAATTACCAAAAAAAAAAAAAAAAGCAAACAAACAAATAAATTGAGACACTTTCACAGAGTTTTCGTTTCATTGAAGTAGGCTAAAAAAAAAAAAAACACACACACACTAAAGTGAGTTGCCTCTGAGCCTTGGCTAAGGTAATGCAAAATCGTGGTAGTAAAAAGTCGTTGCAGAATTTTTACAATCAAAAATTTATGATATGAAATTGGTTTAGATAAACCCTAGGGTGCAGCATTCCAGGAGCCAACTCCTAGACTCCACGAATAAGGCCTAAGAATATTTCTTAGGCAGATCTCGGCCATTAATTGCGTGACTGGACTTATTAGTGGGTTTCCCTCTCCTTCTCTCTCTCTCTCTATCTCTTTCTCGGTCATGATCTCTTGGTCATGGTAATTCACTTTTGATTTTATATGCATTTCATCAAATTGCCAAAAGCAAAAATGAAAAAAAAATAAACAAAACAAAAATGCCCAGCAGAAATCTCAAGTCGGACAGCCAACAGAGACAAGACCTTGGTTTGATTTGAAAATTACTCAAAAAACACAAACAAAAAAAACCCGCAAAAAATTTTAATAAATAAAAACAGAAATCTACTTTAACAAACTCCGACATATTTATACCCTTTAATGTGCTTTAATTCGAATAATGTGTATAGTGTTTGAGAATATGCTTCGTGAATCTTAAGCAACTAAATAGAGCAAATTTTTAAACCTTAAATAATTCAAAACATTTTGACAAAATTTACAAATATTTTAGACATTTGTTTGAATAAATTTGAATCATGGAATCCTGAGTAATAACTTTACATCTACGTTTAAGCAACTAAAAGGTTTTAATTGAAACTATAGAAATTAATAAAAGAATATTTTTGATATTTAATCAATTCTATGAATTTTTCACTCATTAAAAAATTACAAATTCCAATAGAAAAATCTTTGGCATAAAGAAAGAAAATTATATTTTATTTTTGGAAAAATTTAATTCGAAAAATATTTGGATTTATTTGGTTGTGCTAAATTTTTTTAAGACGAACTCAAATTTCTTACAGATTAACACACATATGCAAATATTCTGAACTGTAATCAAATTTATTTTAGGGTATTAAAATGAACAGTGTTAAGAAAAAAAAAAAAAGTGAGGGAAAAAGAAACCGGGTTGCCAATTTAAAGTGGTCCAGTGGCAGGTCGCGCGATTCGTCGCTTTTCGTTGTCATTGCCGGCTCACTTCAAATGTGTGGATCGGTGGAAACGATGGATGGAATGGCTGAGCGGTGTATATATATATACGTATATACTTATGTATATAGGGAGATGAAGGAACGCGCTCGCGCTTGGCGTCCAGCGCCAAAATTGCAATCTTTTTGAAATTTATGATGAAAAAATGAACACTGTCGCTTTTTTCAACATTTTAATTATACACATACACATACGTATATAAAGATTCACCCGATTATATACAGAAATACATACATATATGTGCATACATATATACAAGTATGTACATAAAGTTTGGTTTTTTTTATTTTTTGTTGTTGTTGTTGATGAAGATGAAGTTCGGTAGCGAGGGCATTTGGCGAGTAATTAATAAATTCGAAACGCTGCCACAGGATATTTGCATAAGAAATTATGGCAATGAAATGTTATGATCGCATCGGGTGACAGCAGCGACGATCAACTACCCAAAACGAGGAGGAAGACGGAAGGAATTGGAGAGAAATGTAAAGCGGGCAAGACAAGAAAATCGTGGCAAGGTCAGAGCGCGTGCGCGAGCGGTTACTTTGAAGATGCTTCCGTTGAAGACGGGACATACATTGCATAATGTGTGCCATTATCTTCCTTTCAATTCAAGTCTCTCACTCCCTCGCACGCACACCCTGTCTCCTTCTTTCTTTCGCTGCAAAACCAGCTGTGAAACATTTATGCATATTATTTTTTTTTTGTTGTTTGTTTCTTTTTTTTTTTTGAATAGAGGCCGGAAAAGGTTTGACACAGAAAGCAAACGCAGCGTGTGGTGAATGTCCGAGAAACCAACAAAACGAAAACAAATGCATCCTTTTTGGCCAGGACACTCGGCAGGACTGGACCTACTTTTGCACATGGCTCTAGCCAAAATGCAATTCAATACTCATTCGACCAACTGAGAATTCGGCCAATCCATTGTTCACATTGATAATGAAATTCATCTAGATACATATATGTATGTATTTGTATGTAGTCAAAAGTAAATTACATAAGGCACTCGCCATCTCTTTGCATTCTTCTCCTTTCATGCACAGATCCTTGTGAGGCGTTTGTAATCCTCTTCAGAGGTTGCGCCCCGGAAAATTCAAACAAAACAAAATAGTTTTTCTAATTGACCGAATCTGTGTGTGTATAGAAAGCAGTTCCAGAAGCAGCAGAAGCCACAGTCGACAGCCGAGTAGGCAGGAATCTTTCAAGTTTAGCGCCAAATTTACACTGAAGCCAGTGGGTAGCCCTTGATTGACTTTGTTGACATCGTCAGAGGAAACAAAACGAAACGACATGCAGCAGTTAGATCACATTTAATTCTAGTTAATCAGTGGGCAATATTACGATATTTTTTTTTTTTTTTTTGAACAATCGAATAAAAGAGCCGACATAAGATGAATGTATATCCTTAGCATGACGTTTTCTAGGAGCTCTCACAATATGGTTAATGCTAAATTAGTCTCAGTATTCTTTTAAATTCCATTAATTGTATCGTATTAAACATTAAAGTTTAGTCTGAATAGAATCTTATATGGGCAACACAAAAACTTAGCAAGTTCACAACTTTTCAAAGCCTAAACTAGTTGGGAATTACAAGTAACTTTGGCGAAAAAAAAGTTGAAATGATTGTTTTTGACCATTCATTCCATTGTTGTCTTGTTCATTTCTAGTAAGAGATATAGGTCAAAAGATCTAATTATATGAGAAGTTTTAACTCAAAATTTACATTTAAAAAGTGCTTGAATTCTAAAATTATATTTTTATGGAGTAAATGCTCTTATTGATTAGTCCAAGTCGTTCACTATTTAAGCCCACACTGTTTTCACATTAGTTTTTAATAAATTTTCTATAGAAAGGACATTATTTAAAATTAAAAACTTCCCATTATGCATTGAAACTTCACTTAACCTGCTAAAGAATATGTGTTTTTTTGTTTCTGATTTTATGGCCACTGCTGCTTGGGTGGTGTTCATGTCGATTTCCATGTTCGCATGTCTCCAAATGCGCCCAGCTTACAACATTGAGTATTGAGCGACACTAATCCTGGACAGAGCCGATTATTACTGACATGACGACGAAGACGACGACAACTTTGGTGTTTGCTGCTGTCAATGCGGGATGAGAGAAGGCTCAGGCTGTTGTTGTTGAGTGGTTTCAAGTGGCCAAGTTGCGGACAAGTGTCATCAAGGCTTTTGCAATTAAAAAATGAATATTATATGGCATTATACGAGAGACTGTTGACATGGAATTCGACTCAAATTATCATCATGATCATAATGATTGTGATCGGCATGGCATTGATCATAAGTCACCTAATGGCATAATAAAATCATTATTCATGTTTAGGTCAGACTTTGTCAGACTTTGGATTTTGTATTAGGTTTTGTTTTTTTGTTTTTTTTATTATTTTTATTATTATTCTTTACATTTGAGATTTGAAAGGAATTCTCAGTTATGGTTATCCTGCGGCTTGTTAACCATTATGATATAATTTCCTTCTTTTCTCTTTGGTTATTGTCATAAATTGCTTTCTAATCGGTCGGTGGGTATTGTCCTCGGATTTGATCTCATTAATACGCCCCATTTAACACCTTTCTTCTTCGGTTTCCTTTCATTTCAAAGGCTCTCGCGCGTTTCAGGTGCAAACGGTCGGTGTCCTTTTGATGTTTTTAAAGCGTGAACATGAAAACAAGTGCATGTCCTTTTGTACACTACGATTTCCACTAATGATCGTATGATCCTGTTGAAAATTTCTCTTCTTCTCACGCTTAGATCAAAATGCCATTAATTTTTCTAACCACTTGGCTGACTTTCGTTAGCCAGGATGTTTATCTAACTGGCCAAAGTGAAATGTATACAAATTTTGCATTTGAGTTTTTTTTTATGTCTTTCCTCGTTTTATTGTTTATTTACTTTGGCCAAAATGGAAATATTTGCATAAGCCTTTGCGGAAACAGGAAATCGAAAATCGTCCCACACGTAGACAGTTAAATGGGTTTTTTTTTTAGCGGTTTTTCACAGCTAAGCAAACAGGAGGAAGAACCCACATCAAAATCAATAATAGCAACAGATTTTCGATCGATCCGATACTCATCGACTGACTGACTGACGGACTGACGAACTGACTACCCAAAATTGATTTCTACGCCCCGCTTCATCGGATCATCGACTCATCAGCATAACAATCAACCCTTTTGGCACTTCCTCTCCTACGTTTCATCTTCTACCACAAAACGAATTGAATTTTTATTATTCGTTTCTTTTTTTTTATATATATATATTCGCGTTTCACACCAACTAGAAGTATAAGCAAAAGGACCCACAGGTGCCCCATTAAAAGGATGTGTTTTTCGTAGAAAACGCATCAGTAAAACCAAAATCGATTCGGATGCCGTTCGATTTGCTTAATTGAATTTTGTATCTGTGTGTGTGTGTGTGTCTGTGTGTGGGTGTATATACAGATGGATGCAGTAGGTAGTAAAATCGCACGGCTGTTTATTTAATAGATTCACACGCACGCTTAGCTGTCGATCTTAAAAATGGAAAATGCCGTTTGATCTAGGTAAACAAATGAATGAAATTATACCAGAACATAGTTTAGCTATATATATACATACCTACATAAATACTTGCATAGTGCTTAAAAGATCAAGGGAAATGCAAAAAAAGAGAAACATGCAAAGATTTCTTGCTTCATTTTGAATTAAAATTTAATGTCACCTTTTCATTCTACTGGAATAATCTTTAGATTTCTAATTTAACATCCTCCAGATAGTTAACTAAAAAGAAAAATAAATCCTTCATCTATAGCCAGAAGCGACATATGGCTTTATATCCATTTCCAATTAAAATATGAAAGAATATGTATACAACTAATCAATTCATGTCATCTTTTCCCCTAAAATTTTAATGTTTTTAAAGTTTTCATTTCTCAATTTTTATGCCTATATCTCTATGTTTATGAACTTTCATATTGACGGTAATGCAATCAGTTTTGAAATAGATTTTAAATAAGATTTGACTATAACACTACTTTTTGCTCCAAAACTCAAGTTATTTATTTACTATTTGCTCAAGAGAAATACATTTGTCCAAGGATCTAGTTTAACAGGCACCTTCCATGACTTTTCCTAACCAAATCAATACAACATAATCATCTTGACTTGGTCAAAAAGACAAATCTCGTAGAAGTCACAAGTGGTTTGCTTCGGTACATATTTAGAATAGTTGCAAGTAGTTTACTTTTGGTTAGCATCCTGAATTTGTTGGTTCTTCTCTCGAGATATATGCCTAAGCTGATTTTATGTGTTCCTTCTACTTTTCGTTTTTTTTTTTTTTTTTGTTAATTTTTTTGTTTTTTTTTTTTTTTTTTGCCGAGTCAGCGAGGTGCGAGAACATTTAACGCCCTGTTATCCAAACGACTTTAGTTGAATTTTTCGCGTTAATTGAGCAATGTTTGTGCGCGGCGGCGGCGGCGGCGGCAGCAGCGATGACGGCGGCTGAAAGAGCCTTCGTTAGCACATTTTGTGCGGTTGCAAGCCAGCAGGATGAGGATAACAAGGATATGGCAATTGGTCGGACGATTGGCGTGGCTGGCGTCGTCGTCGTCGGCTTGCTACAAAGGGCGTAAGCGGCACTTGTTAGCTCAGCGTCAGCTCTGAGAATTGGAATTCGAATTGGTAGAAAATGCCATATAATTGTGCTGATTATGACCGTGCCAGGGTTTCTGGGGGGTGGGGACCAGCTCATAAATGCCATTAACAAGCCACGTTTAGCTATCCTTTCTTCCAGGAAGTAAGTCGTGGCCAGTCGCCGTTTCTATAATTCACCCTTTTTTTTCTCTCTCTCTCTTCTAGCGTTCAAGAGAAAGTGATCACAGCGGGAAATTTTGTAAACATTTGCCGGCCGGTATCAACAATCTGATCGATTTATCGAACGAATGAACCGACCGATCGAGAGATATGTTTATTGTGGGCGTGTGACTATTTTTATTGTGATTTGATTGGATGGAACACTTTCGGTTGAGTGAGGCAGTTCAAATGGGCGTGTCTTACTTTCTCTTTTAACCCAAATAGAGCAATAAATTCTCAAGTGATGACATTGATTTAGTTAGTTAGACCATGTAGGAGAAGAGAATTTATGATTTAATTATTGTTTTGGGTCCCAAAAATGGGGGGAAAAATATCATATCATAGAACCCGCTGAGCGTTAAACGTTTCTCTAATAGCCAGCGACATTTATCAGGCGCCGCCTTCATCTTCTGATGACATTGGTTGATGCTGGTGACTGTTTATAAGGAACTGGGCTATTGACTTTTAGTTTCTGGATATGATGCACAGGCGGATGCATAAATCGATATGAAAATCACCAATTATCTTATGCAATGTCTGACCATCCAGCTAGCCAGCCAGTCAGCCAAGAGGCAAGAGAAGTATCAGTCAGTTGGGGACATCCATATACAACTCATAAGCAAGAAGAACTTGTTAAGACAAGACTCAAACGGAATGGGAACGGCATGAACGGCATTGGGTACGAAAAGAAGCATGATGATATACAATAATCGAACATCGCCCGCAAGATGAAGAACATTGCGCTAAACGAGCCAAGTTCATACTGTAAGCCAAAAGAGAAAACAAGTTTACTTCTCACTTTCCAGTAAACATTTGGCTGACGAATTTTTGCCAAGACAATTGTATACTCTAACCAACTAAAACAGTTAAAGGCTATAAAATTGTTTTTCCTCTATGGAACAGTTAGGTTTCAATAGAAGTCTTCTTGTAGAAGTTATTCCAAATAATAAATCAATACATTTAGTTTGTAAATTTCATATTTAAATTTCATTAATTGAAAGTCGGAAATTTTCTACAATTTTCTGCTGTTAGGGTAGCAAGAAATGCCGCTCAACAAATGCAAATGCTGCAATATGTGATCCGGCCAAACGATGACAAGTTTCTGGGACTCTCGTCTCAAAGTTGGATTCTTACTCCTACAAGAGAGACGTTGTCGTTGTCGTCGTCTGGTCAGAGGGCTTTTATGATTCTTTCCTTGCAGAAAGCAGACAAAATGCGTTCATTTCCCTCTCAACTCAAATATACAATGATATAATAAATTGAATGACATTCATAAATAAACAATATAAAGAGAGCAGCAGCAGCAACATCGACAGTCAAAGCAACAACAAAGTTGAACATTCTGTTCTGTCCTTCTTTTGAGGATGGGGCAACAAGTCTTTTTGGGGTAGCATATAATGAAGACATTAAAATCTGTTGGATGATGTTGCTTGGTGGCTCTTTTCTCACAGTTCAAAAAAGAAGAAGAGTTTCCTCTTACTCTGGATTACATGCAAAAACAACAACATAGCAACGGCGACGACAACAACAACAATAGCAACTTTAACATCATTATTAACAATAACAACAACAAGTGCGCCCACCCAAATGAGATGGAGCAAAGAGAAAAAAAAAACTAAGATAAACCGGTAGCCCCTCTCTGTCTCTGGGATTTAGAGAGACCTCGAATCAGATGATGATGATGATGATGATGATGATGATGGGATGAAATGGAGTCGTATGGGGATAGGTTTGATTCGTTGAGAATCAAGAATCCATGATTTCGTTGTTGTTATTGTTATTGATGTCTCATTTAACTAAGCAGCGGGACAGCAGTCAGAGCAGCAGCAGCAACAACAAAACAATATTTTGCCCAAAATGCAATCATAATAAATGGCTCCACCTTGCCTTGGTCACTTGGCCTCTGCTTCTCAACATCGTTGTGGATGCCTCTGCCTGGGTGGTGCTTGAAGAGACATTCGTTGGTCATTCCCCCATTTACATATGTATACTTGCATGTCTGTAGGGGATTCGTGAGCTGCTGCTCCTTTTGATGAACTTAATTGACAACTTTTTGTCAGCGCTGTGTGCGGATTATGATTGCTTTTATGTTAAAAAGCAGCAGCAAACAGTAACAAAAACAACAGCAACAACCAGCAAACAACTTTGTTAGTTAAATAAGTTTCGGTTGAGTTTTTTCTTTTGGTTTTTTTTTTTTTTTTTTTGGCATTCGTTATGATATGTCCATCAAAGCGCATCATTTTGATTGATTTGATGCAGACGACAAAGATATAAAAAAAGTTGAAAGAGAGAATTGAGAACAGAAAAAAAAACTAGTTTGTGCAGCAGCGAATACAAAAAAAAAAAAAAAAAAAATAAAGCCTATAGGGTAGACAGTTTCCAACTGGCCAGAAAAAGAAAAAAAAACAAATGACTTGGACAAAAACTAAATAAAGTTCGTTGCCCAAGTCATTCTAAAGTAAAATAAGTTTGTTGCCTAAGTCTTTTGTTTTGCTTTTAGAAGGAGTTTGATCTCGTAAAGTTTGTTGCCTAAGTCTTTCGTTTGGGTTTTTTTTTGCTTTGAGAAAATTTGACTTGTATTTAATTTTTACATGTTTTATTATCTCTATAATGAAAATTTCTTGATCTAACAAATTTACTATGACTATATTCATATTAAAATCGAGACATATTTTAGCATTACTTTTTAGATCTCTACTTATGGGATGGAGCATTTAAAGGAGTACCTGAATGATCAAATATGCTCTATACAAAAAGGGTATATGCATAGCAAAGTAGCAACAGACAGTAAAGTTAGGTATTATATACCTAGAGAAATAGTCTAAAGGAAGCTTAAATTATTATCTATATTTCCATTTGCATTTACCTTGACACAACACCGCAAAAACAGATGACTTAATCAGCTTGGATTCCATTTTCACACATGCCAAATCCGATTTTGATCAACAGCAGCAGCAGCAGATCTCACTAAGAACTCTTCTGTATAGGCGAGTGACAAAGTCACCAATAATCATAAATCCTATGAAGAATAGAAGAGAAAAAAAGCAAGGAACAAATGATGTTGTGTAAACCCAAATTGGCTCAATTGCATGTGACCAAAACTAGATCAGTAGACTAATACCAAAGACCTGGATAAGGAACAAGGCCAAGATCACGATCACGATCAGTACCACATAAACCGCTTTGCACGCCTTCAACAAAATGTGACGATGAGACAACAAGAATGAGAATCTTAATTACCTTTGACAAAACCTGGGTACACATAACCTAGCAAAGACGATTTGTCCGGTATACGCCCACATTAGGGTCAGGGTGTCCCTTTCTGAGTGTCCCTTTCGAGTGGACCATAGAGAGCAAAACAATGAAAACAATTGATGGGTGGACTACAATAACAAGAAATTATACATTGGACATGTGACAATTGCCGCTTGAATCGATGCGGCACGCATCACACATGCACACACACACACACACGCACACACACACCCATACACACACAACTCACGCCCTTAGGCTCACAGCTGGGACTTCGATTTGGACTTGGACAGCTCCTGGAATTTGCAACCAAAAAATATATATATATTTATATATATTTTGTTTTGTAATTATGCCTTTTGTTGTTGTTGCTGCTGCTGCTGCTGTTGTTGTCGTTTTCAATGCGCGCGCCCCATGCAACAAAAAAAAACGCACCAAGTGGGCGTTGCACAGTAGTCGCCGACTGCCAACGCCGCGCCAAAGGCCCAGTGAAAGCGGACTACAGGACATCACATCAGGCACGATCCACCAGTACAGTGGTGCAAAAATATTGCGAAATTTTTTTTTGAAGGTTTTCTATTATGGAGAAAGAGGCCAGCATATAGACCAAGAAAATAGCATACAAAAGTTTTTAGTCTTTCAACTAAAAAAAAAATCTTAGGAAATCATTTGTAGTATATCCTTTCTTGGTCATTTCTTAACATTTTCAACTCAATTGTCATTACAAACGGGAGAAAAGGTTTTATTTCTTCGTTTAATACAAAGTGGCATTAATTTGACACATTACCTTTAGATCTCGTACCACAGTAGCTAGCCATGATGAATGTGTGCCCCGATCTGTGGATCTGAGAAGAAGAACGACTGGACATAGCATTTTTCTCACGCTGCGTTGTTGCGTTGCATCGTCTCGTATGTTAAACTGTCGCTCGCAGCCAAAGTGCAATTAAACAAAATTTGCGAAGCTGTGTGTGTGTGTTTGTGGCGATTTTATTTCTTATATTTTTGGGAACGGCAATGAGTATTGTTGGATTTGCCAAACTTTGTTTTTGTTTTTTTTTTTTTTTGTTCTCTGTGGTTGAAGAACGTTTTTGGAGAATTATTTAATTGTTTGCGCACCAAACGACTTAATTATTTTGGCGGCCAGCCCCAGAACGACATTTATCTCTACTTGCCACTTGCCACTTGCCACTCACCTGCCTGATGTTCTGTCGCTTATCTTTAGGGCATTGGCTAACTGCAGGCGCAAAGGAATTATTATATATAGCAGAATGGCACGCCAAAAGTAACTTGAGGCGAAACTGACTTTTTGCTCTGATGTGTATGATTTTTATCGCCTAACTTCAACAAAAAAAAAAAAAAAACAAGAAAGAAGGGAAATACATATAGATCTGTTGCTGCTGGTCAGATCTCAGTGTCAGGTTACACATACTCAGCAAAGCCAAAACTAACACACACACACACACACTCATGTGTACACATACAACAAATCGCAAATACTAGTAGATTTTGTGGCAAAAGGTCAGACCGGACAAACTCATAAAGCCAAAGAAAACGAGAGAGAGATAGAGAGAGAGGCAAACCTTTGTGTAATTTTTCTCGTATTTTCGTTTCTCTTTTGTTTCACTAGAAAATGGTTTTGAAATTTTGCCGACAAATGAAAATACCAAAAAAAAAAAAAAACAAACGCTAGAATGTAAATCTCACGCCTAAGCATGGTTTTTAAGCCGCATTTAGTTGCGGCTAAGCTGCCAGTATCCTATCCACAGATAGCCAATCTCTTTCACGTAATCATCAGCGGCAATCTGTAAGAAAAATTTGCATAATTTGCGTCTGGCGATCATCAAGAAGATAGCCAATAACAGGACTATGACCACCAAAACACTTGCCTACGTCATATCCCTTAAGTCCATGAGACCAATTATGACAAATGCATTTGTTTGTATGTGGTTCACCTTCTGAAAGTTGATAGAATGATGGGAGAGGAAATCTTTAAAGAATTATTGTCATATGTAGATTTATAAGATTTATTTTTAAATAAATTGATTAGAAACTAAATCAAATCTTCAATCTGCTCGAAAATCTATTTTTTAAGTTTAATGTTTTTAAAATTATTCTGAAATTTGTAGAAAATTATAAGAAATCTAATTCATATATTAGTTTAATCGGTTCCTATCTGTGTATATCGCAGCTCAAAACCTCAAAATTTTGAAAACTATTCATTCATGATTCCTTCCGATATTCTTTAAGCTAAGATCATAGAACTTTATGACTTGGATCAAAATTCTACATAGTTAAATTTACTTTCGTAAACAAGTTCTTTCTGAATGTTGCCAAAAAAAAAAAAAACAAAAAAAGTAATGCAACAATGTTGCCAAGGCATTGCATAGTTTGATGTCCTTAGATCCTTTATACGATTACGTTTAGGTGGGGGTTAGAAAACCCTTACATAAATTTCATCACAAGCTGCAAAATGTTGCACATGTCGAGGGCGTGAATTTTGTCTTTGATTTCGTTGATTTTGATTCCGATTTCGATTCCCGTTGGCTCCTGCAAGGCAAGGCAAGGCAAGGTGTGCATAAACGATGGGGTTATGTGTGCATCAGACAGGACGTGCATGCGTGCCGATACCGAATTGGACTGCAGATGCACTCTGATTATGCCTGCCCCTGCCACAATCACCACGTTTACGTTTAGCCCTTTTATGCCTTCAGGGGACAGCTGATATTGCTCTAGGCCTAGGCTTGAGTCTCGAGTCTCGAGTGTCTTGTGTAAATTAATATTTTCTTCATGTCCTTTATGACTGTGTCGAGCACTCTGTTTCTATGTTTGTGTGTGTGTGTGTGTGTGTGTGTGTGTGTGTTAGGCGCATTCTTATCACTTGGGACAGGGGCACGCGTTTGCACATTTCGTTGTTGTTTTCGTCTTCCTGTTCCATCTAACATTTCGACTCCTCTGTCGTTTTCTTTGCATTTGCAGCTTGTCTTGTCTCCTGTCCCATCAATTCATGGCTGGCGCGTGTGTGTCCTGCGCTTCCTTCTAAATATTTGTTTATTTGTTTGCATATCCTTTTGGTTGGGCCTTCACATGTCTTCATGTCTACACTTCACTCTTCTGGCGCTTTGTTTGCACAGCTTTCAATTGACATTTGGTTTGGTTTTAAGGCCTTAGGTCTATGATTTACATATTGATTGGGGAATTTTAATAATCTATATAATACTCTAGATATATTAGAGGCACAACACATTGATATCAGCTTATGATGAAAGTATATTTGAAATTTAGACAACATGGGATTCATTTATATTCTCGAGATTCTTCTTCTGTTCGAAAGTTGCTTTTCAATTCAAAAACGATTTCTCCTTGCTATCCTTTTCCAAACATTATCGCATCGATCGATTTCATGTAAAATATCGGAGTTTATTTACATTGTTCACAGTAATTTTCAGCATGTTTGTATTTTTTTTTTTTATTCTCAATCTTTAAATATATATTTTCGATTTTCGCTTACAGGTGTTGCTGATGTCTTTCAATCTCACCTAGCCCACACATCGTTTGACTACTATAATTTAATGTGTTTTTTTTTTTTTTTTTTTTGTGGTCATTTTTTCTCCTGTCATTAACAGATGAGACAAAAAGACCACCATAAATGATCAAGAGGAGCATCATGCCCAGTGGCAAGATAGTTTCTCGTTGTAGCCCTGACGACCTTGATATTGCTTGCTTGATTAATATTTTAAATATATATTTATGTATATATATATTTCTTGTTGTTGTTGTAGTTACTGTGCAAATTGATAACGTTCATTAAAATCAATAAATTCATAATTGAGTATTTATAGACTGAGGTGAACAGAGACAGAGACAAAGCGATTGCTGTCTGGAGTAGGGGGCATGAGGAATGGGGTGGGGACTGTTTCGAAACGATTCAATGACAAACCGATGGCTGGCCAATTACAGGCTAATCAAACAAGCCTGACAACAATTGCCATTGATGTGGAGAGACCTTTGGGGCGCCTAATTGCAGCCAGTTATGTGTCCTTGCGCTTGACAAATTCCAATAGCCAACTGATGCCTAGAAACAGAAAGGAGCCGACCGACCGGCAAAATGCTTTTGTTCTGTGAGAGAGAGAGAAAGACTCTAGACTCTAAACTGGCAACTGGGAGCTCTAGGGTTTGGGTGGGACCGACAAGTGTTTAATCGTTGCTAATTATACTCAGAATAGCGCAGAGAGACTGCGCGTGTCAATGTCAGTGACTTTGACTGTAAGTTGGAACTTCTGGGGCCTTCTGGTCCACTAAAGGAATGTCAAGCGTCAATTTAATTATGCGAACAATACAAATTGCTCGGCCCAACTACAACACAGAGAGAGGAAGAAATAAAAAGTTACAAATGAATGGATATGGGTCTGTGGCCCTAGGAGAGTTGATGATGATTATGTCGCCAACAAATTGCAGATGCAACTTGTTGCCGGCTTTGATAAGAGTGCAATAATTATACCAGAATCGAGGAATAAATCAACAGTTGGCGGCGAGACAAATTAACACATAAATTCTAGCTAGACGAGTGCTAAGATATATGTATGTTTGGTATATACCAAACATATATGGTTTGGGTCTATCCAATTAATAATATGCGAGTTACTGACACGATGACAACGCCAGATACACGTAATGCATGCTGCATTACATTGCGATCAACTGCATAAGATCACTTTCCGAGCCAGAATGGTTGGAGATGGAGATGGAGCTGGAGCTTGAGCTGGAGCTGGAGGAGTGGAGTCGGCAACATTCGACTTGATCATTGATCATCGTCAGCAATGAGGTAAAATCCAAAAAGCAAGTGCGGCTTCCATTCGATGGCATCGGCGGCGTCTGCTTTGGCGGCACTCCCTCTCTCACTTTTTTTTTCTGTTACTCTCTGTGTTGGCCATTTCCACATTGTAATCACGATCAACCTGCTGCCAAGATCAGTTGACTACTTCTCTTTCTCCTTCCCCTCTCAACATACTCCCATGTATGTGATTCAAAAATTTCATTTTAATTAAATTGTTGGATGCTCAAGCTCAACTTCATGCCATGTTCCAGGAAGGTGTTCAAGGAGGGGAATCGGGGGATAGGTATGGGGGCGAACTGGATCTCCCCTCCATTTATTTGGTGTGATAATATCAATGCAACGGTTTATATTACATATACAGAGCAAAGCGAAAACCCTTAAAACATTTTGCTCTTCAAATTACATTTTAATGAGCTGTGAAAAAATATTTGGAGCAGTCGCCTCCTTGTCTTGCTCTGATCTTGGGACATGCCCCGCATCGAAAGAGCACTCTGAGTGTTTGTGTGTGTATGATAGCGGAATGTGAGGGAAGATGGGCAGGTTTTAAAGAGATTTTTCTTTAAGCTAAGTGAGGGACAATTACTTTAAGCTTAACTTGGGAATGGTTAGGATATACTAAGATCAACCCAAAGGATTTAACATGCATACAAATGCAGAGCTTAACCATGGCCTACAGAAAATATAGGTATCAACATTTTGATCAGAATAATTATCAAGCATATATAATTGCAATTAAATAAACCCGAACCGATCATGATGATAACTATTCGTATTTCTTGACGAAACATGAGAATTTTATCGCAAAATTTTCAATTTTTGGCAAATTTTATTTAAAAGGATTTCTTTTATCCATATAAAAATGGGAATAAGAAAGGGTCAAGTGGTAAAGGGAATGCATTTTAATGTGGGGAGAAGACAATTAAGAATATTTATTTTTATCCATGACCTATATTGACTGTTACTTGAAGGAGCTGTAGAATGAAATAACTAGAACGATTTGGAAAGGGAATAGAATCTCAATATCTAAGAACAATTTACACAATTAACACAACAATTTATTTGCAAGAGTTTAATCTTCAGTTTGGCTTTTATCTACACACAAAATGAGAACTAATTTCCACCCATAAACAATTTATCTTAGATTTAGTATTGTCAGATTGATGGATTATAAATAAACTAAAGAAATTCTTAATGGAACAAAATAAGTAGTTTATAGAATAGAATAGAATAGAAATGTTTTATGGATTGCTTAATAGGTTTTGCATACTAAGTAAATACATATACATGTATGTTGTGTGTTTGTATGCGTGTTTTGTGTTTTTTCCCATGATTTTGTGTTGCACTTGTTGTTGTTTTGGCATTGGCTTTTGTTTACGGTTGTTGCTTCTCCTGTTGCATGTCATGCAATCATCAAAGGATCTTCCATCAAAGGATATCAAACAATAAGCTCAGCACAAAGAAGACAAGTGGCAAACAAAGGGAAAGCCCATCAAACTAAAGTCTCAACATTTTTACGCCAGACACTTCAACAAGAGAGGCACACACAAATTTTGATGTTGCAACACAATGCCACAAAAGCAACAACAGCAGCAAGAGCGTAGATGGAGAACAACACTCGAACTTGCCACTTGGCATGATTGACTTATCAAAAGGAAGGGAGGCCAAAAGGAGCAAAGAAACAGAAGTAGGAGCAAAAGCCGGAGCCAAAGCCACAGCAAAAGCCAAAGTCAGAGCAGTAGTTGCCGTCCGACTGGACAACGAAATGAAGTGTTGACAAGTGGCAAGCGAAAATGGAATGTGTGTGCAGTGAATCAATGAGCCAAGTGACTGAGATGTGCTGAGTGAGATGTGAATAGGCGAAAGAGACACACGCACACACAGAGAGAGAGAAAGGGAGGTGGTTTAAGTTTCGGTTGGTTGCTTGGCTCGTTCGATCGTTCATCGCTGGTTGCATGAATGAATGAATTCGATGCCAGTGAGCTTGCATTGCCCCCAGAGATGGTTGCATGTGCAACACAACTTGCAGTCGCTGTTAACGTTGACGTCGCAGTCTGAATTATGCGCACGCATTGTGCGCACGTCATGACAGGACAACGACGCGACGACGACGACGACGACGACGACGACCACGAGAACGGAGGACCAGGAGCCGCTACCCCCAGTGGCACTTGGCGTTTTCACATGAAATTTACAACAAGTGCAACCAACTTTAAAAAAAAAAATAAATAAATAAAACCAACTACATACTATCGTACGGAAAAAAAGGCAGCAAAATGCTAAGAAGACGTTGTGTCGCTGGGTGATTTATGATGTGCTTCACATGCGCCGATCGACATCAAGTGAAATGGCATTGATCGGCTCCAAAATGCTGTTGTGACAAGCATTCCCACTCCTTACCACTCCAGCGGAATCACTCTGCCCAACCACCGCACCACCCCCCTCACCATTTTACCTTTTTTTCCACTCTTTCACTTGCTTGATAGTCGGTGACGTTTTTTTGGTTTTTTTTTTTTTTTAATTAAAATGTAAAGCTTGCTCATGTAAAGCCAATGCAATTACATAACTCAATCAATTTGTAAGACTCCAATATTTTGGTATTAAATTTTTTTTATATCCACATATCCTGTAATCATCAACTTATGGGTATATAAGGGTTAATTTAAAATTTAAAGCCAATCAATTTTAAACTTGGCCTGTTAGGTAAGATTATGAAAT
Organism: Drosophila insularis; assembly: GCA_018903935.1. Classification (NCBI taxonomy): domain Eukaryota; kingdom Metazoa; phylum Arthropoda; class Insecta; order Diptera; family Drosophilidae; genus Drosophila; species Drosophila insularis. The sequence continues at coordinate 10,845,352 of JAEIFP010002303.1, read as the reverse complement.
TTTTAAACAAAAAAGGATACATTTTTCTAAAAAAAAATAGTAACGTCTTTGGAAATATATTAAGGAAAACGCTCTTTAAAAAAATGATCAACTTCTTCCTTCTAAAGGGAAACTCGACATTTTTTCTGACTAGAAAAATTGCATTTGATATTTTTTTGGTTGCAGGATATATTCAAGTCCACACACTTGCTCCTAGCATGAGTGCGCGTGTGTGTGTGTGTGTCCTTTTTGGTTATTGTTGCTGTTGTTGCCTGTTTTTGCTTGGACTGGCAATCACTTAATCTTCTGCCGAAACTGATCGCTTTTAAATGATTTTGGCTGCCGCAGTGGCGATAAACGAATTTATTGCAACAACGCACACAATAATTGGATCAAGAAGAGGAAGACGATCAACTCTCTCAGATCGTTGCAGATCATTTCAGATCGTTCGATTCAATCCCAATCCCGATCCCGATCCCGATTCGATCCTTAAATTTTATTATTGCTGCCTTCGTTGGTGAGCTCTTTCCATTGTTGTTTTGCGTTGGATGCTTGTTGTGTGTTTTTTTTTTCGTTTTTCATCTGTTCGGATCAATAACAATAAGCACATCGATTGAAATTAAGTTGCTCCATCAATTGACCACCAAAGTTGGTCCCAGGGCCCCCTCCACCCCACCGGTTTTTTTGTATGCCACCAACGCTCTTCCTCGCCCTGTGTATGTCAAGTTCTTTATTAAGAAAAGAAAGACAAAAGCTAAAGCTTAATCGATTAAAACTGATCTGCTTTTGCGCAGCGGTGTTTCGTAAATTAGTCCACAAATCAGAGATAATTGTCAAATTTATCCCCTACTACTCTGCCTCACATCGATCGCCGTGTCGTCCTTCCTTCAGTACGGTAGAAAATACTGATGCATTGGATATCTGGACAAGGGGCAACATACACCGCCTGCCACATGGCTGCTAGGCTGATCGTAAAAAATTGCAACAACATAATCATCGATCGCAGAGCATCGATCGATCGCCTATCGCGACAGTTGCCGACGCTGCCTATTAAAATGAGCAAAGTGGAAAACGCAAAATGTGTAAGTGTGTGTGCGAGAATCAACGAAGCGAAAATACACTTGCCAGCAATGTCAATTGATTTTCAAGCTAAGAGAGAATAAAAAGTCGTAGAATAATAGTTGCACTAAGGATTCTCAACTGGTTTTGGTTATCTCAAATGAACAACATTTAATATTTAATTACTTTGATATCTATGACTTTCAACTAGTTAGGCACATATTTTAAGAAGTTCTTGTGCATTGATATGCTAATTTCTGTTTACAAACATAATTGTTTATGTTTTTAATTATATTTTCGTTAGGTTATTTGTTTCTGCTGATCGCATTTCGATGCCTTCAACGTTGGCGGCCTTCAATCGTAGTCTGTGTGCGTACATCAAAAGTAATTATACCCATTACAAAAGAGTATGATCATCATCATCATCATAAGGACTAATATATAATGAAAACTCATAAACTGACACTCAGACTGATCCACCACCTCTAGCTGCTGCTGCTGCATCTTACTGATGGTACCTCAAAATAGGGTAAATGTGAATCTTGGGGATAGCGCCAAAAGCCATGATCAAAGTCATCATGATCAGCGACGACAAGCGGCGCATATAAAATTCATCAAAATGTTATTAAAACGTTGCAAAAGGCAAAAACAAAAACAAAAAACAAGTTGTAAATTTTAAATACAAATATACAAGGCGATCCAGACGACGAAGACGACGACAACAACGATGAGGACGACTTTGATCGAGGATCGATAATCTCTAAAAAACAAAAAAAAAAAAAAAAAAAAACAACAAGAGAAAAGAGACCCTGGCATACTTATTCTTTTTTTTTTTTTTGTTGCTAACGCTAATTTAAACGACGATCGGCGACTTTTCGTTGGAATAAGAAGACCGATGAATAATTTGCATATCAGCTTAATGTAAGCCCAGGATCTGGCATCTCGAGCACTTTTTCTGTGTCTGTGTGTAAGGAAGGTCTTATCGGCTATGGCGATCATGTCATGAGTTGTAGCTATACTCGATATATACACGTCTCATCTACTCTCATCCTCTTGTGCTTTTTTTTGTGGTTTTTGTAGTTTCTTTCATTTCGTTGTTTTTAATGAATGCCACAGGCTGACACTTTAATTTTCAATTACAACAAATTGCCTATAATGTCTATGCTTATCGCCCCAAAGTGTGTGCCCAGCGTCTGTGTGTGTGTGTGTGTGTGTCTGAAAAATGCTGCCTAATTGCAATCATGCAGCGATCATCAGTGTTTACCAGGTTACCGGTTACCAGGAGGAGGAATTCTAATGACAGCTTACCAAGAGATATCAAGGAGTCAGAGACCTTTTTTGTTTAAACTGTTATCCAAAATCTACACAATCTGAAATCAATTCATCAAAATCAAAACTTACAATTGATTTTGCATTTTTCTTCTTTTAGCTATATCTCTCTTTCACTGTTCTTTTTTCTCTGTTGCACAATCCACTTTGTCTCTGATCAGGATCCATAAATAAATGTAGAGCATTCTGCGTGTGCACCATATCCGGTCCTGGGTCTCTACTCCTCCTCCTCCTCGTCTTCTTGTTGTTCTATAGGTTCATCAAATGTGCAAAAACAGCAAAGAGCAACGCAACGATCTGAGAGATCAGCAATCGAGCGTGCCCTATAATAATAAAATGGCTGGCTGGCTGACTGGCTGACTGTCTCAGTGTCTCAGGGACCCTCTCATTCTCATTCTCTCTCTGTCGATCGTGTGTCTCTGGCTTTGGGTGATCGATGTGGCAATAATTTTTAAATAAATGATCGTTGCCTGTAAATGATCGCTCAGTTCCTGGATCTGAACAACTCTACCTACTTAGTTAGAGAAACAGGCCACAGAGATAGATTTGCTCGGTTTTTTGTTGTCATTAGCTTGGCCGGCTAAGTAATTTGCCTTGTTGAGAGTAAAAACCATTAAGGCTTTAGTTCAGTAACAAGTCACAACAAACAAAGCTTACTAAAAAATAAAAAAAAAAAAAAATAATAAATAAAATAAACGAAAGAGGAAATACTTTGCATCAATTTTTTCACACCTTCATACAGACTGGAGTTTTTTTTTTCGCCTGAGGCGCTACCGATCATTAAATACGACGTGTAGTCGGAGAGAGAGAGAGAGAGAGAGGGGATTGGGGGAGGTAGATATGAAATTCCAGATGCAGCTTCAACACCAACGCCTCCACATATGCAGAATATAAGTATATATATACATACATATTGAATATGCGTGACCCATCTGAACATCCTGAACACATTCGGACCAACCACTCAGCCATCCAGCCAGTCCGTTGGCGACGACTTAATCCAATTTAAGCATATAAATTATGAGCACGAATAACAAATCGCTTTATTAACCAACGCAAACATTTATCGCAAAAAGTATAAATATTTGTTATTGCGTTAGGCCCACAACGTTCACATTCACATGCGTTCGTTAGCCACGTTAGTCCGTTGAGGGACTCCCTCCATCCACAGTGATGACAATCTGCCTGAAACGAAATGCAAACCAACAGAACAATAAAAAATAAAAAAAAAATACAAAAACTCAAAGAATGAAATACTCTCTTTTCGTATACCCAGTGGTAAATTAGAACCAAAGCCCCAAATATCATTCTTAATGACTAAATTTGGAAAAACAATAGAGACAACCTCGATAATTATGAAACTTGATAAATAAGTGCGATTTTATTACTTAGTTGTTATATTTTGAAAAATTTGTCTCGATCTCACGGTCTCGATCTCATTTAATGAACTGCCCTGAATTTTAAAAACTACTCACTTTCGATAACTGATAAATAAGACAACCTGGTAATATTTCGATTAATAGTTTCGATATTTGCAAATATAGTCTTTTTTTAGCTCTTTGAACATTTGAGAACTTAATGTATGATTCATATATTTTTATTGAATATCTTGATATTTATGAAACCTATTTACATATACATATAATACTATACATAATTTGATAAACTAATTTGATGTTTAGAAATTAGATAATTTCAATTATATTTTGATGAATTGTTTCGATTATTGAAAAACCTTATTGGTTTTTTTTTTTTGAAGTTTTCATAAACTATTTTTCAGCTTATTGAATGTTTGAAAACTCGATAACTGAGTCTAAATATTATAATTATTTGATAAATGAAAGCATCAAAATTGTTGCGTTGATAATCAAAAGAGTCGATAAATATCTATGCTTAGTTTTCAGTATTGTCTTCTGGTAGCATTTCTTAAAATTTTCCACCGGACTCAAAAGCCAAGAGAGAGCAAAACACTTTAATTATATATGCAAGAACCGCAATGTCAGATATATCACATGCAACTTGGTTGGTTGGACTTGGATTCCAAGAGACTCCATTCGAGTAAGTGATCCAGGTCTAATCAGAAAAGGCGAAGCCCAAATCCAAATGCCCGGGTCGAAAGGATGAGCAGACAATTCCGCTTAGAGTTGATTTTTTTTTTTTTTGTTTTTTTCTGTTTTGTTTTTGTGGTGCCATAAAGTTTTTAGACAGAGTTCTTTTGCGAAGGTGTTGAAGGTTTTATATTACAAAACGACAACAAGCCGCGGGCATGCGTTTTGTCTTATTGGCAATGTGGCAAGAAGAGACTTGCAGACTCCTAGCTCTCAATTTCAATCCAGATCTCTTGGTCAACTACATCATCGACATCATCATTATTATTATTGTTGTTGTTATTGTGGGGGCTGCTGAATAATGTTATGCATACATACATACATACATATACATATGTATATACATGTATATTTTATGCAATTTTATTGGTAAAAATTGCAAGAAATGCATTTGTTTTTAAACCTTCTGGCCTTCAACTGTCTGATAGCCTCATATCAGCCATGCCAGAGGACTGGGAAGGCTTCAACTAAGGTTGAGTTGATCGTGTTGACCAGTTGATTGATGGCCTCAAGATCGGATCACATTAAAAAAAAATAAAAACACCGCCATGTCAACTTCGTTTTGGGCATTGCGTCAACGAGCGTAACGTTTTAATTTCTCGGCAATCAAACGCAACAGACACCCAGAGATCGCATCCAACCCATCATCATCCACATCATCATCATCATCATCGGAGGCACAATCATTGATCGAGGAGCCAAAGAGAGAGACAGAAAGAGAGAGAGAGAGAGATCCAACATACGGTGGCTTTTTGTCACCGCCGCCGCAGACAGTAAAGTAAATCACCAAAGCTTTGACATTTTGTGACGAAAGTTGTTCGTGTTTCGTTTCCTTACTTCCCATCTTTTCGGTTTAGTTTTTGGTTTTTATGTTTCGCTGCTGCTTTAAAATTTATAATGTGTGGTCGTTGAATAATTTGAAGGCACCTAAATTGGTGCATGTCTAGATTTTAATGGTTTAATTGGCCAAGATTTTATTTTCTTTCCCCCTGGTATTCTTTTGGGAATTGAGAGCGATAAGGACTATAAAATAGCCATATGACTTTGCTCTTACGACTTTAATTAGGAATTTATAATTGTAAATCCTCAAATTTGTTTTAACTTGTTTAATATTATTTTTGATATTTTTTTTTTTTACTATAACTGAAAGCAGATATTTAAACGGAATTTTAAAAGCTTACTAAAAGAAAAGAAAATCTGATACATTTTCCTGATGAATAGGGCATTTAAGTGTCGGATCTAACTAGAAAGGATATGTTGAATTTGGTTTTAAATTGAAAGTTAGTATTTGAAACGTATTCTCAGGATCAGAAAACTTATATTGGCAAAATCAAGAGCCTAACAAATGGTAATCAGAAACTAAGGAACGTAATTTAATCAAGGGCTTTTTATAAAAACTTATTGCCTCGCCCTAACATATGCAATTGTTTCAGATTTAATTTAGAACTATAATTTAAAATTGTAAGAGGATAGTTTTCAGGACTCTTTCTCTGTGATTTTGAATAATTTTCATTAATTTATGATTAAAGTATACTAAGTAGTTTCAATAGTTTGTGGTCAATTGGGCCAAGCCCCTCCCTCATTGTTGAATGCACCTTTACTGTCTGTTTTATTAGATCGCTTCATGGATGACTGATGATCCCATATTTAGCTGGCGCCATTGTCGAGGATAGCTTGCAGCTTGCAGCTCGGTTGATCCTTGAGTCAATTGCAGGCGCCCTGGTCAGTTTATGTTCTCGTTTTTTTGGGTATATTTAGGGCAATTTCCATTTTCATTATTGGGTAGGCGTGAAATTCATAGAAATTAACTTGGACTTGGGCTTGGCCGCAGTTCACAAAAATGAAACAAGGGTAAACGAGGGACGACTTTTTTTGCCACGTCTGAGGTGCAAATTGGTTCGCACCTTTTTTTTTTGCCATCTACCTTTCTGGTGTGTGTTGCCTATGTGTGTGTGTGTGTGTGTTTGGTTCAGTTTTGTTTCGTTTTTGGTTGGCAATATTTGAAATCGATCTTTTAGGTGGGACCTTAGTTAGTTAGGCGGGTGATTAATGAGTTTTTAAGAGGCTCACTTGGCATTTTTAGAGAACTTTAATTGGGTACATGCTCTGCTGCTGCGTAAATCAGCTTAAAATTGCCACTAATAGGCAACGGGGACCCAGGACACGACGCCAGCAAAGACGATCGCGATCATCATCGTTTGTCTCGTGTTTGGCTGTTCACACCTTCGTCTTTCTCACTTTTGGAAGGATTAGCACAAATTAGACAAGGTTCAAGACACTGATTGATGATTTGTTTGTGTAAATATTTCGGCTAGACAGGAAGTAATCTAGATGAGGTAGTCTCTCCTGTCACTCTCTCTCTCTCTCCCACCTCTGCTCTCTTGGGTTTTTACTCTTCTCTGGCAAACTGTGAATGCAACTTTCAAGTCTCGGAAACGCATCAAAAGTCGCATGCCGTTCGCTTCATTAAAAATCAATAAACGGCTGCCGACTACCAACAGGGACGACATGGATAGAGCGACTATCAAAAAAAAAAAAAAAAAAAAAAAAAACGGAAAGCCAAAACAAGTTTTTTGAACTGCTGGATAGCTGAGGATCAATAAAAGGCGCAAAATGTTGATCGTCTGTGGTTTTTGGATCAGCTTGGCAATGCATGGACATGGTATGGATAGAATTGCTTTGGAGTGGATTGGATTGAAGTGGATGGCAGTGAATGGCAGAATATTCTTCTTCTAGATGGTGAGCGACATTGTTACAAAATTTTATGCGTTTTTAAAATTAAACGTTATATGCACTAATCCCGAACTAAACAGCAATTTACGGTCCCGCACCAGGGAAACGGAGCAACACAAAAATTGATTAAAATTTAATGAGCCACAACTGTGTAAGCCATAAATATGCCGAAGCAAATGGCTTCATTTGCATTGCCCGATTGCTTCGATCTCCACCATCATCTACTGATTCCCTATATCTGGGTTTGGCTTTAACTTTGAGTCTGTGTCTGACTCTAGCTTAAATTGTAGAATTGTGTTTTTTTCCCTTCATCCTCTCAATTCCACGCTTCAAAACACTTTTCATTTCAAAAATGGCGTGCGCCAATTCGTTCTCTCTATCTCTCTCTGGCCTATCTTGAGTCCACCATGTTACTTCTGTGTTCAAGTTGGCCTCATATTGACCCCAAAATATACCAAGATCAGAAATACACAGAAGAGCAGATGTTTTCATGTTGACCGCATCTAATGGTGCGTGCTACTGCCGTTTGTTGTTCTTCGTTTTTTTTTGTTTTTGCCCCGCTTCTTGTCTTCCGTCTGCGTCAAGAGATCAGGTTCGACCGCAAAGAATAAAAAGAATAAAACACACACACACACACACACTCACTTGCACACTCCGCTGCGGGTAATGATAGTTATCAGCTCTCTGTCTGTGTGTCTTGTCTGTCTAACTGACTTGGCCCGCGCGACTACTCATAAAGCAAGCCTGCTACCCCCCCTCTGCCCCACAAAATCCCTATCCTCTCACCCCCGCTACAGTAAAAAGTGAAACCTAATCTTAACATTTTACCGAATGAGCAATGCTCTTGGCTGGAAACAAAACCAAGTCTTGAGACACCAGATTAAGTATACGTCTTAAATTATAAAGAAATAAAAATCTTAAAATTGAATATAAAAAAAATATTTAATCGATTTGCCAATAGATATTGGATAATGAGAAATGCATCATAGACATCGAAGACTACATTCCTTTGACTCTCAAAACATGTTTGAACATATTAAAAATTTGTATAAAGAAAAAAGAGTAAAGAAAAACTTATGAATTCTATTTCAATATCTACAATATTCAACATACATATATATATCAAGCTGTCGCCATAATCGTTTGCTAGATTTATACATATCTGAATAATCGCTGTTAACACAGCGGAAAATTGCTATAAAGGCATTCCAAAAAGATTCAATATAGTTAACCGAAATCGTTGAGAATAAGGTTACGACTAATAATATTTACCACAAAACTTTAAACGTATCGTTTAGTTATTATAACGCTGCATAGACTTCATTTAGATCTATACAAGTTCCCATAACCAAAGGAAAACTAAAAACTTGTAGAAAGTTGAAAAATAATCTTCTTAGTCCCATAGTAGAGAAAATTTCTATATTGCATTTGGTATCAATTGACAATTATCGAAAATTTAGTTATCAAATTTTTGCGTAAACTTGAATCAGAGAGCCTTAAACTGTCTATACAAGTTATTATACCCCAAAATAAAAAAAAAAACTTTGAAAGAGCATATCGAAGAAGAAAAAAAGGAGACCACAAAAGTGAATCGGAAAGCAGCAGTTTGATTTCTACTACACAAAGACGCATTTTGTGTTGAACTTTTGCTCTGTGCAAAGTTCAATGCGCCGTTCATTTTGGTTTTGGTTGCCGAGGCTCCCCTATTTTGAGCTGGATACCAGAAAATGCATCTCGGCAGCAGCAACAACCCCTAGTCTACGTGAGTGTGCCTTGTGTGTGTGTGTGTGCTTCAATTTTTCAGCTGGCCGAGAGAGAGAGAAAGAGGGAGAGAGAAAGGTAGGGCCCAATGTCTAAGCCCGTGCCCCGATGTACCGCTGATGGTGGCGATCCTGGTCCCCGGTCGCGTAAATACACCTGCCACGCGTCGCCAGGTCGAAGGAGTCGTGGCAAAAGTCCTGTGCCTGCATTTAATTAAAATATTAACTACGAAAATGACTGGAAAACGGAGAGACCAAAAGAAAAAACAACACACCCAGACAGAGAGAGAAAACAGCAACGCGTTGCCTGGGACGACAACAACGGGGCAAACCACGTGCGCATTTGTAGTGCAACGGCGCGAGTCAGTCAGGTCCTTACGGAAACTTGTTTCAATTAACATTCAACATTCATTTTTGTTTTTTTTTTTTCTTTTTTCTTTTTGCATTTCAAGTTTCGTTGGAAAACGCAAGCAGACTGCCCCGTGGCCAGGATATGCCTCCTCTTTCCCCTCAATTGCTATCTCACTCGCACGCAATTAACGCACGCGTCCTGTCCCTGTTCCTGTCCCTGCCCCGACTCCAAGTCCTTGCCGGAACTATGCTTCATATCAAAATAATTATGCATTTAAATCTTCCAAGCGTTACTCCCATCGAAAAAGGACTTTATTGTACTTTATATACATATGTATATGTATACCAAGGGGTGGAGAGATTGTAAGTTGTTGTTTACTGGTTGGCATCAGCAACGCATTGTGGGGAGGGGAATCACATTCAGGGGATTCAGCACAAGGGATTACATCTGTATGTACATATGCTACAGGTAGAATCCAGATCATGATAATGATCATGGATAATGTTAACCTCTAAGTCACGTCACAGGCAGCTTAAGATCAGAGAGAAAGATTTACATTTGGAGTTTTCGATTTTTGACTTTTCGTTTGATCAGTTCAAACATGAAATTTGCAAACTAATCTTGGCAAAGTTTTATCTTTTGATAATCAGTTAACGATTCGCTTGTTCGAATTGCACCAACTAATTTGGCTTTTAACTAAGTTATTCACTATAAATGCATGTAGGAGATTCTAATTTTTCTCAGTGTATCAATATCAATAGTTAGTATGTTTAGAGATTTTTCGCATTGTTCTCATTACGTAAATTAGGCAAATGCCACTTCAGCTGCAAATCTAAGCCCCGAACTCAGAGTTTTCCCTTATTTTTGTTTTGTTTTCATGTTTTTGTGAACATTTCACCAGCATTTTCCACTGCATTTATCAAATGTCAAAAGGGGAAAAAAGGGAAGGAAATTTGAATAGAAAAATGCAAAATGTGGAATGCATATGCCAGAAGCCGAAACCATAGTCGAACAATAAAAGTGTTAATGATGCCAAAATAATGAAATCTAAGCCGCCGCCAGGACTCTCTTTCTCTCTCTCTCTCTCTCTCTCTCTCTGCATTACAATGCAAAAAAAAAAAGTATTTTTCTTTTTCCAGAAGGACACAAAATGCAAAAAAAGAAGAAAAGGAACATTGATTTTGTCAAAGGATGCAAAAGAGTGAGAAGCGCCGTTGATGTCGTGGTCATGGGTCATGAAAAGGTTTCTGATATGTATTGATTTTTGGTTTTATGGATTGGTTTTTGGATACGGTTTTTTCTTTTCAGTAGTTTTTCGCAAATGGGAAAAACTGCTGGCTAACAGGCAGGAGCAGTAACTACAACTACAACAACAACTGGAGGAGGATGAGGAGTAGAAACAGCAACAACACAAAGAGAACGAGTTGCAAAAGTGGAAACAATAAAAATCCAACCGTCAATGTTTTACACCTGGTCGATGGCGGCTTTGAATGTCGCGATCGATTGATGGTTTGTCTCGACAGAAGCCACAAGAGAAGACCGCGAGGGAGAAAGAGAGACAGAGACATAGAGAGAGGGAGAAAGCGTTTAGGCATTAAAGAGAGAAAGAGAAAGAAATGGGCAAGCGGAAGTTGCAACTTCTTGTCCTTTACCCTGCCTTTCCTGCCAATCTTACTACTACTACTACTACACTCAGAGAATTGTAGATTTTAAGCTAGAAAACTTTTGTTTTCAATCTCGAGCAGTATCAACTTGAATTTCCTTTTTCTTATATATTTAAATTTTCGATCCTAGAACTCTTATTATATATATGTATTTGAAATTATTCTTTACTTAATTCTCCGAGTGTACCAAGTAAACATTTCTACATGTTGAAACGTTTTCGGTTAGCAAAAACTTGTGATGCCTTTGATCATTTAATTAGAGGAATATGTGAAATTGTTCGAACACCTTTCGAGGCCTGACTCTGCATAGCTAATAAGTTTGTCGTCTGTCGTCGTCGTTGTCGTCGTCGTCGTCGGCGTTCGCCTGCCTCTTGGCGCTAATGAATAGGGGCGTGTGCGTGAGTTGCACATTGAAATGGTCGCCAAGTTTTGCTTAAGTTAATTAACACGGAAATCAAATAGCTGGCATGCCAGGACAGCTGCCCTCACCCCCACCCCACCCACCCTCTCACAATTCTAAACGGTATAAGCCTGAAGAAGAGGAAGATCAAATCGAGTTTCGTATCCAGAAAATCCGAATCGGTTGCAGCCCTTGACTGACTCGACTGGGAACAGTTTTTGCCAACTTGAGCGTTGAGTTGAGTGAAATATAAAAATCGCCATCGACTCGTACCTTATCAGGAGGAGATCGTGAGAGCAAGCTCTCTTCCTCTGATCTCTCTCTCACGACCTGCCTGTTTACTCTCTCTCTCTCTCCCTATCTCACTCTCTCTGTGTCTCTGTGAGTCGTTACCTAAATGCAGGTAAGTTTTGTCCCAGCTACAGGTAGCGAGAGAACAAGCAAGCGACCGAGCAACCGAGAAAGAGAGAGAGAGAGAGGCACTTGCTTTTACTCTCTGTTGGGTTTTGAGCTGCTTTGGCTAGCTGGAAAGGTACATAACATGAAGGTTTAGGACGAAGGGACTCATTCTTGTGCAAGGTGTCAAACGATCAAGTTCAGCTCAGAGCACACACACACACACACACACATAACTACATCCTATATCTATCTGTTTCTACTCGCTTTCGTTCTGTTTTGTTGTGTGCCTGTTTATTTTGCTTGTGCGTGCTATAAAAATTATATATTATATTAAATTTTTTTTGTTGACAACAAAAGATGTCATCGACTGTGTTGTACCATCATCATCAGCAACCGCATCACCAACAGCAACAGCAGCAGCAACAACAACAACAACAACAACAACTAACTCTGGGCAAAATTCAAGCTCAAGTCACGCCCACAAATATGGGTGAACTATTTCCCACCACAATTGGTGGTGCCACAAAAGTGTATCGCTATCAACATATAATGCCGGCTCCAGCACCCGAGAATAATAATAATCATAATAATAATAATAGCCACATGCCAATCAAGACACGTAAATATACACCCAGAGGATTGGCCACATCAGTATCCTCATCATCGTCATCAACATCAACATCATCGTCGTCATCATCATCAGCGTCATCGACATCATCCACATCGTCGTCTATATCGGCTCCATATAATGTGGATCAATCACAATCGGTGCAACGGCGAAATGCCCGTGAAAGGAATCGTGTGAAACAGGTGAACAATAGTTTTGCCCGACTCCGTCAGCATATACCGCAATCGATTATTGCCGATCTGACCAAGGGCGGTGGTCGTGGACCACATAAGAAAATCTCCAAAGTGGATACCCTACGCATTGCCGTGGAGTATATTAGACGTCTACAGGATTTGGTTGACGATCTCAACGGTGGACCGAGTCCCAACAGCAGCAATTTGTCACAGCAATTGAATTTCTGCCTAGATGAGAGCAGCAGTCACAGTTCGAGCAGCAGCAGTCACAGTTCCTCCAATCTCTACTATACAACAAACAGCAACAACAACAGCAGCAGCAACAGTAGCAGTCATGTGGCACCAACGGCTCCAACACCACAAACTCCACTCCAGCAGCAACAGCAATTGCAGCGTCAACAATTCAATCATCAGCCACTCACACCGATCACCCTCAATGGTAATGTGGTGGCGGCGCCTCCGACAGGAACCATCACTGGCACCACTTGCCATTCACCCACCTCTTCATTCAACTCCAGCATGTCCTTCGATTCGGGTACCTTTGAGGCTGCTCCTCAACAATTATCACCGCCAACAACGGTATCCTCCATTGCCCTCGATGGTCAATTGCAAATGAAATTCGAACCGTATGAACATTTTCAACTGGACGAAGAGGATTGCACGCCTGACGATGAGGAGATCCTCGACTACATCTCGCTCTGGCAGGAGCAGTGATCACACCCCTCCCCTACTCCTAAACATTCCTCAGAAATCCACTCGACTATGTCCATGTTCCTGTCGAATTGTTCTCGTTATAATCTCTCTAGTCAATCAGATGAAAAGTAAGCAAACTGTTGAGTTGAACCAAGTGCCTCAAACAAAAAAAAAACAAAAATTCAAACAAATGAAAAATAAAAACAAATTGTAAATAGACTCAGTTTTTTAGTTTAATACATATTCGTATAAGTCATTCTTTTTTTTGTGCTCATAATTTAAGTTCCTTTTTTTTTTTTGGTAAACTGAAAAGTATTTATAAGTTAAACTTAATTCGTAAATTTTTTTTAATGTTAATTAGTTGTTAGAACAACCAATAAAAAAGGTGGACAAAACACATTTAAAAGTGAAAGCAAACTGTTTCTTTGATTATTGGGGGGGGAGGATTAGTCAGGGAGAACCCTTTGACTTGGAGGCATAAACATGTGCCTATCATAAACATGGCAAACACATACACACACACATTGATATGGGTGCTACCTGAAAGACGAAAAAAAAAAAAAAACATTCAAATTGTCCAGAAAGCAAATGTGCAGGTAGCTTCAATTGGGGACCATCAAATTAATAGGGTGATAGGTTTGTCTATGACACGTGCTATATCTACCTAGTGAATGCAAGAAAGGGATCGAAAGAGAGATAGAGAGAGCCAGACAGTAAGAAAGAGGCTTTGGTTATATATATCGAGAAGTCAATGTAAATATCTTGTGGCAAATATTTTCAACACTTAATTCAATTGAAATTCTTAAAGAACGGAAATAAATTTGTCATAGATTTATTTAAGGGATTCAATTTGGTTGATATTGAAATGTGTTTACTATAACTTTTCGAAAAATAAAAAAATTCTCAAAAATCATATGAAAGTAAAATTTATAAGTTTTATCTTCATTGAACAAATTCGTCATAGCATTCTTAGAATTCGTACAGAAAATATTTGATTAGGGTCTTGCCTTTTAATAATTCACCGAATGTTTTGCATTTTTTTGAATATGTATCTTGAAACATTTTGTATAACTATTGCTAATAGTATGCCGAGATATGAGGAAAAACTTTTCATAAAGTCATACAATATTTCCGTGATAATATCGTATATATGTAAAAACTAATATTGAGCATATCTCTAAAACAAAGTATACATCGACTTTGACTTTAAATAAATAAATTAATTTAATTGTCAGTTCGAAATCCTAAACATCCGGAGACATAAGAGACAAAAATAAAAACAAAAAAATCTTCAAAAATGTTTATCCGTCTTCAGGGGGCAATGAATTGCCGTCTATTGGAATTGGTAAATATATCGAATCAAGAAATTGCCAAGGAACGCAATAGAAATGTCGTTAGCCAACTTCTAATTGATGGACCATCTATGTCGATACTGAATAAAGAACGTGCCAATATGACGGTTATGAATTCTTTTAATGTCGCCAAGGAGCATGTAGCCAAAAAACGACGTCTAGCCAAGGCAACAAATTATCCTTTAAGTGCCATAATGACCAAATTATTAATGGCAAACCTAATGAAAACCTATTCAAAGGATGATTTAACAAATTGTAAACAAATTCTTCGTGAATTAATGAAGGATTATTAAGAAGACGTTCTTTGTGATGTTGAATTGACAAATTATTTAAAGGACAAATCGATTAACCTCATATCTATAAATATACATATATTACACAAAAGAATGGAACCTAAATATAGCCGATATTTCAGCTGAGCTACTATTTAGTAGCTAGGTGGAAAAGGATAAAGCATTTATTCTATGGAAATATCGACTGTATTTTTAAGGATGCATCTAATTAAAGGATCCACACACATTTCTTAAATTTTAGTTGAATAGATGATTACTTGAATTTCATACAAATTTTACGAGAATAAAATAACATCCAACCAAATGCTTAAGTTATATAATTCCGTATGAATTGGGATCCAGAATCCTTGTCCTTGAATATTTCAACAATGATACAATAGAGATAAAATTCACTTCTTCTCTATGTATTTTGAATGTCAAGAACATTTCACTCAAGTACTTACCATTTCTAGAAAATTATACCAACAACTTTTAATCTTCAACTTTTCTTAATTTCGGAAAATCCTTTACTTTTCGCTCCCACGCACTGAACGCAACCAGACAATAAATCACTTTGTATTATAAAAAAAAAAACAAAACAAAACAAAACTATATTTTGACACATTAAAGAGGAAGAGAACAAAAGCCAAAAGAATCAGAGCGACATGAACCAGATCTAGAAGAACTAGAACACAAACTGGACAAAAAAAAAAGAAACTAAATAGAGAGACACAGAAGTGTAGTGAAGCGGGGCAATGAAGAAAGGGATCTTTGGGATCGGGTGCTATTCTTTCAATGTCAACGCTGACACTTGACAACTCAATGGCAATGGCATTCAGAGGGGGACTCTGACTCTCTCTCTCAGGGATCCTTGTCCCAAGAATACTAGGCAAGGATTAAAAACAAAAAAAAAAAAAACAAAAATGAGGAGCGCCGGAAGAACTTTCACCTTTCTCACTTTTATTTTATTTTATTTCTTTTTTTTTGGTATTCATAGAAGTGAAAGACATATTATTGTATTATTGTATTATTGTAGACAACTCTGGAAATGAGCATTTGATAAACAGGCCTTAACCAAATTTTCATTGTTATCAGACAGCTGCATCTTATGCATATATACTTTTACTTATATCTTGTATATATATGGATGATATTGTTGTATATGGTTGGTATGTAGTTTGTGTATATGTATAATGAATTAAACATGATGTTTAATAGATTTTTTGGCGCGCCACTTGGGCAACTTTGTTAAGGTAACAAGGAAAGGAAAGAAGCCGCCGCCGCCGCCGCCACCGTCAATGGTTTCGCCATCAATCAGGCCAAGGAAATTTGTCTAAATTATAGGCCACATCGTTCGCTCTTTGGCCATTCAGGCTGGGGCTCAACTGCGGCTTGGCTAAATGGCGCGGGTGTTTTGTTTCGTTAAAGTTCTTCTTGTTTAAAAAGGGCCAAAATACCAAAACCAGGCTCATAATTCAACTCTTTAAGAAGTTGTTACTTGAAACATTTATTTTTACACCTTAGGCGTGATGGAAGCGGCTCGATAGCCGAAAAAAAAGACACAGACAAGAGAATAAAACCAAACAAGCAAGAAAAATAAAATGAAATGTTCGGTGTTTATGCGTTCGATTTTATTTGAATTTCAATAAGGCATTCGAGCAACCAAGAGGGATGTGGGGGCGGTCAATGGGGGCAAAGATGGTTTGGGGAGGGTGGGGGGAACGCCAGGTTCATTATCCTGTTATGTGCATAAGGCGGCATATTTTGCTTTCATCTCGAACGGCACGCAACATTTGAAACGGGGCGTTATTAATTAGCGTTATGAATTATTGATGCCAGCGACCCTCGGGCCGACGGAGGATATCTTAGGCGGAGGTGGAGGCGATTGGGATAATACTCCTTCATCCTCATTCTCATCCTCATCATCTACATCATGATCTTCTCTCCTGCCAAAGCGAAAAACTATTTGCACTTGCACAAAACTCTGATATCTTTATTGTCGATTGCCCACAGAGACAGGGACAAAGACGGAGACAGAGTCTCAGACTGAATCCAAGTAGGGAGGATGCATAAATCGCATCTGGAGAGCACGTACATCATCATCAGCATCAGCAGCAGCATCATCATCATCCCATACATGCACAGATTGCAGTCAAAGATTCAGAAATATGTTCCAATTAGTGAACCCAAATGCGACAGCTTCACGACAGACCAAAACAACTCAAACTCCAACTCCTGAGACCAAGTCTCTGGACAATCTTTGCCCTTTCTTCTTCTTGTGCTTCCTTCCATGCGAAAACAACTCAGGCAAAAGTTATTTGACTTGTCATATTAAGTTGTGATAAATGTAGTTACATACGAAATGTGATAACTTTTCAGTTTCTCGAGTCGGGAGTTGAGAAAGAGAAAGAGAGAGAGACTCAGGTCTCTTGCAGACCGGCGCTTAGGTAGCGCCAGCATCGTCCTTCCACCTACCTTCTACTAACCCCGCTTGTTTTCCCTCGCTCATTTCGCTATACCTTCTTTCTATCTATCTTTCTCTAAGATGATGATGATCCGCATCCAGGCCGCGAATCATTCAAAACAGTTTTATGATCCAAGGGAAATTCCTAGAGTTACACCTACAAGCACATTGGATATTTCTAGGGATTTCAAGCAGGTCAGTTACTACCGCGGCCCTGACCCTGACCCTGACTTTGGCAATTAATATAAAATCCCAAAAATTTTGTCACAAAAAAAAAAACAGCAACAGGCTGATTATTGGGTTGGCCTGCGAGAGGGGAGGATGCAAAAGGAGATTACACCTGCTCTCGAAAAAGGGTTGAGCAAAAAGTTTACCTGTTTCTTTATACCCGTTGACCTATAAGTATTCTAGGCCAAGGCAATTGGAATTTTCTTTTGACAAATCTATAAGATTTACATCTAGAAGCTTACTAATTATCAAATTTTAACTAATTACTCTACGATAAATCCGGTCTGGCTTTCTTAGGACAACATACAAAATGACTCGCCTTGTTTTAATTGTGGATTAATTTTTGTATATTTGACACCTTGTCAAAGTACTAATGCTAATTCATCTACTGATTTTTTTTTAAAATAGTAGTGACCTTTATTTTACTTTTTTACCTTTTACCAATACAGCTAAACCAGGCAACAATATTATAAAATTAAATTATTTGTATTGCCTGATCTTATCAAAGGAAGAGAATGAAACAATAAAGGTTCGAAATTAATATTATTGGAAAGTTTATCAATTTGACTGTATGTATATAGCTAAAGGTTTTGGCAACATTTTGGCATTCCCTTAACTTGTCCAAGCAAGTTTAATGTCAAGTCTAAAGATTATTTAGATGCGATCTGAATTTGAGAGCTTATAGACTATTAAAGTGCAAGTGTTTAAAGAACTCTTGTTTAGATTTAATTGTAAATCTAAAAACACATACTTTTGAGGTTTGTTTTGTTTAAGTATTTTTATTTATTTTTGCAGACTGACCACCAACGTGGTTATTATTACTATCTATAATCTCTTTTCGCTCTACCAATTAAAGTCTTAAATCTAATTATGATGCCAGCAAACACTTTAGGGTCTATGTCTACCAAGAGGCCAGTGGCAGTGGCAAGGACAGGGACAGGGGCAGGGGCAGGTTCATAATCCCCTGTAAATGGTTTCATGAAAACTTTGCTACTGGGCGTAGACCAGTTCGTATAATAATAATTGCAAACAGAAAAATTTTCACTCCTATTTTCTGTTTCTGTTTTTCCTCGGCATGTGGAAAACTAGCACTTGAGAGTGTGAAAAAAGTGAAATGCGATTTTCACTCCATCACGACGATGACAAACCACACACACAAACACACATCCACACACGTGCCTTTAAGTTGGTTGTAGACATCTCACATCCTATATAGTCTTCCACCTTTCAGCTCTCCCTCTCTATCTCTCTGTCTCTCTCTCTCTCTCTCTCTGTCTCTCATTCTATCTCTAGATTTCTCATTTTTGCAGATCTCACATTGAAATTCCAAAACACGTACCACGAACCGTCTGAGATGTTGTTTGATGGATTATATGGATTTTGCTCATAAAGTTGAACACAAAACAAGCAAAGAAAAACAACTAAAATAAAATCCAAAAATCGAGAAGCAAAAAAAAAAAAATCAAGAAAATAAAACTTAAGTATTAATATTAAGCGGCAACTAGTTTTGAAGTTTTGGCATCCTTTGGTGCGTCATCAATCTGCGGTGGCGTTTTGTCAAACACTCTCTGGCTCATATTATTTGCATAAAACGAAAGAAGCAACCAACAAAAACTCAAAAATCACTCTTAATGTACGTACACCGATCCACTAATACTCTTGTGATGTAATTTATTATTAACATTAAGAAATTTTGGCATTCCTTATATTAAGATAACAAAAAAATTTCCAAAAATTCTTCTTCTTCTACAAATAATATTCGAGGGCATATCTAGTCATATGACTATTTGAAAAGAAAAGGAAGCTCAAAAGATATCTTAATAATCTGTTCACTTATGGCGAATCTTTATTTCTCCCATTGATTTATTTTATTTGAGATCTTTAACATAAAATATCCTAATCGAAAACTTATTCAGAATCTGTCTTAGAATTATCTATCTATCTTACCCTTAGCATAATATTGATCAAGTATATAGGCTATGTACTTTTAGCAAGAGTATAACAGCAAAACAACAACAACAAATGCCAGACGCATCTGCATTGTTGCCCAAAGGGGCCAAAATGGGCGGACAGAGAGCTGAACTGATCGATCGGTTGTTGTAGTTGTTGTTGTTGTTGTTGTTGTTATTGGTGGTGGTGCCTGGGAAGGAGTTGGAGCTGGAACTGGAGCTGGAGCCTCACATTGGCTCAGCTGGCCATAAATCATGATCTGTAATTACCCGTTGGCGCAGGATGCATCGGCATCAGCATAAGCCACGCGCACAATACAAAACAACAAAAACAAAAAAAAAAAAAAAAAAAATCCCAAAAAAAAAAAAAACTACATAAATCCAAAAAAAAGACGAAACCACAAAAAATAAATAAATAAAATGTTTCGAGTTCAAGAGTTTATCTGTGGTCAGTAAAAATCCTTAGAGCATAGGAAAAGGATTGCATACGATTGAATGGGTTGGGATTGGATTGGATTGCATGCCATGACCAAACACAATTCTTTGTCTCCATTAGAGATTCTTTTCTGTTTTTTTTTTTCGTGCAAAGTGGATTCCACCAGTTCTTGATCATCTTGTCTCTCTGTATTTCTTATATTTGTTTTGATATCCATGCATTATTTGATCTCTCTTCATTTTAAAGTTGGTTACGGTAATGGCAATATCCTTTTGATCCTTTTCACACTCTCGAGTGGAGCAAATATTTTGAAAGGTTTAAAGGCAAAGAGTTACTTTTGACGTTTGATATGCGCCAGTTCCACGAATGCGGCAATAGTTCGCCTTGATCTTTAGTTTGGTTATGATTGTTCATAAAACGCAGGCGCCAAAAATGTTTTTCTTTTCAAAATTTCGTAAACAATTATTTTGCTTATTTTCCAATGAATTTCGATATGAAATTCAGATGTAGAAATTCAATTATCCATTAAACTCACAAAGATAAATTGTAATTACAAAATCAGAACAAGTGACCGTTTTCTTAAATGAAATAACTTTTCGATTAATTAATTATAATAGATTTCGATGTTATATATATATTGCTTGTAAAAAGGTTAATTTTGGTCCATTCTGTTATTTATTAAGATATTTTATATTACGATATTTTTATGTATAAACTTTGATCGAAGTTTTTATATTAGTTATAGATTGAAATTATAAACAAGTAGCACTTTAACATAGTAAATATTATTCGAGTAGAATAATTATTTTGAATAGTTTTGAAATCCAGCCAGCGATTTAGAACAATAATGAGGGCTAACTAGATCCAGATTAAGAATTTTAGATATACTTAAATCTGAGAACAAATTTAGATAATTTATCCGAATCAGAAGCAAGTACTTAAAGATCCCTTGAACTTCTGTTTTATAAGGGCTTTTGTTTTAAAGAGTATTGAAAATTTAGTTATTTTCGAAATTAAATTTTATGTGAGTAGCATGCCTTGCCCACTTCCCGTTGCCAGACTGAAATTCCCACTTGCGAGTCTGTAGTTGAGAGCAAAAGACCCAAAAGTAACAACCACAACAACATTGGCAACAGGGCAACTGGCAGGTTTTGTCAATTATCAAGTCCAGAAGAGTCGCCGTGGCAGTTGAAGAAGCTCTCGACCAACTGCAAGTTGCTTTTAAGCGTGCGAACTTTTCATTCATGAAAGAAGGAAAAATAAAATACATTGAAGTTTTGGTATCGTCAGCATCATCAATTTTGAAGAGATTCAATCTGGCCCTGACTCTGGTAAAGCACCTCTCTACCGTCTACCGGGTTTTCCTCTTATGAGTTTCGTATGAGTTTTGCATTGCAACTTGCCAGCTGTGCAACTAAATGCAAAGGACATTCATAGACTTTTTGTATAGATACGAACTGTAGTTAAATTAATTTCACATTTACATTATGCGACACATTGGCATTGGGTGTAAATATTTGTACCAAAACATTACGTTACGGTCATTCGTTCATTTGGTTCATTTTAGTTCTGGTTGCAAGGTCAAGTTTTGTTGTTTGAGGCAAACATCTGTGCGCCTCGTTGCCAGCTGGTCCCTATAGCATTCGTTGCACAGTAGCCATCTAGTGTAGTATGGTGTAGGCTAGTGTGGGTGCTACTGTCCACTACTGTATGTATAGACCTTAGGCTTTGGGCCGTGGCTAATAGCCAGGGCAAATCAATGACCAGAAACGCATCTCAAATGGCATGTGCCTTTCCCTTCCCAACCTTTCGTTGCCTTTCCTTTGCTTTCCTTTTATTTCTTTTTGGCATTTACCACCTTGCCAGCCAACAGATTGAATTTCCCAAGGCAAACATCTTAGGTATTATTTACTTTTAATTTGCAATATTATTTTTTTCTTATTTTTTTTTATATTTTAGTAATTGAAATCAACCTCAATCGCTGGCCACCCAAAAACGTAATTGCACCATAATTTTGATTCCATTTTAATGACTTTATTTGCGAGACTCAGATTGGACAGCTGCTCCCCGAAAAAAAAACTACAAATAAAAGGGTTTAGGTGTAGGTGACACGGGAATGGGGGCGAGGGTAGGTAGTGCGTGTCAGTATATTACAAATCCCATGATCATCTTAAATTGAATTTTAATCAAGTCCCATATTGTGTATAATTAAAATGTGTTTAGCGCATTTCCTGTGAGGTCTTCCTTAATAACATTTTAACTAGCAACACGACGGCCAAAGGACATGAAAAGTTGAAATGAAGTTATCAACACTTTGCCAGAAAATTGGCACAAAGGGGCAGAGAATTGGCCAACCGACCAACTGGCTGTCCGACTTGATTGGCTTGCATGTGGCATTGGCTCAGCACTCGGCACTCGATGAAGACGCGTGTCCCCCAGATGAAATAGTTGCAGAACACGCAAATTGGTTAACAAATACAAAAAAGGAAGCAACTGGAGCCTGATGTAGGTAGAGATTCAAAGGAAATAACCCAAAATTCAAATCAATTATATATTTAAGTCGAAATATTAGCGAATATGTGAAAACAGGACATCACAATCAATAAGGAATCAATGAAACATTTCAACAGCTTCATCCCTCATGGTGAAAAATTTGTTGTATATTTTCTCTAATTATTTTATCTGTGGCTAGTTAAGTAAAATTATAAAATATATGCCAGTAGCGGATCGGGGGAGAGGGTCAGAGTTCATCTGATGAAATGTATTTATATATACATGAAATTATCCAACGCTTCTTACTAAGTGCTGATGATGGATGCTTTGAAAATAGTTTCAAAATCTTGTTCTTACCATAACTATCTTCCTTACGATAATATGAATATTTGTATTCCATCTATTATATAACAAATATCTTTTTATTATATTTTAAACAGGACTCAAGCAGTAAATTATTAATTGGAGCAGATCTTTAGATCTCCGAATTTCTTCAATATTTATTGTTGGCAGAAAGAAAACTTTCTTTAAGTTCTGATCTGAAGAATTTGCAAGAAGTCATATAAAAGAATGATTCGAATAAATAAAAATTTTAATTACAAATCAAAATCAAATAGGTTTTACTTTATTTTTTGTAGACAAGGCCATAAATCATAAGCCATTAGATATGATAACCAAAAATAATAATATTTTACTTGTTTGCTCTGATGCTTTATCTGCTTTTACGTTCATTTATTCAGTTGGTCTATCTGAAATGGCTAAGAGTAGTGGGTAGCAGAGTGAAAATGCATTCCAGGCTGTCCGCCAGTCATTAGGCTAGAAATAAATGGCAATTAAAAATGAAGCGACACGTTCCAGCACTTTGGCATTGGCGAGATGAAAAGAAAAAACAAAAAAACAATGGGCCCGGAGCAGCCCAGAGGGGAGAGAGACTGATCTAAGATCAGACATCTTGATAGCCGCCAGTGTAAATTTCCACAAAATGCAATGACCAAACATAAAAAAAAAACAAGTTGGAAAAAAAGGGAATGGGGGAAAAAAATATGAAATTATGAGAAACTACAATGCGTGGCAAGGATAACGCGAGCGTGAGCGTCCTTTTTTTTTTTTCTTTTTTGAGAGAGAAAGATAAAGCAAATGAAGATATAATAATAATGAAAATGATGATCAAGAAGAAGTAACTATTAACGACCGCAGGATCTTCTACACACACACACACACACACATTTGCTGGCATTTGAAAATGCATTGTCATGAGTTCTTGTTCTTGTTGTAGTCATAAATTTCATTGACTTTATCCCTCTAAAAAGTCTATCAATTTTTCATATTTAACACCATTGTTCAGTATTAATCCTTTGAAAATCATGCGGGGCATAAGTATTACTTACTAGGTGGAATTGTCACTATTCGATGGAATTAAGACACATAAATCGTTTTGACTTGGGGTCAAAGATACTTATCGTCAATACTTTGCCTGGAGTAGTTGACATGGCTTAAAAGTAGTTGAGCCCAAGGATTTAATATGCTGTGTGGTCCAAAAGTAAAAGGCTTAAATAATATCAAATAAGTGAGCGGCTTAGGATCCACTCAGTTAAATTTTGTATCATGTAGGCAGCTGAAAGAAAATGTTCTAATAAGATTGAGTTAATTAACCTATGTCTAGCATTACACTTTCGCTTCAAAAAGGAAACTTCTTCTGCTTCTGCTTCCTTTGATTCGTTTACTCTCTTTTTATGCAGTCAAAGGTTTAGTTGGGTTAATGTAGTTCAACACCAATTTAAACACTTCATATATCTTGCATCTTGTTAGCCATTTTGCCATTGGTCAATTCGATTCGATTTCAGCTTTTAGCATTCAATGAGTATTGAGTAACCTGATATGCAGCTCGCCCCCAGGGGCCAAAGGCGAAAAAGGCAAAAGGAAGTCATCCGCAATAAGGCAACCGCATCGCATCGGATTGCATTGGATTGCATTGGTCGAACCAAAAAAAAAAAAAACAAAGCAAAAAAACTAAAGGGAAACAAAAGACTGTATTGATTTCGATACATTGGCGTTTATCACCACCCGCCTTGGCTCGTCTCCCTTGCCTTGTATCTTTCTCTGTTTTTTTTTTTTTCGGTTAATGGCCCTAGAGGTTAGCTGGCTATCGATTTGCCTTTGTCTTATAATTGGATTTAGATTAATTGCATCTTACGTTTCATTTTCAGATCGCCGTCGACTGGACCTGCACCAGAACCAGAGCCTTCACCATGAAAAATTACATCAAAATAAAAACGAGAATATAATTCCATAGAAATTCAAATTGTAGCGATCCTTAGCGGGCATTCGGCGAATTGTCGGCGTGTGCTACTGTCTTCCTGCTGCGATTTTGGAACCGCAATTTCATTAGCTCTGTTTGTTTTTCTTTTGACATGACAGATACACAAAACGTGTATACACTTAATCATTAATTAGCATTAGATCAATTCAGTTCAATCCCAGAAGGATAAAAGCAAACTCCCTGGCTCCTTCTGTTTACTACTCACTTGGCTACTACCACTACTACTACTACTGCTACTTATTCTCTGGGGGAAGGTGATTTAACTGCTCCGATCTCTGTTGAAACTGTCGCAACATCCCATGTTGACGGCAGTCATGTTACTTTTAATGATAATTGCCGCCTCACAACTCATTTTTCACATTGATAAATGTGTTTCGCGCGACCAACCTGGGACGCAAGTCTCTGGCATGGCAGGAACCTGAAACTTTGGTTTTTGGGGTAACCAAAAAAAAAAAAAAAAAGAAAACCACAAACCAACAGCAAAAACTTGTCAACACATTAAGCTTTAAGCCTTAATGGGACTATATGGAATACGGGACTATCGGATCACCTACAAGGGCTCAACTTATTGCTTCTGAGAGATTTCAGAAAGTATATTAGATTTTCAAAAGACCACACAATGTTAAGGCAATGCATTTGTAGGCTCTAGGCATTTGCTATGCAGATGAACGACACCAAAATCGCATCGTTTGTAGGGTTCCCAAGATATTTGCTCCTACCGGAACGCACACAGAGCAACAACTAAAGCTATCACAATTTGTCTTTATGATACACCCAATGGCCCAAAGGGCTACCACCAAGGCAGGCAGGCAGGCTGTCAGGCAGAAACAAGCAGCACACAAGATCACAAGGCTTCAGAGCCGGCTACATCTCAGGCGAACTGAGACTGGCTCAGAGACTGGTTCAAAGTTTTGCATCATAAACCATTTAAACATTTTCGACTTGTTAGCAATTAATTAAATAGATCGGCCCGTGGCTAACAGCTTCGACTTGTAATTTTTCTTGCGGCCACTAAATGTCCTCTCAGAATCCCTCCCTGTACCATTCCGCATATTTCGTCACTCTCTTCCTACTCCCCTTTGCTTTTCATGGTTAATTACCGCAAAAAGGTATACAATTTTTATGGTGGACACACGCCCAAATTCACTAACTTGTCCTCTCTCTCTCTCTCTCTCTCTCTCTCTCTCTCTCTCTCTCTCTCTCTATGGATGGAAAGGGCCTGGCATTTGCATGCTATGCTTATAAACTGTCTGGCAACGCTAAGGCACGCTTCAAACGATCCGCCAAGAAAGGTTTCCGACTGACTTTGGGGCTTTTCTTGCCCAACCCCCGAACGAAACCCCCTCCTACCCCCCTCTACTACCAATTGGCAAAAGGCAAACGCACTGCACATCGTTCGTCGTTCTGTGGCAAGTTTGAAATTTATTTCGCTGTTTTTGCAATTTAAGGTAATTATTATGTACCTTTGGGGTAATTTTAACACCTCGACACCATCGACAAATATCATCTTTGGAGCCCCCTTTTTACTTTACCACAGAAGTAGCTGGGCATTCGGTTCCATATCAAGCAACCAAAATCACTACAACAACAACAGCAACAAACGTTTCTTAGAAGCGCAAAACTTTCAACACCTTCAATGCGTGTCCCATGCAACTGGCTGAATGACTCTGACCCAAACTAAGTGAAGATTTTATATGGTACACCTAAAAAAACAATCTAGTAAGAAACTATTTGATCGAAACTTTACAAATGGAGTTATGCACCATAATTGAATAACAATTGAGTAAGTGTTTAGTATCTAATTTAAAACACAATTGAATGAAGTGCATGAAGATGTTAATAACTGAGCATTAGTTGTATCCGAAATGAACAGTTTCTGAATCTATACAAATATGATAAGTGGATGATTAAATAATTATTATTCTAGAACCCAGTGAGTAAACAACTAAGCAAATCAATAAAAGAATGTTTAAATAAATTAATAGTTTTTTTCAAAGCTGAATTTTATCTAATACAGACATAAAATTAACTATAAAATGAATTAAAGGAGCAAATGATTAAAAATATGATCACAACATGTGATCGACTGCACAAATATACTTATGAACAAGTATCTAAATGAGTAATCATATAAATTTTTATTTTAACTCTACCATGTAGCTTTTTGCTTATGCTTCAATATGTATATATTTGGTTTTCTTGCAGTGCACTTTAGTTTAAACAGGCAAAAAGCTCATCCAGCACTTCCCATGCGCGATGGCCAGTTATTTTTCACACCTCGGCAACATATTTTCGCACTTGGGCCTCCGCGTATTCGGTTACTACTACAACAATCAAGGCGATGCCGACTGCCGTTTTTAATAACCGAAGCGATGGTTCGGGCTGCTGTGCTGTTATCTTACTCAGTTCATCGGTATTGTGGTCGCGGTTTGACTTTGACTTTGCGTTTGGGTTTTTGGCCTTTGGGGCTTGTCCGGCATATCCTGCTCGCTGTCAGCACTTTTTGGCTTTGGCGGTGGCGGTTGCGGCGGCGGCGTCGTCGTCATCGTCGTCGTCTGTCGCAATTATCGCGAGTAGCGTGCGTGTAAATTACCGTTATTAGGTGTGATCGTGCGAATTTTGAGCTACGTCCCTTCAACAACAACAACAACAACATCTCATACAAATTGTAGCTACTCAACTTTCAGTTGATCCGTATTTTCCCTTCGCTTTCATTTACAAATCACGCGAAAGTGACAATTTCCGCTTGATCGTTGGATCCAACCAACCAACCAACCAACCAACAAGCAACAAAGCAGATGATCCTCATCCTTTTGGTATATGGGTATACATTTGTATGTCTTGTGGTTCCATCCCATAAAAAGTCAAATTAATGTGATGATGTGCTCCAGATAAAATCTACTTCTCTTCTTCTTCTTCTTCTGTTTTTGCTGTTAAGTGACCCAAGCTGACAGATTTCACGCGTATGATAATCAAGCGACCATCTACTAACTGTTAAACACAAATCTAAACAGTGTGACCTACTCCATCACGTTTTACACATGTCGAAACGAATACGTGACAAGAATCTCAGTGCAAGGGTCAATAGTTCATGCACAGTAGCCTATATGTTGTGAATTTCAATTGATATTAGTGTTAATGAATGAAGAGGCCATAAAATATATAATTAATTGTTTCATTGTGATATCGATGGAACTATCGATATTGCCATAATGTCAAAGAACAAGCGCTTCCGTTTTGGTACAAGGAATCAAAAATTCTAAGAAGATTTTCCAGATTGAATTCGTGTGATAGTAAGAATAAGAAATTTCTTGGCTAAATTTTTATACTTTTATTTATATTTATCTCTTTTAATAAAGTATGTTATTAAGTTAACACTTTGTTTATGATCCATTTTTTGACATGGACTCAAGATAGAACTGAGTTTGCATTTATACTATGAACGAATAGCTAAATACATTGTGTTCAAGTCAGAATTGATGTTTTATTTCGCTTTTTATTCCTTTTGGTTCCAGACAATTTGAAAAACATCTAGTAGACTCTACATTTATGTCCTTTCATTTAAAAGATTTATGACTAGTTCTTTTCGTGTCTAATAAAGATTTCTCAAGAAAATGGTTCTCGAGTTCTTTAACTTTAGATTATTGGAGACAGGTCTGCAATTCGTAGGTTTAATTTTTGTATAAGTATTTTTGTAGTATTTTAATTAAAGCTGTTTACCCATATTCAAAACAATTTCTATTTTGTTTTCTTAAAAATAATTGAATTGAATTCCCAATTCAAATATTGAAAATTCGTTCAATATTCCCAAATTGCTATGATCTTATATGATATTAGAATTACATCCAATTGGATGGGTCTACATATCTTCTTACGTTTGACCTACTCGTCAGATGTCGCTGTAGTTCAGCCAATTAGAAAATGTTACATCCAATTAGGCGGTGAGTAGAGGCCGCTAGTTTTAACTAATCAGATGGGACTATGAGAAGAATTGGTCACCCTAATGCTTATGTCCTGCTGACTACCTGTCCTTTGAGACAACTATTCTACGTTTTTCCCATTTCATGCAGTTTAATTAATCATGGCGTCGAGCTAATTAAATTGCTACCAAAACATATATTTGGTTCTAGACTTGCTGAAATGAAAGGGTTAGCCCCTACAATTTTCTTAGTTTTACTTTTCTGCTCTCGGTTTTTTTTTTTTTTTTGGAGGCGTACAGGTGATGACGCAATGGAATTTTTGGTGCATTAGAAATGCATTAAATTGAATCAATGAATATCATCTAAATATAGTAGATCGTTCGATGGCAGCTTACAAATGGTTTTTCGAATTCGATTCGGAGGAGTCGACTGCCTCCTACAAAATAAATGAAAAAAACAGCTGCCGATCTACCATGTTAATCAAGGGCTTTGGGTTCTGGAATCTGGCTGGGACTGGGGTTTCTGAGTTTATCTTTTTATGCATTTATGGCGGGGGTGCAATCTCGTTACCTTAAACTTCTGTAACGGTATACAAGCAACATTTATTTGCGACTGGTCCCTGGACTTGAAAATTAACAAAGTTGCAGAGTTTTACGAATTTGTGTTTTGTTGTTTTTTTTGGTTTTTATTGAAGGGCAACTTGTTCACTTGTTGTCTCTCACATAGCGCCAAAGGAGACGCAATGATCATGTTAATGGTGGGAGAGGGGGAGGGGGAGGGGGAGGTGAAAACTTTAATTCGTGACAAAGCCCATGCACAACGTTGCATTGGTATTCATGAGATGGCACACACTTGTGGGATTTGTCTGGCTCTCCAAGTCTGACCCCTTTAACCGACTCGTTTTTGTTGTTGCTGCTGCTAAGAGGCTGATCGGAAGCACGTGTCAAATGCGGCAAAAATAAGTAGACGGTCAATATATGGAAAGGGGCTCTGGGCTGGGCTACAGCACGATCTGTGGGTTGGATGGCGGAGGGGTTTTTAAATTAAAAAGAATGCAAAATTATGTGCAAGGCCAATTCATGTTGATCACAAGAAAGTACATATATATAAATCTATAGTGAAAGTGTTGTTAAGCATCTTCTTGATCATGATTATGATGATGGTGATGGATCACATTTTATATCAGGCGACATGTCGTAAAATGGAAATGCATAGAAGACAACAAAAAGCGAGTCCTTTCCAATTTACAATTCTTCTTTCTTTCTTATTTTTTTTTTATTTTTTGACAAGGATCAGCATTTTACAACAACAAAGTAAGTCTCGTTTTCATAGTGAGAGTAAAAGAGAGAGCAAGAGCGAGAGAGGGAGAGGAAGAGTAGGCGAAACGAGAAGTTTTTCCCAAAAGAAAAAAAAATCTTAAAGAAAAGAAAATGAAATAGCAGTAAAGTGAGGACAAAAACGACTGCCAGGACAAAAGCAAAGACACTGCATGAAGGTAGAGGAAAAAGGAGAGCCAACAAAAACGAGAGTGAGATGGCAGTGAGAAAGAGAGACCAAAAGAGAGAGAGAGAGAGAGAGAGAGGGTGATAGCACCCACAAGAGCAACCCCTAGGATTCTAGGCGCACTGCTACGCTCACTTGCTGGCAGAGCAGAGAAACGAGCGGGCAATCCCCGATCACTTGTACCCTCAGGCAAAAGAGTAAGAGTCCTAAAGTCCCGAAGTCCTGTGAAGCAGAGGCAGGTAGACGAACCCCAAAATCCTTAGCCACCACCACCAACACCACCACGCAAAAGGAAATTCTCTGCTCTGCTCTGCCCTGCCTGGCTCTGCCTGCTGCCTACTGCCTCAGTCGACGACGCGTCCAACAAGTACTTAAGGGCCGCATGCAGAGGGAAGTTTATCATTGCGGAATTTGATTCCACACAGTCAACAACAACTCCAGTCTCAGCTTCAGTCTTAGTCTCTCATAAAACAAGGATTACCATGACGAGCATCTGCGCTAGCAACATTAGCAATAGCTATCAACATTTCCAGCTGACCAACGGCAACATTATGTTGCTGCAACCAAATCATCAACAGCACCAGCAGCAACAACAACAACAACATCATCATCAAGGGCAACAGCAACATAATCATCATCAGCTGATTGCCCCAAAACTAATGCCATTGGGCAATAGTCAACTGCAAAATATTCAACAGCAGAACAGCCAAGTGGGTCCCATTCTATCCAAGAAGGCCAAATACAATAACTACACCAATGCCATGCCCTATGGAACTGGTGCTGGTGGCGAGCAAATGCCATCTGTGGCCCGACGCAATGCCCGTGAACGCAATCGTGTCAAGCAGGTGAACAACGGTTTTGTCAATCTCCGCCAGCATCTGCCCCAGAGTGTGATCAATAATCTCTCGAATGGCGGTCGTGGCGCTAGCAAGAAGCTCTCCAAGGTGGACACCCTGCGCATTGCCGTCGAGTATATACGCGGCCTGCAGGATCTTCTCGACGATGGTCAATCCCCAATGGCAATGCTATACAATGCCAATTCCTCATCATCAGTAT
This sequence comes from Drosophila insularis, assembly GCA_018903935.1. Taxonomy (NCBI): domain Eukaryota; kingdom Metazoa; phylum Arthropoda; class Insecta; order Diptera; family Drosophilidae; genus Drosophila; species Drosophila insularis. Next base: position 10,814,082 of record JAEIFP010002303.1, on the reverse strand, counting down.
CATCGTCGGCGGATGAGAGCAGTAATGATGCCACCAGCTATCAGGAATACAACAGCAGCATGGGCAGTCCACCACAAGCCACACAGTTTGTCCATCATCAGTCGCACACCACCTCCTATCATTCAGCCAGCTCGCCAACATCCTCCTCCGCCTACAGCGAATGCGAACATCCATCGACCTATGTCAAACAGGAGGTTAAATCATTTGAATCCTTCGACAGCTTCAGCGATGAGCAGCCCGATGATGAGGAACTCCTCGACTATATCTCATCGTGGCAAGAGCAGTAAACCAATATCAGTTGCAGTGCAACATTCAACACCCAAAAAACGCCAAGTGAAGAAACCAAAAAAAAAAAAAAAGAACGAAAAAATTTGTACAAATTGTAAATATTTTGAAAACAAAAAATTGTTGCCTTAGTGTGAAGGAAGAGGAAGAAGATGAACCAAGTCAAAAAAACATTTTTTTTTTATAATCATAAGTTACTTTAAGAATGGAAGACATTGATTTAAAACTTAATTTTAAGGTTTTTTTGTTATAAGCATGGAAGACACTAAACTAGTTAATAAGCAAACAAAATAAAACAAACAAACATGGAAGCTAAAAACATAAATTTGATCAAACTCTTTTTATTTCATCAAAACAACAAAACCAACAACATAAACACATTTTCAGCAAACTATACAAAACACAAAAACATAAAAAAAAACTTAAGAAACAATTTTTAAGAATCACATGAACTGAAGAGAACGCTTTTAGGGCAAAGCCTTTAAAAGTTTTTATTTTGACAACAAATTTTTGGTCAAGAAAAGATCAAAGACATAGAAGATCAGTCTTTTAAAATAGAATTAGAGTATTCAATTATTTTATGGTATTATTTCCATTATTCCAAGTTAAAGAAATTCAAAATTTTGGTGAAAATCCAAGGATCACTAGGAAAATTGAATTAAAAGAAAGATAATAGAATAGAAGACAAAACAGTCTAGCTTGTAACTATTTTTTTAAAATTATTTATAGAAAAAAGAACTGATTGAACTTAAAAACTATATCAAATATCTGATAATTAATTCATAAATCGGTATAAATGGGAAGATCAATTGTGATTAAGTATAATGTTATTAAATTATATACTAGACTAAAGAGAAACAAAATCCTGTCAGTATTAAAGAACGCTGATTAATGTCTGGAATAATAAAAAAAAAAAATGTTAAATTGCATTACATTTATAAAATTTTTAACAATTTGAATTAAATAACTTGCCATAGACTCATTATGACTCACCCAAACATGAAACCCCTTTTGAATATGGACTCAACTAACATCCTGGCTGGCGCAATTGGGCAATTGGCTTAGCAGAACCAATGACAAATCCATGGCAACCCACTCGCTTGTACCGGAAGTAGCAGCGAAATATTTGTTTAAACTATATATTTTTTAACGAGTTTCAATTTGGTTTGCATTGTTAATGGTGCATAAATTGCCTAAGCGGAAATAGAGAGTCACGCCTCAGAGGTTGAAACGGACCAGAAACCGGGGCAAATGCGAAAGAAAACCAACCTCGAGGAGGATCGCTAGGACTCGCGGCCCACGTGTCTGGCGCACCCCAAAAACAAAAAAAAGAAAACAAAAACAACTTTCGAAAGCTGGACCTAAGAGAGAGGCAGAGAGCCATAAAATGCACTTCCGGGCGCTAGCAGCTAGATAAGTTGCTCCTTTTAGCCTCCTACCCCTAAAAGCAGTTAGACACCCCGAATACAAATAAATATATATATTGAAGGCAAGGGCATAACACCTCGACGACTTGACGCACCCTTCGGGGAGGAACTTTTGAGCGTGTGCCAAGACAGAGGACACAGGACGAATTGCCCATATATATATATATGTGTGTGTGTGTGTGTGTGTGTGTGTGTGTGTGCGTTAACATTACATATGCAGGAATGCCATCTAAGATGTGCCACACCCACATTATGCAAATGTCCATCGTCTAGGGCTGGACACGTGCATTAAATGAAAAAGCAGATCATGAAGATGATGAAGCAGAAGAAGCCAAAGAAGACGATAAAGCAATCCTAGAGGGTGTTGCCCTTACCACGAAGATGACGACCCGCCTCAGGACGACGACAACGACGAGGAAGAAGACTAGAACGAGGACGATCTGCTCCTCCTTGATCAAGACAGGAAGCATAATTTCGTTGTCTCAAAGCGAACACAAACGTACAATAAAATTTTGCAATATTTTTCCTCAAAAAATAAAGAATAAATAAATATGAAAAGGAAGACGGGAAAAGAAGAAGAATATGTATATGGATATGGAGATGGTGAAGGAGAAAAAAACCAAGAAGAAGAAGTAGGTAGCGCGACAGGACACAATGGGAAATGTGATTGTATGTCAGCTTAAGATGCGACGGCCAGGATAAAACCAGGAAACGGAATGAATGAGAGTGAAACTCATGCTCATCGTTTGAGTTCGTTCGCTTGGCATTGTTACCGGATATTAAGAAGAAGCTTAGCTTAGCTCAGCAAACTCGGTGCCACGTCCACGTCCATGGACAGGACAAGGATACAATACCCCAGCATCGTGCCGTATTGCAATGCAATCTTAAGCAATCCTTGGATGCAAGAGCTCAAAGGTGTCAAAATACGGGGACTAAGCCAATGTCCTTTAATAGGCTATCGTTTGGAGTTTCTTCTTCGTCTTCTACTCTCTTTATTTTTATGCAATTTTTAGCTAAGATTTCGAGCGAATGTCCAACAGATCGTCTCATCTCAAATGACCATAATGATCCTACTACGTAACATCGATTCCATTGAACCGATCTGATGGTCCAATGGCAATAAATTCATTCCATTTCATTGCATTCGATGTCCTCGTTGCTATTGCAGGAAGTAACTTCTTTTGTGCGCCACTTGGTCTCAATCGCAGGAAGTGCGTATTTGTTTTGCATCTTCAGTCCAGACGGCAGAGAAAAAGAAGAAGGTCCTGTCCTGTCTCGTTGTCTCCAAAAAAAAAAAATATATATATATATACATACATATATATGTTTAAAGTACTTTTGCATTTATTTATTTTCATTATAGATACTAGAGAAGTAAAAGAGAGGAAGAAATGAAATACGAACCTCATGTTATTTTATCAAGTCGCAATTCAAAGGAAAACTGGGCGCATCCCGAAGGACACTACTAGTAAAGGACTCACTTGTACTTGTACACTTGGCATTTTGAGTTATGTGACTTTATGACGGCGCACCGTTTCTTTCTCTACATAGCTGCATTTACTTCCACGCGTCCCTGAACAAGATTTATGATGCATGTGTCAAAATACGAGAAGTCTTGTTGCTGCATTACAAGAATCTATATATACATATATATATACATACATATGCATATATGTATGTATGTACTTAGTTCCCATCGATCTCTTTCGAAAAATTTCAATCTCGAGCTTGTCATATTTCGCACTTAACCAGGCGTCAAGTGGAATGTTAAATAAATGGGATATGAGTTGCTTCCTGGTAGCTTGTTAATGAGGCGACATCAAGTGCTACTATCAACTAACGCTCCTTCTTTTTCTACACAAAACTCAATTGAGTTGTTCTTCATTGAAACTTTCTCAAAGAGTTCAATGGAAATTTTCGTTTGTCTATTCATTTTTTTTTTTTAACCAAAAATCATCTAAGAGAGCGAAACTTCTTCTTCTCTATCTCAATCTGCCAAATGTGCAAATTTTATTAAAGGCGCAACAAAATTAACCAAAATTTAAATTCCCTAGTAATTGAGCTCCTTTATTTCTTTGTATTGTTTTCTTTATCATATAGCAAACCTTAACTTGCTATATCCCTTAATAATTTAGAAAATTATTTTTATAATCCTAAATTCAGCAGATTCATTTTGAAACCGAACATGATCCATTCAGGAAATATACCAACAAACGTTAATATTTTCAAGAACTCAATATACTCAATAACTTCAATATAATTATAAATATTTTTTAATTAAAAATATTGTCAAATATAATCCAAATATTAATTTACTCTATGCAAACGGTCTTTAGCTAAATTTCGTTTGATTTTATTTCTTTTACATTTAAGGACCAGCACTCTAAAGTCAGGATTACTATCTGCTCTAGGCTCTATTTGATTTTTTTTATCACTTTTCCCATCTATTGAGTTGAGAATATTGCATTTCATTTTGGCTTTACATTGATCTATGATGATCACAATTGTCCGTCTATACGCACGCTACATTTGGCACAGTGTGAACAAGATCTGGATAAATGACTTTTCGTATTTATGAATCGAATGAAAAAGGAAGACAGAGTGGTGGGAGAGGAAGAGGTTGAGGGGCAAAGAGTTTGTATACTTGGTTTTAACTTTGAACAAAAAAAAAAAACTAACCGCAGAAATCAACAAAAGCGCTCATTGAATTTTTTTCTCTCGGTTTTTTGTTTTTTTTTTTTTTGGGTTGTAAATGAAAATGAAAACGCAGTTGCACACACACATGTAGAAAAACACACTCATACTCACACACTAACACACACGCACGCACACGTGTTCGTATTCTGATTCTGATTCTGATCCCAATAAACTATCGCAGGCAAAGGCAATCAATGTCAGAGCTAAAATCGAGAGCCATCCGAGAGACGATAGACAATAGCGAAATCCAAATCCATTGAAAAAGATTTCTTCTTCTTTTTTCACTAGAATATCCTGCGCTTATTGTTTGGCAGGATCGCATGAAAAGTGATTTCTATTCAGAACGACGACGACGACGACGACATATTCACATATCGAGTACACTAAAGTTTTTTGTTAGAAATTGTCCATTGATGCGTGCAGTTGGGGGCTCTCACCCTCTCCCCTCGATCTCTCACATAAATCTGCGGGTATTGTTGGAGTTTTGATTTTTTCTGCGCCATCAAAAGGTCAGCAGCTAAGGTCAAACTATATATATATATATGTTAGATGCATTACAGGCGTTTTCCTTGAACATTTATGATATACACAGGAAAAAGAAAACGAGATAGATAGATCAAGTGAGAGGGAAAGCAAGAGTAACATCTATAGGACACTGACAATCCCCTTTTTGCCATCCATTAGCATTCGCAGCATTGACATTCGTCACAGGTTCGCGAAATTAGCAGCGTATCCGATTTGTAGGTGTGGAATTCACTTGTTTCCTTTAGAGCCTTCCAACTCAGCGTTACGAATTATCCAATGGTTTTTGCTTTCTACCTGTTTTTTGGTTCTTTCTTTGCATTTTTGGGAAACTTTTGGGTTTTTCATCACACTGGGCATGGAAATTTGCGCACAGTGAACAAGTGAAATGGACATTTTGACGAAACATATGTTAACATTGAGGAAATATATAGAGGGTGTTGAAGAGTCTATTAATGACTGTGGGAGACAAAAATGTTTGATTCTTGATTTCCTGAAGATATCCTATACTATAGAAGCTAAGGTCGCACACCTATAGTTGAAAAAAAACTGTTGAATCAAACTGTCAGATATATAAACACATTTATATATCAATAATATATATTGGAAACACAAAATTGAAGAAAACCCAAATAAACCATCAGCCGAGTTATAGTTCTAACTAATGGAGCCGCTAGGAGCGTTAAAGTTCATGCTAAATTCAGGGTATACTTTAGTCGATGCAACACTTAACACTTTCTGCATATCAATAAGGAAAAAATAAAGGGCGCGATACGGTCCGAAAGCAAGCGTAGAAGAAACGATAACCAAGTTTGCTTAATTACCATTAAGTAGGAGTAAAAGACGGTTTAGGATTAGAAGAGAGAAGTAGGTTTATTACCTGAACATAGATTTGCAAACGATCAAGATCTCAATATTGTTGCAAAAAAGAAATTCCCAGGCTACTTTTGCTATTAATTACTCGACCAGATGATTATCAACGGGACTAGATACAAAATTCTATGGTATTAGATGGCCTTGGAGAAAGGAAAATCTTGAAGAATATTGCATATGAACATTGCCGAATACAAAAACCAGATTTACTTTTAGTAAGTCTTGAAAATCGCATCGAAAAATCAAAAAAAAATTTCAAACCACAAAGGCAGGAGTTTAGATATATTTTTTGTGTTGTTTTGTTTGTGACCCGCGCCAGATACGGCCAGAAGGAGGTAGTGGCGATGGTGATAGTGAAGGAGGGGTAGAGCGGCAAAGGCATCAAAGCAAAGTCACCGACCGTAACATGAAAAATGTCAACCACAAAACTGCGGCAGCCCATGACATTCGTTTCGATCGATCTAGATCCTAGACCACAAAAAGCAATAGAGAGAGAAAGGGAAAGAGAGAGGGAGAGAGAAATGCTGATGATGATGATGATGGCGATGGCTCTTTGATGCCAAAGCCGCTCTCTTCAGTTTAGAATTCTTCTTTCTTTTTTTTTTTTTTTTTTTGCTCTTGCTTTGTTTTTGTGGACTGCCTCCTACGATGCGATAATCGATTTATCAAAAAAGCAAAAAAGAAACCAAACAATAAAGGATGCAAAAAAAAAAAAGAAAGAAGTCCACATATATATATAAATGCGGTGATGAATAGAAAAAATAGCAAAACCACCGCCACTGGCATTTGGGTCAAAGAAGGCGGCAATTTTTAATGCACATTGATGTGCATTAAGACGTGAAATTGTCACCATTGTCCTGGCCATTGTCCTGCCCGAAGACAGCCCACATTCTGAGCCAAATACGCAAAGAGAGCAATTCAAGGCGTAACTGCAGAGCAGTCGGCGGTCCACATGACCGATGACAGCATTAAAAGTCATCTAAAAAGATTGCCAAAGAAGACGGCAAAGACACACAGAGATTGTGCAATTGAAGAAACTACATTTATACATATATAGAGATAGATAGATATATGTATGAGAACCAAGGGGCGTTCACGTTTTAGCACCTCAAAAGGTAAATTCCTATGCACGTGCATCGTGTTTACCTATGCCCTATCCCTGTATCCCCTATCTAATCAATGTTAGATTTCATCCTAAATTGCTAGTATGCTGGTGACAAAATCCTAGAAACTTATCGCAAAACGCTCATCATAGTCTAAAATCTATCTTAAAGATGCATAGATAAACCCTGCACTGGTATCTCTGAGCTGCAATTATATCAATGCCAAAAAAAACAGCAGGCGTTCATCTAATTTGGAACCCAAATCGCAGCAGGTTCCTTATATTTTTACCTCTACCTATACCAATGCCTAGATCAACTAAAAAAACCAACTCCACTTCGCTCTCCCCGTTCAGTTCTGCGGCACACGCTTCAGTTCAATTTTTTTTTCTTTTTGGCGGCGTTTTTGCATAGAAGTCTTGACCGAATTTAGCCTAATGATGGGATACATTCATTTGTAGGAAGACCATTGATCGAAATGGCCAAGGCAAAGGCGTGAACAATTATTGGTCCTAAACATTTGGATCAAACACCGGCAACACCCACACAACCTGCCTTGAACTTGAAATAGAAACGAAATACGCCGGCCGTGTCCTTTCCTTCCGCCAATTTTTTTTTCTTTTTTTTTTTTTTTTTGTAGAGCAAACACCGTTGCCGCCGAGCCACGCCTCCCAGCAGGTTGTCCGCTTAATTGAGGCCAAAGATTCGTGGAAATCGGAGAAACAAGGAAATGAAAACAAGTGTCTAGCCATTCGAATCCCTGAATGGTATCGAATCAAAAATTGTGTGCGATGGGAAAGGCAACTTTGCATAGAAAAACACGGAAACAGGAGGGAATAGCATTCTAAATTAGCTTGACGAATCCATTCACAATGTGAAAATGCTGATGGGCAGAAGAGGGGAAAAATTATAACTTTTCTTTATACCTATGAATTATAAAATGATTTACGATCAATATGTATTGACCTTTTTTCAACCACAAAATAAACTCACACATCCATGTATACACATTAAATCCATTTTCGTTTATGACAATTAATTCAAAATAGTTTTCGTTTAGAAATTTTGTTTAAATTTCATTCAGTTAGTCAGTGGCGGATAATGCCAGCGCAATCAAATAGCCTTTCTCGGGATCATAATGCAAATTATAAGATGAAAACATCAATGAAAATCGGTCAAAAACGTAAAGCAAAGATAATGCTTTTTTTAGAATTTGTAATCACAAAATTTTGTATGGTTATATATCATTCCAAACATTATTTAATATATTTTGAAATAATTTTAAACACTTGGATAATTGAAATTGAAAAAAAAAACATAAAAATAAATGTCTCAAAAGTTAACTAAATTACAGCTTACTGAATATAAGGTTTAATAGAAGAATTTGCTGATCTTTGGAATTTTTAGTCTCTCTTGGTTTTTTTTTCTTTTTGTATGTTAGTTTTTATTTGAAATATATCCTAAATGAACAATAAGCAAATATTGATAATTAATATGACTAACATTTCAATTTAACATTGAATTTAAAAGAACTAAAAAAGATATCACAATTGAAAATTGGTTGAAATTTGTTAAAGTTAAGAATTTTTGAAGATTTTCAGAATTTATTAAATAAAATTTAAAAGAAAATGGAATTAACCAATGGAATTAACCAAAAAACCTTTGAATCAACTTTTCAGTGATGAAAGCAAATTACCAGCTCTCTGATTCTACCGGTCCCTTACGCCCTGAGGGGATTAGATTTTTTCTATTCCTGTTGTATGGCTAATCCGCCACTTATTAAAGTAATAAACGGAGCCAAAACGTCAGAGTTTTTCGATGTTTTTGCTACTTTTTAATCTAAATTTTCAATACTTTTTCTCAAAGTAAAAGCAGAAGAAGAATTTAATGAAAATGTTACGTACACAATTTCTTAGGGATCATTTCTGGGACTGGCCTGGTTTTAAATTTCCATTATCAACTTGATGGCTAAACGAGTTAAACTCTTATTCCAGAAGCCATGAAATGTTGATTGACGCTTCTCCATCGATATACTCAGACTCAGTCGCAGTCTTGCCCTCTATAGCTGAACGTCTACACATATTCTCCTTTTCTCCTTTTCTAATGCATTCTCAGTGTTTGAGTTGTAACAGAGTTGTTCGTGCATATCGTGACATGTAATTGACAGGCAACACGCGTTTAAATCCATCCAAAAGTCAGACCTGTCATCGCCTTCAAAGAGCAGGCAACAAATTTACAGATATGCCATAGACATAGACATTGACATGGACATGAACATGGACTTGAACTTGGATATCTCAAGTGGATCTCTTAACTTGTTGCTAGGGTTAGGCCACCGTATTTATTCGTGGTTTTGGCCCCTTTAGATATCGGTCGCCTGAAATTACAAGCCAAGCGGAAGGAAATGCGCAGAAAAAAAACTATTAAAATCTCCTATGAAAATGAAAAATTATTAAAAAGAAAAAAACCACAAAAAATAACCCAAAAAAATAATGTGAAAGAATAGGACTCTAGCTCCGACAGGATGTGCCTACAAATTGAGTTGTTTCCTGTAGGTTAAATTGCACACTCACAATTCACGATGACTCGCCTCTGATCGACTGACGGAGATCCTGGCGTGGCAAATATGATTATGATAAGGCTGAAGGATATAGAAATGTTATGGCTGACTGGGGAAAATGTGAAAATTTGGAAATGTGTCAAATGCTGGCATTTCTCGCATTACACACGCAGTCTAAAATTACCACAAAAAAAAAAAGTAATCAGAGATTTCCAACACCTTTTCGTCTAGGTTTTTAACTAATTAATTTTCGTTCTCTCTGCAAAATGAAGGACGTGGGCGGCATGCGCAACGAATGCGCTTAACAGCTTTCTCTCGCTCGATCTTTCTTTCTCTCTCCAATTTACTTTCTCTCTCTCGTTATCCATCGGTTTCTGGACATGCTTGACGCTTGGATTAGTCTGACGTAATGAGTTTAGATCTGTGGGCTAGCACGCGCGGCTTACCACTAGAATTTTCTAGGCGTGGCAGACGGCAGGCGGCAATCTCTCAAGTAATCTCTCCATCAGGCAATATCTCAATTTCCAACTAAACACACAGGCAAACGTAAAGTAAAATTGTACAATTATTTTTCAGATATAGGCATGTTCCTTTTAATATTAGTATTGACCTGGCTAGGATCTATATATGTATGTATATGTACATATCGATTTATATATCTCTGTTTGGAAGAAAATTCTTTTGCGTTTCATTTTATTCGTCTTATACTGGACAATTAACAAATTGATTAGTAATTATAATTAGTTTATATATAATATATTTATTAAATCTTTTTTAAAAATCGTTTTTTTAAGCCTTGTGTTTTATTCCTCGACCTCGAGCCGGCATACTGAACACTTAACAAATTGATTAGTAATAAAATTGGTAATTATAATTTTAATGAACTTAAACTATATACTTAATTTAGTCGATATAAGTTGGGATTCTGATATATTTCAAAGGCAAACATGTAGGTACCCTAAATTTGTAAAAGGATTAAAAAAAGCATGCTCTTATATTTTCCCAACTCAAATTTTAGTAGCGATTTGTCTTAAAATTTTTTTTTTTAAATTAATTGAAGCCAGCTTAAAATCAAGAAAATTTCTAGCGCAGAAAATTTGACTGTATTGACGCATGACAAATTTCTCTAAAATCCGCAATTAAGGAAGGTCTTAAAATAAAGATTAATTTTCTTCATATCAATGTAAATTAAACGTCATGATTTTCATTTACTTTTAAAACAACATTTTTTTTTAAATTCTTAAACATTTTTTTTGGTAACAAATTCGAGAAAAATACTTTCGAAGTAAAATTTAGCAAGAAATTTTCATGAAAGATCATTTATAGGGCAAATTGGACATATGTATATCTATTATTGTTTTTAAATGTTGCTATTAAAAATTCGTATGAAACTCTTCTTTGAATAAAAGCTATTAACCTTTAACTAAACAGAATAAAGGCTCCTTCTAATATTCAGCTAAACAGCAGTTGAAAATTAACTATATTAAACATAGTGGATAAGTTCTAAGTAAAAACTGTTCCATCAAAGGTTAATGTGAAAAGATTCTCGACTTTAAGTCCCACAGAGTTGATCAAGTTTATTCAATATTTTAAGGACATTTCCAGTCAATGTGCAATCGATATAAAGTACATACAAACAAGTTCTTAATGATTTGGTTCCAAGTTTCATAAATTTCCTACATTTCTCCATGCAAATATTGCTTATCAAGTTATATGAAAAAATCAGCTAAGGAATATAGATTTGCCAAGATGCTCTCTGGTTGATATTTTTCATTGGAAACTAAACAATGATATTTTTTAGTGTAGACATATTTCAGTAGGCAAGTTATAATACATATATCCCGCCCTCGTGGGCCAAAACAATTGGTAATAAAACCAACCAATACAAAAGATAATAGATGGATTTGTGGTTGTCAGTTGAACACTTTTGTGATGCATTCATTTTTGGCCACACAACGTTCAAGAAGCGCCTCAATCACGCCTCAATTGTCCATTGTCCGAAAAGGGAGTTAATTGCAATTTGCGGAGGCAGATGCGCCAAATCCCAGAGAGAGAGAGAGAGAGAAGAGACAAAAAGGGAGAAATAGAATCTTATCGCTAAAATTGCATCTCATATCAAGCAAATTCAACAATAGAGAAAATTCAATAACAATTCAATAAAACAATTGACAAAAAAAACAAACAAAAAAAAAGAGAATACTTTAGAAAAAAGAAGAAGAAAAGTTTCTCAAAACCATAATAGAGACATGACCATGAGAGTTAACAGACAAACCATATATTGAAGGCAAAGAAATAAGATGTCACGCATATAAAACGCGTGTTCGTGTGACAAGGTAAACCAAAAAGGGACCACCTTCAAGATGTGCCACAACGAGGACGAACATTCGGCCAGATTTGGCCTAAACTGGACAACAACAAACGACATCGAGCATAGCCGTAGCGAGGGAGTGATATTCCTTTACAATTTGTGCGTATTTGACCATTTTTTTTGCGCCATTGTCTTTTGTCATTCTCAGGGGGTCTCTCTGCATTTATATATATTTTGGTTTGGCAATGCGGTCAAAACATTGTCTATGAGAACAATGCGGGAACCTCGGGACCTCACAACACGACACACAACACACAACACACTCTATCTGGCACAAAAAAAAAGGGAAAAAACAACTGAAAAATACCTTGAAATGAGCAAACAATTTGGGTTCTTAACTGTTATTAGCATGCTGGGATAGAAGTAAATAGATAGAGATTTGTCCAACAGGGTCCAACAGAGGTGTAGAACAAAGCTAAGCAGTTTCTAATTGTCGCAAAAACTCGGACAAATCTATTTGAATGCTCATTTGGTCCCTGAGCATTTGGTCCTGGATTTGACTGTTTGACATCTAGTTTATATCCTGCTTGGCATGCGCACCTCTCTGCTGTCGCTCTTTCTCTCTGCATATGTTTTGTTTTGCCAACAATTTTGGCCAAATATTTATAGACAATTAGCGAAAAAACAACAAAAACAAAATAAGAACATAGCCAGCTGGGCAGGCTAGGCTATTGCCTTGAAAGACTATACTATGACATGGCCTTATAGAAAACATTTGCACACCTGGCCTGGTCATTTAATTTCTCCGCTGGGACTTGTTGCGGTCTCTACCAGCATTTGCTTAGCCTTGCCTTGCCTTGCCTCTCCACGCGCCAGACACATGCCAATATTTATGCTGGTATCTAACCAATATGCACATCTTCAATTCTCAGATTCTCGGTAAAACATCGAGAACCTTCGATGCAGATAGGGGAAACAACAAAATCACTTCCTTTCCCAAATGCAAACTCTACTTGGAATTTTGCTCTTAACTCTTCCGTATTATTCTATTGAAGGCAAAACATTTAATATTCTATTTTGACACTTTGTGGTCAGGGACACAGAACCGGACAAGACAACTGGCTACTGGCTACTCGATTACAATTTCAATCCTTTTTTTTTTCATCTTCTTCACTTCTTTTCTTTACATTTTTCCAACTAAACACAACTACTCATATTCGGGTGTTTATCGGAGGATGTGCCCACTTAAGTGGCTTAAACCAAAAAGGATAAAAACAAATGCAAAACCAAACTGAGCAACTGTTGCAGTTCCTGTTACTGTTGCTAGTTAAAACAACAATAACAACGACAACAACAAAAAATACCTCCAACTGTCGCCAATAAAAAATGTACAACTAATTTTGCTTGGCTCGATGTTAAAATAACTCTCAGATAAACAACAACAGCAACAGGAGCAGCAGCTCGTTAGTTAGTTAGCTACATAGTTAGTTGCCTTGTCGGCAATTTTCGATATTTGTTTTTTGATTTGTGTCGGCATATTTTGCATACATCAAGCTTATATACACTATGCAGCCATCGAGAATGTTGCGAATGGTAGCACCTAATGTGCGAGGGTAGCTCCAAAATATATATACATATAAGATTTTTGTTAGGAAATGGTCAGCAAAAAAAAAAAAAAAAACGGTCTCAAATGACTTAATAAATTAAATAATTTTTTTTGGGGTGTAAACAGACAACAAACTAAATTTACAATTCCAGTTAGGCAAACTATTTACTGAAAGCACAACAAGTCCTTAAAGATGTTAGTTAATATCCTATCCAACCTTTCTTCAAACAAGCCAAACTCCTTTATAAAACTTAAACAATATATTTATGAACACTAAAATAAAATCCACACTGTATATATCCATACAACTCTAGATTACACCAAATTATAAGACAAAATCAATTGTAGAAATTCTAAAAAGACAATGGTCCCAGCAGCCAGTGGTATAACTATGAGTTAGATAACAAATATATTTGTAGTCTCGCATTTAATAAATAATACCTACTTAGATATGATACAAGTCAAATATCAGTTAATTGAAGAAAATGATGACAAAATGAGTAAAGACGTAATTTCAACAACTTGTCCATTGATCCCCTAAAATACTTTCTAATTCAATGGCAATTTCATTGGCATTACCTGGCATTAAATGATTTAGGCAAACCATTTAACCTCCTCTCTGTCTCTTACTGTTCCTTAGAGAGCCAATCAACACAGCAAAAGGTGGCACAAGGGAAAAATTATTGAACAATCAATTTCTTTCAGCGGCATTTTTGCCATCTAATTATAAACGAAAGAAGAATAATAAAGTGAAGAAAATAAAAAAACAACAGAGCAAGAAGGAAAATATCAAACAAAATCCGCCGACAGATCAACTAACTAAAAACTAAACAGAAAATTAAGTATAAATGAAAATGAGAATGCAGATCACTCGAATATCTCCCCATGAAACGGGGAAAAAAACGCTCTAATTAAAATTGAAATGAAGTTCAAAAATGCGTAGAAATGCGTGGAAGGACCTTTCACAGGTATGAGGTCATAAATTTTAGAAATGGAAGGGGGGGAAGAAACAAAAAACGAAACGAAAAGAAGAAACCTTTTAGGGTGGTCTCCTTAGCTTGGCACGTTCGTCCATTGGCCTAGAAATAAAAGACGAAAGACGGACAAATGCATTTATATGCCCAGAATATTACAATAAAAAAAACGCATTTCTTACTCATTCTGTGTTCGTTTTTTTTTTCCTTTTTGTTTTTTTTTTTTTTTTTGTATTTGGTCTTGGTTTTGGTCTTGTTGTGTTTCATGGCAAAAAAAAAAAAAAAAAAAAAAAACTATTCCATCGAATCGGGTGAACTAATCCCGCATTGGCGCAGCCCACACACGTCTCTGGCTAGATTTATACAAGGGCAAAAGGATTAGCATGCCCTAGAGTTTGTATCGAGGATCGAGCATGAGGATTGAGGATCTGTATGGGGATTGGGATTGGAATGCCAGTGAAGTCCTCACATATTATTATTATTGTTATTATTATTATTATTATTGGCCATGGCGAATGGACAATACAAAGGCCAAGTGTGAGGGCCGAACAATGGGAAACAATCGAAATGAATGCGCCACACATTTGCCATTCAAATGCAATTGCGCGTAATAATCGATTCAGACGAACAACAGTCAACAGCTACAGAACAAAGAAACTGTTTTCATGCCCTTAAGATCCTTCTACTACTACTACTACTGGCAATGGCAAATTTAAAATGGAGATGAATCTTGCCCAAGTTTCAGGCCAAGCCCATGTTATTATTATTACAGCTGCGATTAATTAAGCAAACAAATCGAAGGGACTATTAAATACAGTAGCTGTAAAAACAAATAACCCAGGGCAACAAAAGCCATGAAACAACAAAACGCCATGGAATTGCATTGGAAACCCCCGCCTCCCAACGCCATCGATCGAGCCATCGAGCCATTGAGCCAATCGACCACTCAACCACTCGATCGATCGATTCGTGCTTTTGGCCTAATTAATTGCCAATCATAAAGGCGAGAGAGTGCAATGTGCTCGTAAAACGAATCAGTTTTAAATGCCCCATCCGCCAGACCAATTATTCAAGTTTGCGCCTCGAGTGTGGACTGAAACTGGGACTGATACTGAGACTCCAACTGGGAGTGCGGATTGCAATCCAGACCAATGTGCATTTTGCAGTTCTCTGGCATAATGTGAAATGGAAATGCAACTGTAGATGAAGATGGAAAATGTGTTTGGTTCAAAGCACTCCAAAAGGTCGCTTTATACTCTTATGCCATAGCCATGCATTTTATAGCAAATGTGTGCGTGTGTGTGCGTGTGTGTGTGTGTGTGTGTATATGGTGTCTTTGTGTGTGTTTGGCAATTAATTAAATTAAGTTTTCAACGAAATGCCAAAGGCGTGAAGCAAACACACAAGATTGATAAACTCCAAACGAAAAAAAAAGAACAATGAATTCTTAAATAAATTTCCAAATACTCTTTACGCATTGAGGTTCACGTTAAACCTCTTTTTTTTTAATAAATATATATTAAACACAAATAGTTATTAACTTACGCTTATCTATCTATTCCTGTTCTGAATAGAATAATTTTTTTTAAAAGCTGTTTTTAATTTTGAGTTATAAATTCTAGATTTGTAATAACTGCATTTGAAACACACCTCGGATCAATAGTTTAGCGCCTGTTCTTTAGAGTTTTCTATAAAGTTGAATTAATAGTCTTTTTATTGTTATACTAAAGAGTTTTCTAACTTATCTATGACATAAAATAATTTGTAACTTCCCTAAATAGACTATTTCAAAGTTGTCTTTAATTTGCGTTATAGATCTTAAAAATATTATTCAAAAATAAACCTAGTATTCTCTTTGATTAAAGACATTGTAGGCAGTCACTTAGCCATACAACCTTAAGTGGTAAGAGCATTTTTAGCCAACAGGAAGTATCACAGTATTGCAATATCGTTTTTCCCATATCGCCTGTTCAGCATTAACAACAAACAGCGATAACATTTTAATTGCGCTGATCTGTTCGATCTGCTGGTCAGTTTGTTAATGTCTTTTGGCAGGGGCAGCAGCAGCAGCAGCAGCAGCGACAACAACAACAACAATAAAAGCATTGGCTATCAATTGGCATCATGTTAAAGGGCTCTAATAAAGTTGCTTTCCTTTCGTTCACTCTGTTTTTCTTTCTCTCCTTCATATTCACGTTGAGTTAAAACTCATCGATCTGTTGTGATTATTTATCGCTTCATATATCTTACATCATCTTATGGCCGCTCTTTGATAATGATAATGAAATCAACAACTGCAACAACATCAGCAACTTGGCACTTGGCTAATCTGAAAGTTTGTCAGTTTTTCTTGCATTTTTACGATAAAAGCGGCCAACATGAGAAATCGATTTAAGTTGCTCCTGCTGCTGCTGATGCCTCATCATCCTCATCATCATCATCATCATCATTATCGTCTTCTATATATGTACATATGTATATATCAGTGAGTCTGATCAGTTTATCAGTTGGCAATGCCTGCTTACATTTGAGCTTTGAGGATAAGTCAAGCAGATAGTAGATGCTGGTAGAAGATTACATCAATGTGGATGAAGTTGTGCTGGTAGTTTGACAGATATGTTTTCTACGTTTCGATCAACAAACAGATCGTTGATGAGATTCGATAGTAAAATTCTTAGGACATTTTTGTCCTATATGTATTCTCTTAATATCTTTTACCTGGCCAATTCCCAGGAGGCCAGCACGTGTGCAATTCGCAGTATTTTTTGGGTATTTACATGCATGTACATATGTATATGTATGTATATTAACACACATTAGTGCATTTGGCTGCTGTGGAGTGGACTTCATTAAATTTCTATTTGCTCTACCTGTATTCAACATCTTTTCTTCTTGTTTTCGCAAACAAAGACATACTCATATGATGGATCATCGGATGGATGACTCAATCGTTGTGCAACAATCTTTTGGACCGGACATGCTATAGAAGGAATAGAGATATCTGATTTATCCAAGACACACACGTGTGCTAATTACCAAGTAGCAGCATATAGCACCAATTGACCAGTCAGACAGACAGATAGACTGACCGATAAAGAGAGAGAAAGATTTCAGATCGCAGCTGATGATCATCATGCAAATGTATACCCAATGTTAATGTTAATGGTAATGGTAATGGTAACGGTAACCCAGTGGCAATGCCAATGCGAGATCATAATAAATAAATATATGCATACAGTACGAGTATGCAATCAAAAATCAATTCATAATCATTTGCAAGGTGCAGACGGCGGCAGACGACAGAGAGAATCCTGTTGGGGCCCACCACCAATGGCAATGGCAATGGCAATGGCAAAGGCAATGGCAATTCAATCAAATTTGTTATAAAACTGTGAAAGTCTGCGACGGCAATCGGAAACAGGACTCAAAGTCAATATCAAAAGGAGAACTTGAAGAAGATGATGCCGAGAGAGATTTGCATGCGACATTATGCAAAATAAGAAAAGAAGAGGATCATTGCTTTGCATACAAACCTACAAGTTGCTATATATACCATACATATCATTGATTGGCGATCTGACGATCTGACGATCTGACAATCTGGCTATTGACTTGACAGACCGACTGACACACTGACTACACTGATCGACAGCCAGACACAATTCAATCATTTTGTGGACTGTACAAGTTTTCGTTCAAGACGTAGGACGTAGGACGAGGTCGGTCGCTTGATCTTTAACGCTAGATTAAACGATCAGCGATCAGACAGCCCCCCAAAACGAGAGACATTCACGTGAATTGTCGTCATCGTCGTCAACGTCCTACGATTGTAACCGAGTGAGAAACCACATGGATTGTACATACTTGTTTTTTGTGTAGGTCGATCGCCTCTTTCGTTCGTGGACCCAGCAAATTATTTCACTTACGATCACTCTGGTGGTCTCAATGTACAACTTGATTTCTGTTTCCTCTACTGCAATGGCAGTTTGATTTGTTTAAATTTAATTATGCATCGATTGTCGATCCCGATTCCGATTCCAAATTCAACTTCAATCCTTGATCCTCTTCTCTGCTGCGTAGGTAGCCAAAAAAAAAAAAAAACAGAACTGAACTGAACTGAACTCAACCAAAATGTACATGGAAAATAAATATGTTGACAAAATCCGGCAGCCAGCAGATATGGTAACAGATACAGGTGAAATTATGATGGTTGTTAATGCTGTTTCTGATGCTGCTGCTGCATTGAACTGATCTGATCAGAGAGACCCTTTGATTTGATTATCATCATCATCATCATCATCAGCGGTCGACGTGCTGATCGTCAAACCGCCAAATGATGATCGATGCCAAATGTGACTCGTTGTTGCTCTCGATGCATTATACCTGTGTATCTGTGCTCTGCGGTTTCCTCTGCTTTCCGCTTTAGAGATTTACATTTTCTGTACTTCACCCATTCTTTGTACGTGTACATGTGTATGAAGCGATCAATCAAAAATGCAAAGGCCCCAGAACAAACGATCGAACAATTCACAGAAGTTTGATTTTTTTTTTCTTTATCGTTGTGGTTGTTTTTTTTTTTCGTTTGACAGCAGACAAAATAGTTTACGAGCATTTGATGTGAGCAATGTGATAAACCAGGAGCAGGATCGGCGACAGAATCAGGATATATGCAAGATGCATAATGAAGGGCATAACCAACAGAAAAGAGACAAAAAACTGTCACCGACATGATGTACAGTTTGTTAGAATGTGAATTGTGCAGAGCGCATCGTAAATTGTCGCGACGATCGATCGAACGTACGATCGATCTCCTCATTCATTGTTTAATCGAATGATCATTAGCTAAATGAAGTTTGAAATTATTGAATCTACTCTTACTGACTTTAGCAATAATTGACACACATTTTCATCCAATTAAAGTTTCAGCTATTTCCGCAATGTGTACTCAAATACTGAAATATTATATAACTATCTCTATGTAGAGATAGTGTGTTACAACGTTATAATAAGTATGATCGATAAGTATCGAATAAATATACATATGTATATGAGGATATGTACATACATATGTATGTAGTTATACATACATATATCATACCTAAACAATTTCACTTGAACCCGCCAGATAGTTAGAGTGAGAGAGGGTGATAGTGATCGTTGATTGTTATTTGAGGAAGATTTGGCGAGCATATAGAAAGATATATATATTTTTTTATGACAACGCTGATATCATGATGACCCGGCTTCAGTAGAATTGTTTGCACAGTGCCCCGTCGAGCTCTTTTATTATGCAAATAAGCAGGGAATCGTTGAAATGTTAAAAATGTTGTTTTGAATTGAAATCGGTTAAAGTGACTGCGTGGGTGTTGTGTGAACTTGCATAACTGTGTCAGCAGGCATCGAGCCATCAACAGGCTGCCTGTTTGTCGATCGACGAAAAAAAAAAAAAAAGAAGAAGGAAAACACAACGTCGCGTGCTAAGTCAATAAGCCAGTCCAAGACCAAACAAGTAAGTCAACATTTGTCGAGTGTGTCAAACGCGCGTCAATCAGTACATATGTAGATATATATGAATATATGTATTCATAAATCGTACATACATACACATATATCGTATAGCTTAAAAAAGAGTGTGGGGAGGTAGAGCCATAGGAATTATATATTTAAATCAATAATATTTTCCACATGCGATAAGCAAGCCATACAATCGATCGAGGCACTACACCCGCTCTCTATCTCTCTCTCTCTCTCTTTCTAGGAGTCCTGCCGTAGCACGTCATTATCATTAGGCTGCTAGGCCCATATATCACAGACATCCAAGTTGAAGTTGTCCAGATCTGCAGATTTAGGTCTCATGTGCTTGATATATGACTCGATTCTCCCGCACCTAAATTATGGTGCACACAAAGACCTGAACAGTGCAAATAGCCGCCAGCAGCTTGAGGCTACAGACAAGTTGCAATGTTTCTTTTTTTCGCAGATACAGATATTTCCCCTCTCTTAATCCCTCCCACTCTCTGGAAGTTACCTTTGACTTGTTCCAGGAAGGTGTTTAGATGCAAACGCTTCCAGTGTTCTTCTTTTTCTTCCTCCACCACTGACAATCAATCGATCAATTCGATTGAGCGATCTTTGGTAATAATAACGAAATATCTACGACCATCTAATGCAGGCCAAACTGAAATGCAGCTTGTTCTCGTAATTGAAATGATTGGATTGGAACATACTGTGCGCACAGTGGGTCAACAATGTTGAAAAAAAAAAAGTTTCATTCTAAATGGGGTTTATTTATGAAATTATAAAAAAAAAAAATCTATTTCCTTTTGGTAGTTTACCTTAAAGATGTTGTTATACATAAGACACTTTTTAAATGTTATATTGAAATTTCGTATAACACTATGAACTGTTATACTTTCTTTAAAAGTTATATAAAACTTGCAATTAGATCTGATTTTATCGATAGACAGAAAAATATATATAGCTGTAAATTGTATTTAATTAGTAATTAGTTCATATAACAGTTTCAGTTTTATATTATAACAGAAAACAATTTGGCTCAAGCTTTAAATGGACAGCGTTAGAATTAAATATAAATAAAGTAAACAAATCGCAGAAAAATGTTATTTGGTATATTTGTTTTTTTTTTTTTTTCTATTATACTCGTACATATGACAGTTTATACAGCAGTATTACAGATACTAACATTGCAATAGACTAAAACAAACAATTCAATGAAATAAAGTATACATGGTTTAGGCAAAAATATATACTTTTCGAATTGTATAACAAATTATTGTACTCGGCCTAAATGTTCTGCCAAACCTGGTTAGATAGTTTTCCAATTCTAAAATATTTTCGAGATGTTATCAAATCTTAAACAACTGTGGCCAGTGTGTCGTGAGAGGCTTTTTGTGTGTGTGTTTTTTTTTTTTTTTGCTTTATTTTTTTCATGTATCCATAATAACCAAACACAATGCGAGCACACACAGCATGTCGTCGCCTGAAGCTAATCACATCCAATACACACACACACACACAAATATACACAGAGTTGTAGTGATCACAGATCCAGACCAGTCATTCGTCTGATGCTTTTGCTGTCCTGTCCCTGTCCTTGTCCCTGGCCCTGGCCCTGGTCCAAAAGTCAGTCAGTCCCATCGGTCATCCAAATGGCTCCAAGAGATCAGTCTATCATCATCATTGGGGCCATGGATATGGATGGATCTGTGGAGACTATGGCGGCGACATCAACCGTGGATCGAGGCAAACAGCAGTCAAAACTCTGTCAGACAGTTTGTAAACAGTTTTCAAACTCACATCCCATCCCATCGCATCACATCACATCACATCGCATCACATCGCGATAAAGTGTGCGTCGACTTAGATGATGGCTATGGCTTTCAGGTCTGTACTCCATTTCAGAAAACTGTGTCCGACATTTGCGCCATTATAACTTTATCGCTTTTGGACAGATTGTTGGCATGACGGTTGGTTGTTGGTTGGTTTGTTGGTTCTTTGCTTGGTCCTCCTATGGTCTGTAGATTCAATGTTTAGTTGAGTGATGTACCTGCTGCTGGTTGCTGCCTGCTCCTGCTGCCAGAATGTTGATGATCATGAAGGCTTAATAGCATTGGGCCATCTCATGTCTCCATCCCTGATTCTCAGACTGTTTTGCTCCTGGTTGGGGGCATGTCAATAAAAAATTACCCACTGTCACGGCGGCGCGGCGTTTATCTGTTGTCAGTTTCGATCTACAATTTCCAATCTTGGCAAGCTACTTGTAATTGCTGTTGCAGTTGCTTTTGCTGCTGTTTGCTGTTGCAAAATCGGCAAACTAAACTAAACCAAACCAAACCAAACCAAGAAGAAAAAACAATTTTAACCACGTAGCCGGCGACCTCAGCTAACCGATCAAGGCAAACCCTAACCACAGCGGCAGCTCTTTAAAAACCCATTTAAACTTACAAGCTTGTTAAGCTTGCCCCAAATCCAAAATATGAACCACTTGAACCACATGAACCACATGAGCCACAGCCGCATGCCGCGTTTAATGCAATTTCACGTCGACTTTTATCGCTGCCTAAGTAGCCACTAAACGGCAGCTCTTTAATCTCAACGACTTGGCGCGTCTGTTGCTGTTGGTTACTGGTGGCTGCCATTTAGTGGGCGCGCGCGAATCTTCAGCCCAAAAACTTTCTTTGCAATGACTGAGTCGCGCCTACCTTGTTAAGCGCGAAGGACAAACTGGTTAACCTCCTTGGGACCCAGACATCAGACTTTGCTTCGTTTTTACACTAAATTGAACTGCAACGGCAGAGTTAAGTATGCATTCAGTAATTGCGAATTAAATGCAGACCGATCCGAAGATCCGTTCATAAAATCTGATTAAGAATATTTCAATTAGCAGAGAGCAAGCCTTGCATCATGCCCAAGCCTTCTCCATCTCCTACTCCCAAAACGCCTCCCTCCTACCGCCCGCTTTGGCCTATCATAAAGCAATTTGTGCATATAACACAAAAGAAAAAAAAACTTTCTTTGTCGAAGAAGAAAGTTTTCTGTTTTTTTTCCCCCCCATCATATTTAGTGATCGTTTCATCGATTTTCTTTCAGCCTTCTTGTTTTTGTTCGAAGTTTTTGATTGATTCGTTTTAAAGATGAAATTTTTTTTTGGCATGCTAATTAAGTCACTTGACCTAAAGGGGAATACATGCATACATACATTTTGAATGGCAGATTAGTTGGTCATTGGGCAGTTCCCTTAACGAGATTGCCTTTAACGAGATTGCTAATTTCAGAGGCAGATTGTTTTTTTTTTTTTTGTTTTTTGTTCTTTTAGAATGAAGAGGAGATGAGGGAAAACAATTTAAAGAACTGACCACAATGAAGGCCAACTCAAACTGTTTATAAGTAAGATTTAATTCATGCTATTGGAATATTTAATATTAATTTTATTACAGTGGCCGATCCTCGTGGAAGTTTCTCTCATAGTTCATATTCCTATCTTTGGTCTATTCTACAGTCTTTATTTATACAAGTAATTTTAATTATTGATTACAAAATATATTTTTTAAGATACATCCTGCTAATATAGGTCAAAAAAGAGTTCAAAGCTCCAATACTTGATCCTCCTCCATCCTAAACCCGTTAGAAAAAGTTGCCTATCATGTGGTAAAATTCAATCAGATTAAAAGATTTTAACTTGAACTAAGTAGGGGCTTAATAGATAAAGATAGTGATTTTATAAGTAATCGAAATGGTAAAGGAAAAGATTTCCGTCCAGAGCTGTTAAAGATTATTATGTATAGTTGTGTATGTATGTATATATATTCCTTATGAGTCTATAACATAAAGAAACATCAAAGGAAAAAGTTGTATAAACTGTTACTTAATTTCTGTCTACGTATATCTTTATTTATAAAATGTATTCAACTTAATTACCGTTTCGAGAATCCAATCAAAATTGAAATCCTTCAACTTTCTATAAATTATATTTTATTAAGTAACTACATATTATAGTTATATACGAATGTCCTTCGGTCGTCTTGTGCTACTGTTGCCAATGATTATCATCAGAATGACGATGATGATGGCAATATTGATGCATAGTCATCTAGAGAGTCTGATGATGCAAAATTATGCCATATAAAATGCCAAGGTAAAATTGGTAGCCGAATAAACTTAGTTCAACTAAATCGGGCATACATTAACTTTCAACGCGCTTCGAGGCTGATCCACTCTCTATACGCTTAATCGCTTAAACCGGGCACAAAGATATACATACATATACATATGTATATCATGCAATCCAACAGGAGGCAATCAAGCCATCAAAATGCCTTCAAAAACACTTTCATTAAACTAAATTTTTATTGTGGCACCAAACTCCGACAGATATAAACCTAAGGGGCACATAGGGGACGCGGTTGGATAGAGGGGATCAAATCGGGCGTCATTTTCATTTATGACAACCAACCAAGTGACTATAAAACTTTGACCCAGTTTTTTTCGGTGAGTCTTTTTCCCGGCATGTTGTTGTTATCATTTTCTCGCTGTTTTCTTGTTGTTGTATAAATAAATTTTTTTTTTTTTGCCAAAAATTGCTACAAATTACACTTTTTTTCGGGGCGCAAAAGTGTGCCGCATGCGTGACCAAGGGACCAGATAAGCAGAAGCCAGAGATGGAGATTGAAACGAAGATGCAGGGAGGCAAAAGGCAGGGAAATTGAAGTCAAGTTTTCCCCCCCATTTGCAATTAAGTCGGCCGATGCAGACCAGATTAAAGTAAATAATATCAGTTGATATTGTTGCCTGGGATGTTGGCTACAATAACTCATAAACGGTAATCACTTAGGCACTCACTCTCCCAGAAACTAGTTATGGGTTATCGGATGTAACAGCTCTGAAATTGCCAACTAACAATAAGACCGGCCCTTCGAAACGGACTCTGTCTTTGACTCTGACACTGTGGGGAATGCAATCCCAATATGAATTGCACTTTTATCGCTGTTATCCTTTTGATTTATCTCTCACTTATAAGATGTCCCCCCCCCCTACCACCGCCAAGCACTCTTTCCACCAGTTAAACTCGCATCTTGTCATATCGTTTTCCTTGCAGTAGCTTTCTTTCTTTCTTATTTAGTCAATTCAAGTAGTTAAACCTTATCTGCTCAATGAAAACTGTTAAAACTTCACAATTCCAAGACACCAGCAAAGAGCAGAAGAAGGGGATGCCAAAAAGCCATTTATCTTAAGCCAACTTTAAACGATAAACTTTACTTAAATACTAATATTAAGTGCAAGAGTGAGAGAGAGAGGAAAGAAGGACAAGGTTGTGAAGTAAGTGTGTAGGGGTCCTCTTGTCGAAATAGTTGCAAAACTTATTTACATTTAATTTGCATATTTTGAAATGCACAAAAACAATCGCCAATTGGGGCCTGCCAATAAAAGGAAATGTCTTTAAGTCAGTTGAAATAAGTTAAGACAAGCCAAGACACTGAAATGATATGCTTGAATGCTTGTCTCACGAGAGGGTATGACTATTGGAATTTCTTCTTTTGCTGGCACTAAAAATATATTGTTAAGGAAATAACAATAGTTGAATTTGGTCAAAAAAAAAGCTTCTCATACTTTAAAAAAATCAAGGATAAAAGTTTCCTATTCAAATTCTTCATTTCTCATTTAAAGAATTAAGTACAATAAGACCAAGATGGAATAGGAGTCAAAGGAATATATTAGGTAACTTTTTTACGAGTTAGACTTAATGAAAATTCAAACATCTCTTTGCCAGTGCCTTTATAAATGGAGTTCTCTGACTCAGAGTACCCCGATTCAAAGTCTTTATAAATTTTCGATAGAACTAACTTTTTTTCTTGGCTGTATAATGAATAATTTTGCAGATGTACGGCAAAAGCGACAAAGTAGTTATCAAAGATTTTGTTCGATCGACACACACATTTGGTCTTATCGATACATCCTTACACACACACATACACACAGATACATATGTTTAGTTGTGTGTATGTGAGTGTTTGCATTGTTGGTGTTGCTTTAATACACAGTGATAATCATTAGTTAAGTTGTTAACTGATTTCTTTTAGAGATTTGTCAAAAGAGTCGCCAATCCTTAAGGAGACGGTCAACTTGTTCAGATCTTTGTTTCTCTCTATCTCTCTATCTTACTTCCATCTCTATTCCCTTTATCACTCCTTCTCTTTCCATCTCTCTCTCTCTCTCTCTTGTGTGTGTTTTTGTGAAATATTTTAATGTGATTTATCTGCTCAATTCTTGGCAAATAACAAGCCAAACATGCTTAACCATAAATCAGCCAAGCCAGGCTTTCTTATGGCTAATGAGACAGATTGCTTGTGACTTGTTGGTTCCCCACATCTCAAAAGGGACAGAGAGAAAGAGAATAAGAGCAACATAGAGAGAAAATCTGCAAAGTTCTCAAGCCTCCAATTTGATCTGTTGGGGTCAAATATAAATTGCCGGTGGTCCAATACAATTACTTACAGCAAATGATATTTTATTGCTATTTGATGAGCATTATGGCCAATTGCCTGATGGGTTAATAAATTTTTCTTTTTCTTTTTGAATACTCTCCAAACAAAATCAGGTAAAGTGAATATACTCAAGACGCGCGTAACCTAGCTGGACTCCATTAAGTAATGTAAATTGTAAATGATGGGATTCCTTTTTTTATATATTTTTATTTCTCCACGAAAATATATATAATAGCCAAATAGAAGCATAACAAGTGAATTATCTTTATTAAACCACAAAAACCAACATAATACAATAAGATCAATATATCCTATATCTAATATAAAGCACATAGTCTGTTACCAAATTGAAAAAGTTAAAATCTGAACCCGCTTTCATTTACTATATCAACATGTCACAAATGTGTCAACGATTCTTATGGTTTTTTCACTGTAGAGTATCGTCAAGTCGTGATTTGTTCTTTCTTTTTTCATCACTCATTAGAGAAGATGGCTTCAGATAATGCTCAATCGAAGGGCCACCGGCAAAGAAACGTTGCTTTTGCTTTTTATTTTCGATGGGCACATGCGTTCCAGTTGTGCGTATGTGGTGTGTGTGCATGTGTGTGTATGCCTGTGTGTGGGAGCTGCAACATAAATCCTAATCCCTGAGTAAAGCACAAAAAATAACATCACATAAATAAGACTGAAAGATCTCTTGTTTTTATTGCTCCGTTTTTTGTTTTTTCTTGCTCTTTTTTTTCTTTCTTTTACAATAAATCACGCATTTCTTTCGCCAATTAAGCCGACAATCAATTTGCGATCTGGCAATCTGCAAAAACATTGTCGAAAGGATTTCATTCGTTCTTTTTTTTTTGCCCACGCAATTGCATCTCAATTAAACTTGTTCAATAATACTTAAAATAAACACAAAGTAAAAAAAAAAAAATTTTAATTTTTAGTATTTATTTTGGTTGTCTTTTTATTTCCATGATCGACTGGCTCCCGATGTACTGGGCGAACTACCAGCAACTGGAGCAAAACCCACACGATTATTGCCCAAATCGAATTCTGTATAATAGAAACCAATAAAGATGTCACCCAATATCCAAAAGTCCGTGTCCATGGTCTCAATGCCCAAGGTGCAGACACCGTTCTCCATTATAATATAATCAGATGGCGTTAAAGCGAATAATGTTCCGCCAATGTAAAAGTTTAGAGATGGCAAAAATGGTACCAAACTACAATCAACTTCATACAAGTCATTCATTATTTGCAAAATCTCCGAAATCGATTGAGCAACAGCTGTGGGCACCACCAGCAATGAGGTTCCCGTATCGGCAATTGCCTGACACGAAGAGCACAACAAATTGTCACCCAGATAAACACTGTCCATTTGGAATTGCCAATAGCCCTCCTGGCTAACGGGCACATAGGTGAGATCACCACTATAGAGTGTAGAATCCGATCCGCCCAATATAAGCTCACCGCCATTGCCCTCCGTATATATTGGTGTATCGGCCACATTGGTTCTCAGCAAATAAAACGAAAAGACAGCATTTTCGACTAAACCCTGCTCGTACATGTTATAGAATGGTGGCAATACACCATCAACAGCCAAATCAGCATAACCCATGCCAAAAATACCATCGAAGGCTGTATTCGATAGAAATGATGATTCGGTAGTTGCCTCGGCAAACGTCTGATTTGTTATGGCTAGTCCGGCCACACTTATTGTGTCTATGGATAGATAACCAGTTAGATCGCCAGTGCCATATTTAATTGTAAAAGCTGTTCCGTTAGCAATATATGTGCTGGATTTAGTGGAATTGTAAACCGTCTGGCCATCATATATGCATTCTGAACAATTCATGCCGGGCACCCACAGATTCGATGAGCCTGTATCGAAGAGGACTACAAAATTTTGAGGTGGCGTTCCGATACTTATGGTACCATAATATTCTATGTTTCCCGTATTATTGAGATACTCCACTGTAGACGAGCTTGTAACTGCTGCATTTACATTGTATTTTTTAGCCAAATTTGCCAATTCCATTTTATTTCCTTGACGCGATCGTACAAAATTGTCAAAGCGTTTGATGGGTATCCGTGTCAATCCATGGACATTGATGGCCAATGTAATGAGTAGTAGAAATGAAGCCCATACCTTGGGTACAGGTCGAAGGAACACCATGGTGAACGCGCTTTTAGAATTCGTTTAAATTATCAACTGCTACACTGACCCAATTGACAGTAGCATTTATAGAGAAAATACAAGAAAGCCACAAGAAATTATCAACTTTTTTTTTTTTGTTTATTCTTTGTCATAGATAGTGGAAATCGATCTAGATAAGAAACTATTAATATCCAAAAAAACAAAAAAGCAGCAACAGTTGAAATTCGCTTTTGTGCATACAATGTAATTACCTAAATTGAATATGACCAAAAAAAGAGAACCAACTATTAGCCACATATGCATGTATGTAAAAAGAGTTAGAGCTCTTTCTCTCTTGTAGGTACTTCTCACTTTCTTTTTTTTTTTTTTTTTGATTTATTTAAATTGTAGCAAGTTTAATATTGAGTCAATAGAAATAGTTCTTATCTGGTCATGTTTATCAGGAAATTTAAATCCTTTTAATTATGTTATCTATTTCGTTTAGGTTCATGGTAATTCGCTTACTCATTCTATAAAGAAAAAAAAAACACTCATGTGTTTTCTGTGTTATCACTAGAACATGAATCAAATAAAGAGTGACACCCTTAGTAATTTCTACTTTTAGGTCTAACTCAATGAATGGAATCTGATCTCAATGAATTTTAAAAATTCCAACAACTCAAACAAAATTTAAAATTTCTTTAAGTTGTATTAATTAAACAATTTTTTCCTTATTTAGTAGCAAGTTAATATTTCCTAAATAAACCTTTTTCATTGCTAAAAAAAAAATAATTTAATTAAAGAAACTACATATATTAAATCAACTTAATAAAACTTTAACTTGCTTAACAAACTTTATAAAATAGCTAAGCTTGTGGTTCATAGTTTACTAAAATATGCGAAAAATGTTTAAAGTTCAATTTTTTCTATATTCCAAAGTCGGGTAATTTAAATTTCGATTAAATAAACATAATATCCGATTGGATTTATATAAAGTTAAAGCCATCAGGTATTAAAATATTTAAATAAGCCTTTAGTAACTCTTGGAGTTAGAATTGAATAAGTTTAATATTCATTTTTAAACTTTAGTGTATTTAAACCTCAAGAAAATACATTTTTATATGGTTTCTGAGAAAAATTTTGAGTTATTTGATTGACAATTGCCTTTTAAAAATGGACTATATAATTAACTGTAAATTCTTTAAATCAATTTTCATAGTTCATCTTTTATTCAATTTAAAATATTAGACTTCAAATTTAATGTTAGAAAGTCTGCAAAATAATACCAAACATTTTCTCTTAGTTTATGACTTTTTTTTGTGTGTAACTTCCTAAAACGATAAATTATAAAAATCAATTTACATTATTTATTTTATCATAGTTTTGTTGGATGGATTTATAATTGTATGAATTTAATTAACTTCCCTAATAGAGTTGTCAACCAGCACACCAATGAGAAAAGGTCAAACTGTGTGTATGTGTGTGGGAAGAAAGGACAAATGGAAAAGAAAGAAAGGCAACTGGACCCACCAAGTTGAGATATAGATGAATGAACTAGAGAATTAGGACAAAGACAAAGAGTTATTGTCCTTAATGTATGCAGATAGTAACAGAGCGAAAGAGAGAGCCAAAAGGAAGATCTACAGAGCCTAGTTGCCGCCATCTACTAGACACTAGAGGAGTAGGAGGTGTCTAGTCTTGATGCGCCATGACCTAATGTTGCACTACACACAATGGGCCATAAGAAGATGGTGATCATGAGATCGTACGGCAGCATGCGGCAGTGTCAACTTGGATTCGATGCGCTACCAGCAGGGCAACGAAAAAATGTCCTTCTCTCTCTGTGTGTGTATGTGTGTGTGTGTGTGTGGGTGACTCACACTTTGGTTAGCGCTCAAGTCAAACAAATTGGGAATTTATCACCGATGATGATGAGTTTCCATGCCAAAGCAAATGCATTTTTTACACTTGCTCAGTAGTTCAGAGTTGTTCAACCATTTGCAAATTGATTTCCCCTGCCCCGAAATACAACAAAACAACCCAAAAAACAAAAAAAAAAAAAAAAAGTGTCAAGTCAAAAATAAAAAGAAAAACCAAAATCAATGTCAGGATCACCAGCAATCACAGCTGGGACCAAGTCTATCCAATTTCAAAGCAAATTCCCAGGCAAATGCCGCCAAACCATAACCAAAGCAAGCCAAAAAAAAAAAAAATCAAGCTCTCTGAGCGAAAAGTCATTGTACTTTTGCGATATATGTATAATCGGTTATATGTATGTATATATGGTCGGCCCTAAATCGCCACAAAAAAAAAAAGCAAAAAGTTGCCACAGGCGATGCATTTTAACTTCAATTTCATTTCGTTCTGATCGATTTTTGCACGCAAAGTGTGAGGGAATCGCTCTCTGTACTTAGCCATTGAATTTATTGATCAGACGGAATAATATTTTATTGTGCAAACTTCTGCACCTCCTCGAAATGCCTCTGCCTCTATCATTTTGCCACTCACCCACTCTATCTCTCTCTCTCTCTCTCTCTCTCTCTCTCTCTCTCTCTCTCTCTCTCTCTCTCTTTCTTTGACGGCGGTGCGTTATCAGTCCAAACTCCACCTTGAAAGCGCCGTTGGCTACTGGCAACGTTTCGGATATCGTTTTTTGGTTTTTGTTTTTTTCGGTTTGAAGTTTCGGCGCGGGGGCGAATGCAAAACAATAATCGATGCCGGGTTGCAATAAGCGGGCATCCAACATCCATTTAAAAACGTGTTAAAGAGGCACCCATCCAAGTGGAATCCGTATACATATAAACCAGCAACAACCAACACCATCCACGCCCACACTAAGCCTCCCCTCTCTCTCTCTCTCTCTCTCTCTTTGCGCTTCCCTGCCTCTGCCCCCTTTTTTAGTTTGGCTTATTTGATTTTAGACGCATTCATTTCGCGCCCAGCGGCTCTTTTGGTTATACCTTTTCAGTTGTTTCGTTTTGAATTTCGTTCACGGCACTTCACATTGCCCTGGCTAACAATGAATTTATGATGTGATTTCGATCATTTGACATAATCTATTTAGCGTCTGCTGTGCCGTCCATGGAGTGTGGCTGGAACCACCTTCGTTTGTACCTTGATCTTTCCTTTTCTCTCTCTTTCAAGTGCTCCAACACCGTCCAGTGTCCAGTGTCCATCGTTTTGCCTTTTGTCTTCTCTTGACCATCGGCTGAGCACTCGATTTGGGCATTGCGGGCATAATTTGTAATGAGATAATTTTATTTGCTTTGCCCAATGACTGTGCACTGCACACAGGAAGAAGCTCGACTTTGGCTTTGAGCATATTTTCAATCCAAAGATATGAATGATTAAAGATCATTCAAGGGGCCACGGAGACAGTGTGAAAAGGAAGAAAAGGAAGGGAGACACAAAAGAGACTTGTAAAGAGTTTAAAAAACTTTTTTAATTTTACTTTTTTTTCTACATTAGGTTTATAACAATTTCTATTATATTCAATTTATCTTTTTTACTCTTTAAAAATTTAATTATATCTTGTTTATAGTTAAATACTAGAAACTTTGAATTTTGTCGAGTTAATATAACTTTTCTACTTAGTTATTAATACATGAAGTCAATCATACGCTTAAAAAAATAATTCTAGATGTTTATCTAGACTTAATTAAGAAAAATTAGTTTTAATTTACTTTTGACTGATTTGTAGCCAGTTTTATAAGACATTTGACTGTATCTGAAGTTTGGCAAATAATCAAATACTGATTCCTAATATCGTGACTATTTCCGTATTCTAATTATATTTCATAACTTACGCAAGAGACTTTTAACGAAATGTTGAAAATTGACTGAAATCGATTATGGACTTGCAATTATCTCACATTGTTGCCAAACACCAACGACTCAAAAACAAAAATTGGTAATTTAAATGTTAGTGATTTTCAATTTTTTTTTTTTTCAGACCTTTTTTAAATGATGATCCATTAGCTTTTATTGATTTTCGTGCAGCATTTTTCTAATTTGCAGCCCCAAAAAGGAAATGCAAAAATGATGGCCAGCCAGCCAACCAAGTAAATGAAGCGGCCAACCTTGGTGGCAAATATTGTCTGCCTGGGTGGTCTCCACAACAGCAGCAATAACAACAGGAGCACCACCGCCACCACCACCACCATCAGCACCACCAGATACAGCAACGACAACGTTGAAGATGGATATGGACATGGACGAGGAGACGACGTTGAAGATGATGACGATGATGTTGATGATGATGACGAGACGGCGCTGAAAATCAACTCAATTCACTGGCATGTAAAGCAAATGAGGAGCATTTTATGCAAAAAGAAAAAAAATAAAAACCAAAAAAAAAAAAATGGCAAAACGAGTTGCGCCCAAGAAAGAGAGATTGCCAGAGTGAGTAGTTGATGGCTATCGATCAATGTGAATTCTCGGTCGGCAAGCTAAGAGATTACAAACAATCAAAAAAGAAACCCAAAAACCAAACCAAAACCAAAAAAAAAAGGAGAGCACATAATCCCCCCCAGAAAAGCAACAGTAACAGAACTTCCGAATACTAATAACAAACAATTAGTAACTATCAGCACTGATATTAACTCAAACTGTAAACCAAGACCATGACCATGGTCTCTGACCCACATACAAAACAAAAAGCCTTTTTTTTTCTTTTTTTGGGATGAGATGTAGCCCATCATGGATGGAGATGAAGATGAAGTTGCAGTTGACCGAAGATAAGCAAAAGGTACATACATATACATATAAGCAGGGCGTGTGGCCCAGAGTTTTATTACACCACAAACTAAAAAGAAACTGTGGCTCACTCAAAGACGGTAAGCGAAAGGATAAACGTAAGGATATGCAGTAGAAGGATGACAAAATAAATTAAAGACATTTTCTGATACATTGTGGTAGGTCCTGGCTTCTGTCTAATTAGTGGCAGTAGTTGTCTCCACTTTCCTTCATCTAGATAGTAATCAACGTGGTTTAGGTCCTGACTAATTGCATCCCAGCAAGGGTTTTTACCCCTTTTTGCGGTAGGTGAAAGTAGTAATAAAAATTTTCAAGAAAATTCCTTTTCCCAAAATTTGTTATGCTCATAAAAGCAGGAAAAAAAAAAAGAAGATGAAAAACAGTAGCCACTTTGGGCAGTAACAACTATCCAGGTGTACCTTATACCAATAAATTTTCAGTTATCTCATAGAAATTAGTTAGACATTTTAGTTTCATTGAACATAATTGAAGAAATTAGTAAAACTATTTTCGTTAATTGAGGGAAAAGCACTGAATAAATTATGCATGATAATAAATACCTATTATTTATATTTGATTGGGAAACTAATTTTAAAAAAAGAATATCAACAATAAGAGCTCAAAAGTTATTCTTTAGTTCTCCATATATATCAGGATTTAGCATGATCTGGATCTAAAAGACATCATTTATAGATTAAAACCGATTGTAGAGATATCCATTTTAGCTCTTAGCTGTTTATTGGACTTATCTAGGGTTGGGCCACCTATTTTTCCCATTATAGATATATGTTTTTTGTTTCGCCTTATTTATGTAGGGACTTTTTAATTTCTTCAAGTCACATAATTGTCTTTTTTTCTTTTTGTCCTGCTACTAAGGAGATCTAATGGATAATGTCTGTCTTCTTACCCGTTTCTGATCATTTTAACTGTTGGATAAGGAGTAGCTGGCTCACTTTGCGACTAAATCATCCTAGATCGATCTAGTTTGTAGAATAATATTATTAATAAAAGAATGCCTTAGAACCAATCGAAATTGTCCATTTTGGGATATTAGTTTAATCTAGTTCAAGTCTTTTTAAAAAAGAATAAGTGCACAAATACATCTAATAGATTGCTCAATTGCTATTTATTTTCATATTGTGTAGAATCCACCAGATAAAAACCAAATTGGCAATTATCTTTAATATATTTGAACCCCTTTTGATACGTCCATGGTTTACAATTCGCATTGTAAGAGAGAATCCGAGAGATGGAGATGAGAATGAAGAGTTGACAATGTGCCATGTGAAAAATGTCATTTCAATTATGATAAAAATTCTACAAATTAAAATTCATCGTTACAAAAAAAGAAAAAACGATGAAAAAAAATATAAAACAATTCTCTACAAAAATTTGCACCCAACTTTAATTAAAACTGACAAATTTTTATAGACTTACCGAGACTCTGCGCGAAGCAACGCAGCATAAATCAATGCAAAGCCCAAAAGGAACCTAAAAGGAACCGGTATAGCAACTACTACCACAACCAAAGAAGCAGCGATTAAGCAAAAAAAAAAAAAAAAAAAAGAAGAGGTAAAAAATAAAACCTACAAAAATGCGTATTAATTTTTATATACGAAACGAGGAAAAACGCCAAAGCGAAAAAAGCAAAAGAAAAAAAAAAAAGTTGAAGTTGCAAATCAAAATTGAATTGAGCTGATGATGAGCTTGAGATTCTGTCATATTGTCTCTCCTCACTTGGTTTGGCAGATCCTGGCTAATGAATTTGATATGCTGACCCCAGCAGGGTCAGTGGGAACAATGGCAAACAATGGCATGAAAATACAATGGACATCAGGGGAACAAACCAAAAAACAAAAAAAATATACGAAAATAAGAGTTCAAACGAAACAATCGTAAATTTCTAATTGAAAACGTATTTGCGCCACGGTTGACCTTTTGTTTGAGAATGAAAATGAGTATTGAATATAAGTGAGTGTGTGTGTATGTGTGTGTGTGTGTGTAGGGTCCATTGGGTCCATGTTTATTGTTTGGCATTCGATTTCTAGGAAATATCTTTGGCCAACGCGTGTCACGATTGTCGACAATCCATAAATTAGAGAAACACTACTTAAATGCGATCTCTCGTCACTTAAAATTGTCTCTCCGTCTCTCTATCTCTGTCTTCTATTCTACTCCCCTCTTGCCAAATGCCGGACATCCGTGTGAGGACCTTTTGCTTTGCTTTTATTATTATTGTTTTTTTTTTTTTTTGGAGCTCTACTCCATGAAGTTTTCTCTATATATCTATCTGTAGTCCTGAGTGTATGTCCTGTCAGCAGTAGCCGCTGTCGCTTATGGTCATTCATCCTTATGGCGCATCTTGGCCGGAAACCCAAAAAGCAGACAGATTCACAACCTTACCCAGTCCCAGTCGCAGTGTCAGACCAAGTCCCAGTCGAAGACGCAGCATTTCCGATGCTGTCTACTTATGCAGTTTTTGTATTTTTTTTCTGTTTTTTTTTTTTTTGTATGTGAGCCCAGACACAGTTAATTGAGTTGTTCATTACTTTTTATGCAATTCATGGCCGTGCATTGTCCTGGCCAAGTATATCCTGCTGCTCCTCCCAAACCAACGACCACACACTAATGCCCGCTGTGCCAGTTCTCATTGTGAACACTTTTGACGGAGGTGGTCCTGTTCCTGTTCCTGTTGCTGGTGATAGCTCTGGTTATCTACCTACAACTACACACAAGTCTTCTCCATTCTCTCAGGGATTTTTTCTCCTTTTTTTTTGCCCCCATGTTAAGTGAAGGGAAGTGCAAAGCTTTCAAAAAAGAAAAAAAAATACATTAAAATATTCATGGGGAAGCTTCCATTTAGGCTGCGATTTTATTTTCGCATAAAGGAAGCACCACACACCGTTGCAGTTTTCTTATAGCTGAAAATAAAAAGAGGTTTCAAAATAAATAAAAGTGGTTAAAAACGTTTAATCCGCTACTAGCTGGAGGTATCCTAATCTCTGCTTAAACTTACTCAAAACCCAAGAGACAAGTTTGTTAAAGAAACAAAGAGAGGGTCAGACTAATATTTATCAACTTTAATATACCCTGTAAAAGGCTAGGGAAAGTGACTAAATATTCCCATCGATATGGAAAATATTTATCAAATTTTAAAATAAAATAACATCAATGTAAAACCAAAATGGATATTAATTTTTTAAAGAGAAAGCAGTTTAAATGTCAATAAATTGGTAAATTAATTCTAAATATTAATAAGGAAAAAAAATTACTAAAAACTAATTGAAATTTAATAAAGTTCTCTAGTATGCTTGTAAAACCTGTTTTTATATATTATTTTTTGCAAGTATAAAATTCTCTTCTTTATCATTTTTCTCAGCCTAATTAATATTTTAATTAAATTTTAATGGGTAACTTTTAATAAAGATTATAACAGAGATCAGGCAGTTCTTGGAGGCTTAGTTAAAAAAATTTATATCTAGAGACGATTGTAAAATCTTCGACATCATCTTGCTCTAACTAATTGTTAACAAGGCAACGATCGAAGGCGATCGATAACAAATGTCCAAAGTTCATATCTATAGCCAATCACTGGTGCTCGTTACATCATTGTTGGTCAACTGTTGACTTCTGGTTAAGACACTGCACTCATTTTATGTGTTGTTGTTGTCGTCTGAACGTCTCTTGGCCCAGAGTTTGTATATGGTAACTTATTCGTGCCCGTCTCGCATCAATTAAAGCCGCACCAATGTTTTCGCACCCGGTACGCAAATCGATTAATTCCGCGCCTAAATGCGATAAGCCAACGTCAACGCCATTTGCGCCAGGGCCCTGTGGATTCTGGCCACAGCAGTCAATATTTAACTTTGAACTAATTATTTCAATGGAAAGGCAAATAAGTTGATTTTGCTGTTACTGCACCTTTGCCATCTCCCGCCTCCCACTCTGCAGTAGCCTTTCTGCCTCTCTCGATCCCACTTGATCCCTCTCTTTCTCTCTTTTCTTTGGAGTTCTCGTCATCGTCCTCATCTTGGTCCTCGTTCTCATCTTCATCCACGTCCTTTTCCTGCTCCTTGGCATGTTTTTTTAATTATAAGCAACACGCAGGCGGCTCCAGATTTTGTTTTTTTTTTTTTTCTCGATCGGTACGAGATTCTCTCTACCAAAAACCCCAAATGCCCATTCAACTCTGAGCATGCGCGTGGCCACGTTTTTGTTACGTTCACATCGATGTCCATGGACTTGATGCGCGCGCGATTTTTGCCACTTAATAGCGCTTAAACACGAACATTTTGAATTGTGTGGCAAAAAGGAGCAACCAGCCACCAGAGAACCCATGGCCAGTCTGTCCAGGCCAGGAATCAAAGTGCAGCGCGTAATTGCGCGGCTCTACACCAGAAAGCAGAAGCCAGCCCAGTCAACAAGAAAGAAACAAACAAACAAACGAACGAATCAACTTGGCCAACATAGCCCAAGAAGTTGCGGTGTGAATCTGCCCTATAATAATAATAATAAAAATAATGAAGATTTTGGCCACAACTTGGATGACTTAAGACTGCATAACTTTGAGACTGAGACAATTGTAAGGCAATTTAATACAGAAAATCACTTTAGTAATTTTCATGCAATAGAGAATTCTTGACGTTAAACGTCAAAGATTAAGCAAATATTTTTTTCGCATTTAATATAGAGTTAAGTGTTTGAAAATTTGTTTCAGACATTGTGCCCAAAATTCCCAACTACAGGGTATGCGGCTGAAATTCAGATCATTTCTCTGGATCCCTTTTAACTCTCTGGCCACATTGTACATAAATTAATTTGTGCATATAATGCGCCTTAGACCAATTCTGCCACAGCCCTTGCTCATACCCATCCTCATACTCATCCTCGTGCAACTCCTACTCCTGGTTATGTGCGTGGCTGCAAAGCATTCATCAAGCGGCCACTCGCATTTGTTTGCTGACAATGAATTGCCCACTGGGAGATGACTCTGGTGTTTGGTGCTTCTTGACCATATCTTGGTTCAAATTAAAATTCTTCTGCAACTGGGCATAATTAAAAGACCACAAGCGGATGCCTAATGAAGTAATACGGCATTAGACAATCAGTTCTATATATCAATAAGAAATTGACAAGCAAATAAAAAACCGAAACCAAAGCCAAAGACATATGTATATACATAAAAGGAATTCGTCTGATCTCTGACGAAGCTTTTGGGCCACGCGTCTGCAACAGATTGTGAAAGGCGCTTTCTGTATATTATTGTGTGTATAAATAATTGCCCATCATTATGCCTGATGAGTGAGCAACACCAACTTCCTTCTCCAAACACACACACACACACACACACACACACACACACACACACACACTAGTGCAGAAGCATCAAGATGAGTCGAAATAAAAATCAAATCGCGTACAAATCAAATACTTACCAAGGCTCCCTCCCTCAGTCTCAACCTCAAAAAAAAAAAAAAAAAAACCAAAAGATGCCAGATCCAAAATTGTGTTTAATGAGTGACTTTAGTGCGGAAGAACGAGCTCTGGCCATGGTGATGCTCTGGAACTGAGCCTGAGACTGCGACTCGGCTGCTGAGGTAGCTTAGCCCATTATTCAAGTTTTATTTATTTTGCCTCATCCGCGCAAAATTAAAAGTTTTGTGCGCCCAAGTCAAAAGTGCAAATTTTCGCAGCCACATCAGACGTCATATTAGCGAATCAACTGACAAAGCATATGAATATCAACAGCGTTTGAACAAGTGGATTAAAGGTCCAAACCCCAAACCCAAGACCCAAGACAGTCGCAATGGCACAGGGATAAAGCCAAGACCAAGACCAGGACCTAAAACCAAGACCACAATGGCCATGGTAATATCTTAGTAGCAGACACACGTCTGCTGGATGCTGGATGTTGTCGTTCGTTGTTGTTTTCTTTATAATTAAACTGGGAAAGCAAATGCAGACTGCGATCAATGACAGCAAAAAAGAAAAAACAAAAAAAGAAAAAAAAAGTATCCACAAAAAGGTACTACAAATTTTGTATACTCTATTTCTTTGTGCAAAAGCTTAATTTTAAGGAGCAACATCTACGAAATTCTTTAAAGTATGCTTAGAAATCAAATTTCTGATTAATTTCGGATAAGTTTAAAAGCCACTTTGATACACCAATTAGGTTTAGAAAATTTTACTTCGTATTATTCCACTTCCATTGTGCATTAAATTTCTACATATGTAGTTTATATTTGTTTATTCCAATTCGATTAGTCAAGCTACCCATTGGTGGACAAAGAGTCATTGAGAAGAGTTGAGCTGAAAATACCAGTTTTCAATCGAGTTCAGTTAAGTTGAGTTGCTTTTCATTCATGGAATTGGCGACTACCGACAGACTCGACCAGCTCGTATAAGCCGCTTAAAGTTCTCTCTCTGTCTGTCTCTCTTTTTGTGTGTATCTCTCTCTCTAACTTTGACTTTGAGTAACTTATAGGTTGTGCCTTTTTTTCCTTTTTTTTTTTTTTGTATTATTATTTTGTTTTTTGACTAATGTGCAGCTTACACTTGACTGCCGCACAATCAACACCATCAGGCGGCAGGCAGGCATTCAGTCAGTCAGTCAGTCGTCTGGCATCATCAGAAGGAACCTTTGGGACCTCATCATCATCATCAACAGAAGCAGATCCAAGCCGGGCAACTCATCACATTGCCACTCCAAATGCTTTGGGTCTCCTCCTGATCCCGATTACTCGTATTAAGGCAACGCGTGTTGCAGCAGCGTAAAAATTCACAAATTTACTGATGCGACTGTCGATAGTTGGACGAATGGGCGAGCATGGTGCGGGGGACAGATGGATGGACGGACTCTTTGCCACTTGCTGCCACAGCAGCAAATCAAATTTTACCGTTTGTTTTATTTGACTTTGCAACGCCTCCAGCTAAAAAGTGGAGGGCCTAACGGCGCTTAAGATTTACCATCAGTTTGTTTTTCCCTGGAACTTGCCCACTGGTTCTGCCCCCACACTTCACTGTCATAGTTAGTCAAGAGTCAACAAAGCGGAAGTGCTGCTGATGCACCTCACACAAGCTGCAGCTACTGCATATCCATATCACAGATAGAAAGGCCACAGATCTGCAGATCCTTTTCATTAAATTTTTAATTGTGAATTTGAATCACAAACAGTTTTTGAACTTGATAAAGGAAATGTACCATTCTATAAATTTATCTAGGAACAATTGTTTAACATTTCCCTGGCCAAAAATTAATTTCTTGAGTCATATTGGAATCAAAAAATTCATTATCCTTGCTTTTACATAAATCCCAATTTGAAATCTACATTTCTACCTAAGTCTTCTGAAAGAGAGATTAGTTCGAAACTCCTTAAGAATTTTAGGAATTTTCATTGACAATTTTCTCTTCCTCCAGGTCCAAGTACTTCGGCAAATTTCAAAAAGGATTCATTGAAATTTTGTAAAAGTCTTAGGCGAATATAAGGCTGTCAAATGGAGAGGAACTTTGCCCCCTAAACAATGCAATAAATGGTCCAAAAATTCAATCTAATGAAATTTGGCAGTGTTTCGTAGATAAAAACTAATCCTTAATATAAAAAAAAAACAAAATATGCTGAAAACAATAAAATTGTTTTGGTGTCAAATGAAAGGTTAAAGAATAAAAAAATTATGTCATTTAATCATGCGAAACTAAAACCATTCACCGTGAAAATAATCATTATCAATCTAACTTACTATCTGATCAAATTATAAAAAGAATTGAAGCGAGAGCAAGATTTTTTTTATATAAACAATATTACAAACGATTTCTGTACATAATATTTTGAGCTTGTCGTTATGAAGCAACTATTTATTTTCGGTATTGTTGCAATATTTTTGGCATACAATGTAAGACTTTTGCAATTCTTGGAAAATGTTCAATTTAAAGATATTTCATTTATATACATATATCCAGGATGCGGTCATCTTTAAACTAACGAATTTTGTCTGTCACAGCTACAATGAGTCTTGGTTCTTGATACACAATTGTCGATTAAAGGTTATAGGACGGGGAAAAATTGGTGCTTATTTCAATGGAACTATTCGATATCCGGCCAATGCTATATTAGTTGATTTGTACATCTACAAAAGGGCAAATGGTTATAAGCTCTTCTTTTCAAAGCCTAAAGTTGATGCCTGCCGCTTTATTAAGGAACGCTATGATCCAGTCGTAATACTAATTGGAAATTTGTTTTTGGATTTTACAAATTACAATCATACATGTCCATATTTCGTGAGTTATTTGAATAACCTTTCAATTGCATTATCTATTTTGCATACCTAAATACTATCATTTCAAAAGGGACCGGCAATAATGGATGGCTTTTATCTGAGACCACAATTATTAACACTTCCCATTCCGACTGGTGACTATATGTTGGCCATGACTTGGTATTTTGATAGAAAATTGCAATTTCAAACAAACATGAGTTTCTCTTTCGTTCACAATATAATCGATCAGTGAATCGAATCGATAAAACTAACGGGTTCAAGATATTTCGGAGAAATTTTGAAAAAATAATTTTAATGAAAATAGCTCCGTTTTAAACATCAGTAGTCGAAGATACGATGGAGGATACGATATAATGATGTAATATTTTTAAACGTGTTTCAATAAATTTCTTGTGGAATTTTTTTTTTTTTTTTTTTTTGTAATCAAAAGTGATTGCAGTTTAACGGTGTTTATTTTAAAGAAACCAATACCAACTTTGTCATTCATTCATTTCATTCATAAAGGCCCATGGCCCGGATATATGTAGATTTCCATGATTTAAATTATTTAAAATAAAAAATAGGACAAGTAATTTATTCCAAGAATTAATAAAGACATTGAACGGAGAAAAAATGCACGTTAAAATCATCAAAGTTAAAATTTCACACTTTTTCCTATCTATAAAAAATGTACCCAAAATATTCAACAAATTAACTAATGATTTCCAAAGAAAAATCTTAAGGTTCTTTTACATTTAAGACAAAGGATAAAAATGTTATCGAATCTAACGAAACTACTAAAAATCTCTATTAAATTTAATTTCTAACTTATGTAAGTATATCTTGAAGGAAATATCATTTCATTCAAAAAAAAAAAAAAATACAACTTAAACTGCATAAGAGAATTAATTTTTGAATATTTCAAAAATAATATTATAAGTCATTATCATATTGATGACATAATTGAGCAATTGCATTTCATTAATATATCCTTAGTAAGTCACATACATAAATGTACATCTACATACACATAATATTAAAATCAGGTTCCACTTGGCAAAGGCAAATGCAATTTATGGTCCATTAACAAAATGACACTCGATGCGCCCCAGGAAGTAAAGATTTGAAGTATTTGGAGCCAGAGAACATAAATTAAAACATTAAAAAACCAACAAAAAAAAAAAAACAAAATACTAACGAAGACTGAAAATGTTATTTTGCTTCTGTTGCTCCACCCAAAAAAAATTCCTTACTACTAACTGAGTCTCAGTTCCTCTCAGTTTCAGTCTCAGCAAATGTAAATTGAAAATACTTTTCCTTTTTTTTTTTTTTTTTTTTGGTTTTTGTTGTTCTTTAATGGCTGGGAGAGGTGAAGCTTTTGGGAGTCTAGAGAATGGTAGTAAATGGATGTATGGATGAATGAATATATATGGAATAGGAGGCAAGGGGGGAGAGTTTTTCAAACGACAGCACTTAGTGAAATATTCGCCCGCAGTAACTATTTAAATAATGATGGGAAAAAGGAAAGGCAGTAGGGATGGAATGAAGGGTATACCAAAGGGTATCCCAGTATATATACATATAGGTACATACATATATACCGATATACCATGTGAGGGCAATTACCAGAGCAACCAGCATAAGTGAGCACAGCGGGGCTGGGCCATGGGGGTCTTCCCCCCTAGCTCCCTTCTCCATCTTCCCAGTCTCCTCGCCACCTTGCCGTTGCGAAGGCACACGCAATGCCGATCGCGCGACTGCCAACGTGGGCCGCATGCAAAGTGAAGTCAAATGGACGATCGCTTCTCCTTTTTCTGTTTCATTTTTAGTTTATTTTTTTTTTCGATTTTTGTTTTTATTTTTTAATTTGCTGGCGCAGTCGAGCAAATACGACAGCGTTGATGATCATGTTAATGAGGGGCAGGTCCCCAACAGCAACAGCAGCAGCAGTTCAATGAATATGATGGAGAGAGGGGCGGCAAGGGGAGATGAAAAGTTGAGCCACTACCTGGTTCTACCTTCATATGCAAAAAAACTTAAAAAAAAAAAAATTGTGAGCCAGCGTTGACGCAAAATCAAAAGATCACACAGGATCAATTACAACTAATGATATGGAAACGGAAGACGAAGACTTTGCGACTTGCCACAACTGACAGTTGAGAGAGATAGCTACAGCAAAGATGATGATCATGTTCATGATCATGATGATGGGAGAAAGAGAGGTGGTGTTGTAGTAGCGAGAGATGACAGACAGACAGACAGACTGACTGACCGAGTGACTAACTAACTAAAAGATGCGGGACCCGGTGCTAACAAGTTGCCCTGCTAAAATTACCCAATTGATAATGATGAAGACACAGCGTATATTGCGATCGTCAACCAACATCTCCAACGTCTCGTTGTGATCTCTCGCTTCTTCATCATGTCGCATCGTTGTCACCTCATGGCCGAAAATTGCTCATGTTCTCCAGCATAATTAAACTAATTGTTCTGATCCCTCTGGGTCGCCTTCTGTTTGATGTGCGGTCAATGATCTTGAACTTGGCCATTTTTGGCATGCCAAAAACCAGATCCAGACTCTATACCAATTCTTACGATTCCCCAATGGCCAATTCAAGTTCACCACTTGCACTTTAAATGTAGAAATTATGGTCCAATAAAAACAAAAAAAAAAAAAAAACACATCCAATTCAAACAAAAGTTCAAGTTATGTCATCAATGTGAAAGAGTTGGGAAGGGGGCAGGTATAAGTTAAGTAATCAACCAAAAAGTTGATTGAGCTCTGTCTATATCTTTCTCGATCTT
The DNA here is from genome assembly GCA_018903935.1 of Drosophila insularis. Taxonomy (NCBI): domain Eukaryota; kingdom Metazoa; phylum Arthropoda; class Insecta; order Diptera; family Drosophilidae; genus Drosophila; species Drosophila insularis. The sequence continues at coordinate 10,769,781 of JAEIFP010002303.1, read as the reverse complement.
CATTGATCGCTTTCTCTCTCCCTCTTGCTCTCTCTCTCTTTCTTTTACTCCGTGGCTAAGAGCAAAAATAATAATAAATAAATATGCCGAAACACTAATAACACGCTTAAAGATTCAACCAAGTTGATGCTTCCTGTGGCTCGTCGTTCACCGTTCACCATCATCGTTTTGCCGTTCGCCAAAGTTACTCCAACCATATCCGTCTGTAGATATGTCTGTAGATATGTATATATATACAAATATATGTATGTATCAGTCTGTCTCTCTCTCTCTCTCTCTCGTTGCCTCTCTGTCTGTATATCGGATGCGATTTAATACAATAAAATATCACAATAGTCCTCAGGTCATTTAGTTAGAGTTGCAGTTTATCATACACACACACATATATACACAATTTGTGCATATATCGGAGAGCAGGCGAACGGGGACCTCGGATGGGGTCTCTGTCTGGTCTGATCTTCAAGATTGATGTTAACGGAAAACAGTCGTTTCTTCCTACATTTGCACAATCTCACTAGCGCTCTCTCTCTCTCTATCTATCTATCTCAGTCTATCCTCTATCTCTTTCGATCTCTTCTTTACGATACTCCCTCTATTTGTGGAAAAGTTTACAAAAAATCATTATTCAATAGTTCAAACTTTCGAAACTGCTAGGTAATGTCCTTTTGTATCTTTTTTTGTGGCAAACCTTTCCAAAAGCAATCGATAAGTATTTAGAGCTACTCCAACTTACGAGATCTTTTTGATATAGAACACTGATCTGAACGAAACTTGATTGCAAGGCGAATTTAAATCCAAAAACTTCATAAAAAATAAAGGGTTTCTCACCAAGGGTTATTCGTATGACAGTTATATGTTAAATTGATTCGATCCAGTCAAATGAATAACTTAAAGTACCTATAGTAATTATAAGCTTAAAGATACCAAGATTTATTTCAAAAACTTGTAAACTGAGGGCGATTGATTTGGCTTACTATGTTTAAAAGAGAATTTAAAAGGATATGTAAACCTTTTGATTAACTTAAAGCCCTTAAAAAATAGATAAATGAGTAGTAACTTGGCTTAATTCACTACTTTTGGTAGACGATAACTTGTCATTGTTGGGATACTTTCTCATATAATTAATTTGACACTTTTGTGAGGTGGATTGCATTGGTAAACTTGTTCAGTCTAGTGCAATGTTCAATGTGCTACACTATTGTTGTTTTTGCTGTCGCTGACGATGTGTCTGATGTTGTTGTTATGCATTTCAATTTGGGCAACACACAACAATTTCCCCTTTTTTATCTCTTTCTCGCTCTCTCTTTGTCTCTCTGGTGCCTCGTCTTGATCTTGACCGGAAAGCGAACTTATTTTTCTGATTTCCGCTCATCAATTGAATGAGTAAGCGAAAGGACAAAGACAGAGATGGAGCAAGCGAGAAGGCGGCAGGAAATTTCATAATAAGCAATAATATTGCTGACGTCATGAGACAACGGAATTGCATGCAGATTATAGAATAAGATAGTACAAATAAAGGCACACGACTGATTATCTATCTCTCTCTCTCTCTCTCTCTCTCTCTCTCTCTCTCTCTCTCTCTCTCTTTCTCTCTCTCTCTGTTTGGTTTTCTCTCCCTTCTTTTTCTCCTCCTCCTCAACCTCCTCTATTCATTCACATTTAATGCGCTGTGGCACACGCGCGCACCTGTACACACCAATGGAAAGCAGCTGCAGCACCCGTTTTAAGGGTCTCATTCAAAGGGGATCCTTTTTGGGATCCAAGGATTCATTCGGACAGGTGCAACATTTACCGTTTGCCACAACTGCCAGACAAGTCTCAACTGCAACTCTAAGAGATCCCTTTTTCCTTGGGTTTTGCTTTAATGTGAGATTAAATACACATTTAATAGCACAAATTATCATCGAGCATTCGTATTTCCAGAATTCTGTCTAATCTTAAGCTAATGGGCTCAAAATTTTCATATACAGGTTCGAAAATCATTTATCGTTTTTAAAATTCTTTTGCACTACTAGTTTCTAATATAAAACACATTCTATATGTAGTCAAAGAAGGCTGTTGAAAATGAAATTTGCATCAATTGATTCATAGATCAAATTTTATGTCGATCGAGAAAAGATCTTGAAGTAAACTTCCTAATATTAAATATCATTAGTTTATAGAGAATACGAAAATGAAAACGGATATAAGAACATACATTGTAGGAAAAAGAATGAAAAAGACTACCAATTTGAAACGACTTAGATTTAGTATTTCCCGCTAAATTTTTCCAAATATGCTTCGAGTTTACTCTCCACTGGATCTCTAAATAAGTTTCAGGTATGTTTAATAGATAAGGCTATTGTAAACTTTGCTTTGTGCCTTTGGTTTCGTTATTTGTTTCATTACTTTGATACCGACTTCTTCTAGCTAACTCTTACTATAAAGATGACATTCTTGTTATTTATGTTCACAAAATATTTTCATTATTGCCAAAGGGATAATGCCCCCCCTTCCCCTTCCACTTTTTTTTTTACTACTGCTTACTTTTGGATAAAGGATATATATTTATGGGCATCTCCATGTCCGTATGACCCGCTGTGCTGATGACAACATACTCACACCCTTGCCTCAACCTCTATTCATTCTCCTATGAGCAACAACAATATTAGTTTACAAAATTTATGAGATAGCCCTTTTTCCAAAGAGTAAAAAATAATAGATATACTTGAGTTTTGTATTATGTCACTCGCTGGATTCTCTAATTAACCCCCGAAAAGATGTAGGCGATAAAGAAGATAAACAACACAATTGATATCAAGTGGACTTACTATAACAGGTAGTAAGTATGTACATAGTTGAGACTACTGTTTGGGTGCCCAACCTGATGGCAGGTGTATGGAATGAAAGACAAGAATGTAAACATGCCACAATCAAACCGTAGGTGGCACCACTCTCGCCTCCTCAAACTTGCCTTTCGTCTATCCTCTGGTTTATTTTGCTCCACATTTGATTTACAAGTAGCAACATTTATTGCTTGAAATAAGGATTTTTCTCAGTGTATATCAGTTCGCAACCATCATTTCGTTCTGTAGTTGTGTTGTTGTTTGTTGTGTGGGCGTTTTATTATGCAATCAGTAGCCAAGATGATTGAAATCTAATCTAAATCTCGACCCATATATAATATCACTTTCGCATTTTTGTCCTTTTGTGGTCCTTACCAAGTTTCCTATGAAACATGAAATTGATATTTACCTATATATATTTAGGTTGACATTGATATCTCACTCACTCTAAATGAATGCCAATGTATATTGCTTGGCTAGGGGGCGTGGCGAAATCTGTGTTTCTTTCCTTCTATTTTGTCTTGGTTTTAAATGTCGCTTCGTTTCGTGGAAAATCTACTGAAATGTTTAGATCTATGTACTTTATAGTTAGTTTGATGTTAAAGTTCAAGTCAGTCGACTGATCGATTGACCCAATAGAGGAAATTCCTTTCTATAGAAAGGAAATCATAAGCTAAAACTTGTTAATTTAGAGAAGTTCCATAAAATACTTAAAGCCAAGCCTATCCGACTATGGAACATATGATTTTTAACTTATCAATCCTAGAAATTAAATGTCACCCACTAATATGACACATCTTTGACCATATATTAGACAAGAACCAAGACTAACGCAACCAAGGCAAAAAATAATTCAGAAATCCTTCTCTTTTTCCTCTCTTAATATTTTACAACATAAGCAAAAGACAAAGGTGAGTTATTAACTCTAAGTAGTTAATCTGTTTAATCAAAATGCAACACAATAAAATTGCAAAACTCAGAAATCCGGAAACTAACTAAAACAAATTGGGAGACGAAAAAAAAAAAAACTACAAGGAAATGCGAAAAAAGAGGAAACAAAATTCCCACACATCCTTGTGATACACCTGTAAGAGGGCCTTTAGAGGAGACCGATGCTTGATTAATTGAGCTGCTTAAACGCCGCTTGCCGCCGATTGCCCAGACTTGTCATCAACACGCGCAAGGTGGTCCCTTGCCAGGATTCTCAGGAAGCAGCCGCTCATACCGAGAGTGAGAGTGAGATGGATATGGAGATGGAAGCAAGTCAATTAGCCTAACAAGACAAACCAAGACAAACAACACACAGACCCGAAAAATCCATCCCAAACAAAAGACGCGGCGGCGGTAATGATTTCTCATCTAACCAGCTACCGAAAAAAAAAAAAAAAAAATCAACAAGAAAGGGAAAAGCAAAAAAAAAACCGCAGATACAAATTTATATGTTCGTACCTGGTTACGATTCGGATTGGGACTGAGACTGAGAAGCGACTGCGGCGGCTATCAAATTAATTTCTCAAAGCCAAATCCAAGACGATTGCCTGTGTGGTCTATGCCAATCATGCACTTTACGCGCTGGCTTCATTAGCCGCCACCAATTCTGGCCAACTTTATCGCCAACTCTGGCATTTCTTAGCCATCTTTCGTTGCTTCCTCAACCGCTCTTCTTTCTCCATCTCTCTGTTTTCTTTGTCCGTCTCTTGCTCTCTGTTCTGCTGTAAGATAGCGCAAATCATCAAACGTTGGCGACATTCGCCAATGCTTCCGAACAGAGGGGAACTTGGGGGTTAACCCATTATAAAACTGATTTGTGAACAGGAATTTATGCTAGTTAAAAATTCTGTTAAATAAAAAATCACAACATTTTTTCAGAATGTTTGAAAATGCAATACAAAACATTTAACTTGAAAAATTCTAGAAAAAGAACTTATAGTTTAATCAAACCAAACAAAAAAATACTTGTTGCAGCTATTAAGCAACCAATTTTATGTGGTCCAAAATTAAACATTCTGGTAAAACGTCATCAGAGGTGAAGTATTTAAAAACCAAGTGAAAAAAGGCATTGCACCAATTGACTTTGGACGTGACCAAGATTATATAAGTAAGGGTATACCCTTACTCTGTTACTTATTTCTCTATATTTAACTTCAGTAGAGTTTCCATGATAAAATTAATGGCCAACAAGCTTGAATCAGAAATTAACAAATAATTAATTAATATAATCCTGCGACTTAGACCAAATTAAAGCTGAATTACCACAGAGAACTTGGTCAAAATTAAAATTTTTGGGGCAGATATTGTTTTAATACATTTTAAATTAAATTACCATAAAAAAAGTAAGAAATAACTTGAATTTAAAATGAATGGAACTAAGCTGCCGTCCCCTGTCCATACCTGGCTACGTCCTAGATTACTGGCTATAAATTAGCAATATTGGTAATATTTTCATGGGCTTCTAGTTCTAGCCTTTTAAAACCTGCGGTTTTTTGGGAATTAAATTTTACGATAAAGTAGTCCCATATTGTTTAGATACCTGATACACTAAAAAATGGTAAAAAAAAAAATATTATTTTTCTTATATAAGAACAGACCTAAAGATGCCAATCGACTCAAAAGAAGTCAACTTCTGGAAATGTATGAAACCTTGTCCATTTTCTGGAATAACAATTTTTAAGAGCCACAAACTTCTATTCTTAAATGATTTCACGAATACCCAAACTCTGCCATAACAGGCTAAAACTACTTAAGAATTACAAAAATGGAAACGAAAGGAGATTGAATATGAGAATTCGCCGTTGGGTGCCATCATCAATAAAATATATATTAGTTCTTCCAAAGTGAAACTAAATATATATAATAGTCTCAGCCTCTTGCTTCTGCTTCGGCCGCTAGGTGCGCTAAAGTGTTCCTAAAGTAAATATGTATTCGAATTTAATGCAATCTACACGTGCAAGCTAAATCATTTTGTGCAGGGTATAACAATGGCGGTGCAACAACTTGCATAACATGCAAAATTTACGACTTGCATAAAACTTGCATATATACGCTTCAATTTGGCTAGAGGGATACATGTTTTAGTTTAGAGCGATTCGTTCGTTCGGTAGTAACGAGCTGGCAAAATGACTTAATTAGCCACAGAATAGAGCTGCCAGAAATCGTGAGACCCAGACACAATATCTCACTCAGCATTAAACTTTAGGTCTATGTGTGTAGGTCGGTCCGCAGGCACCTTATCTAAATAGGCGCGTCCCAAAAAACAAATGGTCAGAGAGCAGTTCGACCGACACAGATCCTCTGTCCAGGGAGTCTAATTTGTGCACAGTTAAATAAACAAATATGCCAAGTCCTCTAGGGAGGGATCAAGCACACTTGTTGTTGGCGTCGGCAATCCGCATCAAGATCGGCAGCATCTGAGGCGGATCGTTTTCGTGTTTTCTTTTTTTTTTTTTTGGTTTTTTTTTTTTTGTTGTCTTGCCGCCATTTGATAAGCCAAGTTTCAAGTGTCGCCTGGTGCCTGGACAACACGCGACACGCTCATCTCAAAGGGCAATGCAAAAAAAAAACAAAAAACAAAGCGGAATCAAAACTGGCATCGGAATCGGAAGTGCTGTAATAATTTAAGTGATTCTTAAGTGGAAGTGCAAGTCGGACCCATGAATATCCACTTAAATTAGTCCAAATTGTTTCCATAGGAACCAGCAGCTTACCTAGCTTAAAAATTTCAAAGATATTTTCTTGCTTTGTGAAAGTGAATACGTTTAATGTATATCGAATTCGAATTCGTTACATTAATACTCTCACAAAGACTTAAACATTTGAAGACGTTTATTTGAAGTTTCTAAAATTGTATTCATGTAATTTTAAACTTTGAATATAAAGAAGGATACGAATCCTTTAAAAAGGCTAGGAACCGACTATTAATAGTCAACACGTGTAGTGACTTATTCTATTTTAGAGAAAGAGAAACCTTTAGACGTAAGTCCAAAGACATTTTATTTTAAATATTCTTGGCTATGTATTCATTCATTATGGCTATATAATATGAATTACATTGATCTATAATTCATTCTTTATACTGGCTATAACGAACAAAGGGGAGAAACCTCGAATTCGGTTTGTTATTTTAGAAAACAACAAATTTCTTTTGCTATCAATTAAACTCAAAAGCCCAAATAACCGGGTTCCAACTATCTCTAAAAAGATCATTAAGATCCTGCTTAAAAGTGTTTTAGAAAGTTCATATCAGGGCATAAAGTGCAAGAAAAGTAAATCTCTTCAAGATTCAAAAAAAATCTACAAATTTTAAAGTAAAATTTGAGCCTAAAGAAGTTGCTTAAAAGATATGCCAAAACGGTTTGATGTCTACTTACATTATATACACACATATTTGCTATTTTATCTATTCAATCCATTCAAACTAATGGCAAAAATCTTGAACAATTCTTTATCAGCTGTTTTCCAAGACGATAAATCTATCCTTATGACATTTTTCAATTGTGGCACCAGCTTAGCAGCGAACCCTTTTTTTGGCAATAAAAAAAAAGGAGTTGTCAAAACTAACCCTTCATTTGCTTCATAATCCTTTTACATTTCCAGGAAAAACTATATATAAAACGAAAAACAAAAAATTGCATAAAAAATTGAAAATGGAAAATCGCAACATTTTATCAAACATCACGCACAAATTCCCATAGTAAAACGTGAGATTTGCCAAACTTCTATAATGAACGATTTTCTTTCCTTAGGAAATATTCCCAGAAATTGGGATGGATGGATGCGAAACAAGGATTGTTCCATTTTTGTGGTTTTTCTCTTGTCTAAGAAATCTTCCACTCTTTCTCCCTCTCTTTCTCTATATTTCTACTCACCTGAATGATATATGTTATTGACACACTGAATTGAATGGATGTGCAATATTTGCGCAATATTCTTGAGCTGCAGCTAAGAAAATGTTTTGGCTGCTCCTGCTCAATAAGGATTAGAAGAAAGAAAAACTCGTCAGAGTATCAAGAAATGTTGGTAGCAGCAGAACATAAACATTGCCTGTCTTAGCACAATTGCAAATAGGCCAAAGGACACAACTCACAGTGAGACAAACGAACAAACAGACAGACAGTTGGGCACAGTGACAAGGCCAATGGTAGTGATGGAAACAATGCCAATTGTCTAGTAAAACATTATTTCAGATATGTAGACCCTTGAAATACCCTGCAATTGCTTGAGAATCTCTAAAGGATCTTCGAAATTATAGATCAGTACCCTACTGATAATAAAAATTTTATTTTAATAAAATTTTCTATTCCAATGAACTTTATTTTTGAACGCTAATGTTTATCTAAGCCCTTTATTTCAACCTGTAAATATAAATCATATATACATGGCTAAGATTATATATTTTATATCAATATAGTTATAGATATAGGTACTAAAAAGTATTTACTGCTTTAAGCCAAGAATAGTTACCCTAGTTTATTTGTAAATATTTTTATAGAGCATTCAAAGGGTCGATCATCTCTGAGTCACTAAGTGTTAGAGAATTGCACCTATATATATATCATTCACATTACACACCTTCATGATGATAATAAGAAAAATTCTTAACTATCCAAGTTGATTTTGCTCAAATGTATTTTTCTGTAATTTCCGTGAAAAATGCATAAAGGCCAAGAATGAAAACCAAGAAAATTGTACAACAATGGACAATTTTTCACAATTTTTCTACGCATCATACACAAGCCCAGCATGTGGGCACATTCAAAATAAAAATCACAAACTACTCTCAATAGAGGAAAGAAGATCTAGTGGGGGAAACTTTTTTAATTGAGCAAAAATACAAACAAGTGCAAAATGAAACTAAAAGGAAGAAGCAAAAAAAAAAAAACAGAAATAATGGAAAAAATAACACGACCAATTGACAAAAGAGCCCAAATAATAAAAGGCAAGAGCAAAATGAAAAATTCGGAGGCGTTTTTCTTGTTTGGTAAACATGGGCAACATAAAATTCTATACGTCTGATACCTCGAAGGGAGTGATATGGTCAACAATTGTTGCCTAAAAAGTGATCGTTGCCCCGTTGTAGTAAGAGGCACAAATCATTTAATCAAACAAGAAGTCGTTTTTTTTTTTTGTCAAAAAAAAGAAAAAGAAAGAAAAATGCATTTCCAAGAATTGAATATTTATGATTAATCATAAAAGCAGCTAAAGCAAATATAAACTCAACATCAGGATCAGTAGCAGCAGCAGCTGCCAATCCCGCCAATCTTATCAACAGGGCCATAATTTGTCGTTAGAAGTAAGGTCGACTGGGACAGGGTGCTCACTATCTTATCTGAAACTAGTGGAAGAGAGCAAGCCGCATGCCAACAGCAAGTGCTACAACAGCAATTAAAGGTTAATTGTACAGGCTAAAGGCACAGCCTGAGGAGCACAGCATGTCCTTGCCTGGTGGACATATTTTAATTACAAGTGGTGCTGGCTTATGCTCAATCCCTGATTCTCATTCTCATCCTTAGTTGCTTCATCTTGAGTATGAAAATGCGGCATACTTCAGTAGCCTCTAATCCTACAAGCTACAATTCACTTTTGACGCATTCAAGGATCATTCAAGTGCATTTAAATCCCACTCATCCTACTCCTTCTCGTTTCTCATCGTCCTCATCGTCATCTAACCACATCGACTGAAAAGATCAAATGCAATGGAGCGTAAATTTTTGTATTTTTCTTTTCTTTTTTTTGCTTTTCAATAGCAATCTTTTTTTTCTTTTTGCCAATAAGTCTCATTCAAAATGCATTGAAGCGCATTCATCAGGTAGTAACGAGTTGCGATAATTATGCCAAAAGAGATAGGGTTAAGTCTAGAGAATACAAAAACCATCGAAAATCCATCAGTGAACAGGAAATCAATGCTTGACATATAAAAAATATGATTATGACTAAGGCACAACCTATCAATAGATCATTCAATCAAACAAACAATTAACTGAATATAATAACTTCAAGAGTCTTGAGTTAAACGTAAAAAAGAAAAACTCATCTTTATTTTGGTATTTATCGTGTTCACCTTGTGGCTATTTAAGCAAAACCATTCAATAAACACATAAGTAGTTCTTACTATTTTAAAATGTAATGTATTTAAAACTAAATATGTCTTCATCTTTCTTCATTCTATTGCTTAAGCTACACTATATTTAACAGTATATATAGGAAAAATTTTGTAGATTCTAAAGACTTTAATTATTCTGAAGTTTTTAATTCATAAATAAACCGCAAACTTAGATCTAATACTTCAAAAGTTTTTTTTAGGCCTTTAAATAATCTTTTGTCAATTGGCTGTTATACTATATATAATTATAGTTCCGTTTACATATATGTATATCTGATCTAATATGATAAAGAAGTAATTAGATAAACGATAAAGTATTAATATTATATAATTATATATATATGTATTATGGGAGATATACATGTATGTACATATATAGCACTGTATAGAGTTTACGGAACTATAATTAATGTGTTTAATTCGTTTTGCTAATTACTTATTTAAATTATAGGTGGATCTAGGTCTGCGAAATAAACAACGTTTGCTTCATAGATTATTTTTTATACACATTAAAATTTGTTTTTAATTTTTGTAACAATAAAATCTAAATGTTGGGCTTTTTAATGGCATACTTTTGGGTGCAAAATTCGCCTTTTGACAGTCTTAGATTAGCCACTGCCTTAGATAAAGTATTAATAATAGAACTAGATTATATTCGAAGATTTAGATTTGATTTTATGGTTTCGAAAACTTTTTCGACCATTTTGGCAGTTGGCAGGTTTCGTTCTCTCGAAACCTCGGGATCCTCTCGGATTCCGGTTCAAAGTGTTGGATTTAAAAAACTAAAGGAAAATAATTCTTGTGATCATTGGTTTTACTAAAAATGAATCAATCATGCTATATCTATGTGTACATCTTATCTAAAGAGTTTAAATAAAATTCCTAAATTTACATTAGAACAAATAATTTCTAAAATGTTTGATTCTGGACAGTCTCCTACCATTTTTTCTTTTGTCTCGCATATAATACATCTCATCCTTATCCAAAAAGATATAGTTTGCAAGTGTGAGACCAACATATTATGAAACAAGAGAATATTTTACCAAAAGATCCCCTCTTTCATGGCATTCCTTAGCCCATTCTAAAGTAGATAAGAATGCCATTTCCCAAGTCCGTAATTGGCCAAGTTATGTAAGAGATTCGAATTGTTAAGGAAAAGTCTTGAAAAAAACTACGCTAATTAAGTAAACTTTTGGTTGGGGGTAAAGAAATATGCAAAATTATGCAAAACAAGGAATCCTTTCGCAGGCGGCTTTCCTGAAGTCTATCCTGCGACCTACAGTACACAAATGTAGGTGCCTCTTTCCCCGCTATTCAGCCACAGTTTGTACGTGTATGTGTGTGTGTGTGTGTATGTGCCCCTAGATGATATATAAGGCGTAACGCAACCAGTTCATTCAACACCTGCAACAGCTACGCAGCGACAATGTCGACGAGCGCGCGCGTGCGGTCAGGGGCAACAAGCGGCCAACAGAGGGGATGATGAAACGGACGAGGGGTACGGGGTATGGAAACTGACGATAGGGGACACGCGCAAAGTCATTGATTGAGTCTCAGGGCAGACGCAGCTCATTAATATGCTCAGGCGTTCGCAGCTTGGGCTTGGGCAAGGTTATTTGGTCAGGAGTTTGTTTCCACTGTTTTTTTTACCTGATTTTAGATTTCATTTAATTATGACCATGGACTTTTGTGAAGCGTGCAGCAAACAGCGTGGTAACAGCTCGATCAAAATCTGGGTAAATCTGCATAATTTCGTTGAGTCCTTTTTATCAAATGCGTTTTCACCCCTTTAAAATGGCAGCACCCCTACAAAGTTTGCCCACAGCAATGGCAACAAGTTTTTGCTCAAAGCAAACTTCTTTCTTCTTTTTTTTTTTTTTGTTTGATCGTGTAATCAGTTATTCAAATAGATTTTATTTCACATTTTTCAATTGTTCCTGTATTAATTTGGCACATTGTTTAGCTCACTCACCCTCGGAGTGTCCTTGGCGAAAGGTAGCAATCACAAAAAAGTCCTCAAACTATAATACACTGAGAGAAGAGAAAGAAAAAAAACTCTATGGGAGATGTTTTCAAAAAATTAAATGAAAATCAGAAAAACATTTTTATACTATCTTCTTGTTTTATCGCATATTTTCATATATATCATATAATCATCCTAATTCGATTAATCTTTTTTTATATTTACCAAGTTTAATAATTTTTTTCGTAAGTTAGTTTCTTTGACCCATTTTTTGATTGGGCCAATAGATACACATAGTTGGCCCATCTTAAGTCTAAAGGTCAAATAGTTAAACGCTTACAAACTAACAAAATAATTGATCTAAAACTCTATTTTGGACTGATCTTTCTGTTGTTTCCGATGGCAAATAAGCAAAAATAAACTGATAAATTTAAGATATTTTTAAGAATCGTTTAAAAAATAAAAAAGTTATTGATCAAAAACTATTATTTCGATCAATTGTTTCTTAGGAAGCTAAAATATCATAGATAATTTGAAATGCTATCTCATATCTCATAGAAATTGTGCCTAAGAAACTGGTTAACACACTAGTTTGGCTTAGTTGTTAAGCTTAATCTTACAATTAAATGCCACTAGGAGTCAAAAGTCTAAGGGTCTTGTTCTCTTCTCTCTGTTCAAATTAGAAACATAAAACAAAAGGTATAGTTTCTTAGTTGCTAATATTAATATTTTAGAATTTTTGCAACTGTTTTCCCCTCATCTAACACATATTAGACATTTAAAATCCATTTTATAGTTGACTCTAAGGTAGAGTAGATTTAATTTTGGAATGCGAGTAACCCTTGCATTCAAATCAAATTGTTGATCAAATTCAGGCAGGATCAACAGCAGCAGCACCACCACCACATATCCTTTGGGTACACAAAAACCACTCACTAATCCAAATGTAAGTTTATGGAGAGAGCGTAGGCTGCACACCCCAACATTTTCAGTGTTCAGTGTGATGAAAAGGACCTTGTGGACATTGTTGACAAAATGCCATGACAGGCAAACAATTTGGCTGCCAATAGGGGTTGTTGCCTGATAGTTTCTCTCGCTGATGAGCGATTGCAGCAGGAGCAGATGTTTTTCGCGCCGCCGCTGATGGTGATGGCGATCAGAGAATGAGAGAGAGAGAGAGAAAGGGAATGACTGAACGGAGCACGGGACAAGCGAAACAATGGGCATTAGGACGAGGCACACCACTCGCCATGGATTGTTGTTGGCGGGATACACGAGATCGGAATTGGAATCGGAACTGCGACCGGGTCCTATAGCCAGACGCTTTTATTATTATTATTTCTTCTTTTTTTCCATTGGGTTTTATTTTTTTGGGTTGTTGTGCGCCCAAAGCCATAGATTGAGCTCTGTTGATATTTACCAAAGATTGAACCTGGGCGAGGGTGAGAGGGTAATTTATTATCCTCGTATGTATGTATGCATGCGAATCCAACCCCCAAAGCGTCCTAACTGAGAATATGTACATACCTATGGATAGGGTAGCCAGGTAGAGTGTAGAGTCAATTCCTTTGCATATGCGTTTCAGCGCACGTGCGCACCCCAAAAAAAAAACAAAAAAGCAAACCAAAACCGTTGTTGGAAAATTTCAATTTCTTTTTTTTTCTTCACTTAATGTCCATTGTTCTGGCAAACTGGACGTGAATAGGCCTGCTATATACAAAATGTATATAAAATTTATATATGTATATGTATGTATATTTGTATGTATGATTCTGAGTATATAAATGCACTTAAATGCCTTACACTTCCACATCAACGCACACTTTTGGCGCATGCCGTCGCGCAAATGCAGGAAAGAATAGTTGCACACCGCCCAAAAGTATGCCATATAAATGCAATGCAATATTTCAAGGTTAGGTTTTATACAAAGAAAAATACTTTAGGTTTTAACCGATTAAGCAACTTTGGTATAATAGTGGAACGAATCTTATTGAATGTGTTATATAGATAAGTTTTCAGAGAAAAGAATTCATTTTAAGGACTCAGCTCAAGGTCTCTGTTTATAAATTATTTAAATTTATAATTTAAATCAAATTACTATAAATACATGTGTACATGCATATTAAAGTTTTTCTGGTTCCATGTAAATACTATACATACACATACATAAGTGATAGAAAAACATTTCGCTCTTATTTCTATTAAGAATGGTATTATTTATTTATTCCTTCAAGGAAAATCAGCTTTGATATTTTTTTAATGATAATTCATAAGAAACTGATAGACAAATTGAAAAAAAAAAAACTGTGCAGATAATTTTCAATTATAAAAATAACGGTATTTCTCTTAATCGCAAAACGAAAAAGGTAGAATTTTTTTTATTTCATTTGCCGCCGCTTTCTTTTTTAATGTGACTGCCTTTACTTACACATACATATGTACATATGTATATATGTATGTATGTATACGCTTTGGTTTTGTAATAAGTTTTGTTTTTAATTTGAAGAAATACAAATTTTATAAGCAAGTATTGAAAAATAGTTTAATAAAACACAGAAAAGGTAACTTACCTTACCAATCACACCAAAAATTTGCCCTTTTTTATGTATGCGTCTCAATTTTAGTTATTTCCGTTATTTCACACACTCAAGAAAAAAACCCGCAACGCGATCATTTGGGCGCATGGGTGTATGAGTGAGATAGCTAGCACAGAACTCACTCACACACCCATACGAGCGCATTTTTTTGCGCGCTTTCTATCTTCATATATATGTATGTATGTGTTCCTTGGCCATGTGACAAGGCGGCAGCGTGGGCAGTTTTTTTTCACATTTTCTGGTAAAATTCTATTTTTTGCATAGTTTTCACATTTTTTTTGTGTCAAATAAATCCTAAACCAATTTTGTATGCAAATTTATTGAAAAGATGACAGACATGAAAAAAATAAATAACTATTAACTTTGGCCACACGCGTCAAGCGGTTAATTAAAACTGAAATTGCGAGATAGAGAGCGAATGAGTGGGAGAGCAAGTTGGAGTGGGAGAACAAATTGGGAGCGGGAGAGCAAATTAGGAGTGGGAGAGCAAGTGGGAGTGGAGGAACAAGGAGCAGAGTCAGTGTTGAACATCACAAAGTAGATTTTACGAAAGAAGTTTTTAGCTTTGATTTAACCTCAAAATGTATATATGTATATGTTTATACATACATATGTATGTAATGTGTTTATTAATTGTTTTTTATTTTTGCTATTATTATTAATGTGCAATTTTAATATTTATTTGAATGAGGAAATTTCCTCCCCCAAAAGCAATAACGATTTTCGTCTACAATGTTCGATATTCTCCCAACAAAATTTAATTAGCTAAATTCGCCATTAATTTGTTTGTATGTTTAAGGTTAAGTAGAGCCTTTTGATCGCATTTCTTAAATCTACTACTTAAATCAATCAATCAATAGTTGAACTCGAAGCAAATCATTTAATGGGTGTACCTGAAGGGGATCTTTAGCCCTTAAATTAGATCCTATACAATATCAAAAACATTTCGATTTTTAGTTTTTCAAATTTTAATAAATACATAGTTACAGTCTCAAACATTTGAATTGGATTTTTTGGGTTTAACTTAAGCACATTGAATTTTAATTTACAATACTCCCTTCAGGGAGGTTTTTGATTTCATTTGTGTTTTTTTTTTTTGGTTTTTTTTTTTTGTCGATCTTGACACAATACAAGGATGGTTGATTTTTGAAGTTATTACCTCCTGCCCGTAGATCGAACTGCCTTCTTACTGGGTACCCATTTCCGTTAACATGCTGGAATCGAAAAGTGCCCAAAAGTGCGTACTCATAAATTCATAATTCCGTTGTGTATTCCTCGGTGCACGGAACCAACAACAACGACGACTCAACATGTGAGAGATTTACAAATAGAAAAGGCAATTTATGTGCGCACAACTGTGCACAGATGCCAGAAGGAAGAAAACGAACAGAAGCAGCCAAACAGGATTCCATGGCACTTGAATCGACGACAAGTACCCCCCCGAACATGTAGTCCGGAGAAGGAGAAGGATAATAACATGAACAGGAACATGAATAAGAACTACCGTATGCATGCACATTGTGCTCCACTTCATCAGTCAATCGGCGCCTTCCTCGGATTACAGCAACAACAAGAACAACACACTGAAATGATGTTTAACCCAATCCAAAGCTAATTTTTACGAGTTTTGTGAGTTGAATAATTGTGCGCTTAAAATGCTTTGCTTGATTGATTTACGAACACCAAGTGTGAAGGCACAAGGATCCTTTCCTTTAAGCAAGGATATATGTACATATATATGCCCCTTTTCACTTTACCTTTCTCTGTTTTTTCTTTTTCCATTGCCATTCAACAAATTTCACTCTCCATATGTATTCAGATTTCTTCATTCATTCATTTCTTTTTGGTTCCCATTGAAATTGATCCTGGAATGCAAATAGAATACCTCAAAGATCAGAATTAATATGATTTCTTGCTTTGTTTTTTTTTTTTTTTGCTTTCTCTCAACTTGTTTGCACAAATTGTTGTATTTTCTCATGTGAGCCTTTAAAGGAAAATTGATCTTCGGACAGGATGTTCGCCAAAGTATATATCTATCTTAAGATAGAAAGTTGATTTTTCGTATCAGATGCATGAATCTAAGAACTGTAAATAAAACTACACACACACACAGACAATCTAAGGGTTAGAGTTCTAGTTGGAAATCCTTCCATACAGATCACAAAAATCAATTACTCAAACATTTTTAAGTAGTAAAGCAAAAGGATTCGACTGTCTTATACTCAACAGTAATAGAAGATTGTAAATAAAAATTTATTTTTGTGCAAACAAATGGAAATAAATTCTAGTTTTTAGAAGGTCTGATATATAGGCAGAGGATTACCTTACCACAAAGGGTTAAAGGATTAAGAAGAGAGGAGAGGAGAACTATCAACGCCAAAACTAGTTGTGAATTATTAACAAGTCAAGGGAATATTAAAATTCTTTAAGATTATCATTCTTTTTTATTGAAATTTATATTTTCCATAGAAAATGAAAGGTTGTACAATTTTTTTATTAAGTTGATAATTTAAAAACCTTTTAATTTTTATAAAACAAGTTTTAGCTTTTGTTAATCTATAATATGTATAGAAATAAGAAAAATGTGCCTGCTAAAGCTTAGTTTCAATTGGTTTCTTGGACCAACTTTACAAATATATACAAATTTATGACGAATATTGTTTGTGACTGCCCTTAAAAACAGGAAAAATTAAGCAAATAAAAATAATTATTATGCTTATAATAATCACCCAACTTGACATATTTGTGAGCTCTGCATTAATGAGATTTTTTTCAACCCCATCGCACAGATATAGAACTTTATATACCAAAAGGAATATATGTACATATATACCCTACATAAATATGCATTTATTTAAATTTAAGGGATCAGTTGAACTAGTCAAAGAAAGAGAAGAAGAGGAAGCAGAAAAAAACACGAAAAACGAATATATTTATTTATTTATTTATTTTTAAGAAATAATGATAGATTCGGTTTCTTTTGCTACTTGACTCTCGCCATAAAGCACACACACACAAACAGAAACATGTAGAAATGAGTTTTTTTCGTGGTTCCTTGCCAAGGACCAGACCAAAGGCGTGTCGGCAATGCCGATGTCAAAGTGGGACGCAACCAAGTCAAAGCAACAAAAGCCTTCACACACACACACACACACACACACACACAGAAATACTCACACAACTGTTGACTCCTTTCGTGGCAGGAACAACAGCAAAAGAAGGAAGAAAAAAAAAAAAAGGATCTCCTCTACGCACAAAAGCATTACCGAACCGGTAGTTCGTATTCGTCCTCATGTCGTTTCCTTGAACTTTTCAAGTGAACTCAAGTTTATAAATTGTGTAGCAAGTACACACACACACACAACAGAGCCAGAGAGTAGGGGCTGCTGATCCTTCTCAATGTGAATTTCAGGTCTATGTTTAACTACCTGGCAGAAAACTTATTGCAGGCAAAAAGACAAAAACAAAAAACGTAACGAAATATCCGTATCGATCCATTTTTTCGGTAGCTCTATTTTATGAAACTAGTTTCCTTAAGCTTTCCTTAAGCAAGAAATTTTGTGTACATTTTTTTTTTTCCCACACAAACCGAAGTAAACCAACCAAACACCCTAATTGCCCACGGCCCGAACCTGAACTCGAACCCCTCAGCGGCAATCTAAGTGTATCTCTCTCTCTCTCTCACTCTCACTGTCTCTTTCTTTCTAGATTTGTCTTGTCAATCTTAATTAGGATTTATAGCCATAGAAATTTTTGCAAGCAACAATAATGCACAATTTTCTTAGAGTCTCCTTTTATTGGTAAAGATGCGCGCCCCGCACAAATTTCATTTAATTAGCCCAACAATTGGCAAATGATTTTACACAATCGACCAGTTAGAGCCCAACAAAAAGAGTAAAGAAAGAATTATGATCGTTCACACCCCGGCCCTAAGGCTTTATATACCTTTTTATATTTACTCAAGTCCCACGATTGAGTCTATCAGTGTCTTCTATGAGTGTGTGTGTGTGTGTGTGTGTGTGAGATTATGCTAGTTAACAATATCAAGAAAAATAATCATAAAATATATATAGATTGGCACTATACGATATTTCTTCAATCTTGATAAAAATACAAAAAAATTAAGAAATTTTGAAGATTAAATGCAAGATTTGATTTAAATTTTAAAGCTATATATGATATCTTGATTGTAAAACCAAAACGATATTTTAATCAAAAAGTGAATCCTGATTATAGACTTAAATCATTTTTGAAGTCAGGGAATACAAAAACAATTAGAAACCAATTTGATTTTTTATGTCAAGTAAGATAACAGATATTTGGTAACAATTTATGATCTTTTAAGTTTAAAAGAGAATCTTTTATACAAAACCAAAAAAATATTGATAAAACTGAATCAAACCAAAGAGAATTGGGATAAACTTTCAAAACAAGAAGAGTCCTCTTTGATGTGAAACCAAAATATACAATATTTTACAATACAAAAAAAAAAACCAAGAAATTTCGAAAAAAATGTATATTTATTTAGAATGAGAAAATTCAGTCCTCTGTGGCTAGTCAGCAGTATTTTGAATAATTTTAAAATTTTTTCTCCCGCAGCTAGTGACTTTTCGAAGTTCTTGATGTTTTAATTGGACTCTTTTCGAAAATATTTTCTGGATTCGTCCTAGTACCAAATAATTTAAAACTCTCTTCAAATTGTTAAAAAGAATCTTTAATAATTAGAAAAAATAGATTTGAATTTCAGTTGAATGTAGAACAGATCTCTAAAGTTTTGTCAAGTTTGTTTTATTTCTGGAAATTTCCTCAACTCTAAGGTGATCTATGGGTGTGGGAATCAAGGTGCCTTCTATTGCTATAGCTGCGCAGTCGCAGTTGCTGCCGCTGCTTCTGTCTGCTGCTGCCTCAGTCTGCTTCGGCAAAGCTTACCATGTTCTAGCATAAGTATTATATTTATATATGTATGTGGCACAAAAAAAAAAAAAAAGGGGCGGTATATAAACACACGATGCATTCGTTATACGTTATGTAAAAAGTACCGACTCGATTAAAGAGTATATAGAGAATTGGGTATAAGGAAACCCACCCTTATGTATCAGAGATCACGAGAGAACAGGAGAGACTAGAACGAGGAGGAGGAGGACGAGGAGGAGACCCATAATGTGATCAGATGTTAGTTTTCCCAAAAGCCAACTGACTGAGGTGTATGCTTGCTTGATCGAGGGAACACCAAGCACCCAATATCTAGTATATACATTATGTGTTTTTACCTAGGGGATGAAAAGTCAGGCCTCTGTCTGTGTGTGTGTGTGTGTGCGAGTATGTTTTCATTCCATTATGTTTTACATAAGCGGCTGGCAACGCAGGCGCTGCCAAGGATACCGAAGGATACGTTATATTTTTTTTTCTCTCATTTTTTCCATTGTGTGCGCCATCAGTCAACGAAGTCATTTCCGTTGGCAGCGCTGCCAACGTCAACGCTCCATGACATTTCAGGCACGCGACACACAGAAACAGAAACAGAACTCAAGCAGCTGTCCTACCGCCAGGATCACCAGTCATCAGGCCGCCACAACGTTCTGTAGCAGTTGCCAACGAACAGTCGCCCGGCAAACAACATACACACACACACACACACACACACCCAAGGCCACTGAGAGATTTTCCAAATCCTTGTACAAATGGCTGCACTTAGTTTCAGCCCATCACCGCCATCGCCCACAAATCTGCATAATGGTGGCGCTGCACGAGGAGGAGGAGGAGGAGGCGGTGGAGCTGGAGCTGGCCAGGGCAAAGAGAATACTTCCACAAAATCAGCAGTCACACCATTGGGTGGCAAATCATTTGCCAAAATCACTGTACACAATGTCTTAAGCGAAAGTGGAGCCAATTCGCTGCAACAACATATTGCCAATCAGAATACGATAATAAGAAAAATCAAGGATTTCGGAATGCTTGGAGCCGTACACAGTGCAGCGGCAGTATCCACAGCCACAACAACAACAACAATAGTGAACACCAGCATTAACAGCACCAGCACAATTGGACGTAAACGGCCATTGGGTGAGACGACCAAATTTCAAAATGAACAAAATGCCAACAAGGCGGCAAATGTGGCGGGAAAACGCAGTAAACTAACCAAAAAGAATTCCCAAGCCAAGGATAGGCAATCGACAATGAAGCCTCTACACACCAAGAGTGGAGTAAATCTATTGGAGCAATTGGGGGCCAACAAAACAATAACAACATCACCAACAACAACACCAACAACAACAACAGCAATGGGCACTCCTGGTCGTAAGGGACTACCCTTACCCCAGGCAGTGGCCAGAAGAAATGCGCGCGAAAGGAATCGCGTTAAGCAGGTTAATAATGGCTTTGCCGCATTACGTGAACGTATACCCGAAGAGGTATCCGAGGCATTCGAGGCCCAAGGTGCAGGTCGTGGTGCCAGCAAGAAGCTATCCAAAGTGGAAACATTACGCATGGCCGTCGAATATATACGTAGCCTGGAACGTTTATTGGGCTTCGATTTCCCACCAATTGGCGGTGGCTTTCATTCGAATAGCTCATCGAGCGGTGATGATAGTTTCATGTTTATCAAAGATGAATTCGATGGTTTGGATGAGCAATTCGATGATTCGATGAGTAACTATGAATTGGATGAACCATTGCCAGCAGCCACCAATGGAATTGTTGGAGGAGTTGGAACCGGAGCTAGCAATGGAACAACAATTGCTAATAATAATAATAATAATGCATCATCTATTGATATTTTACCCAATTTGACTACATTGAATGGTTTGCAATATGTACGTATACCTGGCACAAATACCTATCAGCTGCTTACAGCCGACAGTCAGAGTTTAGTGGATGCCTTAATTGACACAAATTGTCTGGGCAATGGTCCTGGTGCTGGTCCTGCAGCTGCAATTGGGAATGACAACGAAAACGGTGAATGTGTAAAATTCAACTCAACCTTATCGCGATCGCCCGTGCCAGGAGCAACATCAACGGCAAGAGCAATAAGTTGTAGTCCCTGTACATCCCCCATCCAAATGCAATGTAGCAGCAGTTCATCAATGCATCAACCACCAGAAATAACAGAAACGAGTGCAGTTTCACCTGTCGCTGTTGCTAATGAACTCTTATTGCAGGCGTGTGCCGCTCAACAACAACAACAACAGCAACAACAACTGATCAAACAGGAATATACCAGCTCGATCGAAAACCATCAGCCACACCAACAACAACAACAACAACAACAACATGAATTACTCTGTTCCCCCATATTGCCCGCCTTCTATGATCAGGAGCCAGTTGTTAGCTTCTATGACAATGTTGTTGTCAGTTTACCAAGTTTCAAAAAAGAATTCAATGACATGCTCCATGATCAAACCAATAATACAACAACTAATACAGCAGGCGGTTGTCTATCCGATGAAAGTATGATCGATGCAATTGATTGGTGGGAAGCCCATACACCCAAATCGGATGGCGGTGGCGAAAGAGTAAATAATACCGGAACTTCCACACCAACATCGGCCACAACGGCGGTGCTTATGTGAGACAGAAAGAGAGAGCGAGAGAGAGCGAGAGCGAGAGAGTCCTCCATTTACTAAGTGATATCAACCAAAATCTATTGACCAAAATCAATTGTATCAATCCCAGCCCATATCCTGCCCCATACCCCATCATAATTGTAGAGTTAAGTCATTCCTTTTTTTTTTTTTTGCTTAGCTCTTAAGATCCTCAATTTTTTTTAAAGAAAAATTATATGTTAATTTAGGATGTTGAGTTGTACAAGTTACAAAAATATATACATATATATAAAAATTTGAGAAACTCTACTTAAAGTTTAAATGTGTCTTTATTATTAACTAATTTCAGCTGCCATTTGACAGGTCCTTATCTGTCTGTTTCTATGCCAGAAAGTCCCCCACTTTTTGACCAAACTAGCAAACAAAGTTAGAAATTCAAATTTTCCGTCTGTGTTAGGCAACCAAACCGTTTAAATCTCTAATCTACAGTATTGAGCTGTCCAGTCCATTATAAAAAAAAAAAACTCCTTTTTCAAACTCTTTCTTTTTTCCATTTCAGACGTTTCATTCCGTTTGAAAACATTAAAAAAATTTTATTTGTTTTATTTTACTTACAAGATAAGCTGAACTTAAAATATGTATTTAATTAATTTTTCAATTCTTTCAAAGTTTTGATGAATTTTATGTTGAATTTCATTCAAAAACACTTGAAACAATTAACAATTGAAACATGGAATTAAGAGTATTAATTTTTAATCTGGAACTTTTTGCTTATCCAAGGTACAAAGGCTCCACTGTACTTAAAATATTTGTAAAAAGCATAGAAATTTGAATAATGGCATGCCAAATGTCTTGCGTGTGAGAGAGAGAGACAAAAGATATAAATAATAAATGTGTGAACTTGAAAAGCAAAGAATATCTAAGAATATTTGACCAGATTAAATTGTTAAGGTTTTATTTAACTAACTTTAAGCCTAAGCATAGAAATTTGAATAATGGCATGCCAAATGTCATGAGTGTGAGAGAGAGAAAAGATATAAATACTAAATATGTGAACTTGAAAAGCAAAGAATATCTAAGGATATTCGATTACATTAAATTGTTAAGATTTTATTCAACTAACGTTAAGCCTAATGGCTAAATGAATAGAATTTTTACCCAAAAAAATGGTAGAAATAACGCTCGTGGCAAGTTTTAATACTGATGATGTAAAGTTTAAAACATAATAGGATTTAAAACATGCTTAGTCATTAAACAGAGTTCCCTTTGTATGCAGTTTATGGCCCTTATGGTCGATCGTTACCGTCTGTCGTCCCGTCTGTTTGTCCTGCCATTAGTATAAAGGACTGAAATAAAAATCAGCATATCATGTTCATTTTCATAGGCGGCCAAGCATGCAGAGGTACCCTAAGGACACACAGACTCAGACTCGAAGAAACTATATGGCAACATTTGCATAACCAAAGTGGGGTAAAAATGTAGGGAGAACACTACACACACGCTCACATATCCTTTGAACTATTATGTATGGGTGTGTGTGTGTGTGTGTGTGTGTGTGTGTATATCTCTACCCGTCATGAGCTGGTAAGGCACTGCGCTTGAGCGACCCGCTTGCGTTTTTATTCAAATGAAGTAGCATATATTCCATGTCCTGATAAATGACAGTCCCAACACGTTGCCCATTTACCAAACGAAACCAAAGAAAAAAAAACAACAACACCAAATATATGTATATCCTTTTTCATATATGTACATGTACAACGTGGGAATATGCCAATGGGAATGCTTGCAAGTGTTTATTTCATTTTTGTAACGGTTTCCACATATTTTTTTTAAAGTAATTAAGAAAAGTAGATTGAAATCAAAGTACATACTTACATTTTTAATATGGCAACCGCAATGACATTAAATCCCTTTACTTATTAGACAAAAAAAGTTTAGAAAATAAATCCTTTGATGAATTACAGATAACATTTGAGTTTATGGGTCAAAGGCATATTGGGTGATAGTAAAATTTCTTAAATGGACACCTGAAATGATTTCAATAATAGAGAGAAAAATAGCAAAAGCCAAATTAAAATCAAAAATGACTAAAAGGCCCGCAAAATTATGGGAATAAAAACATCCTGATCGCAATTTGGATCAGGATTTGGATTTAAGGATATAATAAGAAGCCCTTTATAAAGAATGGGACAAACTGGACATCCAAATGCTCCAAAACTTGTTTATTTTAATGGCTGTTAAAGAGTTTATGGGTAAATTATAATTTAAAGTTGTTTCACTTGGCTATTTTTATTCATTTTAAAAATAAGAAAAAAATTATAAATTTATCCCAGTAATTTGTTTTCGTTTGAAAATATTTTCTTTTATTTTTTTTTTCTAATTTTGTCAACTTTTATCGATTTAAATGGGCTAAAAAAAAATAGATGTATATCTATTGATAATTAAAATTATTTTCATTTTTCTTGATGGCAAAGATTTCAGCTAATTGTATGCATCATACATTTTCCTTTATTGTCTTGTTGAGGGTCCAAGACCGAGTCCATGTCCAAGTGTCTTGTGTCCTACCTGGGGCAGATGTCTGAAGAAAAACCCCGCCAAGAAAAAATGATGCAAAATTGCCAAACACACACACACACACACATTCACAGATCAAGAGACATGCTCAAAGAAAATCAATTGATAATGGGAAACGGGACAAAAACACTTTGGTAAACTGAAGTCGGTGATTGGAATGGATGTTGGTGTTTCGAATGAGATAAGGAGGAGGAGGAGGAGGAGGAGGAAGAGAGCAGAAGCAGGCCAAAAACCCAAGACCAAGGACCAACCATTCATCTATGGGCATCTGCTATGCTGTAATAGGAGTGTGAGTATTGGCATTAGGAATCGGAACCGTAGCGCCTCCTACCCCACCGTTTGTCAGTAGCCCGAATTCCAGGTCCAGGTGTGTTTGTCTAGGCTCGTTCCCTTACTCATTATATGTGTGTGTGTGTGTGTGTATGTGTTCGTTTGTGGGTGCCTTGCCGTTATGAGTGAAAATCCAAAGGATCTCTTTGCCTTGGTCTTCTTTTCGTTGTTAGATTCTCTTTTTTTATTATTATTATTATTTTTGCACCGTTATGCTTATTAATAACGAGACCAGGTAATGTGACACGCCCTTTTTTTTATATGTACATACACCTTCGATTTCTGTATAATCTCGTATTTCAGAACGATTTTTGTCTTTCTTTCATTTCGTGGTTCTTTTGCCGCTTGTCAAAAAATCAATTTCAAACTCCGTTATTTCTGCCTTCTTCGACATGTTCGTTGTAATGTCTACGAGGGTAAAGGCTTAGCTCCTGATCCTGATTCTGATCTCGTCCTTCTCTGGCTATATTTGGTTACACACACACACACACACACACACACACACACACACTTAGGGTGCTTTGCCTTGGGTGCTCTGCGCTGTGCTCCTTTTAATTCAGAATTCCCGTTCTTCTGTACAGTTATTTTGGTATGTACGCATGGGGTCGGGGTCGGGGCCGGGGTCACGCCCCTGTAGCCACAGCAAGGGCGCACATGTCACCATTGAATATTCATAAATCATTTCATGCAATAACTCATTATTATTAACCCCTCCCCTCTCCGTCCCCCACGATTCACCACCTACACAACTTTGCTCAATGTGTTCATTGAGCGTGTGCTCATGATCATTTTGCTTCTTGGTTACTCCAATCCTCTGGGCATATTGCATTACACACACACACACACAGAGACACACACCAAAGCCAGTCAGAATCTGGATTCAGGGCCAGGTGCTTCTCATTGAAGTTGAGAAGAAAGAAAAAGAAAAGAATGAAACTCAAAGCCATGCCCAGCGTATCGATCATTGATCATTAATGATCAAGGTGAATGCTAAAGTTTTAATTTATCAAAGAAGTTTCAAGAATTAACTTGACTCAACTATCGAGATTTGTAAACAAATATTTATTAAACTATAACAAAGTGATCTTAATAAGATTTCCAAAGAGTTTTTTATTCTTAGCTTAAAACTTAACACACTATCTTTACAAGTTAGAGAATCTATAATCTAATACCTGTAAAGTCTGTTCTAAATTACATTCATTTGTTACCTAACCTTGGATTTTGGCAGCTATAGGTTCAAAATAAAAACGACTCGGTTTTTAATTGTAGTTTTTTTTTTCCAAATACTCTTCCAAGAATTCATTGAAATCGCTCTTCAATCTAGATATATATTTTTATATATAGAATAACAATATTTCCATACACTTTACTTTTTGCATAACGCATTTTTTCTAATTTTTGTCTAGTTTAATCTAATGTGTCATTTTTTTTTTGCCTTTTCATCGCCTTTCAACAAACTTAGGCCATATTCCAAAGTCTTCTTTATTTTGTTAGGTCCCAGCATAGTCTGAGTCCCCTTCTCTAAATCCGCACCAGTTTAAATTATTTATTTTTGCTTCAATTACAATCATTCTTTTTTAAGTAATTATTCCATTTCTCCCAGCCTTGTGAAAGACTAAAAACAAAACAAATCTTTAGATACATTTTTTCTGTATAATTTTTTTTGGGTCATAATCATTTTTTATCTATTTTAAGAGAAAATTAGTACAAAGACAATATATTAAAAGTAACTACTAATTATATGCTAAAGCAAGAAAAGAAGAAAGCTAAACTCTAAATATAAGCTTTACAAAACTTAATATTGAGGTCGTAAGGAATCTAATACTTAATTTATTTTCTTGTCTGTTTAGTTTTCTTGTTATTACCTCAGCTATTTAGTATCTGATACTAACAATAAGTGCTTTATAAAATTAAAGTGTACCTAGATATAATAAATGACACGAAATTATATATATTAGTATTAATTTTATTCTTAATTCATATTTTCAAATATAGATTTAATATTCGATATTGTTTTGAAATTTCTATAGATAATATTTTATATTATTTTCTATATTTGAACACTGCTATTATATTTTCAGGTGAGAAAGTTCTTTGAGAATTATCATAGAGGGATCTAGAAAATATTTTCAGGGGGTTTCCAATCGAATAAAAAGGTTTTTGGTTTAGAGATTTATCAAAATTATCGACCATTTCAAATATTCACTAGTTTAATGTAAAGACAAGAAAAGGGATAAAAAAAAAAAACAAAACATGACACTAAATATTGAAATTATGTGGGTTTTGAGACTTTCCAGAATTCCCCTTCTGGATCAGTCCTTGAGTTTTAGATATAGAAAGACAATTAATTAACTGATTTATTGCCGATTTGTTCTTCAATTTCTTGCAATATTGGAAACTTTTATTCTTCTATATAATTAAGCCTATAACATTAGATTTTTTTTTGTAAATAATTCTTTAATTTTAACTAAACAAAAATATTCTAATAATTATTTTTTGTGAGTCCACGTTTCGTTAAAAGTTTGTTGACTTGAGGGCAATCTTGGTGAATCTTTGATTAAATTACCTTGTAAAAAATCTTCAGCTAGTAAAACCCAAACAAATTGAAAACAAATTTAATTTCTATGAAATGTTTTTTAATAAATATCTAAATTTTGAAGAAACATAGCAATCTTTTTAACAATTGCTGAACAATGATTTCCAAATTATAAAAAAATAAACTCTCACGGAAATAATACGTTTAAATAGATTTTCGTTTCAAATTCTTGGCCCAAAGAAATGATGGTAACATATTAAGGACATAGCCACAAAGAATTCAAGTGATCTGGAGTTTAATTTTTTTGTTTTTAAAGTGCCTTTGAAAATGGTTTAAAATGATTTTTGAATATTTTTGCTATGATATCTGGCAAACTGCTGAGTCTTTGTTCTCATTGATTTTTCATTCAGTTGGTCTAAACCCTGTCTATCTCTCACTCTCTCTCTCTCTTGCTGATACACACTTAAACCTGGCCAAGAGTTAAACCTAATTTTTGGTTTACCTCTTGAAGATTTAGGTTTTTCTCTTATTATTTTTAATGTCAATTAACCACAGAGAGCCTAAGCTGAAAATACTCAAGTTTTAGACGTCTTAGACGTTCTCGATCATCGTCATCGTCGTCGTCGGCATTCCTCAAGATCATGGACTCGAGTGGCTGCACTTCAGTTAACAATGAGGCACTTAAGTGTGCGCTTTATGACCTAAGTCCTTAAGCGCTTAAACCGCAGGTCATCAGTAGACCAAGGCAGCAGGTTAACACTTTTTTTCTTTTTCTTTTTTTCCATTTTGTGTATTTTGGCAAAAATCCGCTTAGCCCTGAACTCGTTTCGTCTTTTCACTCCATTCACTCAGTGATCGCCATTTCTCTATATGAAAACAGTAAACTGAAACAAAGTATTGAGAGCATACGGAATTCATTCATAAAACGAAATCTTGTCTAACAATTCCCATATTGTACTTAATCATTTGCATAGCTCCAAGGAAAACACGAGGACAACATCTGTTGCTGATTCTGTTGCTCTTGCTATTTAGATTACACAAGAGGGCCCCCCGCCCCTTAAGGCTGTTTGCACATGTTTTCCAGGACATTTCCTTCATTTCTCTCCCTCTCTTTCTGTGTGTGTCTCTGTTACTTGTTTTGACTGCTGCACCCAGGGTGGTGGCCTAAGCAGCTCAACATTGAGTCATCATCTCACCATGACCAGACGAAAATATAACAAAAAAAATAAGAAATTTTGACACTTATTCTTATTCTTTTGCCTTTTTCACATCAATGTGAATGCAAAAAAAAAAGGAAAACTCTCCAGGCATCGTTTGGCAATTCGCATTGATTGAGTTGTCCTTTAATTGTGACTATTTTGGCAGTCTCTGTCTGTGTGCGGCGGGTTCATTCACATATTCCTGAAAACTCTTACTCTATTCGAGCTTGATAACAAAACCCAATTTATGTGTGGGGTCCTGTCTACAGAGTCCTTCAGGGAATCAAGCACAATGACTCGAAATACTTCAACTGTTCTCACATTTTGGCCCGGAAACATCTCAATCGAAAACAAAAACTAAACATTTTTAAACTAATTGTCTAATTAACTAAAGAAAACAATACTAAAGAGAATACTTTATATTTGAATTCAAAGAGGTAAACAATAAATCGTTGTCTAAAAGTAAGAAACTTCTCAATTCATAGATATTTCAAAAATAAAAAACTAAATATTATTTGAATGACAAAAAATTGCATCAAAATTAAAGAAATTACTGGAAATGCATTGACAGATCCTTGGGGAAAAATCTGAAATATATTTTACTTCAATTTTAATATCCAATACTGATTTCTCTCTCAAAAATTATCAATTTTTACTACACAAAATCTTTTTCTAGATATGCTACTGGAAAATTTAACTTGAGAGTTTTCTTAGGCTTTCCTTCAGTTCTTTTTTTTTCTAATAATTTTATCACAAATGGGTTAATATATTAACCCATTTTGTACCGGGCTATAAAAATTGTGACTTTTTTATAATAATTAGCATATAAAAAATCCAAATTCTGGGATCATCGATTCATTCAATGTAATTTTTATATTGTAAACTGTGTAATTTATTCTTTTTCACGATTTTAGATTATATTTTAATATTTTGCACTAATTACAATTCTTAACACTTAATAATGAATTTAAATTATGTTAATATTGTACGAGATATTTTATATGAAAAATGGCCGCAAATTAAGATGTTTTTTAAGGTCTTCATAGACCCAAAAATATTAAAAGTAAGCAAAGATTAGTATTTTATCCTAAAAGTCAACAAACCAAACTAACTAATTGTATACTCTCCTTTAATTTAAACATAATTAAATAAAAAACAGAATTTTTTAAAAAGTTGTTTAAAATAAATTCAGTTTCCTTCTCATTCTCATAGAATGTTCTTCTTTTGGCAATACCATCAATGAATCCTCATCCTTATGCTTTTCTTTTTAACCTTTGCCTTTTCAGCCAACAAGTTTTATTCAAGATGCATCTGCCTTACTTTTCCTTTGGCAACAATTTCAATAATTCTTTTGGCTTTGCAACTTCTATCATCGGTTAAATGCGTTAATGCGCCGCAATCTTTGCAGTTCTTTGGCCAAAAAAAAAAAATAAAAAAAAAAACAAGCTTACAAACTTAAGGCCAATGTCAAAATATTGAGAATGAAGACCAATACAAAAATAAAAAAATATATATATTTGCTGCCCTTCGGAATGGAGTAAAAATCATATTTGTTAGCATTATGCAATCGGCGTAATCAAAAAACCTGCATAAGCGACCTTTCGCTAACTTAAGTTGACACCTCATTTAAGGGTTTGCCTTCGAATGATATAAAAACCTAAGGCGATTATTCAGAGATCGAGACCGGAGACCCGGTGACAAATGCAAATGCCATTGTTATAGAATCGACAGCAGTTTATTGCCCGATCAGCAAAGAAAAAGAGAATTTATATATACACATCAATGCAAAAAAAGAAAAAAAAAAAAAGAGTTAAAGATAAATTCACAGACGAAATATTAATATTATATATTTACTTACATATATTTTTTCACCTAATGCGGCGACCTTCCGGAGAGTCGGCTTTCACTTTTAAGCTGCACCTAGAGAAAACTAAAGAAAACCAATTTGATCAAGGGAATATCTATTCAATATCTATCATTGCGATCGTATTACGAAACGAAACGGAAATCCTTTCGGTTTCTTTTGCATTTTGCGTTAGCAAACCAACCGATAAGCGATGCCTAACAAGATTAATGAAGGGGGTGCCTAGTTGTTTAAAAGGACACGCAGGTCCTGGCACACACGCACACGCACACACACACTCGTACATCTTGTCGTGTCGTGCCGCCAAACGTTTTTGTTTGGTCATTGTCCTTTTTTGCGCTTAGAACGCCGTCGGCTACGGTTACCAATTTATTTTATATTCAATATCCGAAATGTATATCCTATTTCGTCCTGTACCTGTTCCTTTTTTTTCGGATGCTGTGAGCCGGAAGTTTGTACATTCGTTTTGGTTTTTTATTGCATTTTGCGGCAAAAAAAAAAAATAATAAAAACCCTTTTCCAATTAGTAAAGAACACGGTTGTTCTCCTTTTTTTCTTCCTTTTTTTTCATAGTGTCCTTAAAACATTTTGCAATAAAATAGAAATTTTTATAACTTAAAACCGACTGTGTCCCATTAGTAAAGAGATGCTATCAAAGAACTATCACTACGATTTGGTCGAACTAAAGATCCTTTCAACTTCTAATTTTTTTGAATAGGATCAATGCCTTAAAGGCAAAAAGTATTTTAAAACTTATGATTCTTTAGAAATTCCAAGAGATTTATAATCTAATATAATTAGGTTTTAGTTTATATTATTTCCAGCTATCTAAAATTTAAATTTTAACTTATTTGAATGTTTAAAAACTATATCAACTAACTTTGGTAAACAAACTTCCTGAAAAATTAAGAAGGGGAAAGTTTTTACAAATTTTGTGAACTTTTCTTGAACCTTTTTGAGACTTTCTAATATAATATAAAGGTATTGAGGTTTTATTTGTCCATAGATCTCTACAATAAGGCAAGGCCTTAAAAATTGCTTTAACTTATTTATCTAATTACTGTACTAAATAACTTTGGTAATCAAAAAAATCCTAGAAGATCAAAGATAGGACAACATAGCGTTAAGAAAGTTTTATAATAACTAGAAATTTACATCTCCTTCGAATCCTTTTGAAATTACCATTAATATATATATATATATATTATTCTTTTGATTATCTCATATTATAAAGATCTCCAATTTTTGTTTGGCTTCTCGTCATTTTTTTTTTAAACCGAGTTTCTTTTTTTTTTTAACTTGATTTGTTTACTTTAGAACCATCTGGATATCATAATTAAATTGATAATTAAGTAATTTATTATTTTTCTGAATGCTTATTAGAATGTATCTAGATTCTAGAATTTGAAAATGCTTCCAATATACTTTAACATCACGAAAGATTTTTTTAATCAATCTTGGGGACTATTGTATAGTTAAAATGAAAAATAAAAGTCCAAATATTAGAAAATTATGGAAATTAATCAGAAGGCAACTGATGGCACAAGAAATCAATCAAAAGGAAAGGAAAAAGAACGTAATTAAATAAATTTCAATATCAGATATATTAATCTACTTTAGAAGGATATTGCCTTGATCATATCCTGTGACCCCAAAAATGTTCCCATAGTTCAATTAAAATTAATTAAATCAATTTTGTTTTTTTTTTTTACATTTTTAGCAACTCTTTTGGCTGCCTTTGCGTTTGTCATATATTTTTCATAGTTTTTGGGTTTCATATTAAACCATGTGACTTAATAAATATTACAATAGAGGAAAAAAAAAAGCGTTACACTACTTGCTAAACAATTAGACACAATACAAAAAAAAATAAAAGAAGCAAATAAACAAAAGATATGAAAACAATATAAATCATAGAGATATAAGGACACCACCCGCGCTTATACCACAAACAAAAAAGAATAAAATAAAAAAAAAATTAATCATAATATCTCATAAAAACAAATAAAATGAAAATAAGCAGAAAAGAAATAATTAAATTGTTTGACTCTCTGGCTGATTTTTTTTTTTTTTTGGGGGGGGGGATTTTTGTTTTGTTTTTTTGTCGGCATCGGAATCTGTATCTATCTGGAAATATAGAAAAGGATATTGTGGATGGGG
This sequence comes from Drosophila insularis, assembly GCA_018903935.1. Taxonomy (NCBI): domain Eukaryota; kingdom Metazoa; phylum Arthropoda; class Insecta; order Diptera; family Drosophilidae; genus Drosophila; species Drosophila insularis. The sequence goes on along the minus strand of JAEIFP010002303.1, from coordinate 10,737,090 downwards.
GGTAGGGAGAGATGGGGGGTAGGGTATCGGGATTTATATCGAGTTGTGAATACAATCCATTTAGATTAAGCAACAGTGGGATATTTGCGTTTCTCCAGCGAAATATTGAAACCATTCTCCAATTTAAGAATAATATCGGCTTGCAGCTTAAAGTCCGCCTCCGTATCGGTGGAATGGATAATATAATTACGTACAATTGTTGAGAGTAGTACCTTCAGCTTGAGCATGGCATATTTACGACCCACACAACTACGTGGCCCAGCACTGAACGGAATGAAGGCATAATAATGCCTATTGGCCATGCGTTCGGGCAAGAAATTATCAGGATCGAAGGTTGTGGGATTGGGATAGATATCAGGACGACGATGCACACAATATTGCAGAACAATAACGGTGGTGCCCTTGGGTACAGTATACGGACCGCTGGCCAATTTCAGATCATGATCCAGACGACGAGCAATCAATGGTACTGGTGGATACAAACGCAATGTCTCGAGAATAACACGCTCCAGATATTTCATTTCCATGGTATCGGCAAATGTGCAATCACGCTGCATATTATCACCAAAGATGGCCTTCTGTTCGGCAAAGACACGATCCTGGATATTCTTATGGATGCCCATCATGCAGAGGGCAAAACTGGAACCAGCCGATGTGGTATCATGTCCCTCAAACATAATTGTATTCACCTCATCGATAATATCCTTTTCATTCCATTCGATATCAGGATTCTTGGCCATTTCCACCATGGCATCGAGCAGAGCCAAACGACGCTTGGCACCCACATCGTTCTCATCAATGTCATCCAAATCATCGCGCAAACCCTCCTTCTTGGTTGAGGGATTGCTGGCCACCGGTTTGGTTAGCTCCTCCTCAATGATGGCACGTGTATCGGCCTGGAAATTCTCTTTACGATCCTTAACCACCTTGCTGGTCATCCCCAGAATGATGTTCATCATCTTGTCACCCTTCTCACGCAATTTGGTGAACTTGTATATCGAATCCAAGCGATAGAGCAACTTAATCTGACGCTTATGTATAATATCACACATATCGACCACAGCCTGGGCATACTCGAAGCTCTTATTGCCCTCGGGCAATTTCTTAACACCCATGGCCGTTGACAGCAATATATCGACAGTCGTCTGGGACATATAATCATGGACATCGAATGATTTGCCCGCCTCCAGATCCATGCGAGCGACCACATTCTTTGAATGATCAACAAATGTGGGCACAAAACTTTTCAGAATGCTCTGATGGAAAGTCGGGGCAATCATCTTGCGATGATGACGCCAATGATGACCATTACTGATGAGCAAACCATCGCCGAACCAGGGTTTGAAGTAACGATATTCCTCCGCCTTGGTCAAATGCTGATGGCCACTCAGTATGAGCTCAATGTCATTGGGATTGGTCAGAAAGACGAGAAGAACATGACCAAGCCATGCCTTGACTGTCTCACCATATTTATTGAGATAGCCCATGCCAACGGACATGATCTCGGCATTACTGAGACCAGCCGCCAAATGGGCCTGACCCAACAGCGGTAATCCCGGCGGACTTGGTATATTATTAACCATTCGATATTCACGGCTATTTCTATGCCAAAATTCGTATAAGGCTGCTGCCACAACGACACCCACCAAAGTGGTTAGTAGTGGACCCAATCCAAGGACTCCACCGCTAGCAGCACCAGCAGCAGTTGCTGCCTGTTGCACCGTTTCCAGTGTCATCGTCGTCGTCGTTGTCTCCGTTACAGAAATTTGTAAATTCAAGTTCAATTTATTTTCGTTTCGCTTTTCTTATTTTCTTTTTTTTTTTTGGTTTTATGGATCTCTATGTCTATCGCTGAGCACCTCCCGGAATCAACTGTGGAGCCCACTCAGGTGTGTGCTCAATTTTATGGCCCCCAGACCCAAATGCCTTGGACTCCGTAGACTCGAGACCCCAAACAACCCCGTCAAGTCAAGCGTATTCGTATGGTTATTTGCAAACCAAATCTTGCTATAGCAAAGTCACGTCGTACACTTTTTACAACGACCTTTGAGATATATAGACAATCAAAGGCATAGACAGAGACAGAGACAGAGCCACTTGTTGTACAAAAACTGAAAACAGAATGAATGAAAGGTAAAATAAAGAGTACTTCCGCAGGATGCCCATATGTATATGCAAAACAGGACTTACTCTACCTGTTCTCCTCGCGCTCTCTCTCTCTCTCTCTCTCTCTCTGATTGTCCTTTCGTTTACCTGCCGGAAGTGGGTGATCTCTTTTTGTTTTGCTTTCGCTTTTCATTAAATTCAATTTCATCAAGAGACAATAGGAAGGAAGCTGTCGCTTTTATTCCCATTCCCATTCGCTTGTTGTTTCAAGTGATCCTTTTATTTTCCTAGTTATTATTTTTGGCTGCTTTTTCTCCTTTCGATTTGAATACATATAGAAAGAATAATAATACCTGCAATTGGTTTAGTTGTTTTTGTTTTTTCTTTTCTTTGCGCGTGTTGAAAGCGTGTGTTCCAAGAATTGCGAGGGGCATTAACTTATCAACTAGACCGACTTTATTGATACTCTATAACAAGATGAGGAATAGACCAAAATTTTTCGTTGAGGTAAACGAAAGAAAGTATTCTACTTAATGCAAATTTATATTTAAACACTTCAAAATTATCGGAATAAATCTCTTTCAATACACAACGACCAACTTAATACTCTTTGAATATGGCAAAAACCGGATAAAGCAGACTTTAAAAATCTTTTAATAACGCAATTTGTTAAATTGTTTGTAAAAAATTGCCCAAAAACAAAATTGATCCCAAAGATATGCTACATTAATTAAACGAGATGTTAAATTCCAATCAGATTTCCATACTAATAACAAAATTGAATAAGACTTTAAATTCCAATTAAAAAATTCGTCTAATTTGAATTCTGAACTATATGAAAATCAACGCGGTTTTTGGCATGAGAAATAGTGGAAATTCCCTTCCCCTAAAGTATGCAATGGACACACAAAGAAGTCAAGAAGGATCTAGGGCTGTGAATTAAGGTAAATTTGCCCCTTGAAGTACGCAATAAGCAGTCAAATAATTTACTTTTTGAAACATATACTAAAGTTTTTAAATGTCCCATGCATACAAATTTTATCCTTCATATAAATATTTTTATAGACAATTTTTAAGTTAAAAAAGTTATAAATTTGTTGAAAACAATGAAGATTGCATATTTTAAGGAGCCAATTTACCACATTTCTTATTTCTTGATCCTCTCATGGTGTTGAGGATGCGACTTAAAGATATCCTTTCAGTGATTGTGCCACCTAACAATAAAAAAAAATCCACTAATAGGAAACAAAAATCAATCTATTTTGATCTATTATGAAAACTTTCTTTAAATTAAAAATAGTTTATGATATTTCCGACTAATTCTTAAATTGTTAATATGGGATAAATGGAACAAAATGTTTTTAAAAACTTATATAAGCCAATTGAAATGCCAAAAATCAAGACAAACCTTTCGCTTAATTATTCATATCATTTTGCCAGAGGGTAGATTAAAGTCTATTACCATTGTGGACAACATTTTATGCTCTAAAATTCATGCATAAATATGCTCGAGACTAACTTAACTGATGGATTTCATTATTAGCTAATCAGTTTCAATAAAAATGCAAATGTAAAATGTAAAAATCGTTGATGTTTGCTTTTATTTCTTTTCTTTTTAAGTTTTTGTTTTTGTGTTTTTTTTTCTTAAGTTTTCCTTTTATTGTTAGATGGGTTGGGCGGGGAGGAGGGTGAAAGGAAAAACTATATATCCAAAATGACACTTAGATATAAGGTTCATGAAATGAATCCAAACACGAAGCAAATTGAATGAATATTGATATATATATGTATGTATATAGAAAAACTTGCTGATACATTTCGTGTTTAGATTATTTGCTTAACATTGATTTACAATTCAGTTTTGGGGGTTTTATGTTTTTTTTTTCTTTCTTTCTCTTTTAAATTTTATTTTTATAAATATATATATATATGCATATAAGTATGTTTTTTGATGTGTGATTATGTGGAAAATGTGTAATGCTAGAATTCATATATATATATATATATATATATATATATATATATATACATATAGGTAAGAGGCACAAATAGATAGACAGATATATATGTATATATATATATATTTATGACTTTTATCCATTTTTCTGTGCTTACACAAAAGCATAATTTTTAATATTAATAATATAATGATGACAAAAAGTGGGATTGGGGTCGGGGGCATTAAAATAAATTGTAATTGCATTAAGATAACGGAATTGCATTATAAGCTAACAATGTCTTTTATCAATTGAATGAATTTTGGTTGATCCTATCAATTCTCGACGAACATGACGACGTGATGATTACAACGATAACAACGATGACTAGGGGCTACACTCATTAAGGGGAACACACTTTGGCAACAAAGCGTATAGAAAGATTGGCATTAAGTAAAAAAAATGCAGTGTGAAGGAAAAGGGGCAGTGTGGACAATACAATAATGCCTAATAAGGAGAGGAGGCGTGGCACTTGAAAGTATGGCATAATATAAAACACAGAACAAAAAATAATTCATACACGCTCATAAGGACACAGAACATACAGCAGACATAAATACATTATAAATATATTGCACACACACACCCACACACACACACACACACACACACACACACACACACACACATGTATACATTCACTCACATTCACTTTACAGACAAACAAATAAGTTAAGCAAAAGCAGGAGCAGAAAAACAAGGAATTGTTTTTTTCTTTTTTATGTAGTTGTTGATTATGAAGGATTTTTATGATTATCAAATGAGTGTGGCGCCATCGTTTTTGGTTTTTTGACATTTGTTGTTGGTAACAAAGCATCTGTGTCTACGTTGTCTCATTAAGATGCACACAATGAGCATCCTGCATTAGCTGTGTGAGTTTCTGCGTAAACGTTGGAATGTCCTGTAAAAAACACACAAGAGAAATTCGTCAAGTGTAAAAGAGAGAACAAGAGAGACTAAACTTACACTTGTCTGGCAGATATCCTCGAGTGTTGTCTGTTGCACTGGCAGCGAGGCGTGCGTTAAACTTTCCAATAGCTGCCTATGATCCACCTGACCCATGGCAAATAATGCCTGGGCAATCATATCAAAATGCAATGCCCCCTCACCGCTAAGCAGTAAATTGAGCAATGCCCGTTGAAATGAGGCCAAAAGTTGTTCCTTAAACAATGCCCGCTGATAGAGGCGACTGCGTTCGTTTACATTTTGCATGGAAAACAAAACATTGCGCACATTACTTGGATCGGTGCCACTGACAAGCATTTGTCCATATGCATTCAATATGGCCATAAATAGACCCGGATGCAGATTATCACTGCAATTGAAATTTGTTGAATTTGTTGCTGCTCCTGCACTGCCATGGCCATTCGATTGTAATTGATTTTTATAGAAAAATTGCCACTTGCAGGTGAGCACACTGTAAAATAAAATAAAATGAAATAAAGTCAGTAAGTCGTCTCTTCAACTTCTGTATACCATGCACCAGGTGAGCAAATATGTACATATGTGGTTTCTTTTCACATGCCTCATAGCACTCTAGCGCCCCCACTGAGGCCTACGGCCAACACGCTTATCGTTATATTTAGCATGTTTCTAGTCCGATTTTTATAAAATTCGGTAGGTTGGTAGAAATTAGTAAGACTAATTAGTGTGCTGAATTTAATTTCATTAGACAATCTGTTACATACATTTAGGCGACTTTAATATATCATTTCACCCAATGGGTGTATGGGTAAACAAATATAGAGAGTTTATTATGGCAAAATGGAAAAATGGGCTGTCACTCACCTATCGAATAAGGCATATAGCAAACTGGTTATCTCACTGCTGTCGGTGGCTGCATTTTGTTGTTGCAATAATGGCAATATCTGTTGAGTGCTAAAATCCAAAATGGATGGCAATAAGGCCAATGATGTGCTGCCCGGTTGTTCGACAATTAGTTTAAACATTTGTAAAACTTTTTCCATCACAGCCAAACGGCTTAAAGTCAGTTGTTCTCTGTAACAAAAATCATCATTTAGAAAGGGATCGACAGACAGAGGGCGAGAGCGAGAGCGAGAGATATAGTCTTAACTACTTACCTGCTGCTAACATTGATAAACAAAGTAATCATTTCCTTTATGAATTGAGCTCCCAAATGTGTTGGCAACGTACGCAACATACTCAAACTGAATTCAGCCACAGTTATGGCCATGGCAATGCTATTTAGTCCATAGCTATTAAAGATCATCAAAGCCTTGGTTAATATGGGCTAGAAACAAAGAGACATATAAGCTTATAAACATGTCCGAAATTTCAATTTTCCTAATTACCTTAAATGTGCTGGCTAGCATATCCTTGGCATTGCCACCGCAGCCATTGAAATATTCAATTAAAGCCGTTAATGTGCCCAATAGACTTAACGTTGTGGCCGTCACCTTACTCTCACCGGTTAGATTTAAATCCAATTCAAGAAAATTTTGAGCCAAACCATCGATATATTCACGCAACATCCATAGACGACGCTGATAATCCTGCTGCTGTTCGGGTACACATTTCCATGGTAATACCATATAACTAACTAGACTGATATGCACATTAATGCACACCTGACGCGGCAGCTGTGTGCCCAGTCGTGAGCCAGCCTGCAATAGGCTCTGTATTTGTGGTATCTCCAGCAGGCATTTTGGCCGTATCACAGTTGAGATGAATAATAGCAATTCACTAGCCGCCTGCTGTACAATTGGCGAGGCGGCCGATAATGAATTATTGCAGGCAAAGATGCTGCCCAATATGACAAAAAGCCGATGCAATAATTCCTCACTGCCCATGGCCTTGGACAGGGGAAATATGCTGCGTATGGCCAGCAGAACTTGAGCGTAGCTAAAGAAAAGTGAATAATTATAGAGACATATACATACACTTAATTCAATTTGGGAAACTTACAGGTTATCTAAATCAGTCTGAAAATTGGCCTTGTCCATTTCACTACCTCCAATTCGATTACTGGCCAGCAATTGTAATGTTTGTAGCAAACTATCGGATAACATTTGCAATTGGCATTCCATTTCATCAGCCACACCGGATCCAATTGCCGTCGATGTGGTATCCATTAACGGTGCCAGACGGACAACAGCCTGACATACGGTGGCAAAATCACGTAAAATTTCACCAATATTTGCCAATTTATGTTTACGTGCCGCTGAACGATGATCGAGTGCATGATCCAATGACATTAAATACATCTGTGGACGCGACCAATGGGCAAAGACTTGTGCAAAAACAATATGAGCACCCCGTGTGCTAGCCAAAAGGGCTAAACATTCGAAACATTGATCCAAAAACTGTTGCCATTCTGTGGTGGGGCTCTGTACATAGAATTAATTTGATATTTTAGAGAAAGTTGAAAAAACATTGGGGAAAATCAACACTTACATCATCCTCCATGATCTCGTTGTCAAGTACCTCCAATTCGGCCTTGTTTGCCTCAAATTGTGTGCGACGCATAATCTCATTCACCAACTGTGTGAGCACTTGATTATAACGTGTCATTTTACCCGGCTGCTGGGCAATACCCTTAATAATAGGTGTCCAAATGTCTAGTTTCTCCGTAAAGTCCAAGGCGCCATGCACTAAAACAAACAATTAAGTAAACTAAATCAATTCAGTTTATAGATCAAATGACATTGCATACATTCTGTGGTGCAACCGTATAGTAAATTCAAAAATGTCTCCAATAATTCCGGCTCTTGCATTAACTTTGCAGCATATTTTGTTGTATATAGACGCAAGAGTTCACGAAATTTATCACTATACATTTCACTTTGCTGCTTATTGCCATTATGTTGCTCTAGGAGGCTACTAACGCCACTCATTAGTGTGCCAGCATATGGCAATGGTTTTTGCAAATATAACATTTCATTTAGCACAGAGAGCGATGCCAATGAGATGGGCTCATGGCCAGGACGCCATTGGGATAGATCGAGTATGCTCATTAAGAAATATTCCGAGATCAGTTCAGTGCGTATCCAGGAGACCAAATGCTGCACACAGGCCAGCAACTCCAATATAGAGGAACTATTTAATATACAAAAAGAACAAAGCATTAATTAAACATTTTGTTTCAATTATAGAATAGACATATACATATGTACATATGTATGGATAATGGATTAGAGGGGAACATACCTTAATTGATTGTCATTTGGCAGCGATGAGGCTAGACTAATATCCATGAGGGTGCTTGGTATGGTCGCTTGTATGTCCTTGCCATTGATGTGACAAACAGCGATAAGTAGATATTTGGTGACCAGATCCATAACATCGGGTATACACATGGAAATGCTGAATGCATGCACACACACACACAAACACACAATAAGAACAGTAGCAAAAAGGTGGGGAAAAAAGACACAAAAATAAAGAGTTACATTATAGAGAGGTAATCTGTTAGTTTTCTATTTTTCATCCATGACAAAAAGAGATGGAAATCGATGCGAAAAGTTTCTAAACCTGTTGCATACTATTGCCCTCTCTCTCTCTCTCTCTCTCTATCTATACACAAAACAGAGGAATATCTGTAGGTCTCCCTTGAAGCTTACCATGAATAAAAATATTGTTTCCATTCGGTGGTCAAATCTCCACGATTGCTAACCACCTCCTCGGACGTAACACGCAACAGATTAATGCCCAGGGCGAAACGTGTTTTGGTCAATTCCATGCAATGTTTCATATAATTTGGATCCTGGTCGGGAAATTCACGTTTACCCATTAGGGCAATCAGCTGGGCCAGCGTATCCCGATGCCTTCGTGCCGCTGTCATGGCTGGTAACTGAGCATATGTATTCCATAACGTTTCCCGTAATAATGTACGATCTGCTGATGTTAATTGACTCCATCGTCGTGTTATTGTATGCTCCAGTGTGGACGTACTGAAGAACCAAAGGAACTGATTCTCCGTGAAACTATTGCTGGCCGTTGCCACACGCAGACACAGCTGCCACGCCTCCGGCTGTGACTTGAAGGCCAGCAGATTAGTCTCGATTTCACGTTTGCGTGCATTGCTTGTCGTCGGTTGGTAAAATTCGTGCAGCAGCACCTCCACCGCTGTCATCGATGCGGCATGCTGTAGACGTTTCATATTGATAAGACGCATTCCACAAAAAAAAAAAAAAAATAGAGAAAAGAAGAAAATTGAAAAGGAATGGTCTGAATCAGCAACAACCGATAAAGGGGTTGGGTTCGGAGCGGTGGTTGGTTGGTTGGTGGGGGGGAAACGGTAACAGGGGCGAAGATTACACTGAAGACTAGCCTTAACCATCATGCTTACCATTTTTGGTCTCGCCTCCCCCCGCAAGAAATATGTCTTGTGCCTTGGTGCTTGCCCTTGATCTGTGCCTCTGTGTATTTGTATGGATTTTGTTGTACATTAGCAATCGGTTGCAATAAATTTCATGTTTTCTTTGTGTATACGAGACTTGCACATCTCGGCTGAGCAATGTTGCCAATCGATTTGTTATCGATACCGACTAGAGGTGGTTGTTGCTGCCAATGCAATTGTGATGGAACTGGAAAAGACACTCTCACCAGTGGTTCCAATTCACGATTACTGTTTACCGTTTACCGTTATTTATGCAAAGCTCGATAAAATCACAAAAGCAATTGATTTATGAAAAGTTTATGTTGATGACAAATTTCTTTGACACTTGACAGAAAACATTAGTTGCGAAATGCCAAATAATCATTTTTTGCAGTCCCTGGTTCAGCAAATCGATCAACCCATTGCCGATAGTTTGACTCATTGGTGCGTTGAGCTGAGGTCACAAACGCACACACATTCACACAAACACAGAGCGGGCACACACACACATATGAGAACGAGCGAGACACAGTGCATTTTTAAATGTTGAGCCAACAACTAAATAACAATAACTTAAAAAACGGTTGCCCTCGTAACTGCAGCAACAATAGAAACTAACTGAAATAAGCAACAAATTTTATAATAACAAGAACAACAATAGAGATACGTGAAATAATGCACAACAACAAATCGCGGTCAGTGCATATATGTAATATATAACAATGCGGAGAAGTATCGAAGCGTAAAAATCGAAGGCGACCGCCAGCCACAACAACAACAATAACAGCAGCAACACCAGCAAAACAACATTAACTTCAGAATAAAGAGAAGTCAAACATAATCTAAGAAAAAAAAGGTATACATATACATATATTTTATAGAATACATCGTTTGTATTAGAAATATATGCAATTAATTGCATACATATTCATATACATATATGTATATGAGAACTGACTATATATGTATGTATGTAATTCCTTTCTCTATGTGGCTATGTTGGTGTTCGTATTGGTATGTGTATGTGTGTGTTTTGATAGCAGCAAAAACAACAAAAACAGAGCGACTATCAGCCGTTATGATGGCCCCCCACCAGCTGTGAATGTTTGCCTCTTCTTCTTTGGTCCCGTCGTTCTTTATCTGTGTACACTTTGTCGTCATCTTCATTATCTATTTTGAGGGTCTCCTTTTCCAACTGACATAGAAGAAAACCTTACAAAATACATGTATATATGTACATCCATATATTAAAAGAAACATGACAATTTTCGAAATTATTCCTTTTGCCTTTGCCCCTTTGTCTCTCTGTTAACACGCTTACCCTTCCTCCCGCACTCCTAACACTTGGCTGTTGCTGTGGGCGCTCTCTCTTTCTCTCTTCTCCCCCCATTACTCTTTCTCCCTCTTTTGCTGGCTCGCTCTCTCTTTATTGTGTTTCGTGCCAAAGCTAAATTGTAATTTTACTCTATTTTGTGTGATGTGTTTTGTGTACCCAATAATTGCACCATGTTACCGTTAATAAAAAAAATACAAAAACCTTACTAACTGTATAAATCAAAGCCAAAACCGAAAAACTAACCCAAAACGAATTTGCCAAGCAACTGTTAAAGATAAATTTACAGTTGGATTTTTGCTTAAAACAAAATCTATACGATTTGATGTTTAATTTATTCTGTCTGTTCCTTTGTTTTGTTAACCTATGTATGTACATACAGACATATGTACTTATGTATGTCCTCTCTCTCTATCCCCTCCAGACAACTGTCTACTTTCTTCCCATCTAACTCACACTCTCTCTATATAAAGCCTGTTGGCTGCGCTGTTCCTTACTACGCACTTTGCTTTGGGTCTGTATCTTTTTTTTTATTTATTTTTTCCCCCCTTTTTGATTATTGCGTTCTGTTTACCCCGATTTCTTTGCTATGTTTTTGCGTTTTAAATCTTATCAGTAACAAACACACAAACATATGTACATACTACATATGTATGCAAAACACATTTGTTTAATTTGTTTTGTTATTTTTGTTAAACAATTTATGTCTCAATTTATATTGTTTGTTTATATTTTTTGGTGTGTGTTTTTTAATGCAACTTTGTAGATTGTATGTAAATACATACATCATTCATACATATGTATGTACGTATGTATGTATGTATGCATGTACACATGTGCAGCTTCCCATACATACATATGTACAAATTTATATGTCTCTTTAATAATGGCGCAGTCAATGACCTATGTAAGCTTACTTTTGCCTCCTGTGGGGGTGCTGCCTGCCAATCACACAATTTATAAATTTTTACCGTTTATGCGGAAAGTTCATTACTTTGCATCAATAACATGAAAAACGTTTTAATACCCTTCACTATAATGTTAAAGTATAATTGTTCTTCTGATTAAAAATATTTGCTAAGAATAAGTACATATGTATGTATGTATGCATATTGCTGAATAAAAGGAAATATGGTAAAAGAATGTATTTACATATCTATTCATTCATTAATCTTTTTAAGCAAAAATACATCTATAAAAAAAAGTTAAATATATTTTGACAGATCAATGACCCTCTTTTATTTTTTTTTTACTAATTTCTTTTTATTTGCTTTATTTAAACACTAAGTTTCTCTATACATATAAAATAGTATGTACATACATACATATATGGACATTTTAATCAGTATTCTGACTAACTTTCGATCAATATGTTATGTCTGCATGGCAATCTATTTTATATTAGGAAAATTTGTTAATAAAAACTGGATTATAATTTAATATTATTGTATTTTAGGAATGACCTTTCAAGCAAATTATTTCACTTAAAAAATTCGTTGTTCATTATTCATACTTCTACTAAGTGCTTACATACTATTACAACTTTTTTTTTACATTGTTTATGAACTTTTAACACGTCGGCTATCCATGAATAATTTCTATGTGGGGTGTTTGTCGGGGGGGTTACTCCTCACTCTTCACCACACCTTCAACTTGCGTTCTATACCAATTTTACCCACATGCATCATGCATTTGACCTCGTTAGGTTTCGCCCTTAAATCAATTTCCCCTAGTGTATATATGTATGTATGTACATATGTACACAGTATGTACATATGTGTATGTGTGTTCAGTTGCCAGGCTCCAATTGTGTACTACACATGAAGTACCGTACTTGTACTTAAGACTGTGGTAGTACTGAAGGGTTTATATGTATGTGTATGTTTGTTTGCGCGTGTGTTTGTGGGGAATAATGATGAGGGAGGAGGTGGAAGGTGAGCAGAAGGTTTTCCGATGGGTAGGACGACGACTGGTTCGTGCGTCATAGCGCAAATTTCCTCAACTGTTTTGGCAATTGAAGGGCATGAAAAGCTTCGTCTTTGCTATTTGGATTATATTTGTTGTTTCGCTCATTCATTCGCTATTTCCGTCTCTGCATCTCTCTATCGCGCTCCCGCTCTCTCTCTCTATCGTTTGTAGTGCATACGATTCGCTGCTTTTGCGCTTGCATTTTGACTTCTGTCCTTGATTATGCATATGCATGTATGTATGTATTTATTTTTTAAATGTATGTACATACATACATACATCCATATGCGTTTGCAGTTATCATTTCTGAAACATTTCCTAGCACCGTTATTTTACGCTATTGTCAACTCCATTTGCATGTACAATACTGATCAGGATAAACCTACAAATTAAATATATTAAAATTATACGTACATATGTATGTATGTTTAGAAAAAAGTTTTTATATAAAAATGTCCAAGATGTTTGAACTGAATTCTTTAAACTTTGCAGTATTTTGATCTGTTAAGCAATGTTAAGTTACGTTCTGTTAAATCCTTTAATATTGAACATGCATGTACATACATATGTATGTAGGTATGTATGGACTTGCTGGGAGCTAATGGTTAACATTAATTGGAATCGCGATTCTGAATATTTAGCTTTTAAAAAAATTAGATGAAGCAACAGGCGGAAGTGTTTCTCAATATTGGTTCCTTAAAGGAATCGAGACTCTGTGACCTCATCTTAATGCAGAAAGCAGCTGATCAGCTGTGGACGGGGGGGAACTCGACGAAGATGACTTTTTGTAGTTTGCTTAAAGAATTAATGCATACATTTGTATGTATGTACATATGTACATATATACATACATTTACATACATACATACATATGTGCGCTTTTTTTGGGTGTCCTTTGGTCAAATTAGTCGCCTTTTTTCTTCTTCTTTTTTATGTCTTTCGTTTTATTATTTTGTTGTTGTTTTGGTTGGCTTTGGTTTTTTGCTTTGTTATTATGCTTGATAGTATGAGAGAGAAAGAGAGAGATTGTGGTGTAAATATGCAAGGAAGGAAGGGGAGGTTTCAATGCGTGGGGCTATTTGCTTTGCATTTGCTCTTGTGCACTGCGTCGTGCCTCGTTCTCTGTCTTTGGCTCTCTGATAATTTTTTGTTCGCTTTCCTTGCTCTCTCTCTCTCTGCTTTCTGCTTACTTTTGTTTCTGCCTCTTTTTCTTAGTCTCTCTCGCGCTCTCTGTGTGTGTTGGGGAAGAGTGGGGACACTCTCTATCTGTGTATATGCGTGCTAGAGCATGTGTGTAGGTGTGTGTGAGTGTGTCTGCTTGCCTAAGCTTTGGCTGCCCGTTTTCATACGGTTCTCTCTCATTGTCGTACCAACGTGCTCGCTCATTCGCTCGCTTCAAAAAATAAAACAAAAAAATAAATACAACAAAACAAATACAAAAAAAAAAAACAAAAAAAAAATACAAAAAATTATTATAAAAAAGACGAAAATAAAAACTTGGCTGACAGTTAATTTTTAGTAACAAGTTGAAGTAGACAACAAAGGAGACAAAAAGGGAGAAAACAAAGAAACTAATATAAAACAACAACATAAATAGGGAGCAAAAAGTGAAGACAAAACGTAAATGAAAACAACAACAAATAACCATACATACATACACACATACATATGTATGTATGTACATACATATATCAATCAGCTGTGCGTGATAAAAACAACATTATTAGTGTGTTGAGTTTTGAGAACTTGAAAATATGCAAAATTAATTACACATTATGTACATATTTGGTTGTATATAAACTACATATGTATACATTTGTAAATACATACATATGTGCATATGAATGTATGTATGTACATATGTATGTATACATGTGTATATAGTCATGGTCCCCAACAACATTTGTCTTGGTTTGGTTGCTGCTGCTGTTGATCTTCCATGTGCCAGATGAGAGCGTGGGCCCCCACACACACATACACACTCACACAAACATGACAAGTTTCTCTCTCTCTCTTTTTCTCTAGTTTTTGCCATCTTTCTTTTTCTCCCTCTCTCTCTCTCTCTCTCTTATTTTTAAACTTCTACTAAACAAAATAAAATTTCATCAGACTTTTTAGTTAGATACTTATGTAGTTGGAGCACAAATGAGCAGCATAAAGAGAGTGACAGAAAGGGAGAGATGCATCCAAAAGTAAAAGCAAAATGTAGCAAGTGTTTAAGTGATTGAGCAAAAGACAGTTACAAAAAGTAAAAAAAACAACACCAATTTTATATGCACAGTGGAATGAAATGAAATGAAATGATCAATTAAAAAATTAAAAAAAATAAATCAAAAAAATTGTTTCACAAATTTCTAACTCTCAAATTGACTTAAACTACTTTGATAAATATTTTATTTTAAGTTAGTTTGTGTCATTCCCAAAGGTTTCGATTGTAGTTACTTTAAGCTTTAATTAATTTAAAAGTACTATTATGGATATATTCCTAAAAATAATTATAAACGAATATAGAGAAAGTACTAGTCTATTAAAACACTTAATTCAAAAATGGTTTTTATTTTAACACTTATTGTGATCTTTATTTAAACTTTTAACGATATTGTTGACTTATTTTATAAACATTACTCATCGAGTATTTTCTGATTGCCATATTAGGTAATTTACAACGTTTACTGAACGGGTGACACATTTTTGTGACCACTGTGCACATAGATAGATGTTTGTGTACTTGTTGAGGTACTCACTCACTCTCTCTCGCTCTTCCTCAGTGTGTGTATGTATTTCTCTCAGTTACAACTCTCACTCTCTCTTTTTTTATATTTCTCTCTCGCAGTTTGTTGATGAAATAACCAATAACATTAAACAGCTGAGCTTGTTTGGAAACAACAGCCCGTCCATCTGACCCCCTCCCCCACTCCACTACCACTTACCCTCCTCTCATACTCTTCGTTTTACAACAAGCACTTCTTAGCTATATTGGTAATAGCCATAAAGCTCCAATCGTAAATGAGGACAGAGAATTAGATGAAAACGAAATTGAATTGAGAAAATTAAAAAAAAAAAGAAATATATGTACATACAATGTAGATAAAGTGAAACAATACTCTGCCTTTTTTTCTCTCTGTCTGTCTCTCTTTCTCTCTCCCTCTCTCTCTCTGTCTGTTTCTCCCTCTCACTGTGCTTTGCGCATCAAGAAGTATGCAACATAAATTGCTGTCAAAGATCAAAATGAATTTTTTTCTTGTATATGCATGTCCTTGGATGAACGGCGGGACTCCTTGGCGTTGAGACCATGACGTAGTTATGCAAAACGAGAGACCAAATCAGAGCGCGAGAGAATAAAAATCAGAAAAATAGGGGGAGAGCAATTGCAGTGTCGACGTCACAGTTTGCTTGACATAGTTTCCTCATTTTGCAGAATCAACAAAACCTTATGAATAGAGAAGAGACGGGGAAGAGTGGGGCTTGAATGACCTAGTTAAATCTATATGTATCAAATTATGTACAAACATATGTACATATGTATATGTATTAATACTATCCTCTCTCTCCGCCTATTGGATAATATATGTATTAACTTTATGCTGCAACGTTAACACATAAAATATTTTAAACATTTAATTAAATGCATAGTTTAGAGTTGATTGACCTTTTAGTCCTTATATCTTTGTTTCTGCCAATTATCAATTGCATTTTCTTTTATCTTAGATCTTGTTTGTTTTTACTTTCAGGCCAAACTCTGCGTTGTTGCCTTGTCGCTTCCCGTTGTCTCTCCGACTCTTTCTCTCTCTCTCTCTCTCTCTCTATAGCAGTCTTATTGGGCTTTTATCCGGACGGACTGCATTGAATGATGCTTGTGTGGCGAAAATAGAAATCAGAGAGAAAACGGAAACGGAAACTGCAATATAAACCGCCTTAGCAACAAAGAAAGAGAGAGAGAGCAACGCTGCTGCCTGCCCCATTATCCCCCTCATCCCAACCAGAAAGAAGAAGCTTTCCCTCTCCCTCTCCCAACACACACAAAAGCCTTACTAAATACAACGACCAGTAGAAGGGGTAGAAGGTGAGCAACAACAACAACAATAACGACGAGAAGGGAAGAGCAGAATTACCACCAACAGCAGCAGCAGCAGCAGCTATAGAAGCACCGCCAATACCACCGCCACCACAACAACAACAGCAACAACAACAACAAGCAACCACAACTACTACAACTAAAACTAATACTAATACTAATACTACTACTATTACAACTACACACAACAAATTCTATATAATATTAGTATCATGTCATCGCCTAGTGCTGGCAAGCGACGCATGGATAATGACGTCATCAAGCTAATTGAATCGAAACACGAGGTCACCATACTTGGTGGCCTTAACGAGTTCCATGTAAAATTCTTTGGCCCAACTGGCACACCATACGAGGGCGGGGTATGGAAGGTGCGAGTCTATTTGCCCGATAATTATCCATTTAAATCGCCAAGCATTGGTTTTGTTAACAAAATCTATCATCCAAATATTGACGAATCATCGGGCACTGTGTGCCTTGATGTGATCAATCAGGCATGGACTGCTTTATATGATCTATCCAATATATTTGAGTCATTCTTGCCGCAATTGCTCACATATCCGAATCCCGTTGATCCATTAAATCGGGATGCTGCCGCCTTGTACCTGCACGAGCCGGAGGAATATCACCGCAAGGTGGCCGACTATGTGCAACGTTATGCCACTGAAGATGCGCTGCGGGCGGCGCAACAGGAGCGCGAGAGCAGTGATAGTGAGTCCAGCATGTCGGACTATAGCGAGGATGAGGCCAGAGATATGGAGTTATAATATCGGTTTAACTGTCCACCACAACAATTACCATTAACATTAACGACAGCCTAAAGCTTAAAAACAACAAAAACAATATTTCTATATATGTATGTATATATATATATACATATATAAATATATATATATATATATATATATATATATATATAGATCTAGCTCTGGATCAAGCAACAAACAAACAGTAAAACCGATAAATTTAAAAAGTAAACGTGATTCGACAGACATACATATATATATATATATATAAATCTAAAAACAAAAATATATACCTAAATATATTTCATAGTTGTAAGCAAAAAAAAAAGGAAATAATTAAAATTATTAACAAAATGC
Organism: Drosophila insularis; assembly: GCA_018903935.1. Classification (NCBI taxonomy): domain Eukaryota; kingdom Metazoa; phylum Arthropoda; class Insecta; order Diptera; family Drosophilidae; genus Drosophila; species Drosophila insularis. Next base: position 10,719,173 of record JAEIFP010002303.1, on the reverse strand, counting down.
AAGTTGGCAAAAAAAAAAAAAAGAAACAAAACTCTAAATAAGAGCTAAAGTAACATCAAAACAAAATAGGATGAAAATGCAAATGCATAATTTGACGATAACTAAAAGGAAAATGTAACGCAATTTAATGGTTCTAATAAGTATATATATATATATACATCTAGATATAGCAATTAAAACGTATCGAAATACATGTACCACCCATAAAAGAGCAGAAACAAATGAAAGAAGAATAGCTACACTGAAGAACATGAACCCTATCCAAACCAAACTCCAACCCCCCTCCCCACCCACCCACATCTTTCCCTCCATTGTCCAATGGTCGACTAATCTAATAGTAAACTGTTTAAAAAGGCCATAGTTTAAATGCTTATACAACTTCTCCCCTCCCCCAGGATCATCACCTATCTATATATGTATATATATATATAGAGATCAAATATGAATAACTATATAAGTAGAGACCAATAGATAATCAAAATATTAATTTTAAAAGCAATTCCAATCAGCCTACAAAACGATTGAGGTACAGAGAGTAAGAGAAGAAAAGTATAAGAATAAACAGTAAGAAAAAGAGAAAGGATAAGAAAAAAAAGAATGATGAATAAATTTTATCCTATCCTGCCATTTCTCCTCTAAGATTTTGCTCTTATTTTTGGCATCATCTATATATGTATAGATTCATTTATCTAAATATTTGTTTTACTTGTCCCCTCCCCCTTCCAACGCAAATCCATCTTTATTAAAATCCCCTCCCCCTTCCCCAAATTAAAAGGCAGAAGCAAAGCAGATAGAAAGGGAGACAGAGAGGAGATAAAAGCAAATAACAAAAAATAAAAAACCAAGACAAATCCAAAACTAAAAAATTAAAAAGAAAAATCCCCTATAAAAGATTATACAAAAAAAAAAAAACAACTGAAAAAACTAAGCGCGTTGCAGTTCTTTTTTCTTGTTAATTAATATTATTATTATATAAAGTTATTATGTAATTTTTAAATAAAAACAAACAAACAAAACCAACAAAAAAAAAAGGTAAAAACCACAAAACAACTTAGGAACGTTTTTATTGTGTTTTTTTTTTTTATATTTTAATGCAAACAAGTTCAAATGCAATAATAATTTATTAACAAAACAAATGAAAACAACAATTGTCAAGTTCTTTTTGTCGTCTTATTTGCAACAAATGGAAGAGTAAAAAAGAAAAAAAAAATATTTAAAGAAAAACAAACCAACTACATAATTTGTTGCCTAAGCATTAATTAATTAAATGTCTTTTCTTTAATTCGTTTATTTATAAGAAAATTGTCCATGTTTTTTTTTTTTTTTTTTTTTGTTTTGTTTATCTATTAACTAATTGTTTAACGCTTAGTTTTTTTGTGCTTTTTAATTCGAGTCGATGCAAAACGATGGAACAGATCATTAATTCATTTAATTATAAAAAATGAAAATAAAAAACAAAAAACATTTAATAATGCATAACTAAATCTATATATTTGCAATAGAGTTGTGTATTTTAGTAGTGAAACAAAAAAAGTGAATAAAAAATAATGTGTACATTTTTTTTCTTCTGTATATATAATCCATATAAATTTGAAATTTGAGAAAAAAAAAAACAAAAAAAATTTTCAATGTGGTTTTGCCTGCTTCTTGAGCTTTTAACAATCCCCCAAAATGGTATTCTAATATCTTTTGGCTTTACTTTACTTCAAGAGACTATGTTTTGTGGGGAGGGGGTGAGGAGAAAAGCTAATTAGATTTCGGTAAACCGAATTCCTTATGCCCTTGCAGCAGAAAGATAAATCTAATTCAATTTCAGAAGCAATAGTTTTTAGAAATTTCTTGGTGAAACTTTAATACATGATATACATAAATATATATAAATATTTATTTAACGTAATTTCAAGAAAACGGATCAACTTAATCTCCGGCTTTTGCAAGGATATAAATATATATATAAATGGAATTTTTAGTAGGCAAACAAATGCAGGCATTATGTTAAAACAAAAAAAATCAAAAATATGAATTAATTAATTCAGCCACAACAACATTATGTAATATTAGATTTTAACAATATTTGGTATACATATGTACTAATATGTATTTAACTTGTACTAACACTAAATAATATTTAATGCTTAAGTTAACAAAAGATCAGAGCGTGTTTAAAAATAGTGAACAAAAAACCAAGAAAAACTAAACAGTTTAAAAGTGACATTTTTTTATAAATAATAATTATAATATTAATAAAATGATGGAAAAATAAAACACACTCACACACACAGACACACACACACACAATAATTAATTAAAAAAATTAATATTAGTTAAAAAAAAAACAAATAAAAATGTTGTTAAAACGAAACAAATAAGAAAAAAACAAACAGAACTCTTAACAATAAAGGACAAATGTAATGAAAATGCATTAATGATTCAAGTAAAGCATATCATATAATAATTTCGATCTCAACAACTTTCAGAGAATTTACAAAGAAGAGTAATCTTCTAGTCGATCATATAAGAATTTTGTCTCTCTCTCCGTTGTTTTATCGATAATCAAAAGCAAAGTAAAGAAAGTTACGTTTGCCATCTGCCATGGGCGTAGGCATAAAAGGGATTATGAACGACAATTTCCAATCTCATAGATGCGGCATCCAAATCTAAGAAGCACTCTTTGGCTCTTTATTAATTTTGGGTTTTAAGATTAGCCAGAGACCGTAAATAATGATTAATAGTTTTTTTTTTTTGTCAGATATCGGCTTGAAACTAAAATGCAAAAATATTTTGAATATATTTGACACAGATGATGATATTTAAAAGTGTGATTTTTAATCAATATTTTTAATTTTTATTTTCTTTTTGATTAAAAATGATTTTTATGGATAATTTTAATTAAATTACTCGAAATTAATCATCTTTCTTGAAGAAAATCTAATTAAATTAAAATGTAATTATTATCATATACGTTTTTTAATATGACTTATAATAATAACGGTGCCTTTTAGCCCCTTTGTTTAGACTAGACCATGGTTTTTATACTAATGGTTATGGTTAATGGGTTATACATACTTACTATGCAGGTAAACAAGCAAACCCACCCAAGCAATAAATCATCACGCACACACACACAAACACACATACACACATACACACACATATATATATATATATATACAAACACCTTTACCTTACCCAGGACAACTAGCAATGTCTAAGTTGAATTTGTCATCTACTAACATTTTGTCCTGATTTTCCATTCTGTCTTCGCCTTGGAAACTATTATTACTTTCAGTTTGTTGATTTCAGCCAAGAAGTTGTTGTTGTTGTTGCTGTTTTATTTCTTTTACTACTTGTAATTGGCTGTAGCTGTTATTGTTATTGCTGTTGTTTTTGTTACATTTTTTTGTTGTTGTTTTCTATTACGCTTTTTCTATCTTTTATTTGAGAATTTTAGTTTTAACTGGTTTAACATTTGTGCAAACCGCAAAAAAGGAAGCTGAAAAAAAAAACAACAACACAAAATACCACAAATCTTCAAAAACTTTTACCCGACGAAGTGCAGGAAAAAAATAAGTGATGGGTATTGATATTTCTAAATAAACAAACTTGTTTCTCTCTCTGTGTGTGTGTGTGTGTGTGCAGTGTCTTTTCTATAGCCTATTTATTAGATTTTTGAATTGAATTTTTTAATAAATGTAACTTAAAATTATTTTCATTTTGATATAGGCAAACTTTGTTATCAAAAGCAACCATCACCAAGGTGAAAAAAAGGCGTATTAATATAAGAAAAATCCATTTAAATGCCACCCCAAAACAACAGTGCATTTTTATAGTCTACTTATCAGCATAAAACAATGCAAGTTTCATAAAATGCTTCTTAAAACTATTACTATATTGTTTTGGCAAAACTTTATTTGTTACTTTAAGTGAATTTTAAACGAAATACTTTATTTCCCATGATTATAAATCAACAGAAATCCATGACGAGTCATTTTAATAACAAATTTATTTAAGCATTTTATATTATGACCTTTTGGTGGATTATGCCCAATTGTTTCTTGAAATTTATTTAACAAAAAACCAAAAAAAAATATATAAATATTTATATATATACATAAATTTATATGTATATATTTGGCTTCATCAGTTATGTTTCTTCTCGTATTAAAGGCGTAAGAAGAGCCGACTCTTCAAATCACATAAAATCTACGAAATTGTATTACCTTTTTCTTTCAACCATATTATAAACCAATCCGATTTGAAGTTCCACAAATCTGAAAGATAAAATTCAGTGCAGAAAACTTCAAACGTTGTGAACCATCTTGAGTTTCGAAAATTTGATTATTATTCCAACTAAAGCTCTGAAATTTGTGATTTTCTGAAATGTTTCGAAAGAGAAATGTAAACAAGACAAGCAACTCGTGCAAGATAAAGTTAGAAATTAATATTTAAAATTTATCTAAAGATCTAATGATTGCTCTATGACTATAGGACATAGTTTCCATAGACAAAAGCAACGCATTCTCAATATTGCAGGCCCTTATTCAGTTTTTTTGACCATCTCAAATGTTAGTCTTAGTCTTAGTCTTAGTAAAAACTTTGTTAACTTTCTTAAAAAATATCATGACGAGTTTGCTGCAAAATATAATTTTTTGAGGGTTTATAGTTAAGTTTACGTAATTCAGAAAATTTTAGCAGGCATGTTCGTTGTTTTTTTTTTTCCATACTCAACTTTAATAAGTTTCTAAAGTCAAATATAACTATTACAATTAATATATTTCCACACAAAACTAGTAAAAATTTCTGAAGAAATTAGAACCTTGATAAAAGACAATAGTTACCTGTTGCGACTTAAAATTAAATTAAGACACTACCAGAAATAGTAATTGGCGAATGAATAGCTGTGAAATGGCAAAAAATTTGCCCCCTGAATCATGCAATAGGCAATTAAAACATTAAAATTTTTATAAAATGGCTTTCGTTGCAAATATTGTATGGAACAAATCAAATTTGTGGATTTGATAAAACAGTCATAACTTTTTCAGCCTATTGCATACTTTTTGGGGCAAGTGTCCTGCAATATAACATTCCAAAATTGTCTCTTAAAGATTAACTTAATTCGATTGCCTTAATTTTTACACTAATACTAATATTAAATGAATTGAAATTTTTTAGCACTTGAATTTCTTTAGTGGCGACATCTATTGAGGAATATTTTAAAATGTTATGATTAAAGATAATTTAATTAATTTTTATACTGACTTTACAATTGGCTGTACAGCCAAGTACTAAAAGCAAACAATGACTAACAGACAAGACAAGCAGCTAGTGTCGGATAGTTGCTGATGAAAAAACAAAAACAAAAAACAAACAGAAACCAACTTTATTGCATGCTTGATGCATATATATATATATATGTATATATATATTTAAGTAGGTATCTAGATATATATGACATGCATATTCTTATAATATTACTATCTGCAGTTGCAGTCCATTTGACTGTCAGGTCAGAAAATAAAGACCATTAAGCCCATACTCTTGTTCCATTTTGTGTATCTTTGTAATGATGTATCCCCCCTACCACCCATCCCTTCTTTAGCTACACTTGCCATTACACAAGAATGTATATATATATATGTGTGCATGTGTGTGTGTGTAACGGTGAACCGGGCAACCAGGTAAATGGTTGAAAATCAACAAATTATACGAATTACAACGACAGACATTGCATACTTTCGAGCGCCAGTGTATAGGCAAAAGCAAATGCTAATAAAATTATAGTGCCAAGACAAGCCGACATATATCATATGAACATATACATATATAATGCTTCTGCTAATGGCCAAGATGATACAATTTTCTTTGACTTTGAATTGCATGAAATTTATTGAAATTGACGTCTTGCCATGCCTACAAAAACAAAACAATGCACAATCAGTTTGAATTGAAATGAATAGAGCAGACATACTATCTTGTTGGTAGGAACAACACATATGTATGGTCCCCCCCCACCCCTATTTATATGTAAGTGGGTACACTAAAAGAAAAACATGCCAAAAACAAATTAAATATCATTTGGGTATAAAAAGTTTAGGTTCTGGTATTGTTATTAATAAACTAAGAGAATCAGAAAAGTTTTTCCTATTGAGACATCTTTTTTTAACGAATCTATATAATCCTGATCTTGAAAACCTCCCAAAAAGGTTAAATATCAAATTTTATTCCAATAACTCCTAACTAGAATGATAAGAATAGACAGATGGACATATATATATCCACTCTTCGTGTTTTTTTCGATTTTTTTTTTTTTTGCTATTTTTTGTTCTTTTTTGAACTGAATGAATGTAATTTAACTTTATTTCATTTAGTAGAGATTCGGGTTTATTCAAAAACAGAAATAGAAATTGGGAATGGATTAAAGCAAAACATATTGGGCCAGATTTTCCATTCGAAAAATGTTGTAAACTATATTCAGAATAACTTGAAATAATTTTAAAAACAATTTATGTCAACGGTGTAAGTTTTAGGAGCCTAAAAAGTCATCTAATTAAGTTATTATTTAACTCCAAATTTTTATCGACAATTTGGAAAATAAAGTTTAATGTAAATTAAATATATTCATATAAAAGGATGTTGAATCCAACCATCGATTTTGTAGTTACAGATTGTCTTTGTGAAGTCCTATTTTAGAAATAATCTACTCGCTGATCCAAAAAGCAATAATAATGTAAATGTTTACCCTGCATTGCGCTTTAAAGCTTGTTATTAATACTTTTTGCCCGATTTCGCCCATTTTTTTAATATTTCGAAATTTAAGCCAACTTTTCGGTGAGAAATTCTGTCCTACTCGGGGTGTGGATTAATGAAAATCAAAATGAAAATTTAATTTTTGAATGAATAGTTGATAAAATAGATTCAATTAAAGTTTAAATAAACTTTTAAGCTAAAATCTTTAAGAAAATATAAAATTTTTATTTAAATATTTTAAAAAAATATTCAGAAATATTTTAAAAGACCAATAAAATCAGCCAAAAAAGTTTGCAAAAGAGTTGAAAAGAAATCGGAAGAAATCGATTGTAAAAAAAAAAACAAAATTATATTTTAGCCATACAAAATTTTAGACCAAAAAAGAGATACAAATCTGGCCATTATGCCTTAAAGGTCTTCATCATAAAACTTAAATAATGTGAAGAATTTGTTTTGGATTCAACTTTGGAAAAAAGTCTAAAAGGCTAGACAAGGCCATCTTTCTTCTTAGCCATGTTAAAAAGTATTTGTTGCACTTGTTGTAAACTGGGATAAAATCTACATATCTACATATATGTTAGTGTTTCTCTCAGTGTATTTAAATTGCAGTAGCTGGCTGTAGCAATTTATGGCCAAAATGCTAGCGATACCATTACCCATTTTGGTGGCAACACATTTGCATATTGGCCTTTTGTTTGCTCATTGTGCTCAGCTAGAGTTGAGCTAGATGAGCGTGTCGACTTTGACACATAAAGGAGCTAAGCACAGACTTACCATATGGCACACACACACACACACACACACACACACCCACACACACATGGACAGACAAAAGCCTTTTCTATTGACTACACCAATACATGCAAAAGGCAAAAACCCATTCATAGAAGAGGAATACGAAAACTATTAAATTGTTTTACAGGTAAAACCGGTGGCTCAAAGGGTCGTTCGCCAACACCGACACCCAATCGTGATAATGGAGGTGGGGCAGCTGGCGGTGGCGGTGGCGGTGGAGCCGGTGCACAAACAGCAACAGCCGGCAACAACCTTGCCAGATCCATGCATGCGAACAAAACTATATTGAAAACAGTTTCCGTATTCCTTGCCAGCGGCAAACGTAACTCGAACAACCAGTCGAAGACCGCCGCGGCTGCCCTGCAGAACAAACGGCAACTGCGGCAAAGGAAAATGGAAGAGCTGAGCGGCAAAATCAATCCCAAGCTACTGGACAATTTGCGTAAAAAGACACGTTTTACCAAGTAAATGGAATCAAATGATCCATCCATCATTATTTGTCCTTTTCAATTTTTTATTGATTTTTGTTTTCTTCTTTTTACAGGGATGAGTTAGATGCCCTTTGTCGCATCTATCGCAAATTGGTGTCCAATTGTCAATATGCGGCCAAAACATTGGCCTCCAGCTCATCGAGTGCTGCCATTGCCAAGCCCCATGCAGCTGTCGAGGTGGGTCGTCGAGCCCGAAAAAAAACTGGGAATATAAATTTAATTTGTTTTTTCTTTTTTGTTAATGATTTTCCTAGGGCATCGATCGCATTGTATTCCGTGAATTATTGCATAGCACTTTTGATATTGTTACCGAGGAAATTCTAATGGAACGGATATTCTGCAGCTGGGATAAGGCCCATGAGGGTTTGCCCTTGCGTTTGGAGGGCTGGCTAATTGGTCTATCAACTTTTTTGCGTGGCACTGCCACAGAACGGGCTGCATTCTGTTTTCGTGTATATGATTTAAACACCGATGGTTACATTACCAAGGATGAGATGTTCACATTGCTGCGCAATTGTCTGATTAAGCAACCGCAGGACGAAGATCCCGATGAGGGTGTCAAGGACTTGGTGGAAATTGTCTTGAAGAAATTCGACATAGACAAAGATGGCAAGGTGATGGCATTATAAATCGATATACCAATACAAGTGTAGACTATTAACTATGTTGATTAACAGGTCTCATTGGAGGACTTCATGGCCACGGTGACAGCTGAACCTTTACTCATTGAGGCATTCGGACAGTGTCTGCCCACGGATAGCGCTGTCGTATCATTTTTCTCTACGCTTCAAGTTTAACTTAAGTCATCTAGTTGTTTTCCTAAAATAAAGTTATATCTTGCTTAATAATAAAATATAAATAGTTAGTAGTTTCTTTCTCCAATACAATTCACCTTAATAATTACAAATTATTGATTCATTTTATTTTTTGCATTCTTTTTTTTTTTTAAAAATCATCAGTTGAAAACGTAAAAAGTTAATGGAATTATATTTCCTTTTTTCAATTAAGAATAAATTGAAGTTAAAAAATCACCAACATTTTATTTGATATGAAGGCTGTTCAAAAAGTTCTTGAACTCAAAAGTTAACCCAAAAAGAGGATAACTCAACACAGAATTGTCTGAAATTGGACTATTGGACTAAATATAATTCTAGGACCAGTCCTGATATCGATCATAATTTTGAGATTTTTTTTGACTACATGTCGGCGGTTCAGAAATAAAAATCTGTTTTTAACAAATTGTTTTCTTGTTTAATGTTGAAAAAAAAAAATAGTAAAAAAATCCTAAAATTATGATTGAGGTCGGGACAAGAACTACGACTATTCTCCTTTCATAAGACTTTGTTTCATTAAAATCGTTTCAGATTAACGGGCTGTATCTTTGCTGCTAGTTTAAAATAAAAAAAAAAAACGACTTTGAAATTTAATGTTTGCCTCACAAAAAACGTGATATTTCCAAAAGTATTTCGAATTTTGAATAAACCTTTAGGGACGATTTTCTCCACAATGCAAAGAATAATAAAATTGAAAGACCCCTTAATACAACTTACCTTAATAATTATAAGTTATCGATTAATTTCATCGTAAGCGATTAGCCACTATCTATGGATGGATTTCGTAAATTTGTATGTATCTTAAATACCATCATCCCAATATCTTTTAAGAAGACTGGGTAAAACGCATACGCACAGACGGACGGATGGATGGATGGACGGACTTGGCTAAATCGATTCAGCTTCTGAGTCAAGAATATATATACTTTATGGGGTCGGAAACGTCTCTTTTTTTACAAAAATCGGCCGCGCCGATGTTTATATACCCTTTTTTTTTCTTTTTAGACGTCAAACTGGAAAAACGTTTTGCCATTTTATCGTATGTTTATATGATAGCTATATAATATAGTTATACGATCTTGATCAAATTTGGCAAAGCCATTAATAATTATATTATTATTATTATCAGTATGGAATATCAACCTAACTATATTTTACAAGCATTGGCAACTAAGGCCTTCGACTTAGACGAAAACTTGAGAAAATTCGTGACTTTTCCATTTGTATGGGAGCTATGTATATTATATAGTGGTCTGATCCGGCTGAATTCGAAATAAACAAACCCTGCATTATATAGAAGCTCACATGCAAAAATTCAGGGTATAAAAAATGTAAGATGAATGTAGTAGTGAAAATGATTAGTAGTAATAATTTGTAGTAATTTGCTACAGAATAAAATGTTCTAAAATGGCAATTGACTCGTTCAACTTTATAACAAGATATATGTACTTATATCAATTAAATGTAGTTAATTTTATAATTACTTGATAGAACTTTATGCAATTTGTCAATGGTTCAAATCAATGACAATATTGTTTATAAAAAAAAAAACACTTTAATGAGACATGAGCTGGAAAGGTGGTTAAGTTTTTTTGATCGTTAACCTTTCGACTCCTTTGGAACTTCATATGAACTCGTACTCTCTTAGGTACAATTTCATGATGAGTTGCTGAAAATTTGTTCTTTGAATGTGATAAGCAATTGATTATAAACGAGAGTACTCCAAAACCTCAGTTATATTGGCCAACTATTGATTTCAATTTTGAGTTGGGTTTTTGAAATAAATTATATAGGTAATATTGTAAATATTGGGGGGATCTATGGGATCATCTGCACAATTTCTTTTACCATTCATCGTGACTTTCTTAAAAATATATACACCGCCAAGTCATGATGAGTCTTTAAATTCGACTTGAATGTAACTTATTTTATGATAAGATTGCTTATCAACGAGGGCAGTTTTATAAATACTTAGCTGAAGTAATCCCTTGAATTTTTGATTGCCCTTTAAGCCTTGTTTCAAATTAACATTTTAAAAACCTGGGTAAAGAATTGTCGAATATATATATAAATTTTTTGTTCAAATATTTTCTTATTCGTCTATCTTACAGTCTACCCTCTATTAACTAAGTGTTCGAGATAAGCCTTATCAATACATTTTTTTTTTTTTTTGTTGCTAAATATGCAACTTGCCCCCGGGTCGGTCCGGGTGCGTTTTTTCGCAATGACCTTGAAATGACTGTTGCATCAGTGAAAATAGAAATAAGATAGAAATATTTCAATATCGTTTTAACATCAATCACACGGAAACTAGTCTACGTTCTATATATAACTATAGTATTTGCTATAGCCATATTTTTAATTTTGATTGCCAACTGGATCTACTCAATTGTCTGTCAGTGGCAACAAGTCAACCGGTCAGACAATTTGACACTCTCACAACTTGTTGTAATGTGAGATAATTTATTCGATTAGCTGCATTCAACTTAACTCATCTCATCTCATCTCAACTGACACTCACATTCACATTCGTTTTTTGCTGCGGAAAATTGTCACGAATTCGTCCAAAAGCCAATTTTATATAAATAAAAACAATAAAATAAAAAAAGTGAGGTATAAAAAAAAAGCGGTTCTACTTCCACTTGCACTTGAATTAAATGCATAAAGCTGATATAAGCAACATAACTACACTGAAAGAAATATTTTAATAGTAGCAACATAAAACTTAGTGAATGAAATGAATTTGAAAATTATAATACTTATATATTTATTTTCTGTTTGTTTCAAGTATTTTACTTTTACTTAAGTTAAAAAATAAATTCGACAATTTGGGTTTTTCTTTTATAATTATTATTTTATATTATTTAATATAAGTTTTTAAGGGCTTGAAATTTGCTGTAAAATACCTGAAAATGAAAACAAATTTTGAAATGAATTACTTTTTATAACAAGTATTTTTAATGAAATATTTTATTATTTGTCGCAGAAAAGTAAAATAATTTTCTTTCATACCGATTGCCACGAAAAGTAGTTAATATTTTAATCAAAAGCTATAGTTATTTTAGAGGTAGTAATTAAAATATTGATTGAAACTATATGCAAATGTAATTAAGTACCTGAATAAATGTTTATTTTTAATCTTTTGGTTTTTAAGAAGAATAATACTTAAAAAATTTTCTAGCTAAACTTTCGAGTTTATTTCCTTAAGCGAAGAAACTTTTGATTGTTGAAAACTTTTAGAAAGAGATTTAGTAGCTAAGAAGATAAGTTAGCTTCAAGTCAACTAAATGACTCAAAAAAAATTAAATGGACTCTAAGATATTCTAAAATCTACTTCATAGTTTTAAAAATTACATATGAAAACAAATTGTTGTCATTTATAGTACGACCAATTGTAAATATAAATACATTTTAGTTGGACTATGCAAAATTGATATTAGTTCTGCATTAAAAAGATAAAAATTTCAAAACAAAAAAAACAAATCAAAATATTAACATTTTTTTTTTTCAAGTATAGCAACAACAACAACAGATTGTCTCAGAAGGTGAGCCGTATTGCCATGGGAGGCGTAGCGAGCCGGAATGCAAGTGCAATAGACAATAACTAACTAGCTAATAATATGCTTATGCCTTACATACCTACATATGTACAAATGTATGTATGAACATACAAATAAATAAAACAAACGACTAAACAAAGTGCTATAGATGCATTTGATAATTGGATCTTTGATGCAAATAAAAATAAAGTTCAATCAATTGCATTCATTGCATCATTATTCCGACTTCGGACTTGTTCACCATGTGTATATTATTATCAGAAAATCTTGTTGGAGTTATCTTCCGATTAAAGAGCAAATTACTCTACCATGTGTTAATTATCAGCCTTAGAGTTGAAAGAGTTTATCGCTTAAGTTGTACGGCTATTAGGGCCATATTTTTCGAGCGAGAGAAACGAATTGATTGTACTCATCATTTGGCTATGAGTATGTACACATATGTATATGTAGGGAAAATATTTTTTTTTAAATTTAAATTTGCCACTCCTAAAAAAACTGCCTCACTTTTTAAAAGCTCATAAATTTTAGACTTTTTTTTTGACAAAATGGACGACGTTCAAATATAAAAATCTGATTTTGCCTATTTTTTTTTTTTGTTTAATATTGAAAAAAAAAATTGTAAAAATTTTTCTAAAATTAGAATTGAGGTCGGGACTAGAATTATGGCTATTCTGAGTCGATTGCACTTTGTTTCATTAAAATCGGTTCAGAATTACGAGCTGTATCTTTGCTGACAGTTCAAAACAAAAAAATGGTTAGAGAAAAACGAGTTTGAAATTTGAATTTTGCCTTAAATGAGGAGAGGATTGCTTTACAAAAAACGTTATACCTGGGAAAATATTTCAAAGTTTCTAGGATAATACTCCAAAGTATAATTTAAGCTAAAAAGAAAAATCGAAAAAAAGTTTCTTAACCAAGGATAACTCCTAAATAACTCCATTAGTTCGATTTATTTATTATACTTTCTTTATCATAATAATGTCAAATTTTTGTTAAAATCATCATAAGGGAATGTAGTTCTTTTATATTGCATGTTAGAAAATATTTAAAACAATAATGGAAATCTTGCATTTCCATTTTGGCTTAATTTAGTTGGAATTCTCAAACAGTTTAAACTATAGCCAATGCCATATTAACCTCTACTTATGATGAAAGTTAAAGAAAATTGTTGCTTTTAATTCTCATATTTTTTCTTATCATCAAATAAATTATCAAATTTTTTAAATGTAAAAAAAGTTTTGTTTAATTTAAATAAATGGGAAAAATTGGGAAAATATTATTAAAATTTTGATTTTACTTTACAACAGATTTTTGGTTTTGGGGTTTTCAAAAAACTTCTTGGCCATAACAAAAATGTTGTTGTAATCTAAAATTATTTCAAATTACCTATTTTTAGCAAAAAACCAAGAGAAGTTGACTAAAGTTTTGAGAGGGGAAATATGAATATCTTTGGATATAGACAAAGTTTATACCTTGGAATTGATAAGTCATTACTTTTAAAGTAAACTACTTAATTACTTTTCCCAAAAGAGTAATAATTGACAATCTTTAGAGGTCTTTATAATGTTATTAACTTTTCAAATTTTGTAATTTTTTATGTATATTTTGGTATATATGTAGATATATCTAAAATCTGTAAGATCTGTCTCTGGAACTTATGTACTTGAACGAGTAATGGGTAAAACGAGAAGCTTTTGTTTTTCATATATATATATCATATAGTGTGTATATAGAGAACTTTCTGCTAGCTATTGATGTGTGTTTGTGTGTGTGTGTGTGTAGATATGGGTGTATATGAATGCATATGATTGTATTTGTATGAGTGAGTGAGTGGGTATATCAGCTCGAGTGTGAGTGTATTTCAAATAATAACTTATACGACCGGCATATGGCAGTGCGTACTGTGTTTACTTTTCAGTAAAATTCAGTCCGAATTCATCAACAGCCGCTAACGGTTTAGTTTTTTGTATTTTTTGTAATTTTTGTAATTTTTGTTTGGGTTCCATCTCCGCGTGTGGGTGCGTGTGTGTGTGTGTGTCTTTCTTAATTCGTTTTGTTGTGCGTCTTTTTTTACAGTGCTATTTTGTGGGTATCATCAAAATATCCATTGTTGATCCTTTGATGCTATCGAAAATTAAAAATAAAAAACTAAATCGCTAAATATGTCAAATAAAGTGCAACAAAGGTTAGTAGAGCAACAAATTTTCTTGCCGTTGGCAACATCTAAACAACAACAACAGAAACAACAACTACTTGTATTGAAATCGTTATCAACAATCAAACAATTGCAACACTCACACGCAAAATGAGAGTGTGTCTTATCGGCAAATATACTATGTATATAAGTATATATTACTACATAAATATGACCCATGTTTGGTCTAGTAAGTTCAAGAAAAAAAAATATGTGTGTTATCTTTAATAGGTTTAGGTACATGGTTCAATAAATAGTGCACAGAAGTCCAAAAGTTCTATAAAATGATTATTCCATTTTATAAGATCTCCCTTGAACTCCAATTAAATTAATCAGGAAATCGGTTGATACATATGCAAAAAAAAAAATTATATAAATGTAATATATAGGAACTTGTTAACTTGGCTAACTATAATATTGTATCTAGTTAACCTTTGTTACTTAACTAATTTTTCACAAAATCTCAACTTGCAATATTTTCCTTACTTAGTTATTAATTTCCATAACCTAAAGTTATTATTATATTATTACCATAATCTATATATATATATACTACAAATTCCTAAAACTATTTGTCTATACATAGTTTAGTATAGATAGTACATATATTAGTATAGATTAGTTTAGGAAATAATAGCAAATAGTTAGATTAAAAAAAGTAAAAAAGTAATGGAAATCAGTCTTGAATATTGAAATTTTATATTAGTTCAAAAGCTTAAGTTATAGGGGATTTTGCTCTGAGCTTCTTTATAAATTTTAACAAATAATCAAAATTCCTAGTTCGTTTTATAAAAAATAAGCAAATTTATTTAGAAACAATAGTATATAATTTTTGTCTCAAAGAAAAGTATTTCTAATAGAAAGTTTTTAAAAATATGTGTGAAAACAAATTCCAGTTCAAAGTGTGTAGGAATTTAAAAATTAGTAATTTCAAAATGTTTAATGGCAGAAAATTAGATCCCTAAAACAATCGAAATCAGCTATTTTTGATCTAAAAATCTTAAAGCACTAAAGATCCAAAAAGCAGAACGATAATTAAAATCCTGACAGAAACTGAAGAATATTTTTTTTTCGATAAATAATCAAATTAGACTTTGATTGCTTATTTGATTGAAAATTATTGACATTTGGCTCTACAATTAAAAGAGAAAAAATTGAGTCTAAAAAATATTTAGAAAGCTTTAGAAAAGAGCTAAAATATTATAAATGGAATATCGCATAATTACTATATTAATCTGAAAACTAGAAAATCTGTTGAGATACAGAGAGATTGAGATTGAGAGATTCTAAGGATTTTAAAGAAGTTTTTCTAAAATATATATACAATCTCTTTATGTCTCTTCCAGTCTCTCTCTCTCTCTCGCTCTCTCGTTCTATCTCTTTCCCTTTCTTTAAGGAATTATGGATAAAAAATATAAAAATAAAAAATAAAAGATCATTACACACTTAAACCATGCTCTACCTAATAAAAATTTGAATCAGTCTAATCTCACAAACTATGTAATATTTTTGTGTTGTTGTTTAAGTTTCTAAACACATAGAATAAATATTTTTGATCCTTAATTTATACTTATAACATTTCAAATAGAATGCCAAATATCGACCATCAATAATGAACTCTAAGATAAAGTGATAGCATTGAAAATATTTTAGAAAAAGCTGGATAATATTGGCAATCCATGAGGACAACCAAATGTCCCGATTTCCACGATTATATATGGTCATAATGAGAGTTCAAGAGGACTTGTTACCTTGGCTATATCTAAAAAGAATTAATTTGAATCATAAATAACTCTATATAATAATACAGGTATTTCAAATAGTTAGGGATCTCAAAATAATTAACTCTGTTGGATTTTTTAGATTAAATTTGATAATCTTTTTATCTAAGAGCCATTTAAGAGAAGTAGAATAAATTATGTGTTAAAAGTTATAAAAAATAATTGTAAATATTATTAAAAAATATGTAGAATAATTTTTTTTAAATTGCTTTACAAAATTTTGAATTTAGTATACCTGTAAGAAAAACTAACGACTAGATATTATCCAGACATTTCCAACTATATCCTTTAATACTTGGCCACATCTCAAAAATTCATAAAAACTTAAAAAATGTTTTACCCTTCTCTCTCTCTCTCTTCTTTTTTTCTTATCCAAGTTAACTTTAATGTTAAATAATTTGATAAACTTAACAAACGCTAATGATTTCATTTTATACAAGACTTTATAGCAGATTAAATTAATCTTCTTTCTTTCGTAGAATAAGTTAATAGGTCGAGCAATAATAATAATTTCAAACAAAATTTCATTCATAATCTTATCAAGAAAAAACTTGACAACTTTTTACCACCAAAAGAGCATTATATGGTATATAGAGTATTATTTGATATTATTCTATAAATAAAATCAGTCGGATCATACCATTTGAGTGGTAATGCGATAAGAAAACTGAGTCTAAGTGAATTCTCTATGAATTGCATGTTCTATGCGGGTGACGATGATCATGATCGAGGGCCAAAGACAAAAACGAGTGACCAACAATGCCAGGGCTAGTTCATGGCCCATATATGTAATATATAAACAAAAGAGAAACAAAACCAAAAAAAAAAAACTATAAAAAAAATGAGAAACAGTTTTGTCATTATCAAGATCGCACGCAGCTTGACTGCAGCTTTTGAGTAATTATAATATGTATACAACAAAAAGCGCTGACCAAAGCGATTTGGGCTCTAAAAAAAAAACCACAAAACTAATCCACATTCACAAATGGGAGACGACAACCCCCTAGATTCCCCCCCTCCTTCTCGCAGCATGCACAGATCATACATACGTTGAAAAGCAAGAGTGAAAAAGCAAACGAAATGGGCCAAAGTTCAGCTGATTGTTGCGGCTTTTTGTTTGAGATACCCGGTCCCCAGACCCCTCCCAACACAACCTAACAAATACTCCATCTTCTGGTTGTTGTTGTTGTGATCGACTTAATTAGCTAGCAACACGCACATCCTCAAAATCCCCAACCAAAAAAAAAAAAAACCCTAAATAAAATAATAATAATAAACATCAAACGAGATCTGTCTGTGATCTTGTGATCCCTCTCACTATTTCTATATATATATTTTATTTTTATTGCAGCAACAACTCCAATTCGGCAAACAGTAGCCCCGATGTCTACAATATTGTTTTACTTGTGGTCGACATTGTCATCTTGTTGGCCAAATTCTGGTTTATTATCATCGAATCAATTGTTCGTGCCTTCTTGCCAAAGAAATTGAGCAATGTGAGTGGACAAAATATATTGATCACCGGGACTGGCCATGGCATGGGCAAGGAGATGGCCCTGCAATATGCCAAATTGGGTGCCAAAATCATTTGCTGGGACATCAATGAGCAGACAAATGCCCAAACAGTCAAAGAGATCAAGCAAAATGGCGGCACTGCCCATGCCTACAAATGTAATGTAATCAACCGGGAGGAGGTTATCGAGCTGGCCGCCAAAATACGCAAAGAGCATGGTTTCATTAGCATTGTGGTCAACAATGCCGGCATTATGCCCTGCCATCCACTATTGGAGCATACCGAACAAGAGACTCGTCTCATGTATGACATTAATGTCCTTTCACATTTCTGGGTAAGTGGAAACTGGACTGTATATAGACTTCGATCCCTAGACATCTAGTCCAAGTTTTAAGGGCGTGTAATAGACAAAAGTAATCAATAACCTTTTAGTTTGCTTCATCTTGTTATAATTCCCAACTAGTTTTAGCAGTTAAGCTATCGCCTGGCATTGAAATTCAAGTAATTTTTTTCTTGCTACTTATTCGAATGTTTCAGTAGTTTTAATACAAATATTATTATAGCTTTTATAATCTAGATTATCACAAAGAATTCTATACCCAGAAATCGGAATGCCTTTTCAAGTTTTATACTTTTAAGATCCTTCTAAACATCAATCTAAATTTAATAAATAACTAATTAGAGTTATTTTTTCTACCCATTAAAATTTTTAAAAGTTTGATATTGAAGAATTGTTTGAATGCATTTAAATGGAGTCTCATAATTAATTGAATAAATGAGGCTTAAAACTGAAATTGAATTGAATGCAAACACTGATCAATCATTTGTTCAATGCTTGAATGACTTAACTGAATAGGGAAGCAAATTTAATGAATACTCAAATAATTTATAAAAAATTATCTTGTTGTGAGTAGGATTCAAAATCATGTGCTGAATTCTTGCCTCTAAAATACAAAATGAAAATGTTGAGAAACCACAAAATCAAAATCCTTCTCTGGCTAGCTCTATTGGTTATTTAAAACTTCATGTTCGAATGACTAGTAGGAGATTGAATACACTAATAATACATAATAATATTAATATTAAATACTGTGAATAGTCGAAGCATACTCTACTCTCTCTCTCTCTATTCGAATTTTTTAGTTTTTGAATGTTTGAATGTTTTGATGATCTATTAATTCTTAAAACCTTTTTAAATATTCTGATTTTTTAAAATATTCTATGATTCATTGTATTCATTTTTATTTATTCATTGGAATATATAGTTTTATACATACGATCTATTAATCTATTAATTCTCAAAACCTTTTTAATATAAAATCTTCTGATTTTTTAAAATATTTTATGATTCATTGTATTCATTTTTATTTATTCATTTGAATATATAGTTTTATTCATACGATTTTGTTTGTTTGCAATTTATTTCATCAAAAATTTATTATATAGTAGTCAGAAAACTAAGTTTTTTGGAATTCACATAAAAACATTCATTAATAGTAGTTAAAGTAATTGAAGTTTTGAATATATTTGTGCAGGTAGCTAGATATTTTTTTTTGTGTATTTAAATGGATTTCGTTTTAATATTTCATTACTATAAGAACTGATAGGTAGTCGGGGTAATCAAAGTTTCGAAGATATAAGCGCAGCCAAGTGAATAGGAATATCTATTGATAAGTAGTCGGGGTATTCATAGAGAGATATACATTGAAATAAATATATGTTTGCTATAAAATTGTTCGTAATTTTTAATCTTACAGATCAATCAGGCCTTCCTACCGGAAATGATTGAACGCAATGAGGGCAGCATTGTGGCTCTCTCCTCCTGTGCTGGTCTGTTTGGCCTGGCCAATCTGGTGCCCTATTGTGGTACCAAATTCGCTGTTCGTGGCTATATGACGGCTTTGGCTGAGGAGCTGCGTCAAGCCAATCCCAACACAAATGTGAGTTTAAGAAGTAAATGAGTAAGAATTTCTTTTATTGATTTTTTGTTTTCTTCGATTTTTTTTTTTTAGATTAAATTCACCACAATCTTTCCGTACATGATCGATACGGGTCTGTGCAAAAATCCACGTTATCGTTTTGCCAATCTCTTCAAATTGATTGGCCCCCAGGAGGCAGCTGCTTCGATCATTGAGGCCCAACGTGAGGGATTGGTCGAGGCATCGATTCCACGGCGCTTCCTGAATATCGAGAAAGTGGGTCGTTTCGTTCCAAGGAGAGCCATGGCTGTGGTTAATGATTTCCTTGACACTGGTGTCGATACAGACAAAAAGTAAACCTTACAGCAATAAAAAAAAAACAAAATGTAGGAAAAGCCAAAGAGGAGAAGAGTCGAAGTAATAAGAAAGAATTTAATTTGTAATAATAAAAAAAAAAGTCACTTGATAGTTTTTTTTCTTCCTCGTTTTGTGTTAATTATATTGTATATATACTTAGCATTTAATAACCATTACATACTACTTGAAACGTTAATTTTGATTAGAGTTTCTTTTTTTTTTAATTTGTTTTTTATTTCTGTTTAATGTATGAGAAAAAGGTTGTTACTTAAAAAAACAAAACAAAAAATTATAATAAAATGCGATTGCTATATGGGGCTAATTGTGGGTCATAATTTACAAAGCCCAGTGTTAATTGGCCTGGGAATTTAAAGACGTTTTTGTACATATATTTATATGGTTCAGTGTAAAGGGTAATTAATACATATAATACGAGGCAAAAGCGGCGAAAAAAAAAATGGAATTTAAAATGGAAATATATATATACACACACATATGTCGTTTGAGTGTCGATGCTTTGGATGATCATTTGATATTTTTGGAATTTCGTCGGCCATTCGATTTGCCTTTATCCTTGCTGGGCTTATCCACCGATGCCCGTGTCGGGGATGCCCTACGTGCCTCCTCGGCCAAGGATTCGCGACGCAGTTTATCCAAATACATTTGCTCGAAGACAGTACGCTGCATGGTTATATGACGTTGTGAACGTTTATGTTCACCCTGTAGCATAGTGTTCTGGACATCGGCAATGGCGGCACGAAACTCGGGATCACCTTTGATCATTTCAACAAATTGATCTGGATTATCGGGATCTAATTCCAATTCGGGTTCAAGTTGCTCTTGCTCCAAGCGCAGACGTTCCTCTTCGAGTATAAATTGTGTGCGACGTTTTAGTTTCATTTCCTCGGCGCGTGCTTCAAGAATTTTGCTACGCGATATTTCGCGCTCAAACATCTGAATGGAGGGCAATGGAGGAGGAGGAAGAGATGACTATATATAACCAGAAACACAGGCTGACTTTGTTCAGATCGAATTAATAAACTTTTCTAAGTAAAATCTCAACTTATCACAAAAGAAAAAAACAAATCTTTTAACAAGTTTTGACCTATGGCAACTATGGGATATAGTCGTTGAATCTTAATGAAATTTGGCATAATTATTAACAGGTGTTAGAAACTTAAGAATCTTAAATTTTATAACAATCGTTTAGAAATTAACAAAGTTATTGGTCTTAAACTCCTTTGTTAACTAGAAGATATAGAAATCTAATCTTTGGGAAATTTGGCAAAAGGATTAAAAAGTGAGAGCTAACAAGGAACTAGGAGAATTTGAACTTGATTAAGATGGACTTTTGGATATAGTCAGAAGGGCAGTCGGTCGGACATCGTCTCGTTGTCTTATTGGCATGAACATATCTTATTTAGCTTACCGATGCAATCAGGGCCTTCTCCTTGCCGGTGGCTGTTTTCATGGCATCGTGTAGAGTCAATACATGACAATCTCCATTGGCCAAACCAATGGCCAAGAGTTCACCATCGGATCGAAAGACTAAATCAGTAATCATTGAATTGAAATTGATGCTATAAAATGGTTTTCTCTGATGCAAAAGTAAATCCCAAAAGTCAACAACTCCCAGTTTATCGCCAGTGACAAAGAGCGAACATCTTGCCGTCGACCATGCCCCGCAAGTGAGTTGGGTATCCTTTTTAATATACATGGTACTGGGGCCATCTTTACTTTCCTCCGACCAAATACGGGCACGCCAATCGCCAACGATGAGAAAGTTCTTGACAAAGAACGGATTACGATTTATTGACCAAATGGGACCGGCAAAGAGCTGATAATTCCCCAGTAAAGTCTCCGCCGGAGTCATACCCTTGCGATTGCCAACAAACACACAACCCATATCGCTGCCAATGACAAAACGCACCGGAATGGTGTACTCAAATTCAAGGAATGTAACACCATGCGATTTCTGACGATCCTGACGATCCTGCGGTTCCGTCTCCAGGAGTAGCTCATGGACTGGCATTTTCAAATCACGTGTATCCCAGTACTTGATGGCCCCATCAAGAGAACCGGAATAGAATTCGGTATTCGATTTGGAATGGACCCAACACAGGGCCGATGTCTTTTCGCGATGGGCAGCTTCCAGGGGACATGAACGTATGGGCATGCCGGTGGCATGAGTAGCCCAAATGCATACCTTACCCGAATAGGTGCCACCGGCTAGATTGTTCTCATCCTTGGGACAGATTTTGGCACGTGACACAACATCAAGACAATCGTAATGTAGTTTCGGTTGCAGGGGATTCTTAACATCCCATATATAGAAGGCATTGTTCGAGCCCATGGAATAATCATTGGCTACCTGACGTTTCTTTTTGCGAAGCAAACGATATAAATTGGTAAACTGGACCATAAATTGCCTCTCATTATTGGGCATCCATTCGATATTGGTTATATAACGTGACGGATGCCAAATATCATGGAAAACATTGACACCCCTTGCCACATATTTCATGCGATTTTCATTGGTTAACTCAATGGTGAGATCGGAAAAGTAATCCTGATAGATATTGATGGCATTATTCTGTTCACCCACTGCCATGACGGTGCGTATCAATTGGGTGAGCTGTTCACCCCAATTATCATCACGTTCGACCTTTTTGCGATGCCGCAAGGTTTGCTCCTCATCGTTGATGTTGACCTCTTTGGGCCAACCGCCCTCATAATGATACATTCCATGCTGCTCGTGGGTGACATTCTCCGTTGTCATCACCGAGAGGGCAAACTGATCACTTAACTGGGTTGCCCTTGACGATGGATTACCCAAAATGTATTTCAGACGCAATCGCCCACTGGGATGCACACTGACCATTAGCTCATTGTGATCCCCGAACAGACATTGACGGCCAAATCGGCGTCGTTCCCGTGAATATATAAACTGATTCTGATACATGCTATCCAGTTTGGCCAAAAAGAAGACGAAGGAAGAAGGAGGGGGAAAAAAAACAAAGTGAAAATTGTAAATGTTTTAAGAGTATTGTGGTATGGTTTCGTTGTGTGTTTATTTGGAAAATATTTTAGTCTTTTGTTCGTTGTTGTTTTTTAATGTGATTAAATTTGTGTTTTTTGGGTTTTCATTTCAAAAAGTAACGGCCAACTTTGTTGCATGAGTCGAACAACAATCGATAGCAGTTCGATAGCCATGCTCACGAGCAATCATTGGACTATCGAAAAATCGAGCACATCGGCAATGTGTTTTCCAACACTGCTATGGCAGGTAAGCAATGTCAATGAGAAACGAAAAACAAAAGTCTAAAATTAATTCGAATAAACATCGAAGCAACTGCCTGGTTACAACTTGATACGGCAAGCAACCAAAATCCAACGAATTAATTAAATAATTGAAATTATCTAAGCGAATAACAACAACATTCACACAAGGAACAACAACACACAATGCAGGAAGCCGCCGAAACCAACGAGACTGAACCAACAACAACAAAACCAATTGAGGAGGGCGATGGTGACGGAGACGGAGACGGAGATGGAGATGCAGAAGTGAAATCCTCTGCTGCTGCTGCAACAGGAGAAGGATTAGGAGCAGCAGCAGCAGCTGTTGATGTTGGTGGCGGCGGCGATGCAGCCGCCTTAGAGATCTCCGAACGTGATGAACTACAATTGTTTGTCCGGGAACTACATGAGAAGATCGAACACAAACGACAGCTGAGAGAACAGAATTCCAATTTCGAGTTACCAGGCGAGAAGTATTTTGCACGCCTTGACTCCAGTTTGAAGAAGAATACAGCATATGTCAAGAAATTAAAACTCTTTACGGCCAGCCAGCTGGATGCACTGCTGCGGGAGTTATCAGCCTTGAATTTAAGTAAATATATATCGGAAATATGCACAGCCCTGTCCGAGGCCAAGCTCAAGATGGCCGATGTTCCGGCCGTGGTGACATTGGCCTCCAAATTGCATTCGACCTATGCAGATTTCGATAGCCAATTTCTAGAGGCCTGGCAAAAGACACTCAGTCTGAAGGCCTCCGAGAAGATAGTGAATGCCAGTAAGTTACGCGTCGATTTGCGTCTATTTGCCGATCTTGTTAGCTCGGGTGTAATACAAATGAAACCCGGATTGGCTCAATTGGGCATTGTGCTGGTCCAATTGATTGGCCAGGATAAAGACGATCATAGTAATCTATCCATTATATTATCATTTTGTCGCCACTGTGGCGAAGAGTATGCCGGTTTGGTGCCACAAAAAATGCTCAATTTATCCCAGAAATATGGTGTAGAAATACCAAAATCCGATTTTCTACCCAGCGATAAGCAATCGAATCTACGCTCAATGTTGAAAAACTATTTCAAGGCTCTGTGTAAATATGTCCTGACCGAACAATCGGAATTGATGAATATGACAAAGAATATACGTCGCACTATGGAATGCAAAGGTGAAATATCCACAGAGAAACGTGAGAAATGCCAAATGATGCAATCGAGCTTTGATAAGCTACTAACATCGGCTCAATCGCTATCCGAGCTATTGGGTGAACCTTTGCCCGAATTGGCTCAAGAGACGGAATCCTGTAATCCGGGCACTGTCATTGATAATATGCTAGACAGTGCCACCTTTGGGACTCTAGATCCTTGGGGTGATAGTGAGACATGTGCCTTTTATACCGATTTACCAGATTTACGACAATTTTTGCCAAATTTCTCGGCACCCAAAGTCGATTTGGAGCAAATGGAAGAGCCCAGTGAATTGACCGAAGAGGCCATCGATGCCAATATTGATGCCGATGAATTAAACGATTTAGATGATCCACCATCAACAGCATCCGATTCCATTTTAGAGAAAGAAATCGAGGAGCAGCAGCAGCTACAGCTGCCACAGAAACCCATTAAAATGGGTAATGCTTTAATGGAATTGGGACGCCAACAATTACAAAATCAAACGAATCCAACACAATCGCAATCCCAGATGCGTCAACAATTTGATATATTCCTTGTTAATCTCTTCAATTGTGTCAATAAGGAACTTATCGATTCGGCGGCCATTGAATTTCTATTGAATTTCAATACGAAACCACAGCGTAAGAAGCTAACACGTTCAATATTTAGTGTACAACGTACCAGATTGGATATCTTGCCATATCTCTCACGATTCGTGGCCATTATCCATATGTGTAATACGGATGTGGCCAATGATTTGGCCGAATTGTTGCGCAAAGAATTCAAATGGCATATACGCAAGAAGAATCAATTGAATATCGAATCAAAAGTGAAAATTGTTCGCTTCATTGGTGAAATGGTGAAATTTGGTCTCTTCAAGAAATTCGATGCATTGGGCTGTTTGAAAATGTTGCTACGTGACTTCCAACATCATCAAATCGAAATGGCCTGCGCCCTGGTGGAGGTCAGTGGTATCTATCTCTATAATTGCCGGGACTCGAGACTCCTGATGAATGTGTTTCTCGATCAAATGTTACGCCTGAAAACGGCCACAGCCATGGACTCGAGACATTCGGCACAAATCGAGAGTGTCTACTATTTGGTTAAGCCACCAGAATCCTCGAAGCGTGAACTCCAACCACGTCCCATAATGCATGAGTATATCAGGCATTTGATATTCGAAGAGCTATGCAAACAGAATGTCGAGCGATGCATTAAAATGTTGCGGCGCATCAATTGGCAGGATCCCGAGATATCTAGTTATGCCATCAAATGTCTATCGAAGGCATATCTATTGCGTTTCCCATTGGTGCGATGTCTGGCCGATTTGGTATCGGGCCTTAGTTCATATCAACCACGTGCCGTAACCATTATCATTGATAATGTATTCGAGGATATACGCGCTGGCCTTGAAATACATTCGCCAAGGATGTCACAGCGTCGCATTGCGATGGCCAAATACTTGGGTGAAATGTACAATTACAAATTGGTCGAATCCACCCATATACTCAATACTTTATATTTGATCATTTCGCTGGGTGTGGTGAGAGATCAGAGTATTGTGTCGCCATTGGATCCGCCGGATAGTCTATTTCGTTTGAAATTGGCCTGCATGCTGCTGGACACCTGTGGACCTTATTTCACCAGCCAGGCGACACGCAAAAAGTAAGTACCACAACAGAAATACAATTCGAGACTTAATTCCGACCACTTCCGTCCCTCTAAGTCAACGCTCTCTGGATCCCCTAACCAAATATGTACGAATCTTTCGAATCCTTTTCATACCCTTGCAAAAAGTTATATATATCGATCAATAATGGGACGAGTTCATGTCCGTCCGCCTGGATTGAGTTGAAATTTTTCATGTGGGCTTCTATTTATTGTACGGCTTGTATATTTCGGATTCAGCAGGATCATACCACTATATCCATATGGCTCCCACACAGACCTGAACTTTTACTTTTCTAAGTACCTTTGTAATAAGCTATCGTCATGAAAATTGATATTTGTGGGTTTAATATTTCCATTATATTATAAACAAGCTTTTTGAATCCGATTTATAATTAATATAATCATATGGAGTTCGTATGACTCCCAAGTCATGACTCCTCCTGAGATGCTTATGCCTTCATTTGTTAATCAGTTTTCGAATCCTTTAAGATTCACGCATTCATCCATATTGAATGAATAGTTTGCAAAGTTTTTAATTAACTTTATTATAATATTGTTTATTATTTTCTAATGATTTTTTAACAATTTTGCAAACTGCAAGATTGGATTATTTTTTGGTATTCTTTCAGCATTATTATTGGTTCAAAAAATCACATCCCGTGTTTACGAAATCGGAAAATACATCAGATTTGTTTCCCATACTAGTCGATCATGCCTATCGTGATTGTTTGGCCACAGTGAAGCCAAATTTGAAATTGTATAAAAGTCTGGAGCAGGCCAAAAATGCCATCGATGAGCTGCAAGAGAAATTGTATCCACAATTGAAGAATATCAATAGCAATTCCCAAGATGCCTCATTGGCCACCAATAGTGAGGTTAGCGAAGTGGATGAGGCGGTAAGTAATGACAATTTGGAATAATAAGTTTTTCATATTTATTGATTAATTGTTTTCAACAGGGAACTGATGAGGATACCTGCTCATCGAATCATCCACGTGAACGTCAGGCAGCCGGTTTGGATGCCGAAAATGCCAACGATTGGACGGAAAATGAAACAGAATTGCTACCAACTCCAGGACCGCCAGAGAAATCCAAAGAGGATCTAGAATTTGAGCAAATGTATGAGAAAATGACAGCAGATTCGTATCAGGAACGTCTCAAGGAGCCCATAAAGGCCACTGTAAAGGATATACCAGTCCCCATAATGACACGACAATTGAAGAAACCCTACGATCATTTAGCTTGCGGCAGTTCCAGCAATGCGCCACAGATCTCAAAGGCAGATGGTGCCACGACGACAGCAGGAATAACTGGGGCTAATTCGGCTGCAGCTGCGATTCAAACGGCAGATGCAATCTATGAAACTGCAGCGAGTAACTTTGCTTCCTGTTCTTCTGGAGGTGGTGTTAGCGGCGGAAGTGGAGGTGGGGGTGTGGGAGCATCGACTTCCTCGTCAGGTGCTGTGCAATTCGTGCTTATGGTGCGAGGCAACAAAGGTGGCAAACAGCAATTCAAATCGTTTGTAGCGCCATCTGACTCACATTTGGCCATCAATTTGAAATTGCAAGAGCAAAAGATACGCGAGGAAAAGGAGAAAGTGAAACGTCTGACACTCAACATAACCGAACGCATCGAGGAGGAGGATTATCAGGAGTCATTGTTGCCACCACAGCAGCGTAATTTTAATCAAAGCTATTACCAGAAGCCAAACAAACACAAGTTCAAACATCAGAAGGGTGCACCCGATGCCGATTTGATATTTCATTAAGATATAGGAAAGAGAGAAACTTGACAAAGACAATCTGGACATATCCCCTCACAACATTGTTCGTGCCCCCGCCCCTCAGCAACGACACATCTTTACATTTTCTATACGGTGTTTTGGCTTGGAAGTCTTTCTTTTTTTTTTTTGTTTTATTTTAGATCCACAGAAAAAATCATTGAGAAATGAGAACGAATTCTAATAGCTACATCAAACTCTCATTTCATTATCCATGTCCTATCAAAATTTTTAATACCTCAATACATATATATAAATTATATATATATATACATTGTTATTTGCTATATAAATACATACATATATATATATATATACTGTACTTAAGTTGGTTGTTTGTTGGGAGCATCCATTCGTCTACCCACTGAACAATGCGTTTACCATCAATCAAGGCCTGATTCCATTCTTCCAAGTCATTTGAGCTCAAGTTGCACTATAAATTGTAAATATATATATGTAGATATATATACATATATGTATATATAAATATATATTGTTTTTTTAATTGTTTTAAGGCTTCTCATAAATGTTGCCACACACTGTCCGCGCCTATCTTAGAATATAATTTATAGTTTTAAAATAAATAAAAACAAAAGAACGCCTATTAACTTGTTTCGAAAACAATAAACATATAAATACAACAAAACAGAGAAGTAAAAAAAAAAAGAAATAAAACCGTTGAATATATTGTAAAATAAATATTTTATGAAAATATAAGCGCATTAATTTTTGTTAATCAGAGAATGGAAATTAAATATTAAATATATAAGCAAATACTGGGCTATGTTAATTTGGTGCAGTCAAACTAAATTATTGAGTAAACTGCACCAAATTGGCATAGTCAGGGACGGATCCAGAAAAACTGGCCATGTTATAAAGTTCTTACGCTAGGATTTACAATTTCGGGGGGGTCCGGACACCCTAGAACCCTCTTGAATCCGTTCCTGGACATAGCCTTATTTTCGATAAACATTTATAACAAATCTGTACACGAAATTTGGTTGGAAACACAACATTGAATGGAAATTCTAAATTTCCCAATGCATGTTGGTCTTCCAGACTCTATCTTATGCTTTCCCAAGAAGGATCAATTAGCTTAGATGAACCATATTTTTCAGTTCCATTTCATTGGTCGTTTTCTTATCTTACATAACTTTGTTTTCCACTCGATAGTAATGACAAACAAAGATGAAATTAAAATTTGTTGTATTTTATGTTTTCTTTTTATTATTATTATTTTCACTAAAATTAGCGTCAAACAGTATTTTTTTAATTTTTTCTTTCTTTTTTCATTATAAATTTCAGCTTCCACTTTGTTGTTGCTTTGTTAATCAGTAATCAGTACAAATCGCAAAAATATATATATATATATAAATTTATATATATTTATATAGTAATATTAATTAACTATTAATAATCAATATGATACGAAAGAGAAAAAGTTACACAACAAAAAAAAAAGTAAGTTAAAAATAAATGAAGAAATGTAGAGGAAAAAATTTTGAGAAATTTTGCAGTTTTTCGTTTTTGTGTTATAAAAATACAGTTAAAAAAAAAGGAGGACAAAAATAATTAAAAAAAACAAAAAAAGCAAAACGCAGTCGCTACTTGTTTTTGTTTTAGAATTAACAATTACAAAAAAGCTTAAATGTTAATACGCTTAAATAGTAAAAAGTAAAGTTAGATTTTAAAATAAACATTAGAAGAATAGAAGAGAAAAAAAAACACACACACAAATACATTGAAACAGAAAAAAATTATAAAAAAAAAACAAGTAGAAAAAAACTAGAGAGAATTGGTGCTGAAAGAGAGTTGTGTGAAGTGGTTTAGGGGGAAGTAAATGAAATCTTCTTCTTATTCATGGATACATTAAATAAATTCTTGGCATTCTTTTTTTACGCCCCCTACTCTCTCGCCCTATTTTGCTTCTTATTTTCTCTACTAAAATACATTGCTATATTGCGTTTACTTTTTTTTTTTTTTTGTCGTAATAGAAAAAGAAAAAGCCAAAAGAGGCTCGAAACATCAACGGCCATGCCGCAGTTTCTACATACATATATCTTACCCCTGCAAAATAAACATTTTTGTGTAATTTTTGAAGTACGGAAATAGCCGCAACAGTTCGACAATTGTTTTTAATTTAAAACGCTTTTACCTAAAACTTACAATGTATTCCGAAACGTCAATTATCCTTTTGAACGGACGGTTAGATAGATTAAAAACAGTTTGCCAGGGTTTTAGTATACATAAAATTAATAAATAAAAAATATATAAAAAAAAAACACAATAATAATACAAAAGACTATAAAATAAAAAGAAAATCATAAACAAACTGAAAAAAGTTCTCTTAAATTCAAAAGTGGGCACAATTAATATTAAATTAATTTATCGTTCGAAATTGCTTTTTTTTGTTGTTGTAAGTAACAGGCACAGTTCGGTGTACTGTTATTTTAAATGTAGTTGTTGTTGTTTTTGTTGGCTGCATTTGTTGTGCGTGTTGTTGTTTGAAGTTTTTTTTTTTTTTTTTGTTATTTTGTTTGGCTTTCTGGTTTACATATTTTGGAAGCTTGTATGGTAAAGTCTAAAACATACATATATAAATCGGGTATATATACATATATACATATCTATATATATATATTGCAAGGCACAATTTGTTTGCTTTTTAAAATGTTGCATATATAAATGTATACATGTAAATATGTGTGTGTTTCTTTTCGGTTTTTTTTTTTGTATATATATATATATATATATTTGTATATATATATAAAAATTTGACTTAGTTTAGAACGCGTTTCAATGGCAGTTGACTTTGTTCAAGCATAGGATATATTGTGAATATATAAATAAAGTCTTTATATTCTTTTATCCCTTATTTTTCGTATTACTTTTCCTTTTTCTACTCCTTTTGTCTCATCCTTCTCCATTTTCGTTTCAACAAAATTCTTCAACGCGCGCGCACCTAGCAAAAGCAGCTTTTGTTGTTGTTGTTGTTTGTCGTTGTCGTTGGTTGGATACCTCTTAATTGCAGGGGGTGGGGTGGGGGCATTTTTATTTTTAGAGGGCGGTATTACGGGGGCCGACAGGTCCAATCAAATGGCAATAGATAATTATTTTCACTAATGTATTTGTTGTTATTTGTTGTAGTTGTTGTTGGCAGTTTATTTGCCCGCATATATGGGATTCTTGAAGGTGGATGTCGCTTGTTTGTAAATAGGATTCTCACCCTGAAATCAAAAAAAGAATATCAAGAGAAATTGAATTAGTACTGAAATTGGCGATAAAATGGAAACAAACGAGCCTTAAATATTACTTCTTCTCTCCATACTCGTTAGTGGTTCTCACTACACGTTCTGTTAGTACTCGTTACTCATTAGTTTTAAATTTCTGCAATTTTTGCAAAATTTTCTTTTGTAAATCATTTCATTTGTTTATTTTTTGTCAATTTTATCGATTGTAACTCGCCAGTGGTTCTCGTTCCTGTTCTATTTGACTCGTTAGTTTGAAATTTCTAAAAATTTCTCTATTGAAAATCGTTTGAATTTTCTTTTCTTATTTATTTTACTGTTCGGAAATATGAAAATAGTTTTGAACTTTATTTTCTGTCTGTTTAATAGATCGTTACTCGCTCTCGTTAATAAAGGCTGAAGATTGTCTGAGTTGTTTATTATCTATTTGTTAAGCATGATTCGTTAGTTCTTTCCACTCGCTATTCGTTAGTTTAATGTTTCGAACATTTGCCCAAAAATGCCTATTAAAGATTGTTGAATTTATATTTTCTTGTTTTTTCGCTTGTTTGGAAATTGAAAAATTGTTTAATCAATCGTCATTTGATAGAACTTCTCGCTATGTTCCTATTAAACTCGTTACTTTTAAATTTCTGCAATTTGTCGTTTTGGGACTATCTGAATTATTATTTCTTGATCTTGTTGTTTGTTTTAAAATGTAAAGTATTGATTTAAATTTTATTTTCTAACCAGTTTAATCGACCACTAAATTATGAAGAATATTTTAACTAACTTCGTTTTCTTCTTTCAACATCGTACACATTAAATTTTTAATATAAAATGCAATAATTTAGTCTTTGAAATTCAAATAAACAATTCTTATAGGCTGTAAATTGTCTCTTTTTCATTTAACAGATTTTACTAGAGAAACATGAGTTTCTCGATCTAGATTTTTATAACTTACCGTATCCCATTTAGCGTTCATGCGTTCCTTCTCGAATCGCGCAAATTCGCGACGATCGTGAATGGTGGTTAGAAGTTTCCAGAGCAGCAATATGGCAAGACCAACCAGAACAATGGCGGCTATAACACCCAAAATGATGCCCAACATAAAGACTTTTGGTGGGCACTCCTTCTTCTCTTGGGCATGAACGACAAGCTCACCCTGTTCGCTGTATTTGAAGGTGAATTTGCAATCATCCTCATCAAAGAATACACACAATTGCTCATCCTTTGTCTCATCGATTTTCACAACTTCCACACCGACCGGGGTGAAGGTGGTGCAATTTTTGGCACAATCATCACCATTCTTTAGCTCGCCGGTATAATACATTTGGCATTGGACGCAATCTTTCAGCTCATGACAACGTCCCGAGCATGTGGGGCACTTCTCGCAATAGCGTCCCGAATAGCGACCCTCGTCCGTGGATTTACATTTGCAGACACCGCACTCGCATGTGCCATGACCAGAACACAATTCACCACCGGTGGGCGGCATGCAGGTATCATTCGAGGCCTGGCAATCGCAACTGGAGCCTGTCCAGCCGGGCTTGCAAACACAACGACCACACTCGCAGGTACCGTGATCGGAGCCCGAGCACAATTGATTCTTATTCCGCTCACAGCTGAAATTGTCACATTCGCAATATTTGCCAGAGATCTCATCATCGGGATTTGTGCGCTTGAAGCATTCGCAGGAACCGCAAACACAATTGCCGCGGCCACTGCAATCGACATTTGTTGTATTGTCCGCACGGCAGAAGGAATCGTTTTTCGCTCCGGAGCCCATATCCGTGACAGAGCATTCACAAGTGTTGCCAAAATGCGGTTCATCGCACTTACAGATGCCGCACATTTCCGTGCCGAAGCCGCTGCAACGTGGCGAATTCTTGAGATAACCCTTCGAGCCAGGATATTCACAGGGACAGGAGCAAAGCATTTCCAAATCGATAACCATACTCTCATTGATGCCAACGGGATAAATCTGAATAACTTGATTCCAGTCCTTCCTCTTTGGTGGACACTTTAGCACTTGAATCTGAGCGGTGAAGCTAACCTTATTGCCCACTTTCAGGCCACTGCATTTGGAGGTTTTGATTTCGGGTCCATCATTCAGGCAAGAGGAGAAATATGTGATTTTAACATCGCCTGTGGCATTGTCCTTCATCTCCACCGATGATGAGATTTTCTAATAAATAAGTAAATGAAAATTAATTTTTGCTATCGGCATGAACAACTAAGAGAAGTTTAACAAACTTACGCCATATTCTTCGCGTACCAAATCCACCACATTGGATGAATCATTCGATAAAATGGCACTCGATGATCCCTCAATATGTCCCGATAGTTTCTTATAGACCGAATGTTGATTGGCAGTCACAGCGAATATTATATTGATGGCATTCTGTTTGACCTTTTGATTGATCTGAGAAATACTCGGATAATCCTGAATTGTCGAATGTGTATACTGGCCACGGGGATCCAAATGGCATTCGCCATCATTTGGGGCAATCACACCACCCAATTTACCATCGCCGGCATAATGGAAGCCAGCATCTGTGGAGAAGACCAACAGACGACGAGCCTGTTCGCGCCATCCCACCTGTTGACGGCAAGCAATTGCCTGCATAATGGCATCGAAACCACCTTCGGGAGCATCCAAATTACCAGATACAGTGGCATTGCCTACCTCACTCTGAGCAAACCAGTGAGCGATGGAGAGATAAAGAACAAAGCGATTAGATGGACTAAAACAAATAAATGTTTGTATGTATTAAAAGAACACAAAGATGGCATGCAAGTGGAGGAAAATTCCATTTTGTTTTTTCTTTGGGATTAATGAGATGTTAGAGGGAAAAGAGAGAGAGAGAGAGGGAAAGCTGGAGATATATAAACTGGGCACACATTTTTCAAGTTTTAGATTTAGTTTGGTTAGACTAAGCAAGTTATTTTATATTTAATTGCAAATTGAGTCACAATTTTGTAATAAAAAGGGATTCTGCAAAAGTCACTGCCTGCTTCTAGGCGCCTCTACAGAAGTTTTTGAAGTAGAAATTTCAACCATTCGAACCATTTTTGTAAAATTCAAGAGTTGTAGGTTAATTTAAATAATTTTTAAGGCAGTAATAAAAATAGTTTTAGCTTAACTATATAATTTAATTAAAATTTCAAATTTATAGCCTATTAAAATAGCTGAAAATTCTAAAAATTTATAATTTCAAACTATTCCTAAATTTTAGCTCTAAACCTGAAGGATTCAAGTCTTAGAATAAAAAAAATTAAATTAACAATGTATAAGTTAAAAAAAAAACTGCCAAATGTGTTGGATTGAACCGATTAGAAAATTAAAAGTTGCTTTCCTTTTTGTAATGAAAAAAAAAGACAAGAAAATTTTTAATATTCTTTCTAATTAGAGTAGGATAAAATTTTAAACCTTTAATTATTTCAAAAACATTTGATTAAAGAAATACAAAAATAAATATTCCAATATTAGAAACTTTGATTACAAATCACTTGTAAGACTTAAAATAATTCATTATATCTAA
Organism: Drosophila insularis; assembly: GCA_018903935.1. Taxonomy (NCBI): domain Eukaryota; kingdom Metazoa; phylum Arthropoda; class Insecta; order Diptera; family Drosophilidae; genus Drosophila; species Drosophila insularis. The sequence continues at coordinate 10,684,297 of JAEIFP010002303.1, read as the reverse complement.
GAAATCGCATAAAGAAATTAAATTATTTCAAGAACTTTTAATCAGAAAATGGGTTAAACTACTACTGATTATGTGCTAATATTTGAATAAGTTAATTGTTTTCAAACTTATTCGAAACTTTTTTATGGCATTAGATATTGGATTCGATTTCTAGGTCACACTCAACTCAGCTCGAAATAAAATAGACTGCTATCAGTTGAAGATAGAGACAGAGAGTGAGAGAGTTTAAATTAAAACTGCAAACAATTATTTTGATAAGTTTATCAGCAAAATTTTTGAAGGTTTTCTTTCTGACTAAATTGTGACTCAAATTATCAATAGAATAATACATACATACAACGAGTTAATCACTCCCAAATATGTATGTACATATATAAAAAAGTGTGCCTAGGAATTGTAGAGGAAATATTAGTGAGGGAAATCGGATAGATATGATTAGTAAAAGCATGCAAAAAGGCAATACCATAAACACTTAAAGCAACATAATGCAACATGCCACATGCAGCAAGCAATAAATGCAACCAACAAAACAAAAGAACATAAATTAATAAAATTTAAAAAAAAAAATTATTAACAAGCAGAAACAAAAGAATTGAACATGTTGGTAAATTTTCTTGTTTTTAATGGGTTTAGGATTTTTCTTCTTTTTTTTATTTTGTTTTTTTTTCGGGCCATGACAACAAACACTTACAGAGAATCTATATGTGTCCCTGCTCAAGCCCATGATGTTACGATAGCCATAGGGAGCATCGCATTTAGGACAAGGCTCCACCAGACTAAAATTTTGGATTTTGTATCGATATTGCGAGCGATCGATCAACAAGCAACAAGCAACAATTTTCAGTTTTATACCAGATTATACAGGCCAGATAGATATATATTTATACGTATATATAAGGTGACATAGTGTGACAAAGTGATAAGAATATAAATGAGAAAGAGAGAGGGAAAACAGACAGAAAAAGAAAAATAATAATATAAAAAAAAAAAATAAATAATTTTTATTAAAAATAGGTATTTGTATATATAAATCAAAATTTACGACATATATGTAAAAAGAAAGAGACAGAGAGATAGAGAGAGAGAATACAAGTGCAACATATAGTAGACATATATAATTACGATATATATATATATATATACTAATCACCCAATCAATAATGATTTCAAAAAAGGCATAAACATTGAAATGTTTAAACAAATCTAAATCATTTACAGATTTCACTGAACTAAAGGCTTAAGATCAATTTATAAATAAAAAAACAATTAACAATACATTTAAAATTGTTGTTGAAATGTTTCTTAATGAAATTTAAATAAATTTAAAGCTCTGAAGCTAAACTAAATGATTTAGATCAACCAAATATCAGATTTTCAACACGTTTATAGCATTTAGATCATCTAAAATCATTTAGATCATGGCATTTAGGCATTTAGATCAAATAAGAATATGATTTTTTAAAGTTCATTAGATTAAAGAACACAGTTATAGTATTTAGATCATTTAATATTGTTTAGATCATTTCGATTATCAAAAGTGATTTGAAAGTGATCTAAGATTTTCAATAAGCCCTTTTCATTTCACATTTATAGCATTCAGATCATATGAAATTATATATATCATTTTGTTTTTCACTTATATGAAGATTAAAAGTGATCTAAGAAATTTAGATCAATTAAAAATAAAATTTTTCAAGAAATTTTTGTAGAGCATTTAGGTCATTTAATATTGTTTAAATCAGTTATTAAGAAGGTTCGACGATTAAGAACTTTCATAGAAACTTTTCTAAAAGAAAAAACTAAAGATCAATTGGGCTTAAAATAAGCAGCTGTATTAAGCATTGATGCTATTTAAAAAGGGCTTGCTTTAGAAACTGATAATGAATTTTGCCTTTAAATAAATGTTTATACCTTTTTTTGAATTGAATTGAATTGAATTAATGTTAAAGCTTACAACACTCGTACGTACACTGATTCAAATGCTTATGATATATAGGTGCATATAAGTATGTATATATTTTTGTGTATATTTATAGATATGTATGTATATACTGATTTTTAAAGAATAAATACATCAATAATATATATATAGATAAATAATGATTAAAAGATAATGTATGGATACAACAGATATACGAAAGAATATTATGATTATGCATATATATGTGTGTGTGTGTGTATATTTGATTCTGTGTATGTAGATAAAGATAAAAGATACCAAAACAACATTGAGCATATATAGAAAATAAGTGAAAAGAAAAGGTGAGATGGGATAGAGAGATAGAGCCACAAAAGGAAGGGATATACATACATGGAGAGAGAGGGGTGCTATTACAATTATTACTAATATGATTATTGATTGATTGATTGATTGATTGATTGATATTATTAATTGACTCTTACAGAAAAGCTTTGGGTATTATTGCTCAGGGGCAAGTGATTGCGGTAACCATAGGGAGCCATACAACCAGTACAAGGACTCTCGAGCCTAAACACACAAATTTACATATATAAATATATATTAATACATATCAATTAATATATATTTCAATTTTCATATAAAATTGTGTGCATGATTTGGTTGTATTGTTGTCGATTGATTGTGGTTGGTGAACACGCGGTGTAGAGTTTTATCGTTGTAGTTGAAATTAAATAATATCAGTTAGTTATAAGGTTTAAGATAGTCAAAAATAATATATATATATATATATAAATTAAAATGATCAAACAATTAACATAATTCTATGTGAAGGAGAATGATGACAACTTTGAGATTCAATTTCATTTATTTAATTAATTAATAGAGCCAATGATGGGAAAGAATCAAAAAAGCGTTAGACAAAATTTGTTCGTTAGATTTAGTTTTTTTTTTTCTGTTTTCGTTTTCTTGTTTGGTTTGATTTTGTTTAATGAGATGTTTTGTCCATGTAATTATTAATAATAATTATTCAGCTGCATCCATTCATCATCATTAACGATAAACCTAACTCTAACTAAATGACTAAACAATAATATATATATGTACTTTATATACTTTACGTAGAAGAAAAGTCTTATTCAGTTTGCTTTCTTTAAAATATTTTCTTATCTCTGTCAATCGATTAGACTAACTTAAATCGTTTATTATTAATAGGAACAAATATTACTCACTTTTTGGGTATGGTTGAGACATAGGGCATTAGAACTTTATCGACAAATGAACCGAAACCCAAACGGAAATTCGATGTAATGGCACGCATTGTTTCGGCCAATGTGTTGCCCAATGTGGATAGTTTTTGTTTATCATCCTCCATGGATTTGGACAAGTCCATCAAATAGTAAAGATCAACAGGATAATCTTGAGCCTGTGAATAGCTCACCTTAAGATTATGCACTTGATCTGTAGAAGTGAATTTTGTTTTTTTAAATCAATTACAACAGAATCTAGATTAGTAATTTTAGCTAGTCTCGACTTACTGATACGCAATTGAAGTTTAACACGCTGTGGCTTAATCTGAACTATTTCACCGCCAGCAGCCGCAAAGCCAGCTGAGCTGCTTGATGATCCGCTGCTGCTACTACTGCCGCCACTATACGAAGACGATGACGATGAGGAGCCCCCCGAGGCCGCATAGGAGCCCGACGATGAACTCTGCTGGCGAAAGTTACTTTCATAGGAGCCACCGGATATCGATTGACCGCCAGACCAGGCTTCACCGCCGCTGGCCAATGTTAGATTACGATTGATCAATATATGCTCCGATGTGTCGGGATTCCAGACAAACTCCTCGGGACATGTTATGGGCGATGTGTGCTGGAAACAACGCGGCCGATCACCATAATCTGGTTTCATGCACCAGGCACAGCTTTGGGTCTGTATGCACTCATGGCAGGTTGGTTTATTAACGCATGGATTTTGCACCAATTTACCAGCCAATTGGCCATTGACCAGATTTGTGTTTATCAAACTGCTGACCACACAGAGTAATATGGTCAGATATAGCATTTTGTGAACGATCTGCTGGTTCTATTTCTCTCTCTTTTTTCTCTTTCTATTTCGCTCTCTTGGCGGTGCGATGATCAATATCGGGTGGGGGGACTTTCGTGTGGGGAAGGTGCGTGAAACTGCAAAGAATAAAAAGAAAATTATTATATTTTGATTCAATTTAAATATAACACTTGAGAATATTAAATATTATTTAATTATAATTTTTTTTAAACAACATTTCGTTCATTTTTTCTGCCCACTTTTTCGTTTGCCCTCAAAAGCCTCCTTTCCCCTCACCTAACTTTTGAAATGCTTCCAAATTTGGGGATAGTTTCACTTTTCTATTGAAATTGATATTCAATTTTCAAATGACACTGAATTTAAATAAATTAAATGAATGATTCTGATGAATGAGGAGAAGAGAGAGAGAGAGAAAGAGAGAGCGCACAATTGATCAAAAGTTTTATTGATTCACTCTCAATTAATATTTCATGGTAATGTCAAGACTAAATATTGCAAAATATTTGCGATTGAGTCACGTTTTAGTCATAAGTATATTCGACAGTATTTTTGTAAGTAATTTTTTTATCAATATTTTTTTTTTTTTACATTATCCAAAAAAAATGTGTTCATTCATTTTGGAAATTCCATGGGATTGAGATCTTTGTTTTAATCAATTCAAGTACAGTGAATACTCTAGTAGAAGGGGCAGACAAGAGTTTGTTAGGTGAATATTTACTGTATTTATGTATATACTATTGTGATCTGTTTAGTTTACTTTCATAGGTTGGAGACGGCCTCCGTCATCGTCATTATTATCAGCATCAACAGTGGCGGATTTATAGGATAAAAATAACGTATACGCACTGTCTGCAGGCTAAACTAATTTTCTTTACCATTAAATTCCGATACTTAATCTAATTGATTATAAATGATAATAAAAGTAGCAAATTTTCAAAATTTTAAAGCAAATTAGGAAAAATATTATTAAACCTTTATCTTCCTTTTAAGTTTGAGATTAAAAACTTAAAAATGTCCTTAATTTTTTGACCATATATCGAATTATTTTAATAACAAATATTTGCAGTTTTTACAATTCAATTGCAAGTTATATGCATGTAGGTCCATTGGGCCTACCCGATCATAAGGTAAATCCGAAACTGATTATCATCATCAACAAATAGCGCAAACATCTGTGTTTCAGGTTTTGTTTTTTTGTTTTTTTTTTTTTTTGGTTTTTTGCTGCTGTTTGCCTCAATGTTTAATTTTATTTTTCCTCTCTCTCACTAGCCTGTTTGTTGTTGTTGTTGTTGTTGTTATTGTTGTACAATCATCGTTGTTTCGTATGAAATGAACATCAAGTTGGCAGATGACTCATATTTTTTTCTTTGACAGGCCTTAAGCAAAGGTGGCAAATAAAATAAACACACACACACACACACACACAAACAAAATCAACAACGGCATATAGCTGATATATTTTCATACATACGTTTATGTATATATATAGATTATATATACATGTATGGGTGGAGCATTATTGACCATCCCTAATACCCTGTCACTAATTCTGTCTCAGTAGTTGGTTCCTTTTGAAAAAGTAATGAAATTAAAATAATTTTTTTCAAGCAATAGCAGTTGGGTGTCCATGGGAGTTTTCACTGTACTAAGAACATTTAGATAGTTGCCTACCAATTCTAGGGTATAAATCATATATATTATGTACATATATCTCTCTCATGTGGAAAATGTTCGCTTTTTTTTTTAAGCACATAATTTTCAATTTCATTCAAATTGACGTAGGGCGAGAATTTTTTGAGAGAGAGGGCGGCAGGGAGAGAGAGTGGGAGAGTCACACCCGTAGCTTTTTCTCTCTCTCTTCGGTTAGGAACAGGACTGTAAACAAAGGCCATTCGACTTGACTTGGGTGTGCGTGTGTGGTAGAAGAAAATCAAGAACAACAAAGACTTCTCCTTGTTAAGGCACCCTCGCCCTATCAATGAGGGTAGAGAAAACCCCTCGCTCTACATTTCTGTAAATCTCCCCCCTCTTTGGGAGCTTAGTCATGGCGTGTCTCAAGTGTTGAACGTCGTCGTCATCAAGCTCTTCCGCTAACGATTCATTCGTTCATTGTCATCCAGTGATTATTCATAAACAATACCAATAATAATATGGAATTATTCATTTACTAAAGAAAAAAGGCATTTCTGCCCTGCTAACTGATTTGACTAGTGACAAAATTTAAACAAGTTTTATTGTTTTTGTCCAGTGGCGGATCTAGAAGGTAAAATTGGGCATTTTAATGCAGAAGATTGGTTTTGAATATCAAAGTCTTAACACTTAATGGGTTATGGCTCCGCAAATCCATAGAAAGTGCCAAAAAAAAAATATATTACTGAAGGTCTCTAGTCTCAATTTTAGGCGGACAGCTAAAACTAAAAAAAAAAATCCGTTTAACCTAATTTAGATCATCTTATCGACCTATAAAGGTTTAAATAAATTTTGAAGCTATTTATACTTATATATATATGTATATTGTTGGTAGGTTCGATTAAAAATTTAAGGTTTTTTGACTGCAAAGTTTGAGCAATTTCTTCAAAGACTAGTTGGACGTAAAGATAATATTTCGGGGTTGTCTTAAGCCCCTGGCCCCCTTTCTACTGAATCCGTCACTTTATGTCACTCAAAATCCTTTCTTCTCCCCTTGCCATCCTGCATAAGTGAAGTGTGTGACATGCAAATGCTTTCAAGACAAAAGATCTGATCCAAAAAAAAAAATTATGATTCCTTTTTCATTTTGCCCCAGAGGGCATAAAACTCTGAACAAATGCTAAAGACCTAACACATATATTACATATGCCTGTGTGTGTGTGTATGTGTGTGCAAACATCTGTGTATGAATCAATGATTGTATTTGAAGTCTAAATATAACAACCCACGCGTAGCATCATATGTATGTAGGTACATATACATATATTGAAGTGGAGTGAAGTGTGGCACAACCAGATGCAGCTTGCTGGGGGCGCCACAAACACAAAATTAACTAATGAAAGGCACAAGTCCAGATATCTCCTTAAGAGTTCATCCATTGAGATTTTACTGTGCGACTTTCATTTGGTTTGGCTGGCCCTGTCGATGTCTTTGGCCTGTCTTTATGTGTTTCCACTGTAGCACTTTTGGCCTCGCAATTTGGAACGCCCACAAAAACCAGCATCTGCTGCTGCGCTACATAATCTCAAATACATACGAAACGCAATCTGTGGGCGTACTAGTTTCCCCCCGCGAACTAGAAAACAAAAAAGACTGAACCGACAAAAAAAAAACCAAAGCAAAGACATTTCAAACGGAGGAGTCGAATAAGACTCCTTTTTCATGACAGAGAGGAGTGCGAAATGGGAACAAAGCGTAGCGCGCGAATTGAAATTGTAAATGGGGGCAATGGAGAGACAGGGACAGAAGATATTATCAGCAAAAAAAAAATAGTAAATAAATAAAGAAAAGAGAGGAAAATAAATTGTGGCAGTTATTTGATGATCGTCAAGTTTTTTTACACCGAGGGAAGAGTGTGGGAGGGGGTGTTTGGCGGGTAGTGCGGGATGTTGTACTTCTTGTTGTTTCTCTTCTGTTTAAACTTAACAAACACACACACACACACACAGATACGCCGTTGGATGACTACTTGTTTGTTTGTATGTGTGAGCGTGTGTGTCGTCATTGGGAGGGAATGAAATCATCAAAGAGCGCGGAGCACAATCTGTTCGACAATTCGAACGATTTTATGGTCATTTCCTATTTTACTTGTTTTTTTTTTCTGTTGGTCAAATTGCAGGGAGAATATCATTGAATTCTTACGTAATTTCACTTTAATACGTTTATTTCACACACACTCTAACACTTGATAACACTGACTTTAAAAAGTTTCACAGTTTTCATTATAAAATTATCGAAATAAAATCCATCAGGGGCGGGTGTGTTGTGCTCGTTTTTATTCTGCCTCTGTTTGTCTTCTTCTTCTTTTTTTCTTTCACATTCTTCGTCTCTTATTTTGATATGCAGGCACACTTGTGGAGTACCCACACACACACACACACAAGCTAACTCACTCGCAGAGAGAGCAAAACTCACACACAGTTCTGTTATTCTTGCACTTTGGCTAAATGGAGTTTTTTATTTTCTTTTTGTTTTAGCAACATATAAAAACTTAACCAGTATATATATATCTATCTATATGTAGTTATATATATACATATACATATACACACATTGAAAAAAAATACATATATTAAAATTTATAGATGAATTCCCTAGGCATAGCAACTTTTTGGCCTTTTTATACAAAATCACACACGTTTCCGTTTTCAATTATGCGAATGCTTAATCCTTAAATATTTACAAAAAAACAAAATAATTCAACAATTTGTTGTATCACTTCGGTAATAATTTTACGCTAACAAAAACACAACCGCTCACCTTGCAAGCAAATATAACAATAACGACGGTCACACTTTTGCTGGCATATATTAACTCAAATAACGGTAAGCCCAAAAATAGGGGCAAACTAATCGCACACTTGTAACAACAACGAGAAACCTGTTTGGATCCTTGATATTTTTTTTTAATTTTCCTGATTTGGGGGTTCCCTGTTCCACAAACTTTGTAAACATTAACAAAAACGGTCTCAAAAGAAAGTGAAAATTCATAAAAATATCGATAAGCATAAAAATCGATAAAACATCGCCTGAAAGATACATGGCTGCCCTATGTTTTGTATGGCGTTGCCACATGCCTCATTAATGAAGCACGTTGCAACACTGACCAATACAGCGTTGCCATATAAGCCAAGGTGATTGGCAAATTTTCATATAAATATATATTTTTCAATTTCAGTATTTCCAAATTTTCTCGGATCCTTTAGTAGTAATATTCTATTTCCTGTTTCAAGTCCGCAGTGATTTCTGAAAACCACTATTTTAAAAAGCCCACTTATTTAATAATCAGCTGTACCCAAAACAATACATCTGGCAACGCTATTTTTTTTTGTAATTTCCAACACTATTGTTAAATCTAGATGTATCGCTTTTGTAATAAACGCTTGAACGAATAAAGAGAAGTAATTTGTGCTAAACCTAACTAAATTAAATGTGAATGTGAATAATTGTATTGTATCGGTAACATCGTCGTCGTAGTCACCGTGGTGGCCAGCGTAAACATTTTTTTTCTGTGTGTGTTGGTTCGGTCTACGTGCAATTAATTTTTTAATACAAAAAAAAAAAAAACGAGAAAAAGAAAAGTAAAAGAGCGACAGTGACAGCAACAAACTGGTACGGGGTACGATAAGGCAAAAATCTTTAGATACGACCGTAGTTATTTTCCTCTCTTTTTTTTTGCTGTACATAAATTATGTGAATTAAAGTCAGTAGAAAATGTCACATAACCCACAAACTCTACTGTTCTCTCGCACACATACATAGGCGCATACATTTGCATTTGGGGCAGTGCACAATATTTTTTTTTTTGTTTTATCATTGTAAATTTTGGTATTCTTTTTTTCCTCCTTTTGTTTATGTGGCATATTGCGGCTTTGAGTATAGGTCGGAGGGGCGTAAGGTAAGCCAATGTGAGCTTGAACGAAGGGAATTGCAATTAAATGCTAACATATGTCAAAAGTTATTAAATAAAGCACTTCTGCTGCGTGGCAAAAATCAATGAATAAAGAAACTTAATAAAAAGAAAAAAATCACACTTTACACGTATGGTGGAGCGTATGAACAAGAAAGAGAGAGAGTGACAGTAGAAGAGTATGTGTGAGTGTGTGTGTGTAAGTGTGAGTGAGTAAGTGTATCGGAGCGCAACTCAACATGGCTGATGCTCTCAACTGACATTTCATTATTCAACATACCAACACGTACTGTGGTGGATATGGACAATCTTATTTTTTTATTTTTATTTATTCAAAATATAAAATAATGTCACTCAATTTCTTCAAACAAATAGAAATCAATTATTGTAGGCATAGATAAATGTAAATACATATGTGTGTCTGTGTTAATATGTGTAATTAATTTTATTTTATTTTTTGAAAATTTTGTGCAAGACTAAAAACAAAAATTTTGCCGGGTGAGGAGAAAAACGGAAACGCCTGCCATTTTATCGGTTTTTTTTCTTGTGTTTTGTTTTTTGGAGGCGTTAGCATTAACAGTTATAATATATATATATATATATTACAAATTTTCTTAACTTCACATTCTTACTCATTGCACAAAACAAAAAGTAGAAGAAAAAATATGAGCCAAAGAAGAGCATAAAGCGCAGCGCATTAAACACACACACACACCCATATACACAAACACAACGGTCTTTAAGAAACAAACAAAAATCTCGAAAAGTTAAAAAAAAAAAGTCGACATTTAAAATTCTCTTTCTATTCATTAATAAAGGAACAACTAAATTAAATTAAAACGAAACGAAAAGTGTGTGTTGTTGGTGTTACTAAGAAAGAACGAGAAAACGAATCAAAGAAGAAGAAGCAGCAAGTGTCCCTTAGCCCATTTCCATTACTACCGTCAGCCGCCCTAAAAGAAGAGTCCAGCAGCAACATCAGCAGAGACGTCAGTCAAGATGACGCAACCGTTACCAATACGCTTTCAAGAGCATTTACAGGTGAGTGTTGGCCTCCCTTTTCTCCCCAACCTCTACCCACTCTCTACTCACCCCCACTAACCACTTGTTGTATTTGTTGTTGTTGTTGACCTGATTATCAAATTCAATCCGTCCATTTGATATCCAATATCATCGGTATCCCTTATGTTGAGTTTTGCAATTATCGCGGCTTACTCACAATTTACTCTTTCATCCCCATCCCTTTTTATGGTACAGTGGTTTGAGATTACTATTACAATATTTTTGGTGGGCGTCAAAAAGCAAAAAAAAAAAACTTGACGTGACTCATAGAAATAGGGGGAAAACACAGAAAAACGCCTCCAATCCGAAATAATCTGTAATAATCTCTCTCTTCTCTTTCGCTCTCACGAGCGCTAAGGAAAAACAAACTCATAAATTTTAATTTTTAACATTAAAAAATTTGTCTATAAATGATTGATTGATCGATTCAACAAGTTGTAGAAAATGTTCAACAATAATGTAATTAATAATAAAGAATAACAAAAATCAAGATTATTATAACGAAATTCCATTTTCCATAATTGTTAAACGTCCTTTGTATATTAGTTCTTACTATTAGAAACGTTTTCAAATGGTCAACTTTGACCTACTGTTTCGTTTCACTTTAGACTTAATCATTTTGTTTTTGTTTGACTCTTGTTCTTTCGTTAATAATTTATAATTTGTAAATTTTTATATTAACCTGAGGCCACCATGCACACATACATACATATGAAAATCGCTCTCTCTCTTTTTTTGTAGTTTGTTTTCAGGCTTAGGAGAAAAGTGAGTCAGCCGGTCGTTTGGTTCTCTTGCCGCCGTCGCCGCTATCATGTTTTGTTTTTGTTGTAGCGGCTCTGAATTGCAAGTTGTATGTGTGTGTGTGTGGGCTAGTACTAGGTAATAAATTTTCAATGGGATATACAACAGGCAGCAGGTAGCTAATTCTAATTGGAAACAATATGCAAGTGCAAGTCAGCAACTAAGCCGTCATATGCACACATACACTTATATGTTCCCTTATAAATAGATTTGTATGTACGTATGTACTCATTATATGTGTAAGTGTGTGTGTTTGTGTATGTATGTGCATAGGCCCTAACCGGTTTTTTAATGACTAACTTGAGTTGACTAACTTGGCCCAAAGAAACGTTGAGTTTTGACGTTCACACACACACACACACACACACATAGAGATTGATCTATCAATGTATGTGCATTATATGCATTTGTGTGTCTTTTCCTTCGAAAAGGTTCTTTCTAGATGCGGTGTCAGTCAGTCAGTCAAGTCAAGTCAGATTTGCCGCAAAAGTTCATTGGCTGCAGCAAATAATATTAAGCCTCTCTTTTAAATTCTCGTTCACGCTCGTGTCCCCCCCAATTCACTCCCCGCCTTCGACTTTATTACCATCTTCTCCGTCTCTCTCTTACTGTGTTTGTGTGTTTATGGTGAAATGATTTATTCACCACACCACACACACACAGACACAAATATGTAACTTTAGCTTAAACCACACTTGTAACTGTTACTGTAGTTGTTGTTCTTTTTTCCCCTTTTTTTTACTCTAAAAATCATACATTTCAAATTATTTCGCTTTAACAATTCAATTCAGTGGGTGGGTTAAAAACAATTGATAAATTCCCAGAGAGAGAGAGAGAAGGAAGGAGAGGATGAGTAAGAAGAAGAGCGTGTAACAAGCAACATATTGGGCGTTTACTCTCCTATCAGCAGCAATGTAGTGGGAGGGGACACATAACAGTTATCTTATCTCAGTCTCTTGTTCTGCTTTCTACAAAAGAAATGGTTAGCGCGGGAGGCAACAGGAAGAGACCCGCAACACAGAGACAGAGAGAGAGAGCAACAACAGCAACCCACAATTTCTACATATTTCATTGTATTACTGTACATACTACACCTACAATTAAATTAGATTGTATTTTAATACCCTTGCCAAAAAAAAAAAACACAAAATTCAAGATCTCTTAGTGATCGTCAATACTTTAATTTTATCGAAAACTGATCAAAATTTCTCTATTTTCCGTAATATTCTTACAAAGTTGATGAAAATTGTTCTATTTTTTTACTACTCTAATTCTGCAAGATAAAAGATTTTCAGATAAATCTACAGAAAGCAACCATTTTGAATTTGTGCGTTAAAACTCGTTTCGCGAACTTGGGGGGGGGAACAATTAGCACCTAAACACAAAAAAAAAATTAGCTTAAAAGTTTTGAATAATAACAAGAAAACCACAAAAAATATCTTATAAAATTTATAAAAATTTTTTTTTGGTCTCACTATATTTAAAAAGTTTTTAAGTATTCCATAACAAATTAAATAAAAGATAAAAAGTTGGAAGATTACTAATAACGATAATTTAAAATGTAAATAGGTTGATTTATATTTAATACGATAATCCAAAGAAATTTAAGTAAACTCGGAATCTTAATTAATAAAGAAAAAGAACTAATCACTTCACAATTCCAAAAGGATCATACGTGTACATATGTATGTACAAAAATTCTTGATCAGCATCGTGTTTTAAACGAGTTAGAACTACCAACTAGTCTACTAGTCTAGTTTGTACATTATAAGTTAGGCAAGTATATATTAAAAAAGTTATTTGCTTTATAAATATAAAATTGGGGCAAAAAAATATCATATTTTCACAATTTTGATGTGAACATTTTTCCAAATCTAAAACAACTTGAACATTTTAGCCCGCCATACTCCAGCGAGGATCTGAGGTTAAGTTTTTATCCCTAAAGTGGTAGAGTGCATAGAATATAATAGTGTATAACAAAGTCGGCGAACAGCAGCGACTACTTGATACCTCTCTTCTATAAACACAAGACAAAAGTATTCTTTTTTTTTTTTTTTTACGGTAATGTAAGTTTTCAGAGTTTTCAGCATTAATACGTTGAAAAAAGGGGGGCTAAGAAGAGGTGGAGGAGTAGTTAGAGACCAAGTCCATATGTATATACACTAAATTGAATTGTATAGTTCAGTCAGAGAGTGCAACAACAACAACAACAAACTGCCTTAAGCAATAAGAGACTACAACTAACTATACTTGTCTCTGGGTCTCCTCTAGCTAAGGGCGTTCTTTTTCTTTTGTATGTATATTGTCGTCGTCTTCCACGCTTCTCTATCTCTCTCTCATTCTGCCATTGTGTCCGGCCATATGTTAATTTGTAATTGACATAAATAAAAAAGGCAGTGAATGAAATGGAAAATCTAATCTATTTGGTGCGGAAACTCTGCATTGAAGTAAAAACTTTACATGTTACTTTTATTATATTATATGTTTATTTCAAACTGAACTCATTGCCATCATACTATACATATATATTCATACATATATAGTTAACTTTATCTAAGATTTCCATCTCAAAGTTGTCACCCAATTTTTGGTTGACTTATTTTTTATGCACTGATTAAAGTTACTTTGGCGAGAAGAAAGACATCTAAAGAATATTCAGTGACCCAGTTAAGAAGTCTATTAAATTTCTGAATGAGATCGAGACCAGAATTGTGGACATTCTGCGTCAATTGCATCTTGTTTTAAGAAAATCGGTTAAGAATTAGGAGCTGTTTCGTTACCGTCAGTTAAAAAAAAGTGCGTTCAAAAAAATCTCGTTTAATCTTTTAAAGAAACTAAGTAAATTTGGGTTGGAAATCTATTCAAAAACGTAAAAAGGCCTTTTGAAAGTACAATCAAATATTTTAGAGGAGAAATCGATCTTAGATTTTAAAATGTTATCACATTATCACTTCTTTAAGAAGTTTAAATTTGAGCAGTTTTACAATTTATCTAATCTCCCTTAAAAAAATGCATAATGTACTTAATTTTATTAATGTTTATTTATATCATTTATAAAATTTATAATACAAATTTCGATGACTTACCAATTGAATCATTTTCTGCTTTCAATGATAAGAATATAACAAAAAGTAACAATTAAAAGAAAAAGTCGACTCATACATAGATAAGTATAAAATACCCTTAAACAGGGCCTATTAGTTCCAGTCAACTGCGTAGTTAGAGGGGCGCATTAAGTTCTCTTCTCCACTGTCATTTTGAGATTTCTACATTTTGTTGAATTTGAAATTTTAAAAGGGAAATTCAGAAGTCGTCTCAAACTATTCATCTCTCTAAGTTTTTTATTAGAAATGAGCCAACTTTTACATGACCATCTTTATGGAGTAGTCTTAAATTGAAGTATCTCTGATATCAAGTCAGTATATAAACATTAAACATTTCTTATTAAATTCGTCTTTTGTTTGTTAAAAATGGTTTGAAGCTTATCATATTTCTTTTTTATAATTGTTCAATTGAATAATTTTTGGTGGGTTATTAAATTTGTTAACATTTTTAAATTAGAAGTAGAGTACATAATTGCTATTTCATTATTGTTCTTTGTGTTTTTTTGTGGCTCTTTGTTTTCATCAAGTGCATTGAACAAAAATTTGTTTACAATTATTTAAACATACATACATCCATATGTGTATATATATCTATATATTTTATCTTGCTTTCTCATATAGGCAGAGACAGAGAGGAAGAGAGTGGGAGAGAGAGAGTCACAGTGAGAGATTGTGTTTCTTGTAGAAGGAAAAAGCCGCGAAAAACCTTGAACTTTTTCTTCATACAATTCTGTTTACGATTTAGTCAAGCATTTTGCTAGCTGCGCAGAAAGAGAAATCACAATATAAATATATGTATATGCATTATATATACATATATACTTATTCTCTATCTGTGTCAGACATAAAGAACCCGCAATCATCGGAAACTCTCTATCATTAAAGTGAATCAGTTGAATTTAATCTAAAATCTGTCTGTATCTCCTTATCAACTTTTAACTCAGTCTGTTCCCTGTCTGAATGCTTTTCATCTTAAGTTCTATATGTGAATTTATTTTTGTTTCAAATATTTCAAAATTTCTTTGGAAAACCAAACTTTAAGTCGTGTACTAACCCAATAACCCTGATTAGAGGCCCAAATGGAGAAACGACACTAGGCAGAACTTTAAATAAAACAAAATTTACCTTCTCTTTGGCTTACTATATACAATCTAGTTTATTCAGTTAGTCAATATGTTGCCTTATTTATTTTGTGATTCCACCTGATTAACACAAATGTCCGAGCCTTGACTTTTAACCCTTCGTGTCCCATACTTTTCATTGATTTCTTCTTTGTTGAACTTTTGAACTTTTATTGAATATTTTTTGTGTTCTCTTTTATTTATTTTATTTCTTTTTGCAGCTCACAAATGTCGGCATCAATGCAAACTCGTTCTCCTTCAGCACGCTTACAATGGAATCGGATAAGTTCATTTGTGTGCGTGAAAAGGTCAATGATACCGCCCAAGTGGTCATTATTGATATGAACGATTCGGCGAATCCAACGCGACGTCCCATATCAGCGGATTCAGCGATTATGAATCCGGCCAGCAAGGTGATTGCGCTCAAAGGTAAGTAGCTAAAACAAAAACTAAAAATCCACGACTCCCTCTCTAATAAATCGTTCTCTTCATTTTATTTTTAGCGCAAAAGACATTGCAAATTTTCAATATCGAAATGAAATCGAAAATGAAGGCACATACAATGAACGAGGATGTTGTATTCTGGAAATGGATATCATTGAATACGTTGGCCCTGGTAACGGAGACAAGTGTATTCCATTGGTCCATGGAGGGCGATTCGATGCCACAGAAAATGTTTGATAGACATTCCTCGCTCAATGGTTGCCAGATAATTAATTATCGTTGCAATGCCTCACAGCAATGGTTGCTCTTGGTCGGTATCTCTGCCCTGCCCAGCCGTGTGGCCGGTGCCATGCAATTATATTCCGTGGAGCGTAAAGTATCCCAGGCAATTGAGGGACATGCAGCCAGTTTTGCCACCTTCAAGATTGAGGGCAATAAGGAGCCAACAACATTGTTTTGTTTTGCTGTACGCACGGCGACGGGTGGTAAATTGCATATCATTGAGGTTGGTACACCGCCCAATGGCAATCAACCGTTCCCCAAAAAGGCAGTCGATGTATTCTTTCCTCCCGAAGCCCAAAACGATTTCCCGGTGGCCATGCAGGTCTCCGCTAAGTATGATACCATCTATTTGATTACCAAATATGGTTATATTCATCTCTATGACATGGAGACGGCCACGTGCATTTACATGAATCGCATATCGGCCGATACGATTTTTGTGACAGCACCGCACGAGGCCAGCGGCGGTATCATTGGTGTTAATCGCAAGGGCCAGGTATTATCCGTGACTGTCGATGAGGAGCAAATAATACCGTACATTAATACGGTATTGCAAAATCCGGATTTGGCATTACGCATGGCAGTGCGCAACAATTTGGCCGGTGCCGAAGATTTATTTGTACGCAAATTTAATAAACTATTCACCGCCGGCCAATATGCCGAAGCCGCCAAAGTGGCCGCCCTAGCGCCCAAGGGTATATTGCGTACACCGCAGACAATACAACGTTTCCAGCAAGTGCAAACTCCGGCTGGTTCGACAACCCCGCCGCTTTTGCAATATTTTGGTATACTACTCGATCAGGGTAAATTGAATAAATTTGAGTCATTGGAACTTTGCCGTCCGGTTCTGTTGCAGGGCAAGAAGCAGCTATGCGAGAAATGGCTTAAAGAGGAGAAACTCGAATGTAGCGAAGAGTTGGGTGATTTGGTCAAGACATCGGATCTAACCCTCGCTCTGTCCATCTATCTGAGAGCCAATGTTCCCAACAAGGTTATACAATGCTTTGCCGAAACGGGACAATTCCAAAAGATTGTTCTTTATGCCAAAAAGGTTAACTATACCCCGGACTATATATTCCTGTTGCGTTCGGTTATGCGTAGCAATCCGGAACAGGGTGCTGGCTTTGCCTCCATGTTGGTTGCCGAAGAGGAACCATTGGCCGATATCAATCAGATTGTGGACATCTTTATGGAACATTCGATGGTGCAGCAGTGTACAGCATTTCTATTGGATGCCCTCAAGCATAATCGTCCCGCGGAGGGTGCTCTACAGACGCGTCTGCTCGAAATGAATCTAATGTCGGCCCCACAAGTGGCCGATGCCATTTTGGGTAATGCCATGTTTACCCACTACGATCGTGCCCATATTGCCCAATTGTGCGAGAAAGCTGGCCTTTTGCAGCGTGCCCTGGAACACTATACCGATCTGTATGACATTAAGCGAGCTGTTGTCCATACGCATATGCTAAATGCCGAATGGCTGGTCAGTTTCTTTGGCACCCTATCGGTGGAGGACTCATTGGAATGCCTTAAGGCCATGTTAACGGCAAATTTGCGTCAAAATTTACAAATCTGTGTGCAAATAGCCACCAAATATCATGAACAATTGACCACCAAGGCGCTAATTGATCTCTTTGAAAGTTTCAAGAGCTACGATGGCTTATTCTATTTCTTGAGCAGCATTGTCAATTTCTCACAAGATCCGGAAGTTCATTTCAAGTATATACAGGCGGCATGTAAAACCAATCAGATCAAGGAAGTGGAACGAATTTGCCGTGAATCGAATTGCTACAATCCGGAGAGAGTTAAGAATTTCTTGAAGGAGGCCAAACTGACCGATCAATTGCCATTGATCATTGTCTGCGATCGTTTTGATTTTGTACACGATCTTGTGCTCTATCTGTATCGTAATAATCTACAGAAATATATTGAGATTTATGTGCAGAAGGTGAATCCATCGCGTCTACCCGTTGTCGTTGGCGGCCTCTTGGATGTCGATTGCAGTGAGGATATCATTAAGAATCTAATATTGGTGGTCAAGGGCCAATTCTCGACCGACGAACTGGTCGAAGAGGTTGAGAAACGTAATCGTCTGAAATTATTGCTACCCTGGCTAGAGTCCCGTGTTCATGAGGGATGCGTTGAGCCGGCCACACACAATGCCTTGGCCAAAATCTACATCGATTCGAACAATAATCCCGAACGTTTCCTCAAAGAGAATCAATACTATGATAGCCGTGTTGTCGGACGTTATTGCGAGAAGCGTGATCCTCATTTGGCATGCGTAGCCTATGAGCGGGGACAATGTGATCGCGAATTGATTGCCGTTTGTAATGAGAATTCTCTATTCAAGAGCGAGGCACGCTATCTGGTTGGACGTCGTGATGCTGAACTCTGGGCGGAGGTACTATCCGAGGCTAATCCCTATAAGCGACAACTTATCGATCAGGTTGTGCAGACAGCTCTCTCCGAGACTCAAGATCCTGAGGATATATCGGTGACTGTGAAGGCATTCATGACCGCCGATTTGCCCAATGAGCTAATTGAATTGCTTGAGAAAATCATTTTGGATTCATCGGTATTTAGCGATCATCGCAATTTACAAAATCTATTGATACTCACCGCCATTAAGGCGGATCGTACACGTGTTATGGACTATATCAATCGTTTGGATAACTATGATGCACCCGATATAGCAAACATTGCGATTAGCAATCAATTGTACGAGGAGGCTTTCGCCATATTCAAGAAATTCGATGTAAACACCTCTGCAATTCAGGTTCTGATCGATCAAGTGAATAATTTGGAGCGAGCCAATGAATTTGCTGAACGTTGTAATGAGCCGGCCGTTTGGTCACAATTGGCCAAAGCCCAATTGCAACAGGGTCTGGTTAAAGAGGCCATCGATTCGTATATTAAGGCCGATGATCCAAGCGCCTATATGGATGTTGTCGATGTGGCCAGCCGTGTCGAATCGTGGGATGATCTAGTGCGTTATCTGCAAATGGCACGCAAAAAGGCACGCGAATCGTACATTGAAAGTGAATTGATCTTTGCCTATGCACGCACCGGACGTTTGGCCGATCTTGAGGAATTCATTTCGGGACCAAATCATGCGGATATCCAAAAGATCGGTGATCGTTGCTTTAGCGATGGCATGTACGATGCCGCCAAATTGTTGTACAATAATGTTAGCAATTTCGCCCGCTTGGCCATCACATTGGTGTATCTGAAGGAGTTCCAAGGCGCTGTGGATTCGGCACGCAAAGCCAACTCGACACGCACCTGGAAGGAAGTTTGCTTCGCTTGCGTGGATGCCGAAGAGTTCCGTTTGGCTCAGATGTGCGGTCTGCATATTGTTGTGCATGCCGATGAACTGGAGGATTTGATCAATTATTATCAGAATCGTGGCTATTTCGAGGAACTAATTGCATTGCTTGAATCCGCTTTGGGTTTGGAACGTGCCCATATGGGAATGTTTACCGAATTGGCCATTTTGTATTCCAAATTTAAGCCATCGAAAATGCGTGAACATTTGGAATTGTTTTGGTCGCGTGTGAATATACCAAAAGTTTTGCGTGCCGCCGAATCGGCACATTTGTGGTCCGAATTGGTATTCCTTTATGATAAATATGAGGAATATGATAATGCTGTCCTGGCGATGATGGCCCATCCCACAGAGGCATGGCGAGAGGGACACTTCAAGGATATTATCACCAAGGTGGCCAATATTGAGCTATATTACAAGGCAATTGAATTCTATTTGGATTTCAAGCCATTGCTATTGAATGATATGCTCTTGGTATTGGCACCGCGCATGGATCATACACGGGCCGTTAGTTATTTCTCCAAAACGGGCTATTTACCATTGGTTAAACCCTATTTGAGATCAGTGCAATCGTTGAACAATAAGGCAATTAATGAGGCACTCAATGGTCTGCTTATCGATGAGGAGGACTATCAAGGATTACGCAACTCGATTGATGGTTTTGATAATTTCGATACGATTGCTTTGGCCCAGAAGCTGGAGAAGCACGAACTAACCGAATTCCGTCGCATTGCAGCCTATTTATACAAGGGTAAGTTTTGAGGAATTGAAAATCTATTAACAATCGAGAGTTTATCCTTAAAATTCTCTCTCTCTCTCTCTTCTCGCTTTACAGGCAACAATCGCTGGAAACAGAGTGTGGAGCTGTGCAAAAAGGATAAACTCTATAAGGATGCCATGGAGTATGCAGCCGAATCGGGCAAACAAGAAATTGCTGAAGAATTGTTGGGTTGGTTCTTGGAACGCAATGCTCATGATTGTTTTGCGGCATGTCTATATCAGGTAAATCTAGAGATAAACACTTTAATCACCTATACTTGAACTTATCATTTAATCTTTCTTTCTAGTGCTACGACTTGCTGCGCCCAGATGTCATCTTGGAATTGGCCTGGAAGCATAAAATCATGGACTTTGCCATGCCCTATTTAATTCAGGTAAATTAGAAACGACATTTCGAATAATTTATTTTAATTATTTCATTATTTTTAGGTTCTAAGGGAATACACCAGCAAGGTGGATAAATTGGAATTGAATGAGGCGCAACGGGAAAAGGAAGATGATACCACGGAGCATAAAACGATAATTAAAATGGAGCCACAATTAATGATTACCGCTGGCCCGGCTATGGGTATTCCGCAACAATATGCCCAAAATTATCCGCCCGGTGCTGCAGCGGCGGCGGCAGCAGCTGCTGCTGCAACAGCGGCGGGACGTAACATGGGTTATCCCTATTTGTAGGCATCTTGTAAAAAAACAAAACAAAAATAAAAAACCAACAACAACAACAACAACAAAAACACCCAGCTACACCCACCACCCTACAACAACAACAACAACAACAACAACAACAAATTATCACATACATTAAATAATTCAAATATTGAATTAAAACCAATAACAACAACAACAAAGTAAACGTAAATTGCATGTGAGCCAAATAAAACAACAGCAACAACAACAACAACAACAGAAGATAAAACGACCAATAATACATTAAAACAACAACAACCCAACCAAACTACCAACAACAACAACAACACGTACTACAATATCTTTCTACTATATTGTCTATGTTGAGAGTAACGAAAAATATTAACGCATTATTACGAGACAAACAATTTTGGTTAGTGGCTTGTTGTTTTACTTTTATTTTTAGTCTAAATAAAAAAAAATCACATTTGTATATGTATTCATTTTAGTTTTTAAATTCACTTTCAAAAATGATTGTAAATTTTAATAAGCAAATATTCGAATTGTTTGAGTTTTCATAATACAAATTTGCGATAAAATTTTAAAAAACTTGAAAAAAACATTTAAACATTAATATGAATGGTTTAGTTCAGTTATAAATCTATCTGTCAAGATAGATTAAGAATACATATTTCTTTCATTTCGAATCTAAAAATTAAAAAATTAAATTGAATTTTCATTATTTAAATCAGAAATTCAAATATTTTGTTTCTATAATAAGATCTTTAATTAAGCAGAAAAAAATAAATTATTATTATTAACATAAACATTTACACTCCAATTTTTCGCTTATAAGTTTGGCATAGAGAAAATTTGTTTATTTGTGATAATTCACTTAAAATTGGCTAAAAACAAATGACAGAATTGTCGATTTTTTAAAAAAATAATTTGAATATTTGCAAATGCTTTTTCTAAATTGCTATACATTTAAAATTAAGTTTAATATTAACTCGTTGTTTATTTCACACTCACACACACACACACTCACTCATCCACACATATATACAGACACTGTCTCTCTATTTATATATATGTACACACATAAACCTGTAAAGTTATTCATTTGCCATCTCTTTCTATTCCAGTAATAGCTACAAAGGGAACTAAATGATGGATGATGTCTCTCTCCTAGCTCCATTTCGCTCTCGCTGCTTGCAACGATTGGAATGAAGGAACTCAACTCAACTCAACATCAAGAACAACAACAACAACAACTAACATAATATAGAAACAAATACGAAGATGAAAGTGTTCAGAGATAAACGAAAAAAAAAAAAAAAAAAGAAAATGGGTCGTAATTTATTATTATTATTATGATTATTATTATTATTGATTATGACTATTATATAATTAAATAAAATTTAAGCAAAAACGAAAACAAGAAAACAAAAACCACAAAAAAACAAAATTATTGAAACACGCAAAAACAAATTAACACAGATATATATATATATATAAACATAAACATATATACAAATTAAATAAATAAAATTTATTAATTTAAATATAAAAAAGAAACACACACACAAACAAAAAACAAAACGAGAAATTAATATGATTAAGAACATTTCCAAAAAAAAAAAAAAAAAAAAACATTAATAACCATTTCCAATCAATTAAGCGAATCATCGGTACAGAATCAGGATTCTATAAAAATGTTAAAACAAAACAAAATGTTGTCCAAATTCCATTTAATCTATATCTGTCTATCAATATATCTATATATGTATATGTATATGCTCCATAAGACTTTGGTTCCTTTCAAATCTCAGCACATTTGCAAAGTCCTCTTCCATTATGCAATCCCTTGATTCTGTCAGTCTGTTTGTTATTTTGCTACAAAAGTTTATTTAAACAAATTGAAAATTGCTTGTATAAAAACGGAAAAAAAACATACAGACACTCACGAAACATTCTAATACTTAAAAAGAAACAAAAACAAAAAAAAAAGATTTTTATCATTAAAGTATATATATATATATATATACATATATGTATTATTTTACAACCGAGCAACAAATAAAAATCCATTAACGTAGTGCGTTGAAAAATAATTGAGAGAAAACAGAAAATGAAAATAAAAAGAAAATTGAAAATATGGTAAATATATAAAAGCAACGTTAACACATAATTAAATTTAAATTTAGCCATTTTTTTTCGGTTCCAATAAATGAGAAATAAAAATAGATTCCAATAAAACCTTTACAAATTGAAAACCAAAATAATAAATATATGGGAGATAACTATATATGTATATATATATGTGTATACATATTGAAAATATATGAAATATAAATTACATTTAAAGTATTGATGTTTAACTTTGCCCTGCATGACACAATCCTTAAGGAAAACTCAAGGAGCATTCCAAATCCCCAAAAAAACTTGTATAAAATCCCCTAAGGTTATCGGCTGTTGGAGGATAAAAGATATATATATTCAGAGTCTTTTGATTTGGTATGTCGAAACAGATTCTTGCAAAACAAATAAAGGAATCCGTTTTCCAAGCCCGTAATAAACATTTAAGAATTTTAGCAATAAAAAAACCATTAGGATAGCCCAATTAAATGATTTCATTGAATAGGATGATTCAATCTAAAGCCACAAAATTTTATTTGTATTTATTAACAAAATTGCATTCTGTTTAATAACTTTTCCCCATTTTACAGATAATTTCATAGTTGGTATATCAGTTAATTCGTCCTTAGATAAGTATTAGATAAGTATTGGTATAAGATTTCGTCCATATTTTCTAATTTTTTAAGCAAAGTAGGAATATTTTCTTCATACATTTTAAAATTTAAGGATTAACAGAAAATGTCGATTGTCTTAGCTAAGCAAAGTTTCACACCTTTACGCCGGGGGGCGAAACCTAGCTTAAAGTTTTAAATGTGCTAAAAAATTTCTGTCAGAATTTACAATTTAACTAACGAAATTTGTACAGTGATCGTGCTCGTCTGAATTTAAAGTCGTTCGATGATCTGTCGTACACACTGGGCTGTGCCTTGCCTTCAGTAGTTTTTGATCCAACCCATTTAATTGGGTCGTTTTCACAGCAACTCGACATGTCTTGCTGTGAAAGTGTTATCCAATTAATGACCACAAATTTCATGAAAGACGCGCTCCTGGAGCAGGTATCTATGGTTGGCAACCAGTGCCATTCCATCTCTGACTCTTTTGGGAATTGGGCGGCATCAGAAACAGCGATGTGGAAAGCGACATGGTTCACAAATGTAGGCTGGTAGTTACCCGGCGCGCACAAAATTTAAATAAATTATCGGAGCAAATGTCGATTAATTATTGTTATCGATATTATCGGAGCAAAGTAATCGGTAATCGACATAATCGGAGCAACGTTATCGTTATCGACATTATCGGAGCAAAACTATCGAAAACCTATCGGCAATCGACATTATCGGAGCAAAACTATCGAAAACATATCGGTAATCGACATTATCGGAGCAACGTTATCGTTATCGACATTATGGGAGCCAACCTATCGAAAACCTATCGGTAATAGACATTATCGGAGCAAAACCTATCGTTGGAGTTGCAGCATGTTCGACTTAAATGGCTCGAGTTCGACGTGGTTGCTACGACTTCGGCGTGGTTCGGAAAGGGTATTTCTATTCTTAAGGAGGTTTCACTTTTTGAAGCATTTAGAGACCATACTTACTTATATTTCATAACATAGTTTTGGGGGTAGTTTTTGGCCATCACGCAAGGATTTAGAAAAAAGTACAAAAGTATTTCTAATATTTCTCTTCTTTGCAACCATTTCATAGAATCAAGACTGGCAATCGAAATCCTGGATACTTGACATCTTTAATCCCAGCTATATACACATATATTTTTTTCAATATATATATTTTATTTGCAATCTGCCTTAAACTAGGCAATAAACAAATTGATATATGACATCAGTTTTAATGAGTTTTGTCTATGTATTATGAAGAGTATGAGTTAGTCGGTGTGTTTTAACTAAGAGTTCGATGTGGTTCGATGTGAACCACCGGTGAGTTTAAATTTTAATCGATTACTTGCAACGACTTATCGAATATTTTTGACGGTTATCGATAACTTGCAATTTAGCCGATTATTTTGTGCTGTCGATGAGTTTTCCATCTCTAATTGTTGTTTTTTTTTTTCATTGTTGTTTTGTTGCCAAGCTGAGAGGTTGATTTTGCGTGTCGTGTGGTGGAATTCGCGTAGAAACGGAGAAGAGATTCAAAAAAAACGAGAAGTGACACGAAAATCGAGTGAAAAAGAGAAACGAAATTTGTGCGCTATATATTTCTCGTTTTATTAAAAGAATTTTTTTTGTAATTTTTTTTGAAAGTGTGTGCAACTTCTACTACTATTTGTTAGTATGCGCGCGTGGAGCAGATTTTGAGAAACAAAAAAAACGGGGGGAAAAAATGGCAGCAGCATCCAGAGCAGCAGCCGCCGCCGCTGCCAGCGTCAACGAATGAGCTGAAATTATGCAATAAAAAAACAACAAAATAATAAAAAAAAAAAAAAAAATGGAAAATGAATCAAAGATTAATACACAACCAGAGGAGAAAAATATAAAGTGTAATTTGCCTTTATTTTTTATACTTGCCAATTTGTTTAATTGCTTACGCTGCATAGAATAACAAAAAAATAAACCAGCAAAAGTGTCCAAGTGTGTGTGTGTGAGTGCATGTGTGTGCCTGTATGTGTGTTGTGTGTGAATTAGCGAAAAAAAAATTTTAAAAAGAAGAGTTTTATTTTGTTAATAAATACAAATAAAAACAACACAATACACAGGAAAACATATATACTATATATACATATATGTATATTCATATGTGAACAATCCATTTATATGTGGTATAGTTGTTGCTCCCTCTGCCTGCGATTCCAGTTTCTTTTTGGTCGTTGTTTTTTTTTTTATATTCAACAAGTTTCTGCAAACACATGTGTCTTAGTGTGTGTGTGTGTGTGTGTGCTCGTTTCTCTGTTGCTGCTGCTGCTGCTGTGCGTGTTTTTCAGAGAGAAATTAAAAACAAAAAGTAATAAGAAAAACAAAAACCAAAACAGCAATTTTGATGTTTCAAAAACGTATATTTGTATAAAAATTCCAATAAAATGGAGCAAAGCCGGTAAACCCAAAGCAGCGACAGCAACAACAACAAGCAGCAGCAGCACAAACAAAGAAGTGTTAAATGCATGCATTAGAAAGAGACAGCCATCTTCAATATAATATCAGTTCACTTTGTATGCATGTGTGTGTGTGTGAGTGTGCCTGTTTGTGTGTTTATGTATGTGAAATGATGAAGCTGCGCCTGCGCTTTTTGCTTTTTTTTTTTGTTTTGTTTTTGTGTTTGTGTGTGCGTGCGCAAAATTTTTTTACATGTATGCACTTTCAATACGAATTTTTAATACCCTTGGACATTTTATACATGTGTATGTGTGTATATGTGTCATTTTGTTCAGTCAAAGAGCTTTTAGGAAAGCGGGAGGCGAAAAGAGCGGAAAAGGGTGCCCAAGGGCAGATCTACGGGTGTGAAGTGGCGAATTTTCGCCCCTTAAATATGCAATATATTTTTTTGTATGCTTTTCAACTTTATAGGAACTTGCAATTGTTTCTAAATGTAAATATTTGTCTATTTTCCCCGATTGAAGTATTTCTAATGAAAAGTGTAAAGTTTGTTCCTGTTTGATGGCAGGGTGAACTCGTAGCCAGTTTTTTTATTTAAGTAGGCTTCGATTTGTTTGCCTATTGATGTTTTGCTTTTAATAAAAATTCATATTATTTTTCATTTTTGCAGTGTGTGCACGTTTTGCTGTTGTTATTCGTCCATTAAATTAATTTTTTTTGTTTATGTTGTATTCATCGCTTTGAGAGTAAAAATAATAAATATATAAAAGTTAGCTCTAAATAACGAGTGCGAAAAAAGAAGAGTTGCTTGAAAACTTTAATTTGATTAAAGATTGATACAAAAAAAAATGTTGTAATTTTTTTTCGATATATTTTTGCATTTAATTTGATTATGAAGCAAAGGCAAAACAATTATTTCAATTACAATAATAACAATAATGTTAATAATATTAATCTAAATAACAAGCAACAAATTCATACTAATAATCGTAGAAAGGAAACAACTGCAACAACAACTACTAACAAACAGCAGCAACAACAAGAAGCATATAACAACGAAGAAGAAGCAGCAACAACAACAATAACAGCAACAGCAACAACATCATCACCAGCAACATCAACAACAAAAATTAAAACAAAAAATAAGCATATTTATTTTTTGCAACGTCGCCTCAAACGCAACAATTCAATAGCCGCCCCTAAAAACGCCAACGCCAAAAGCAACAACAACAACAACCACAACAATAGCAAGCAAAATAACAAAATTAAACATAAATCCAATTGGCATAACAATAATAATAATACTCAATTCCAAAAGCATAACGAAAAATTATCAATATTCAATTTGAATAGAAATTTTAAAAAATCAACAACAACAACTAAATCCAAATTGAAATCTAATACAAATTCATCATCAACATCATCAACATATTTAGATAATAAACGAATCCCAACAACAGCAACAAAATCACACAAAATGGGCGGCGGCAAAGATATACGTCGCGGCCTGGAGCCATTGGAATTTGAGGAATGTATTGTCGATAGCCCGGAATTTCGTGATAATTTAAATCGTCATGAAAAGGAATTGGATCACACTAGTCATCAGATCAAGCGCATTATCAAAGAGGTTAAGGATCTAATGAGTGCGGCTAAAGGTAAGTTGGCGCATACAAATATATAATATAAAGACCTACACCCTCTATGATAAAAAATTTGTTGGGTTCTAAGCGAAGTTTGCTAAATTTTACACTCCACGTCATTTGTTGAAATTAATATATTTAATAAATATACAAGTATCTTTAATTTTAGAGTCGTCCTTTACAATATTTGGTAATATTGATAGATTTTCTTTCACTCTCACTTTAGTTATTGAATCCTTATGCAATAACAAGTCTGGGTCAAAACTTTAAGTTAGCAAATCGTTTTTTGGGCATCAAACAATTTACCACTTGAAGCCGTACAATTTGCTCTTTGATATAGAAAATGTATCTCAAGTTCAATATTTTATAAATACCAAGCTTTTCGACAAATTTCTTATGAATTTATTTTTAATTTAAAAAGGTTCTAAAGATTCATATTAAACTATAGTCAAATGATTTTTTAAAAAATAGAATAATCATATAAAGTAAGAAATTTGTTGTTACTATTTGCTCATGAAGAGAAGGAAATTAAAGCTTTTATAATTAATTATTAATTGCACATTAGAAGTTTTTAAATTGAGCTTTTTATTGTAGCTATAATATATAGCATAGTATGTATACATACATATATAGGTATACGATATATATATATTTTTACCGTCAAGGTCAACCGCCATCCAAAACAACAACAATAATAACAAACGACATGAACAAACTAAATCAACAAAACTCGTAGAGCGTATCTAACATAGGAAAGAAACATACATAGATAGAAAAAAAAGAGAAAGATATGTGTGTAAATATAGTGAAGACAGGGTGTGGGGGTGGGAGTTGATGAGGAGAGACGAGAGAATAAAAATACATAGTTATTCCGTTTATTACATTACTTTGTAGACTTATTATTATAATAAGCTTAACGGCAAATTGCAAATTGTATAATTTAATTGGAAATTAAAGCCGACCTTTTGGATACCCAACATTTTGTAGCTGTAAATCTGTGAAATCTATGTGAATCAACTTTTGCTTCTCCTTCTATATTGTCCTCTTTCTTTCTCTCTCTTTCTATCGATGAGTATTGAAATCTTGTATTGAAATCATTTTTCCAAAAAAAATGCATTAAGATTAAATGTTTATGAATTGATTTTAAATTAATTTCCATTAATTAATCTAGCTTAATACTTTTCCTAATAAATTGATCGATTTGAATATTAGTATCCAATTCTTTATAGAATCCAATCAATTAAAGTTTTCTAACTTAAAAATATTTGAAAATTTCGCAGATAAAGTTAAACTTTTTGATGGTTTTTTTTTGGCAAAATTTGAAACGAGAATAGGTACATACACATGTACCCCTTTAACATTGATCATCATACGGTTATAGGGTATTGTTCCTATATTTACTGTATATAAAAACTTTAAGCAGCATGTGCAATAGTTTAAAGCAATCTGTTAGTCACGATATTGAGTGTGTGTGTGTGTTTATTTGCAGGTGTGTGCAGGTGTCTGTTGTTGTTTTTGTTTTTAGCATTCTAAATGCAATGCACATATGTATACAGATGCAAAAAAAAAAAAAAATTAAAAACAGAAAACAACATAAAAACGAAAAAAATGAAACCGAAACATTCGCTAAAAACAAATGCCGATAAATGAGAATACACATTATACAGTAATAATGGGAAACAATAGCAACAACAACAGGTGTGTGTTTAGGTATGTGTGTGTCTGTGTGTGCTAGTCGCAAATTTCTCGTATAAATCTTTTAGATACTTAGCCAGTAGCGGATCTAGTTCTTCATTTTGAAAGGGAAATCAGTCTATATTGGTTTTTGAGAGGAAAAATTCACCCTTCTTCCCTCCACTTTGCCCATAGTAACCGCCCCTGTATTTGACCGTGTCCCACAGCAGCAACTCGTGTCAAGCCCCTATTGGAAATTTTTTTCTTCAATCTAAAGTTAATAACATTTACTTTTAACTTAAAATGTAAACTTTATTTCACGAATTTTTTAATTGCGCTTTAATTAAGTTTTTTCTTTGTTTTTTTGGTGACCTTTTTGTTGTATATATTTTCATGTAACTCAAGCTTAAGGTCAAATTGCAAAAAAAAATATATATATACAAAATAAAATTTGAAGGTTCCCCTTTTTTTTTTTTCGAAATATTTACAATTTGTAAAATAATAAGACTATGGAGAACTAAATCAATCTAAAACTAATAGAATTAATTTAGTATTTTGATGGGGTCAATTATCTTGGTAAATTAATTTGATCCATGTAATGAAAAGGTTCAGATCTCTCAGATCCCAAAAATATGTTTTCCTTTAATTTTTTGTACTTGAAAAAACAGTTTCTTATGTTTTATATATATGAAAAGGAGAATCAATAAAATTATCATAATATGGGCAGTTTATAAGTTTTCAGGTAATTGAATGAGGAGGCTAGTCGGCTAGTTGCTTATCAAATATGTATAAAATCGATGCAATAAAACGACATACATATACACATATAAAAATATATACATACATATGTATATATATACATACCTAGAAATATAAACGATAAGAACCAAACACTTGCGCGTACCATCGCCCAGTCTCCGTAAGTTAACCTTGACGTTTAATTATATAACACAAACGGTATAAATGTTTATATGTATATAGTAGTATATTCATGGGAAGTTGGCATCAACCTGTTGTTCACTTTTAGCCATAAATAGTTTTTGCAGTTTTTTTTTTTTGTTGTTTTTAGTATTTGCCATAGACAAACTAACTAATTAACTAACTAACTAAACAGAATAATTGACTCAAGTTGTTGTTTAGCTAGAGAGAGAGAGAGAGAAAGAGAAAGAGCGAGTGAAAACACTTTAGATTATTTTCAAATTTGAAAAACATTTATAATTTGGATTAGAAAGTATTGGAAAATAAAATATGAATATTTAAAATAAAGCCATTGAAAATTTGATTTTTAAAGAAATTGCAATCATTCTCATTATGTAACGAATAGATTAACTAAATATTCTAATTAATCGATCTTAGAAAAGATCAAAATCTTAATTATTTTTATCGATCATCAGAAGTTTGATAACAATTTTAAAGATCAAAATTTAAATTAATTATAATTAATCGAGCCTAAACGATGTTCGATAACAATTTTCGATGATGAAAATTTAAATGATGAAAAATGTCAAAATACGTGTCATCTTGTATAT
This sequence comes from Drosophila insularis, assembly GCA_018903935.1. NCBI lineage: Eukaryota > Metazoa > Arthropoda > Insecta > Diptera > Drosophilidae > Drosophila > Drosophila insularis. The sequence goes on along the minus strand of JAEIFP010002303.1, from coordinate 10,653,131 downwards.
GTTTTTTGCGAGGAAATTACCCCTTTTCCACCCCGCCACAGACTGTGCATAGCAGTGAATTGAAATAAAAAATCATTGTAAGAACTAATTAAAAGTAATTGCGTGTATGTGTTTTTTTCGGTTATATCGAAGTTCAAACTTATTGTAAGTTTTGGTCAGTCTATATGCGAATGGGGTCAAAGCTACTTGAATATGGGTCAATGCAACCAAATAGTGTAGATTAGAGCAAACAGACAACACAAACAAATTAATTTCAATGCTCTCTGAAGGCGACCTTCAGCAAACCAAAAAAAAAAAAAAAAAACTAAAAACAAAATTCAATACTCTCTGGCTACCTGATTAACATAGTCAGCATAGGCCTTAGTGGGGAGGAGGGGATCTATTGGAATATTGTGCATTGTATATTTAAATTAACTATAGGTACTTACAATTCATTTAGACATATAACTGTTAGTTTCAGCATCCCTTCGACCATGCAGAAGGAGGAGGGATAGGCGGAAATAGGTAGATGCTCCAAAAATATACCTAATGAGAAATCATTACAAAAGATCGATCATTGAAAGAATTGAATCCAATGTCAGTATGTGGTCTATGAGATAAATGTGATAAAAATGGTAACATTTGGTATTAAGTTGCTCGCTGGGGGCGTCAAAGTGGGAGTGGGAGTGGGAGAAACTCTATTGGCCACTTGTTGCGGCAGGGTATGCCATAGTCCACTACCAACTAAATAATCTGATTAACTTTATTATCAATATCGATATCGATCTTGCTGAAAATGCAAATAAGTCATCTTTTAATTCTTGTAAAACTTTCAATTCCAACAGAGACAAGGTAAAGATTTCTTCTTAAGCAGTTGTTGTTTATGTTGTTGTTGTTATCGTTAATGATCAAGCGAAATGAACGATCGAAAAGAAACCGGGCTAAAATACACAACGCAAAGCAACGCATCATTTTTTTACGTTTGAATTTCGTATGAATCATTTTCGTTGTCTGAAATAAAAAAAAAGAAGTCATTTTTGGGCTGCTGCTGCCTGCCGCCTGCCGATTGCCGCCTCCCTCTGCCCCCTGCCTGCCGCTTGCCACCACTTGGCAATGGCCAAAAACCAGTTTTTGGACCACAACACACAACCAAGGCTTATCAGAGCTCACACACACACAGCGAGAGAAAGGCCATGCATATGTATTTTTTTTATTTTTTTTTGTAAATACTTGTACACATACATACAAATATATATAAATTTATATATATATTGTACATTATAATGATCGATTAGCTTTGCCGTTGAGTTTGAGATAGATAAGCCATAGAAGTGGCGTTGAATGTTGATTGACAGGCATGCCCCAGCGTTGTCTGTTGCATATACTACAGATATACATATGTATATGTACATACATGCACACTTCTCTTTATATATATACATACAAACACACACATAGATGTTTGATGACGCACCCAAGGCCCAAAAACCGGGCCCAGCGTCCATTTGTGCGTCGCCGTCGCCGTTGCCGTCGATCAGTCTCCAGTTTAATTTTTTAATCATCTAAACTATGGTAGAGGCGGAGGAGGAGAGTATATTCCAAAAGTTTAGTTAAACCACGTGACAGTAACTTTTTCTGGACTCGAGTAACAATTTTCCATTTTTGAAACTTTTACAGAAAACAACAAAAACAAAATCGAGAAACTTGGGTTTAAATCCCAATTTTTATTATTTTTCCATTGTCTTTGAGTATAAAACAATTTTGCCCGTCTAAATCTAAATAGTTTTCTTTTTTAGGGGAAGTTTCTTCGGGTTTTATCTAGGATTACAAATGCAGATTAGATTAATAACTAAACAATTTTGAAAGCCTATATAGTCAATTAAAAATCTTGTAAATCCGTTTCAATGATCTTTAATCTTCTGGGTTCTTTCATTCTTCGAACTTCAATGACAGCCCTCGTAAGTATGGTAAGCTCAATTTTCAATGAGTGTGAGTGTGTGCCAGTTCCCAAGCTAATCAGCGCATTTTAGTAAGTATATATAATACAGCAATAGCAGAACGAGCAGCCGCAGAGCACCCCTTACCACCTATCTATCTACCTAACTATTTACCTACCTTCCTTTCTTAACTCAACAGTCTCAACCTCTTTTTTTTCTGTTTTTTTTTTTTTTTTGCCTAAAACTGATTTGACAAGTGTGTAGTTAGTTAGTTCAGTTTAGTTCTCAGTCGGTCTCAGTCTTCTCTCTTGGCAAGACTGTGACTTGTTGTTATTGTTGTTGTGTTGTTGCTTACTTAGAAATCTATTTCGTGGAAAAGCAACAAAATAACTAAAACAAAAAAAGAAAACCTAACATAACACAACAAAAAGTCTTTAAAACTTGGCTAACATGTGAAAGGTTTTTGGCTTGCTTTTGTTTTTGTATTTTTCTTTCTGATAACATAAGAAAGACACTCTACATTTAAGTTCTTTTAAAGTGTAGGAAAGAGTGAAGAGGAATTGTTGTATATAGGTTCATATATGTACATATATAATCTGGAATCGAGGAGGTCTAATTTTTTGTAGGCTACAATTTTAAGCAAAGTTTCTTCATCATAAGATAGATGAAAAGTTTATAAAAAATATTTTAAAAGCAAAATCTGATTATATTTCAAAGTCGTTCACAATTTCGAATATTTCCGAAACTCCTCAGATCATTCTTATATTGATTTCTGATCTTAGATTTGTAAGTGTAATTATCACGATCAACAAAAATCGCTTTGGTCAAATTCTTCTCCTCCTCGAAGAATTAAAAAGTTCTGCCCATAGTTCTCTAACCAAGTTGAGGACTACCAAGAAAAGAATGGTCTAAGAATGGTTCCATAAATGCCATAATTGTGAGGCTTTCTTTGGCAGGTGGAGAAGGGAGGCCAGTCGAGTTCGATGACTTTAGTGGGGGACAATTTATTTGGGGTAGAAAAATTATTTGGTCAAGTCAAGTTCGAGGTATATGGTGATAAATGTATTGGACTTTTTAGAGACAGCAGTTACCATGGGCATTGATTACATAGTATTGATAATGTTTGAACTAACCGACACGACGACGACGACTCTTCAAATATTATCTACGTAAGCCAATTTAAGTCCACACAGCAACTTGCAAAAACAAATACACAAAAAGAATTCTGCATGTTAAGCAAACAAAAGCAAAAAAAAAAGTTGTTTTCTTGAATTCTGCTAAATAATTTTTCCCCTCCCCAGTGTGTCCACCCCCCCTGGATTGTGTATATAATTGAATGTTGTTTGCTTATGACTTATGTGAAATTTTCTTTGCATATCACTTGAGTTTCAAATTTCAATAAGGCGGCGCTTAACAAAACCGCCAAATCACAGCAGCTTTATGATTTATTTATTTATTTATTTGATTATGATAAATATATACATATACATAATATGTATAGAGAGACTCCGATCGATCGAACAAACAAAAGAAAAGCCAAAAAAAATAAATATATATATTGTAGGAAAGGTATTGGAAATTGACCTCGTAAGTCTTGTGGGCTAAATTTTTGGCATTAACTAATTAACGTCTATGTGCAAAATTGAAGAGGGGTACACCAAAAGAAAAACTTACTAAATAATATAATATAATATAATTATAATTTTAAAGAATTACAAAATATCATTGATATTCTTTTTATCTTTGCCTCTGTCTAAGCAATTCTCTTCGTTATTTATTTCAATGCTTTTTTCTCTCAGTGTATGTGCGTGTGGGTATTTATTGAAAATTTTTTATTTGAAAAAGATAAGATAATATACATATACATATATGTATAATTTAAGTATCATACTTACCATCTTAACTTATGACATAAACTTTGCTGCTGACTTTGGCTATCATTTAATGTGGCCCAAAAGGAATTTACCTAGTGCCATGGGGTATCATAGAGCATTTAATATATTTGTAGACATTATTTACCTATATATGTATCTATATACATATATAAATATATATATTGATTCAAATGCGGTTCATGCGAAGCCATAAAAACTTTTATCGCATTTGATTCTGAAAAATTTTGTGTTTTTTAAAGCTTTTTAATAGATTGCCAGTTCCAAAGAGAATGCAACAACAGAAGATCAAGCAGTTAAAGCAGCACAAAAGAAATTTCATAATACTCTTACTTGTAAATTTGCATATTCTGATTGATCTCTATATGTATATAAATAGATCTGTGTATCAAAAATCTAATTGTTTCTTTAAAAACTGCAAAAGCCTCATTGAAAAATGTGAACCATTAAATAAATTAATTTTTTTTAACTATTTCTGATTTTAATTTAAATTTTTTGATCTGTTTCTGATTTCAATTTTTTTTCTTCGAATTTTCTGATTTAAATTTTGTTTTCCACATTGCCTATATGATTAAAATTTTTATTTTTACGGAATTATTATTTTTTTTATTTTTATATATTTTTTAATTTTCTTTTATTCTATGTATATTTTTAATTTTATTTATTTTTTAAATTATTATTTTGTTTATTTTAATTTTTTGACTGATTTTACATTCAAAATTTTTTCTTATATTTTGTATTATTTCAATTTAATTTTTTTTTTTTTTGATTTTTTTATACTTATTTTTATGGCTGATGCAGTTTAAAATCAAAACCAAAAAAATCGCTGACAATTATTCTTTTGCCCTGATGACAATAAATGTTGTACGTGGAATATTATCTACAACCCACAATGTCAATGACCTCTGCTCACACTCTGTGGTGTGACTGTGGCTAATAGCTTAACATATCGTATATCTCTGCAATTAGCCAACAAAAAAGAAAAAAAAAAACTTAAAATAAATTGTACACCATGCAAATATGTGTATATAAAATTATATTTCATTTTAAAAAGCTGCTATTGAATATTGAAAAATTTGTTGTTGAAATTCTAAAACCTTCTGAAACAACTATCTCAAAGAGAAACATTACGCCAAAAACAATTAATTGAATATTATTTATCAAATATTTAATTTAACCTCTTTTCTTGTTATCCTAAAATTGTCTAAGAAATATGTGCCACATAAAAAAATTGATCTCCCTTAGACATTAAAGTTGTTGAAGAACTGTGGACCGGCGAGGCCCACGCATTAAGACAGACAGACAAAACGAAACGGAACGGAACGGCGAGTCGCGGGTAATAAAATAAATTTTAAAAATCAATTATCGCGCTACGAAATAAGAAATAATGTTGAGGCTAAAGCATAAAACAAAAAGAAAAAAAAAGGCCTTACTAAAAGAAAAACACAATCAAAACTGAGGAACAACAACAACCACAACCAACCAACTCTTAATGTGAAAGTGACAAATGCACCATGGACAGACAGTCAGACAGACAGATAGACAGACTAAGAGGCAGGCAGACAGACTGAGAGTCAGTTAAATGCTTACAACAATCCTAGCTAGCTAGCTAGCTTCACCTGCTACGTGACGAACACCAATGTGGCAGCATCACCATTATGATCATTATGATCATCATGATCGTCATCGTATGATTATGAACATGATCTTGAACAGAAAGAGAGACTTGCCACCGTCGCCGCCAACAACAACAACAACAACAACGAAGATGACGACCTTTGTATTAGTCACACAATGTTCATGATCATGATGAGATCGCCTCGCCACAGCGTTGATCATAAATATTAATACCGACTAAAGAGAAAATCCCCCCATATGTGACTTTGCAGTTTGGTTTTTTTTCTTACCCCGCGACAGCGAAACCCCAACCGTATACCGATCGAGGGCAATGACATCAACAAAAAAAAAAAAACAGAAATTTACCAACCCTACAACTAATCGTAGTGTCATTTGTTTTCTCTTAACACATTATCCTTGTTGCTGGTTAAGACATTACTGATCAACAGCTTAACAATAAGAATTAACTTAGATCGAAGGAACCTTTTTCCAACCTTCGATGGCATTTGTTGCAACCTATTGTAACCTTTGTTGTAGCGGTATAACTAAAGTTAGAATGTAGCTAATAAACAGATAGTTCTGTATTATTGGTGATCAAATTTGGTACATATATTTTGATTGTTGATGTTATCGCCTTCCATTTCATATTCCAATTAATCCTTTAGTGTAAATAATATATGTATGTATAAGTATACAGGAAAATAAAGCTAGTAAACAATGTTTGTTTATAGGTATATTTCTATTCTATATTGATGACTTCTCCTCGTGGTTATCAAATGTCGTACAAATAAGATTTTCGATAATGTTATCGATATCAATAGAGGAAAAATTTAATGAGATTTAATGTTGATGTTAGTATTGATAATAATATAATGCTTAAAGAGACAAAAACCAATGATTAATAAGGACAACAGATTATAATATAAGTTTATGGCTTTTTTAAAGAATTGTTGTAAAAAAAAAATAAAAGAGATGTAAGTTTTTAGCCCTTTTTCCTCCTTTGCCCACACAAACACATACATACACACACACCGACACATTTCATTAGCAGTATTCTGTTTAAACATCTTGATAAACTTATGGTACATATTCTACGCTTGTATAAAAGTAACAGAAAACAAAAAGAAATAACACGAAAAAATAATTAAAACAATTTTCTTGTATAACAAACAACAACATTTCCGCATAAGTCACACATACAGACAAAAATCTCTGGGAATTGTTACAACTTCCAAGTTGTTTCCTACATATTGTGTGTGTGTATATATATATATTTGTTGTAACTAACCTGTTGTTGTTGGTTGTATTTTTTTGTTATTGCTGCTGCTGTGCGAATGGCCACAATTTTTCGCTTTGGAATTTGTAAAATTTAATTTTCAATTTTCAATCAAACAACACAACAAACAGCAACAGCAACAACAACAATCCTCATCATTTTGTGCTTGAAAAGAAATATATATTTCGTTATTAATTATGGTAAATGGTAAATATTACGCTCCGTTGAACAGATGCGTGCAGTTCGTGCCCATGAATGAATGTTTTTGCTACTTAAATCAGAAAAAAAGGGGAAAGAAATTACACACACACCAAACAGAAAAAAAATGTATACGTATATATGTAGGTATGTATATTTATACATATAGCCAGAAAGTATACGGAAAAATATTCTGAAAAAATAACAAACATGAGAATTTGAAATATGCTCGATAAAGGGCGCTTGGCTGCTGGTTGCTCTTGCCATTGCTTGTTGCTGACGTAAATGCAGCAAGTAATTATTAAAATATCCCTCCAGCTTGCCACCTTCTCCTTCCTGCCCCCCGTCACAATGGCAAGACATTGTGTCGACATCGAGGTATACCCTGCAAACAAACAATGGAAACTCAAATTTGGGTTATAGCAAAGTTATCAATGCATTCTCGTCGTCTTCCCACAATGGATATGCAAGCTCTATTACCAAAATTTCAGACTTGTCTAAAGTTGACATAGACATATTAAAACTAATATCAAAATAGGTTTAGTCTCCCCTAGTTGATGGAGTTCTCATTTGGCAATTAACTCATCTAAACTTCTCCATGAACAACGTGTGCTTTGTCTCCATTAATTGAAAATTTGTTTCTGATTGCACCGAATGAGGGCCAAGAGTCGAAACAGTTAAAATTTTTTAATACATTCACACTAAAATAACTTAAATTTTGGCCATTATATATATATTTAGATTACTAATTTAAATTAAATTTAATATTTACCATTAAATGCATGAATTTTTGAAATAAAATAAAAAATTAAAAAAAAATAAAATTAATTAAGTCTTAACCATGAGTTACAGACTAGAAGCATGATACTTTTGTCTTTCAAATAGAACCAATGATGCATCTCATCAATTACCTGCTCATGAATAGTCTACATTGCGTATGCGTAATTTTATGAATTTGTTCTCCATCAAATTATACAAAAATATGATATATATATGTAGGAGTTGGTATGCAATGTTATAAAGCCCTGAAGTATATAAACCCATATTAGTGGAATAATAAATATGGCAAAAGTTATATATCTAAAGTCTAGACTATAAGTAGGTATGAGAAAGAAACGAAAGAGAATCTGTTATCTTGTTGTTTTTATAAACTATTTATGTTGGTAGGGGGATTTCTTTTGATCATGAACTCTAGCTTAGAAGAGACTGATAATCGCAAGTGCAGTTGCTTACACACACACACACACACACACACACACACATGCATACATTTCCATTTTCGTGGGTGTGACTTAGGACTGACCCTGCTGTATGGCCTCTGTGTTTGTACGTGTCATAGCATAAAATGTTAAGTTTTTCACTTTTCTTTGTGTTGTTCTCGTTCGTTGTTGATGTTGCATGCGCTTTGCAGATTTATCAACATTTGCTGATTGTGCCGATATTTCTATATATGTATGTACATACATACATATATACTAAAAACAATTCTCAACCGATCTCAAGAGAGAACGTTTACGTTATCTCTTGCTATTGTAGGTTTTTTTCTTATCAATCCATTTTTTTTTATTGCGCTTAGCCTTATACCTAGATAAGAAATATGACTCTGTTTTTATATTATATTACACAAGTTTTCTATAGTACATACAAACATTTTTTTTAAATACAAACAAAAAAAGTAATTGTCTAGAAGTGAATCATAACTACTGGGTTTATATCTAAAAATGCATGTGTATTTTTAATGCCTAGTTGTTTTTATTGTTCTTGTTTAAGTTTAAGTACTAGAAAAGTTCAAAGTTATATCGATGTCAGCTATATATGTACATATATATGTCTGTATGTATGTATGTATATGTCGGCTACGGTAAATTCATGGCCAGATAATGAAAATTTCAGTGCCCTAATACTTTCAAATGAGACATATCAAGGCTAACCAGCAGCAAAGCAACAGGAAGGAAAATCAAACATAAAAATAAATATCTCATTTAACTCGACTTTACAAAATACCTCTTATTTTAATAAATTATAGAAAAATTTATTTGGATTCGATCAAGACTCTGTAACGCTTTATGCTTTAAGTTGTAACATTCTATGGCTAATGAATTGTACAAGTCCCCCCCTCCCCATTTTCTAACCTCTTCCCCCTTCTTCGTTGTGTGCTTACAGCGGCGGCGGGGTATAATAATATATTTAAACATTGTTTGAAATGTGCTAAAATGCCAAAAGATCATGTTCAAGTAGCAAAGTAAACCTCAGCTAAATTGACGTCAGTCGAGTAGGAAAATGGCACCGCCAAACAGAAACACTCACATACACAAACACAAACAAATACGCATGCAATATAAAAGAAAATAAATTTTCCAAGTGTTTAACAATTAACACTTCATTTTAGTTACGCTAAAGCTATACTGTGAGCATTTTAGGAAAGACCCCGCCCCGAATTTCCCATACCCATACCCCACCCCCTGCACCACAGCCACTCATCATCATCATCATCATCATCGTTTCCTCATTTTCCATACCAAAATATACGCGAAACTGTGTTGCCAAACAGGGAAAATATTTTGTATACAAGTGAATTGTGTGAGGGACTAGCAAAGCTTGTATAATTGAATTTTCTGTTCTTTGTTCTTGTTCAAACATATTGAAGAAAAAAGTTCTTGTGCAAAGCATTTGTCGTTACAAACAATTCCCACCACTTTTCAAAAATTTCTATTTAAATACGAATCTTTTTCAAGTCCTTAAACTTATTGAAGTATAGGTTTAAATGAACTCTTAGTCTGATCATGAACGACTTCTTTGTGGGTAGAAAATGTTACCCTAGCTACGATTTCTCTTGACTTCGCCTTCATTTAAGGAGTTATGACTTCTTTTAGAGTCGAATTGTTGATTCCAAACGGATATAGCCTTTCTTTGTGTTTTTGTACTTCAAAAAAATCAAATTTCTGCATTTTTCTTAAATTAAGTATGAAAATATTTTTTAATCAACAAGAGAGTTCAAAATTAAACTCATTAATGTAATTTCTAATATGATTTTGTTTTAAAGGCTAGCTGGAAATATTGAAAAACGTCCAAAATCTTTTTAAACTCTTTCAACTTGTTGACATATTTTAAAGTAATGTTGACTTACGGCCATTGAAATGGGGGAAAATTAATTATTAATTATATATTGAGAACATTTTTCTATATTTTCAATTCATTTTCAAAAATTATTTATGTATATTGAGAACATTTTTCTTTTTTTTTTATTAATTAATTTCATTCAACATGCATATAGTAATATCATACATAGTTACAAACGTTTTGTATATATTCTGTATGTGTGTATGGTCCAACTAATATACTCTGCACCCATATTTGGCAGGGTAAACACAGGGAAAACTGCGAAATCGAAACTAAATTTAAATCTATGGTAACTGAGAAGAAAGAGGAGCGCCTGTATAATTGCTGCATGCATGTGTTTTGACTCAAATTTGGCGCAAAATTTTCTTGAGTATGTACACGAACAACAATAACAACAACCGCTAATAACAAAAATGCCGCAGCGGTGAAAAGATTTTAGCTGGGAATTGTGAGGAGGTGAAGGTGGATGGGGCGGGGGTGGAGGAGGGTCCAAACAGCGTGCGCCGTGCTGACCAAATGTGTGTGTTTTTTCGGGACAAAGCAGACATAAAATTCTCTCCCAGTTTCTTCTCTTTACGCCTCATCTAATATTTTCCAATGGTTTTTCCACGACCCCTCCTCAATCTCTTGCTTTCCATCTTTGATTTTTCCTCTTTTCTTGTCTTAGCTATGGCATTCTCGTTTTTGTTTTTTATCACACATTAGCTACAAAAAAATTGTGTTTGTATCTGTATCTGAGATCGTGAATGAAACACTGACTGGCAAGCGAGACAAAATCTTTACAATTTCCTAACCCTCCCCTCAAAATAAGAGGTGTGATGTATGATGTATGAGGGGGAGAGGATGGGGCATACGTTTGAGGTGAAGTAAGCAATTGGGCGTCTCTCACAAAATTTTCAAGAAATCAAATGTGTGTGTATAAGTGTGTGTGTGTTATAGGTTTATTTTTAGTGAAAAATCATAATGCATACCATAACCATTACTTCCACATTTGTCGGTGTATATAGTGTTGGGGTAATTAAATGTTTATAATTGATTTCATTTAATCTGCTAATACTACACAAACACACACACCACACATACTCTTGGAGGAGTTGAATGAGTTAGTCATTTATTAAAATCTGCATATGTATAAGTATTTCTAATTCGGGTGGGTGCACAACACCACCACCACTACAACCACAATACTCAATCTCCACCAAATCAGAATTCAATACAAAACTAAACCATTTTGGGCAAATATATATATATATATTTTTTTTTATCGTCTGTAGCCTCTGATGTCATGGCGTCTAAACTTAAATGACAAAATTATTCCATATTTTCACACAAAAAAAAAAAAAAAAACAGCAACAATAAAATGACGAATATTATATACATATGTACTTATTTTTAAACTATGTAGAATAACTCTAAAAAATTACAAAAATTAAATATTAAATGTGAATGGTGAATTTTTTGTCTGTTGATTATGTTACCTATTAGTTAGGGTTGTTTTGTACTTGTTTAAAAGTTTTATCAATAATATCAAAATAATATCAAGAATATGGAGAAAATAGAATTTTCAGCATAATTTTATACCATAAAAAGATGGACTCTGCTTTTGCTTCATTTACTTGTAATTCCCAAATTGTTGAAGCTTTGTAGATAAAAGCATTCTTAAAAATGCTAATTAGACTAATAGCTTCTCTTTTATTTTATCCTTAGAACTCCGAATAAATATTTTTAAGGACTAGTTATGTTAAATTTATGTATATAAAATTAAAATTGAAGTTTTTTTTACATTTACACACCATATGTGCTTGGATGTATGTAGTTACCAAATATCACTTAGATCAAACAGATTTAGTAATAATCCTTTTACAAAACAAGATAAATACATCAAAACAGAGAGAGAAACAAAGAGAGAGAGAGAGAGAGGGGAGAAGAGCTTAACTGAAAACTCACAAAAACTTTTGTCTTGTGTGTGGGCTAACAAAAAGGTGTTCAAATCGACTTAGTATATTTCAGCACAAAATATACATACATACATATACCTCTTCTATACATATAGACATTTCTCTCCATTTATATATGTTTATCTATATATAATGATTAGATACATGTATGTGTTTGCATGCTTTCGCGCGTAGGAAATGTCAACTTAATTTACCCAAATAAAGACACAGTCAATTAAGACAAAAATACTGCGATAAATTCGAGTTTTCATTTTCAGTATACCAAACGCAAACGAATGAACGAAAAAAAAAAAAAACAAATCCAAAATCTATTTTGGTTTATAATGTCAACGGGGCATGTCTTACCAATTTTGGTCTGGCCAAATGGGACAACTAACCTACTGACTATTTTGCATATTTAAACTAAAATCACAAGTCCCCCCCCTCCATCCCTAGACACAAATAACAAAGAAATACAAAATACACAATTAAATGTATGTATGTAACTGATATATTGATCATAATTTTGTTAGCTGAGTTTATCAATCAAATGAAGCGATTTTAAATGTTATTCCTTCTGTCGCCTCTGAGTTGATATTTCATTTAAAAATTTTCTAATATATTATTTTTTTTTTATTATTTAATTGATATAGTTATTCCTCTATTTTATGAGAATTTGAAGTTTTTATTTATTTTATTTTTTTTTTCTCCGCCTCTTGACTTCTGTCAACAAGAAAATTTTTAAACAAACGCGAGTAAATTGTATATATAAATTGTGCTTTGTAGTTTAATAAACAAATTGAAATGTATACATTTGAAAATAGTAAAAAAAAAAAAATGTGTGTGCAACATTCGAGGTGAAATCTAGCTACGGACGAGTGGACAACAAACGGTATAAAATAAACAGAAAAATAGAGGCAACACGGCAACGGTAAAGGCAAAAAGGCAATCAACCACAAAATACTTTGATTGGGTGAAGGGCAAGCAACAAGTAAGTAAGCAAACAGCGCACTGACCAAAAATAATTGCAAATGAAATTGAAATAAAAAAAAAAAAAAAAAAAAAAAAAAAAAAAGTGCTAAGAAAAAGAAAAAAAAACCCAAGAAGAAATCAACTTAACATTCAAAAGTTGTATGTACATTGCAAGTTTCACAGTTGCATTAATGTACAAATTAAATTCCAATTAGTTACAACAACAACAAAAACACTAAAAGCAACTCTTTTGTGTGTATGAGTGATGTCGAAGTCGACGGCGTCGCCGCCGCAGGGCTTGACTTGAATTTGAGTTGAGCAATTGGTGCACGACAAGTGCGCGCCCCTCCACCATTACCCTGCCCCACAAAAAAGCCAAACCAGACTCTAGGCCCCATCCATACCCAAAAGCCGAGCCGATCGGCCAAGTTGAACCCAAGTCAAAGTCAAACGGGAAGTTATGTTCGGAGTCTCTATATACGAGTAGTAGAAGTGGCAGCACACACAAACAGTCAGTAAGCCATTCAGTCAGTCAGTCGTTCAGTCAGTCGAATGCGAAATTCTGCACAAAATTTAGGTCATTTGCAAAGGTTGATCGAGTGGCAAAGTGAGTGGCAGGGGCGGGCAGGGAGAGCTCAATTGCCAATTGGTCAAAGCACAAAAAAAAACGAACCAGAAGAAGAAAATTATTGAAACAAACAAATGACACCGACTTTATCAAATGCCCTATAAAACAGCTATAACTTTTTGCAGGAAGACCCCCTTCTGTCTTCGAACTTTTTATCTTTTAATACGACTTACATAATTAAAATATTATATTATGTCTGAACTATAAGTTCGTTTTTTTTTTTTAATTTAAAATTTTCCCACGAGGTTGGTTCTACTGAAAGAGAAGTGACAAATATTTTAACAACAATTTTTAGAAAATTGAAATAGAAATTATTTTTAAAATTTACAGAAATAACTAAAAATGTATCAATTTAGAATTTTTGTGAATTTTTAAATATTTTTTAAAAGATCAATTATGTATATTCTTCTGTTAAAAAATTAGTTTGAAACTTTTTCGAATTAACCAATTTATTGAAAAATATAAAAAAGTAAAAATCAATTAACTTTACTTTATTGTCGTTTATTTCGAAATAAACTTTTTTTTTTTTAATTATTTCAGAGACTATTTTAATACACCGATGGTCAAATAAAAAAACCGTCAAGCAAATCTTTTATTTCGAGAGCATGAATGAAATCTTTTTGTAGTGAAATCAAAATGCTAATCGAAATTCGCATTAATATTAATAAATGCCTAATAAATAAAACTAGAGAACGAAAACTACGGAGATATAAGATCATATCTTTGGTTTCGGTAAACGAAAAATTTGAAAATATCTTCTAATGTATCTTCTAATGTATTCTATTCACAGATATATACGCGCCAATTGGTTTTGCGAATTTGCCATAAAAATATGTAGAGTATTTTAAAATTAAAGTCAACCGAGCAAACAATTGCTTTGCTTTGCTTTGTGTGTGTGTGTGTGTGTGTGTGTCTGTGTGAGTCATTCAAACGTAGCGAGCGACCCAAGCCAAATCCAAGACCCATGAAAATAGCAGCTCCCGCCGCTACTGTAACCGCTCCCGTTGCTTCCAATTTTCCCAGCATTTCCCCTGCCGCTGTCTACACCAAAAAGTTCCATAGAGTTACTGCCCCTACCTAGAGCTACCTACCCAATGATCAACAATATATATGTATATATGTGATGATGATGACGACGACGTCGATGACAATGAACGCGCCATAAATTTGAAATTTCTTACTTACTTTCTTTTGAACGGGGTTTCTTTTGTGGCCAGTTGCTTTCGTTTTGTTCATTTTTTTGTGGCTAGTTTTAGTGTTAAATTTTTTGAGTGGACTGAACTGCTGGTGGACTGCAGAGAGAGAGATAAGCAAACATATGTATGTCTTACTGATATGGTCAATACGTATAGAGAGGGAGTGACAGAGGGGGGGAGAGAGAGAGAAATATGGCAGTTAACTAATTTCTTTTTCAGTTTGGTTTTCTGTTTCTTTATGTGGGCTGATGGGATCATATCGGCAATACTTGAGAATTTTTATATGACATCCGGTGACGCACACACAAAACATTGCTATATTATAGTATTAGTATGCATAATGTATATATGTACATACATATACCTACATATATATATATATATATGTATATAGGTACAAGTATAGGCCATATCAATTGTTGTTGTTTCCATTTCTTTTCTTTTTTCATGCAACGCGATTATCAACAGACCAAAAAATAATAAAAGCAATATACAAAAATACATGTTTGCCTTTTGTTGTTGTTGTTTTTAATTGCCATTGTCAAGGTTACTGCCGTCTTTACTGGGCTAAATGAAAGTGAGAGTGAATAAGAGAGTGAGAGCGTAAAATTTACACTTGCAAAGAAAAGAGATAGAAACAAGATAAATACCAAAATGACTCTTTAACCTAAACACATTATATACAAACTAAACTCGAATTAATCTCATATTTAAGAAGATCTAGAGAATATACTTAGTACTAGAAAATAGTGATTCTTGGATATCAAGAAAAAACCGTTGTAGTTCCCAACTAGTTTTAGCATTGAAGATATAATACCATTACAACTCTAGATTCTTTGGCAAAATCAGCTAATAATAGAACTTCGTGGATCTTAAACCTGCTTTTCCTTGACTAATGATTTAAACTCTTATATGTATATATTTATGAAATAAATTGACCTCAAGTCAGACAAGTCAGTTTAGACAAAAACGATTAACTGAAAGATTTCCCAAAGATTTTTTGTATATACAAACTTAAAAAGATAAGGTTTGGAATTTTAAAATCTTTTTGAATACATATTCTTTTAAAAATTTGTCACTCATATTTTTGTTTATTTTCGTGTAATTGATAAACCAACAGGAAAAAAGGTTATCGAAATTGCATTTTAAATACAACACTTCTAATTTATTACAAATCTATAAATTATAAACTTTAAAGCCTTACTTCTATTTTTCTATTTTTAGGTAAGTTGACGAATTTAAAAATAAATAAATGACAATTTGTGTAAGTTTATCAAAGATATGATATATATTAGAAGAAATAATGTAGAGACCATATAAGAAAGTAATCTTGATTTAAATGATTCAAATCTATAAGAAATACTAGTTTTTAGTTGATACGGTTTTATTCTTCGAACAAAAGTTTGGCTCCACTGTGCATTGTGCATTAATGTTGCCATACTATTTTGTTTTCTGCTGTTTGTCTGTGTGTTTGTTTGTTTGTTTGTTTATCTGCGTAATGCGACTAGCTGTCTTTCTGAATGCCAAGCGGACAGGTCAGATAGACAGACAATTAGATAGACATACGGACGGACGACAGGCAACAAGATGATGGGCAAACACTGTAAGAGATAGATAGATAGACTCTGACTAACAGAGTTGAAAACAAAAGACGCACTTGACGCAGAAAAAACAAAAACAACAACAACAAACTCGAGTCTGACTGAACTCTGAATGTTAGTTTTACCCCTAGCCCTGATTTTTAAGTTTGGCTTTATTATATTGGCTCCGCTTATAGTCGTGAGCAATCCCCTTGTTTATGTAAATGTAGTATGAACCATATGGAATGCTGTTGAGTCTCTGAGTCGTCTGCTGATAAGCTGGGTAAATGGTTTACTTATTATTATTAATGAGTAATCCTCTGCGGTTCATCTGAACAGCAGCGCCTGCACACATGGAAAATGTTTCGATTTAAGGAGCGCTCTTTGCTGCCTAAGTAAATATTTTTCTCTGATAAGTTTCCTCCAACCACAACCCCCAATAGCATCTGTATAAGAAAGTAATGACGAATAATTTCGATAACATAATGTCCGCTATTGCTTTTGTGTCGCGCAGTGGGTCAAAACTTGCAAAATATCAGAATGTTACGAAATTATAGGTATAATAAAATTATTGTAAATTAAAATATCGATTATCTTATTGTTAGCAATATTGGCAACAAAGAAATATTGGTGAAAAGATAAATGAAGTCAAATTGTTGACCTTGACCTATTACTAATAACATCGTTGATTTTTTTTCATTGCTTACCAGTAAAAATGAATCGATAAATATTATCAAAGGTGAAACAAATAGTTATCGATGCTTTTAATAGTCCTTCGTTGACAATCGTAAATTTTATTCAAATCTTGTGGAAAATTCGAATCACTGTGTATGGAATATTCGCTCTGATATTTAATTTTCTTTTTCTATATGGGGTCTCTGCAATGTCTCTGTGTATTATCGGTATATTGGTATCTTTATCTGTATCTGTGAGATGCATTTGCACACAGTTAAAGTCCATATACATACGAATGTGTGCATAGGTACTACAAAAGAGGTTGGTCGGTCGTTTTGTCGCTCAGTCGGTTGCTTGGCAAGTCCAATGAACTAGCAGATGATGTCTATGCAAACAATGTTACGTCTGAAAGTCTGAAAATTCCAGACATTATTATTGAGCGATGTTTGGTGCATACAAATGATATGAGAGGTTGCTTTGGTTGGTCGGTTGGTCGTTTGTTTTGTTCGTTTTCGAAAACGATGCCCAATGTCTCGAGACAGTGCTGAATTTGATTTGACACATGTGTGTGCAGCCCCCCTGTTTCACTCTTTCGCCCCTTCTCGCAGTTTTTCATTTCTCTTGTGTCTGGTTCGTGTACTGAGTAAATTTCACAAATTTCACCATTTGGCAAGTTGAAAATTATTTTTAGATTGCAATTCCAATTTAATTGAAATAACAACATAAGAATATCATATATTGCATTATATTTTATCCTTATCAGGAATATATCCATGAACAAAGAACTGCAAATTTTTGAATATAATAAATGAAGAAAATTAACCTTTTAAAATTAGACTTGTTCTTTTGTTTCTCACACATATGGACAAAATGAAATGTCGAAAATAACAAAGTATTCAGTTGTATGGTTTTGTATATCGATAGCTCAAAAATTGAGAAAGAAATAGATGGACAAACCGGTTTCTTAGGAATTTTATTAAACACTGCAAGAAAGTGTCCATTACACCATTTTAGCAATTTGAAATATAATTTTAAAAGTAATTTATAACAAATTGATATTAAGAATGCTTTTCAAATTGCCTAAAATTAAGTTTTGTTTCTTCCTTTTAAGTTTTGGTTTAACTTTCCACTGAGTTGACCGATCGACTGACAGCAGTAAGTGCAACAGGCAGCCCCACAAGTATTAAATATTTTACGCAATTTAAAAGAAAGAAAACTAATAATAATAATGAAAAAAAAAAAACAAATTAAGTTTTATGTAGTTGTTGTTGTGTCGACTTTACGTGCCTACATGCCGCATATATATATGTTTTCCAGTTTGGCAATTACAAGCTCATTTTCATTTACATTTTACCACTTACCATTTCTTTTATTTTCTGTTTTTGTATGAAAAAGTGTTGCGAATGTCGTAGACAACGGCAACATGTTGCATTTTTGTGGCGGTCATTTAAAGTTCAATGTACAACAACAATTGCTGCATATGCAATTGAGTTTAAAGAGAAAGATATGTATATAAAGGGCGACAGAGAGACAGAGAAAGCAAGATCAAGACTGAGAATTTGAGTTTCTGTTGTTCCGTAGCAGCAAGTTGCAATTGTTAATTAACATGCAGCAGGCAACAGTTGTAAGTAGCTGCTACTGCTGCTGCTGCTGCAACAATAGAAAACTGTTGCCAGACTTGAATCTCAGATTCCCACAAGGCGCCACATATGGGAGAGCCTAACTCACGCACCCACACATGGCCTGTTGTCTCTCTCTCTCTCTCTCTCTCTGTGGGGGGGACACCTGTTTTTTTTCTTCTTGCGATTGCCTAATAGCAAAGTTGCATGCAAAACTGGGCAACAATTTGCAATTTTTGAATGGTATAATACTTGATTGCCATTACGGAAATAATATTCATGACATAAGAAAGTAACAAACATAAAATCTTGTTGTAATTCTCAACTGGTTGAAGCCTACGAAGAAAAGTTTGAAAAACCGCATTTAAGGCTTATTCCTATACGTTGTTAAATCAAAATTGCATGATAAATTTGATCGGACATTTATATATGATGAAATATTCAATATGTATGTACACGAATCGCACAAAGTTTTTAATGATATGATGAGATGAGGTGAGGCTCGAGTGTTAACGATGCGGCAAAAGGCGAATGGCGAAATAATATCATAGCCGCTCGTCTCGAATTGAATTGGTTTGGATTGGATTGGATCGGTTCGTTTCCATTTGAGGCAGCTACTTATGCGTGTCATGTGGCAATTATGAATTAAAATGGCAGACTAATTGCAGACCGATGACGACGAAGAAGAAGACGAAGACGAAAAAGAGGAAGATCATGATGATGACGATGTTCATGATGATGATGGAACAGAAGCAACATCATATAATATATGTACATATATACATACATATACATAGATGCAGCCGCAGACACAGCCGGCCAATAGGTTACTCATGACAATGGCAAAACGCTCGTTCGGTCATGTGTGCAAATGTCAAAATGCCAACGCCAAAGCCAAAGACAACGCCAACGCCGAAGCCGATGGCGATGGCGATGCCGGGCGAAAGCAAGCGAGCGAAAAAGCGTAAAGTAATTTTATGCGCGACTCGTCGTTTGGGGTACCTATGCTTAGATACCCTGTATGTAGGTTGAAAGAGCATATTATTTAAGCCAAAGTTTAATAAAAATACTTTCTCACTTTTGGATTAGGCAATTACAGAGTGCTTGAAGTAGTGGTACCCTCCCTTAAACACATTTTTTTTCCGTCGCTTTGCTTCCTAATATAGCTAAGCCTATAAAATAGATCGGCCAATTATTAGATAATTGGTATTATCTTTTTGATGCCTAAAGTTAATTACTTCTCTGCTACTTTACTCTGGTTTTGTAAGGCTTGCATTTATTTAGTTGTAATTCTCAACTAGTTTTAGCTTTTACGTTACACATACTGAAGACTTTTCTTTCGAAGGATGGATTACGAGTGGGCTAATATTGAAGGTTTGATGATAGAAACATATGTTTTTATATTGCTTATTATGCATTTGTTATAAAATTTTCGAGTATCTCATAGCAGATTTTCTGTGACAAATTTTCTGATAAGAAAGCAGCTGTTGATTACTTTAGCTATAAATATATTATTTTAAAACTTTTCGTAATCGAAAAAAAAGAAACTCTAGTAAAAGTATTTGAAAAATGTTTGCCAAATATAATAAAATCTATTACTTAAATGCATTTACTGTACTATAGTAAATATATATTTATTAACTTTTTGACGACATTTCGTAATTTTTTTTCCACAAAAAATAGTTGAAATTGTATTTTCTTGTTGGGAAATAATTCTTACAGAATTAAATTAATTTAATTGTAGGGGCTTTTTAAAGTCGTTGCTTTGTGTTAAATATGTGTTTTATATGGTTATAAATTTAGTATGTATGTACATACATATTTGTGCTGCTTTTTGTTTATCATTCAAATTAGACGCTAAAACACACAGACACACACAACACAAAACAAACTATAGGAACGGCTTAACTTTTTGCTTAAGTTTGTATACCCTTTAACATGTGATATTGAAACCAATTAGTTACTAGTTGCTTATTTATTTACAAGATTTGGGACATAAATTTAAGTCAAATATTGATTTTTTTGAAAAATTAAAGGCATATAATTGCACTTGCAGTTAATGGGGAAACAATTTTCATTCTTTCCAATCCGTTTTAGAATTCAGGCAAGTTCTAAAAAGCGTTATTAGTAGTATTGAAATTGTGGGAGGATTTTGTTTGATAATATACAGCATTATCTATTCTTTAGAAACATAACTGATGCTACACTTCTAATCATATTAAATATACCCCCCATTTTGTTAGCGTATTAAGAAACTAAAAGTCGCTAACCATAAACTTGTGTATTTTCACCTTACTATGCATATTTTGTTTTACTTGTTGTTGCTTTTGGTTTTAGAAGTGACGATAATTTGTATTATCCATATTGTTTTTTTTATCTTTCTTTCTTGCTTTTGTGTTTGAATTTCACTTTTACTTCTTGTTGCACATTGAGGTGACAAATTAAAAAATTTGTTTTTGTGCATTGTTTTCAAAGAACGACTAATGAAAGTTTATATAAAATACACAAAAATCGGAAAGTAAATACATATATGGAATTATTAGGTCAAGTTTGACTTAATTAAGATGCATAGTTTAAGCAAAACAACATTATAAGAAGAATAATTCACACTTTCTAGTTCTAGCTAAAGCATTTTCATTAAACTAATTTTATTTATCAAAAATTAAATGGATTGTTAACTTGTAACTTCTTAACTGATATCTTTAACCCTCTTTAACTTAAGAGTGCCTTAAGGCTTTTTTAAAATCTTAATTTGCCAAAACAAAAACTTACCAGGCTAAGCGATAACTTATCGATAATTGGCTAAATCTCTGTTGGAAATTATCTGATTTATGAACTTTATTTCTATACTATTTATTTTATGACCTAAACTCATCAAAGTTCGCCTTAAAAAATTGTATTTTATATTAAAGAATTTTTCTAATTTTTATAATTTTTGTATATTTCTGAGATTAATACATATATATAATACATTTAATTCCCTTTGTTTCTTTGTTTTCGTTCGTTTCCAAGAATTTGACAATAATATGTTTGTGATTTTCTTTCACCCTTTTCATTTCTGTATAAACTATTTGTAAATTTTTTATTTATTTAATATTTATATGAATTATTTTTTTTTTTTTTTCTTATTTATTTTGCAAATGGACTATGAATAATCGTTGTTTGCAACGACGCCATAAAATGTACTTGGTGTATATCAGTTTTTATTTGTTCTCGTTTTCCCCTTATTGGGTTGGAAAATAAGTACATACATATAGTAAGTATATATAGTACATATATCTGTATGTCAGTCAATCAGCTGGGCTTGATTGTTTGCAAACTTAAGGGGCTTGAAACACACTGGACTTAAGGGGTTGCGGCTCAACAAGTTTTTGCAATATGAACTAAATAAGCACAACAAACAACACACCCAGGCAAATATGGGCAATGCCCATTCAATCCCATTCATGTGTATGGTTTAGCTCCCCCTGCCCGCCTCCATCTTTCCCATCAAATTGTCGTTTATCACTTTGTAATCGAAAACAATTTTCCACATTGGCGCTTTTCCTCATACACACACACACACACAGAGAGAGAGAGAGAGAAATGTGGACGGAAATGGCATTGCAACTAGCCGCAGTTGACTTTGACATTCGCTTGAAAATGAAAACAACTTGCTTGGGGCATGCGGCATGTGGCATGCGGCATGATGCGTTTATCATGAAAGCTGGGGGCGTTTACTATTTACGCAATGTCAATGGCTAACTGGCTAACGGTGAGCAATGTATATTGCAGTAAGTAGTAGTTGTAGATCGGTCATTGGCAATATTTATATATTTTTTTTTGCCATGCATGACCTAGCCGGGAACTTTAGTTGCATGCAGAAATTGTCATCGATTGCTTTGACCACACCCGCACCAGAGTTCCACCCATTGAAATGCCACAATTTAATTGGGGATATACATATGCAAGTACATATGTATATGTGGCTGATTGACATAACGAGAATGTGTGCAATATCTACATATCTTGCAGCAAGTACACCTTCTCCTCGCTTCGCCCCTTGGCTAAGTTACAATTATTGTCTTAGTCTTTGTTGTCATTTGCCCTCGCCCTAAATGAAATAATTGTTGTTGTTGGGTTTACTTAATTCAATTTGTTTTGCACTTTTGTATCTTCTCGCTATCAAAATGAGAAATGTGATTAAATGAAAGATCCCAAGTCGTTGTATGATATGAACAATGAAATGCTATGAAAGATTAATTTGCTCAACGATCTTATCGAATTATCAATTATGCGTTAATCAAATCTGTTGACTTAATTTTCTGTTTCTTTAACTTGCTTATTATGAAATTACTATATATTGTTTGATTGTTATCAAATTTCCAAAAATATAAAATAGAAAGAAAGCTTCTTCTTTTAACTAAAGCAATTCCCTCTTGTCAGTTTTGTGTCAAAACGAAGTTAATTGAGACTAATTAAGTTAAAGTCAAATAAGGCTGGTCAACAATGAGTCGCAAATTCAATGACAAACGGAACTCAGCTTTTGGCATATTATTTAATGATCTATAATGGTTCCATTATATATATCCGTTTAGGCATGGCGAAAGTAATTACAAAGTTATTACATCCTCAGTTAAAGTACATATATGAAATGGAATAGTTTTTGTATACCCTTTGAGAATTCTAATCGTAATAATGTTGTCGATTTTAATAGTAATTATAATTTTACAGATTTTTATTTAAAAAAAGAAAAAATAAACTAAGATAAAAATAAGAAAAAATAGAGTAGAAATAAATTAATTAAATAATTTTAAAAATAGATAAATAAAAAAACAAAACTACAGGATGAAAACAAAAAAGAAAAAGAAACAAAATTAACAAATCGACGAAAATTAATTATTAACAGAAAATTAAGAAAAACTAAGAAATAGAAAAAAATGACAAATTAACAAAAGAAAAAATAGTAGAAATAGATGAAAAGAGAAGAATCATGCAAAAGGCAAGAATAAATATTAAGGAAAAAATAAAAAAAAAAAAAAAAATTAAAAAAAAATTGAAAACCTCAAAAATAAAATTAAAGTGTAACATCATGTTAAAAATATTTCTAATATTATTTTCGAGCTAAACTGATTAAGTTAAGATGTAGTTAATGTTCATGAACTCAAAGATGCATTGATTTTTATTGCAAAGGCTGCAAAGTTTTAACTAAAATTAATATGCTTTATAAGATAGGGTGAAGAAATCTAAAGAGAGAAATATACATACATACATAGAAATTGGGGTCTGTGGGGCTGTCACTAGCTGACAGTCAGTGACAGCCCTGGACGACGTACTATGTCTTGTATGTGTGTGTGTGTGTGTGTGTCAATCTTGGCTGTCACTGAGTCTGACACTGATGACGAGGCGGCTATAGCGAGATGTCGGCAAACGGACTACTATTACTATTACTACCGTTGGGCTGGTCTGGGCGAGAGTAGAAGTCGGCCCACAAAACTCGCACTCTCTCCTCTCTCTGAAATCAATGGAAAGTGGATCAAAACCAAGTGGGGTTCAACCTTTTTGGGGTCGAGTCGATTGTGGGGCGTACCCTGACGTCACTAATGGAGGCACCCATCAGCAATCAGCCAACAGCTAACAGCCAACGGCCAGCAGCGCCTGGCATGGCAATTACAAATGGGAATTAAGTAGCCGCCAAGTTGAACAATGTATTTATCCGGAACCAATAAATAACACAAACAGAAACACACTCAAACACACAGAAAGTGCAATTAGAAAATATAAAATACATTTAATATTATCCACCATCATCAACGTTCCATTGTGTTTATAATTACATTTGATATGTAGCCAATTTATTGTTCTTACATTTCTTTCACCTTGAACGAATGGATATACCAAAATTTTCGATGAAAGTGTCTTTTAGTTTAGTGCAAATCGAACACAATGCAACTACATATATATAACAGGGAAAACTACTTGCAATATCGGCACGAGTTAATTACCCCTAATTAGTCATGGGGCCCCCTTCCCCATTAATTTGGGGCCAAACGTGTGCATGGGAAGGCTCTAGAAGACAACCCAAACCAATTAGAACAGAGCTTAACAATTTTAATCAATTGTACGCGGCCTGCACTTGCCACTTAATAGGTAAATCCAATTAAAAGTTCTTAAAAAACAAAACCATAGCTGATGCAACAAAGCGGCAACTACTAAAAAAAAAGAAAACCCAGACAGTAATGATGATGAAAATTTTCGGATGCTGCCACAGAGTGAAAGAGAGAGACAAATTAAGAGAAAGATCGAGTTAAAGATTGTGTAAGGGAAGTGAATCAACCAAAATTACCGCTAATGTAAGTAGATTACAGAAGAACCGTTCATTGGTTCAACTATTTTGCTCATCATGTGCTCTTAGTGATCTCCGCTTACCCTCCTCCCCTTACAATTTTCCCCATTGAACGTGTTGATGATTATATGAAGACGATGATGATGATGATTAAAAAGTGACGTTTAGAATATAAGAAAAAATTTGTGTTCAGGGGTCTTCGGTAAAATACAGTGATAACTCCCCATGGGATAACATTTAGATGCCGGAATGAGTTGCCTCCCCCCTCCATTCCATTTACCCAGACGCAGAGACTTCATTTGTCGTGATGATTATGAGTAAGAAAAACGAAAGCATCTCACGAAATTGGGTCTTCCTCTAAAAATATGGGTCCATTGTGTCTTTCGATCTCAGTTAATTGATCAACAAAGTAAAGTCAAATGTCATTCATAAATGAAGTAAGTAAGTCGTCTCGCCGACTTGGATATACCATACACCAGTAAAACAAATATTTTAAATTTATAATAACCAATACATTTTCGTATTTAAAAAAAACTGTTCACATGCTTTTCACAAGCATATCTTAGTATTTCGCTCACTCAAGCATACGAGCACCCTAGCGCCCCCACCAGCCAACGGCCAACTCCGGCCATATGGAAAAACGTTTATATGCATAACTTGGCTATTTTTAGTCCGATTTTGATCAAATTTGGTATTTTGCTTGATATTAGTATCAAATTTAAATGTGCTAAATTTGATTGCACAAGGTAGAAAATTACGGGAGATAATCGAGTTTTTTCAAATTACGGGGGCGGAGGGGGGCGTGGCAAAATCTTTACACATCAAAAATGTGCGCAATTACTAAGCAAATATTTATACTAACTATGGTGTCTCTAGTTGAAATAGTTTTTGAGAAAATCGGTTTTATTTAATTTGCGGGGGCGGTAGGGGGCGTGGCAAAATTTTTACAAATACAAAATGTGCGCATTTACAAAGCAAATATACATACCAAATTTTGTGTCTCTAGTTGCTATAGTGTTTAAGAAAATCGGTTTTATATCATTTGCGGGGGCGGTAGGGGGCGTGGCAAACATTTGAAACAAACTCGATAAGCGTACATATGACACGAGTCTACATACCAAATTTGGTGGCTCTAGCTCTTATAGTCTCCGAGATCTAGGCGTTCATACAGACGGACGGACGGACGGACGGACGGACGGACAGACGGACGGACGGACGGACGGACGGACGGACGGACGGACGGACAGACGGACATGGCTAGATCGTCTCGGCTGTTGATGCTGATCAAGAATATATATACTTTATGGGGTCGGAAAAGCTTCCTTCTGCCTGTTACATACATTTTAGCGACTTTAATATACCATTTCACCCTATGGGTGTATGGTATAAAAACAACAAAAAGTTTATTAAAAACAATACTAAATACTTTATATTTGTGGCAAAATTTAAAGCAAATTCAAAGTCTAAATCGACAACTAAAATCTGTTCAAGAGATTTTTTATTGCACAGTTTCAATGAATATTCCAGCAAATATATTTCACCAGATTACATAAAATATAAAATAATTGGGCTTCTTTCTTCTTATTTAGAAGTTAATCTTCATAGAGTATTAATTTTTAATATTTAATATTTTTTTTTTTTTTTCAAAGATTCAGGTATTAGTATTAATTTCCTTTGATTGGGGGCATTTATTATAAAATATAATCTTTTATTATTTGAATTTTAGCACTTTTTAAGTTAGTTACATGACAAAAAGTTAGTCACCTTAAACGATAAAGTAATTCAACCTAAAAAGGTCTTAAAAATAAGTAGCTATTATTTATTTATAGAGCTTAGCTTAAAAACTATAACTATAAACAAAGGATTAATTACTATTTGTTTCTTCTCAATTTTAAAATCTGGCAAATTCTTCGAATTAAAAACTGATTAGACATCATTCAATTTGCTAGCGTATATTGTTTTCGGTGTGGTCAAACATATTTTTTGTATTTTTTGGTGTCAATTTACACACGTCAATCAAGACGATGAAAAAGAAAAATAAAATAAAAGAAGAAAAAAAAAAGAAAAAAACGACAAGCAGATAGACAAACAGACAAATCAAATGTAGGCTACAATTTGAGAAGCGCCAACCTCATATGGAGGGTCCATTGGGGGGAGCGCCAAATAGTGAATACCGGGAGCAATGACATGGTTGGGGTCTGGCTGCTTGTCCCCCCCTTCCCCTTCACACACACAAACACACACCTTCTACCTTTTCTTCTTTCCCTCTTTTTCCTTTGGTTTCTTTCTCTCTCTGTTGCTTTTCTATACATACATACCTAAGAAGTGACAAGTTATTTTCGTTCATTATTTTGACATGTTGTGCACTTTGGATTTTTACACTGACACACACACATACACCAAAGCCGATAAATGCTAGCAAACTGTATCTAAAGATAGTCTGTATCTGTATCTGTATCTATGTTGACGAAATACTACTCTATACACATTGTTGCTGCTGTTGTTGTTATATTTTGTTGTACTTGTTTTGTACATACATCCATACATATGTAGCCAAACAGAAGTTCAATGGAACTTTACATTGTCTTGGCCTATAGTTGTTGTGTATGCTTTTTTTTTTTATGGTTATTGGAGTGCCCGATCCCAAAAGACCGTCCGACCCAGCGTGGGCTTTGATGTATTCTCTTCCAAGTGCTTAGAATTCTGCAGTTAAAAAATAGAAAAAAAAAAGTTTATTCTATCATTTCACAATACTTGAGAGTCAGTTGGTAATTTGTTTCTCTCTCTCTAGAATTGAACTTTCACCAAATAAAAGTTCACTATGGCAAAAGCCTCAAGAGGATTCCAAAGTCTATTCGTGACTATAATAACTTTGAGACATTTTAAAAACAAACTTTATAACCATTTCATTTGCCAAGTATTATTTTGTTTTGTTATCATCGCATAGTTTCAATATTTTTTAAATTTTCAAAGTAAAATGTCAGAAATTTCAAAGAAGAGCATCTTCTAAATAAAGCTTTTTGGAATTTTTCAGATTTGTTCGTTTATTGTTAAAAATATATCATAGGGTAATATTAATATTTATTGATAGTCCTTAACTAAACATAATTTTATTAATTTTCTAAATTTAAACCTAAACCAAATATCAATAAATAATGTTTTTAAAAAACATTGTTTTTAAAATTTTCAGTGAGGGGGAGTGAATTATGTTTAAACAAAAACATAATCACTTTTCCGCTTATAATTATTTTTCCAGACTTTGTAGGCATTTTCATTAAATTTTCTTCTCCCTTTTAAAGCAAACAACATAATACTAAATGCAGATGGTATATTTTATATATGTATATATGTACATTTGTATAGTATTTACCATATGAATTCGATTGGGCAAATGACAATGAGGCAAACATGTTGACTTTGCTTGATTTGCAGAAAATCGAACCATAGCCAAGAGGGACTGAGTTAATTGCACTTTTGCAATGATTTGGCAAAATTTTAAGATAAAGATTGACTTACGATCTTATCAGAAATATATAAAAAAGTTGAAAGTTTTTACATATTCTTTAAATTAATGTAAACTAAAGTTATTGGGCCTCCTTTGGTTTTCGCCTCGTTTTGAAGCCTAACTCAGGTTTAGTTTCTAAATAGTTTAGAAATTGAAAATCAAAACTGGAATCGAATACAAAAACAAGCTTGTATGGAAACGATTTGCTTTACCTACATATATAATAAGACTAATCGAAATTTGATTAGGTTATATAAAAGAGTATTTGATATTGTTAATAAAGATTGGCAGTTTGATCTATTGAGTTTCCAAAACTTCCAAAACTTTTATATACATCGTTATGAACATGTTATCACTATAAGACTAGGGGAGAGAGATGCCGGTTGGGGCAGATACTTTCTATATACATATGTATATCATAAATCACATTAATCAGTAGGAAAATCATGACAAAATAAGTGCACATTAGCCGCATGCAATAATAAAAAGGAAAACTTACTCAATTTAATTGCATATAATTTAATTTGAGTTCATCACATCCGTGTCATTTATTGCACAAGTGTTTGATGTCGCCAAGTTATTACTTCCACATACACTCACATATACATATATGTATGTATATATAAATGTATGGATGTTTATACCCATTATTTCATACGAGGGCCAATCAAAAAGTTTTTATATTACTTTAATTCAAAATAAGCAAAACTAATGAGAGAAAATATCCGATGAATACAGATTTCATTTTCATGCTTATAGAATTGATTATTTTTTTGAAATTCATCTGAAATGATCTTTCTTTAAAAGAGGTATTTAACGAGAAAGACAACTGAAAAAGTTGCCTGTTAAATCAAGAAAATTGATATTTGTATGTATGGACACAACACAAAAAATTAAACTTTTCGATTTGATTCGCCTTGCCAAAACATTTTGCAGAGTGTGTTAATGGTGTTGATATTTTTGTTTTTTTTTTTTTTTTTGGAGGCTGGTAAAAAAGAGAAGAAATCAAAAAAATCTGGATTTCTCATTGGCTGACTTTGCTTCTTCGTCTCTGTGTGTGTTTGTGTGTGTGTGTGTGTGTGTGTGCGTGCGTGACTGACCTAATTTTGTCCCTAACCGCGAGCACCTTCCCCATCTTCATACCCTCCTATCATCATCCTCAGCATCATCATCATCACATGAGCGGCAAAAGTTGTTCTTGTTCCCGTTCCTGTTGTTGTTGTTTTTGTGTTTGTAACCTTTAACTTGTAAAAATATTTACTCGAATCACATCGCCCAATGTTATGTTCTGTTTATATGACGATTTGGCTTAATCTTGCCAGTTGAATGACTTCTTCAAGTAAATTTTTATATTTTATACTTTTTCAAGCGTGAACTAGATTGAGTTTATTTGATTTTCAGTACACACAATGGAACAATACTTAATAATTACATATATAAATGGATATTCGGCATCGAATACTATAACTTATTATCAATACTCCCAAAAAGTTTAATTATATTCATAGTGATCAAATTGTTGTATCTGCATTTCTGTAGAGATGTCCTTAAGTCTAAACATTAAAAAATTATACACATAAAAAATGAAAACTTAACAAAATAAGTTGTAGCGACGAATTGTGTATACCCTGCATAAATGTTAAATGGTTTGCAAGGGCAAACACAAGCCATTTCATTCACTCATATCAGCACAAAGGCACTTAAGCGCACCTGTCGGCCAAAACTACAAAAATTCTTGTCTTTAGTACAAAGAAAAGTAAACTTTTATGAACTCGAAAAAGTTTTCATTCATTTTTAAAATATATATGATCACATAATTTCGTTTATTCATGACTACAACTACAACTATACCTACAAATTAGAATAACATAAAATGGAGTAAAATATAAATGAAAAGTCATCTAACAACGCTTCACTGACAATTTTCATTTCAAAACACGAATGGGTGCAAAATTTATGATTTTAAGCTTTCTCTCAAAACAGAAAATACTAATATTTTAGGTTCTGATTAATATTTGAAGAATTTTAATGGCTTGAAGTGGGATAAAAATCCGATCTACCCATTCCCCTCACTCCATGAGATACGCCCATGTAGTTTGAGATTGTTTTCGTTTAGGTTTTGTTTTTGTTTTTTGTGTTTTTATTGTGTTGTTGTGGTTAACAATATCATTTGTAGTAGTAGTAGTTGCCAGTTTTGATGACCTTGAATGAATTAACATTACAATAGCCAGCAGTGACGACTATATACATAATATAAATAGAAAATATGGTAGTAAAAGTCATTGTCATTAAAGTTAAGCAGGTATAGAAAACAAATAAATATACATGAATACATATGTGAATGTTGTACATGTATTTAAAAAGTGATAAAACTTTCTCCCGCCCCTGAAATCGAACACAGTCGAAAAGAAGACCAAATAAAAGTATTGGCCATCATCTACGCCCCGTGCCAAAGAAAGTTTTATTTTTATTTTGGTTTTTTA
The DNA here is from genome assembly GCA_018903935.1 of Drosophila insularis. Classification (NCBI taxonomy): domain Eukaryota; kingdom Metazoa; phylum Arthropoda; class Insecta; order Diptera; family Drosophilidae; genus Drosophila; species Drosophila insularis. Next base: position 10,622,192 of record JAEIFP010002303.1, on the reverse strand, counting down.
GAAGTTATTAAAAGTTTTCAATCAACATCTCAGACACTTTGATGTGTTGTGTATTATATGTTGCATGTTGTCATTTAGTTTATGGCTTATTAAACATTGTTTTTTTGGTTTTTTTTTGCCGCAAAAAGAGGGGCAAGAGAAAAAAGTATGCCAAGCCATAAGGAGGAGGATCCAATCATACAGCTGATGAAGATGATGGTTTGCAATTAAAGCATTGGATTTATGACTTATTAATGAGAAGAATTGCGTTGCTTATCAACGAATTTAATTGGCCATTTACAAGTAAGAGAGAAGATGATAGGTTACTTTAGAGAGGAAGGCAATATGAAATTATATTTATGTATATTGTAGCAAATGAGTGAAAGTAGCCTAGACAAACAAAACGCATAGCAAAAAGTGTTTTGCATCAAATTTGCATTTTAAACTTGAAGAAATAAAAAAGGAAGAGAAATATTAGACTGAAAGAATCTATTGTAATCATTGAGAAAAATTGTTTAAAATCAATATGTTAAGCTGCGTTTAAATATATATTATTAGGTAAGTTAAATATTATTGCATCACTTTCTTCTTAGTCATTTTAACTAGAACTGATAAAAACATCACTTTATGAACAAATGTTTTCTTTAAATTGCAACCAACACTGTTTTGTAGAATTTTGTATTAAGTTTTTTTTTTGTTTCAATTTACTTTCAGTACTTTCCACACGCATGAAACAGTTGGCAATTTTGCTAAATGATTTCAATTTCGAGTGCATCGGCACCGCACAGACCGACGATGAGAATGTCATTTGTGAGAGTTTGAAGCGTTTTGGTGTCATTATTGGCACCATTGAGGATGAGCGCGAGAAAATGGTAAGATTATTGACACTTCATTTTATAAGTAAATGTATTAAGTATTTAATTCATTATGTTTTTTTTTTTTTTTTTTAGCTTACTCTCGCCGATAAACATATTATCGAGTCACTAGAGGATTTTCGAAAAAAACAAATTGGCGGTGTTAAAGAGAACAAAAAGAAGTTTGACAAGAAAACGGAAAAGTTTTGTCAATCGCAAGAGCGTTTTCTTAATATGTCTACCAAAAAGCCTGAAAATACGATACAGGAGGTAAGTGTGTGTGTTTGTGTATGTGTGTAGAGTAAGGCAACGCCCCTAATATAAAGTTTAGTCAGCATTTCATCTGTTTCCTAACCAAAATGCAATCCAATCACACAAGAGACTATCCAAAAAAAAAAAAAAAAGAAAAACGAGATGAAAAAATTGCATTTTGAAGCTTTGCCAAAACGAAAGAAAAACAAACAAATAGACAAACAAACACACAAAATACTCTTACACCAGACAGAATTGCACTTGTGGCCCGTTGCTTTTCATCTTTAGGTGCTTCTGTGTCTGCCAGCAACGATTACTTTATACTCTCTGTGTGAGCGTGAGTTTGTGTCTGTGTGTGTGTGTGTGCTGCTCGTAAAAGTTGTGTAAAGTTCCATGACCTACGTCAAACTATATGTATATCAATAGTCGTCGGGTCTGTAATCAGAACCAGGATATGCAGTGAAGATTGTCAGAGAACGAGCCAATCAATAATTAAATAGGAAACAAAAAAGTCTTTAAGAAAAACATTTGGTCCATATAAAAAAATTAATTTTCCTTTGATATTTGTGTAAACAAGATTTGAGAAGTTAAGATATATTTTAGACGAGGTACATTAATAGAAAAAAAAATAGGAAAATTGTTAATAAGCTTGTTTAAGATTATATATCCCTAAGATCTTGCAAACTTTTATTGGACCTAAAGCCGACAATATCAGATATATTCCAGTTGAGGTATTTGAAATATTTCTCGTCGGCTATAAAAGTGGGGAACGAAGGAAAATACGGTGGTAACAAAATTTAGCTCTATATATATTGTATCCTTTAATCATAAAATATAAACAATATGTGAGAAATTAAGTAGGTATAGTAGGTACATGGAGTTTGAGCTCTCAAAATGAATACAAATACTTTCGAGCCCTTTGAAAGAAGTCATTTTCCTATTTTCTTTTAATTTAAGCTCTTCAAATTTGCACAAAAACTTTTGAGCTCTTTAAATGGTCTCCTTTTTCCTTCTATATAGAGATACGTATTACGTATCCTTAATGATATCACAAAAGTATTTGTATTCATTGATTGGGTAAATGTCCTTGTAGCTTGCATTCAAGAAATCGAAATAAGTAGTTAAATCTTCATTCAAGAAATCAAAACTAGTAATTAAATTTCACTTCAAATTATTTAAATTATAAATATATGTGGCAACTTTCTTGTACTTCATTTAGGTGAGTTACTTGGCGTTTAAACTTGCACTTTGTTGTAAATTTGACATAAGTAGATTGCATATCAAAGCATATTCTATAAAACGGGGTTGCACTGTATCGCTGTGGGACTTAACGTTTACGGATACACAAAATGACGTGCAGTTGCTGCTTTTTACATACACATAGATTGTATATGTATATAAGTATATATATATAATATGGTTGTATATAAAGGTTCCTGACTGGCTGACTTGTGGTTTCCTGGCAATTTAAACTGGCCCTTTCTCTGTATGTGTGTGTGTGTGTGTAGAGCAAACCAAACAAAACTAACTCTATTTTTTTTTTTGTCCTAAACACAATGTATGAAAAGTTTTTAATGTCGATGTTCGTGTTTTGTCCCTTGATCCTTGGGTAACTATTTGCCAGACATGCGCCTGGCTGAACTTATTACCGGAATGGACCGAGCCGGACCGTAGCCGTAAATGCGGCTACTAAATAATGTATATACACATATGTACATACAGACACAGTGGATAATCTGTGGCCCAAATTGATGAGCAAAAGCGCCGGCAAAAGTCAATGAACCTGTAGCGAGAGAGACAGAGAAAGAGACTAACCGTCTGAGCAATGTGATTTCTCGAGATTCCTGTATGGTTTTTTTTTTTCTGAATGCATTTTGAAATGATTGTGATTTCTTGCAAGAATAAGCCGCAAAGTATACACAGAATTCTTTCATTTTTGTTTTCACATTTTGCGGCCAATGTAAACAGGCCGGCATAGATACCCCCCCCCATTTACCTCACTGCCCTGCTCCCCCGCCTGTAAGTCATGTAACATAAACTAATGATCAACTGAAAGCAGCGGGAAGTCTGTTGCCTCAAAATGCTAATTACATACAAACAACGTGTATATGTACACATGTAGGGGGGAGAAAAAAAAATTGGTGCAAGTTCTTGGAAATGAGAAGGTGCCCCCAAAAATGGTCAATGAAAATTTGGGTCGTTTCAATCAATCGATAAATATTTCTGATTTTGAATGAAATCGAAGAGAATATTTACACATGCTTCACAGTCAGTTTAAGTACTCAATTCCTTTTTTGTTTACACCGACAAACTACACTAAATAGCTTGTCCTAAGCTCTCAGACGTGACAACAAAGTGTAAGTAGTAGGAGTAGTACCTATCGGAGAAAGGGGCGCGGTTTAAGGGGCTGAACTCTGGATCAGACGGACAGGTTTGCATGACTAATTCAAGGTGCAAGGTGTCTAATCTAAAAGTTATTGAAGGAAAAACCTATAAATTTAAATAAAATCACAAGAAAAAGAATTTAGTTTTTAAAAACTATAAACTAGACGTTAAATAGTTAAAAACCCTTACTAAGTGATCCTTTAGGTAGTATAGGTCTTGTAATTTATTGGTTGTTCGATTTATTGGTTTTTCGATGCCAATTTGTACTGGAAAATTATATTAGATCAACATATTTGATTTGTGAGATGTAAAAGAGTTTCTATTTCTACTTATAAAATACATACGTACTTAAAATTAGTTAAAGATAGCTACTTAGCAGAAAAAACATTGTTTTTATATAGAAAAAATAATTTATGCATGTTTATAAGTACAGTACGCCCTAGCAAAGAGTAACACTGGCTAAGTGCGGCTTTTGAAATACTTTTTAATTATCTTTTGAATCAAAAAGTAATCTCTAATTGGAATTGTTTTGTTGTCTAAAGAAAATTTGCAATTCCCCTTCTAAGCATATGAAGAGGTAAATTATTAATTATAACTTTGGTATTTTAAGTATTTCTAAGCTTTAAATAGACCAAAAAAAATTAAATTTTTAAAAAAACTTAATAAATTTTGTAGATTTTGCAGTTATTTAAAGTTTTGCATTTTCCATGATTTCTACCAATCGCATTCCAAGAGAACATATTAAAAATTCAGATGGTGGGAAGACATTTCAGTCAATCTAATATTGATTTAGCATTTTATGAAACTTGTTAGCAACACCTCGTTATGCAGCTGCAACCCCATAGATGAGAATATATTTACATAGGTACACCCATATATATATATATATATATGTACATATGTATGTGAATGCTGCTGCCTCTTTGCATACATTGTGTGTTCTATTGATTTTCTACGCAGTGCTTTGGCATGCGTGTTACCCACCGAGCCACCCAGTCACTTAGCCGCCGAACCACTGAACCACCCAACTACCTGTTTTCTTGAAATTGTCCTGGCCTTGCTATAACCCCTCTTTTCTGAGACAACAAATGCAACAATGGCTGGGCAACGCAACACTGTCAACATGCTGATGACGACGACGACGACGGCGACGACAGTCATGCAACATAATTCGTTATCTGTCACGCGTCGTCTGTCGATTGTGTTGTTGTTGTTCTTGGTTCTTGGTTTGCCGGTGTTTCTTTGTTGGTATTTCCTTTTCTAATGCGCTTTGGCAACAATTTCTTTTTTCAACCCCCAACGCAAATACCAAACCAAACAAACCAACCAACCATCCACCCACTTACCCACCAATCAGCCATCTAACACCCTCCAACCATCCAGTCAACCTTTATTACCTACCGATGGCAAACATATCGTTTCAGGATATTGAAATACATTTTTTTCTTTTGTGATTTTGTCTAGAACTATTTTTGATATTTTATTAAAAGATTTCTTGGATTTGGGTTTTAAAGCGATTTAAAATTAATTCATTTTAACAATAGAACTTAAAGCAATAACTGTACTTTCTTTAGTCTTAAAAAACATTATTTTTAGTGTGAGATTGCTTGACTAACTATAAGAGTTAAATACAAGTGATTTTGAAAGTATGTGTCCAAGCGAAAAATATCTTCATGTTGTCTTAATTGATAAAACGTCAAGCGAAAGATTGAATCCTACTCCACTTTACCTACAACATTAATTCGAGGGTGTGAAAATGTGGAAGGGCATAAGTTTTGGACGGAAGGGGAAGTCTTGACTTTACGACTTTCTCACCCTCTCTCTTGGTTTAGTATCACTTTACAATTAATATCCTTGACTGCTTAAGAGATTGCTTGACGTTTGCAAAGTGTCGACAGTTTGTTAAATTTAATACTTGAAATTTTATATTAGATGGATGCATGCATCATGTTGGTGGTAAATACATACATACATAGTACTAAATATAGCTTTACCTCTATATTTAGTACTATTCGCATTTTGCAGCATCTGCTGCCGCACACAAATGTGGGCGAAAAGTTCATTCAGTCAGTGAAGGAAATGGAAAAAAAAAGCCGGCCTACGCAAAATATAAATACAAATTCGGAAACTGTAGGCGCATTCCAGGCCAATCCAACGCCCACACACACAGTCAGCCTCTGGTCCTTGCAAGGACTTCCACCTGAAGAGTCGTGCGTAAGAGAGTGAGAGAGAGAGAGAAATGCTCTCTCGTTTAGTATCGATGGCAACTCTGTGCGGAAGTTTTTAACTGCTTTTGCCTGAGCTTTTGAAAAGCTTATTATTCAAGCTGATAATGAATATCAGAGAAATTCCATTAGGGGGATGGACAACCAATCCTTTAAAGTATAATTTCTTTATGATACTCGAGAATTAAATACGTAACCCTTAAATTATCATTTTAAAAAAATTTCTGAAAGACAAAAGAAGATTCACATTCAGCAGAAAGTTTACCTACTCAACATTCAAATCAGCAATAGCGGCAAAAATTTATCGATGATTAATCGATAAAAAGGACGTGAAACTCTGAAAAGTATGCTATAGCAAAGCTTGTAAATTTTGCACTATTGCAATTTGCTCTCATTATTAACTTCCTTTTCCTTTTGTTGCGCCTCATTGTCAAAAGGATGCTTCACTCTTGGTGTAGCGCAGGCGCTTTGCCATTCATTGAGGGTACTCAGCTAAAACTTCAAAGAGAGAGAGAGAGAGAGACTGAGTGAGGGGTGGCGCTAGGGGGGGATAAAATGTGGCAAGGATTTAGCGGTGGCGCCGCCAAACCTTTCTGATTTCCTCTTACCATCACATAATAACAGCAAAAACAAATTTTGCGCACAATTTTTGAGTGCGCGTTGCGTCAATGCGTGCTTGAATGCGTATGTGTGGGTGTGGGTGTGTGTGTGTGTGTTTTTAGCATGAATGAGAGTATGAAGCCATCTAAAACTAAATCACATCGACTCGCAGCAGTTGAAACTCTGTCACAACTCCAGCTATCCAGGAATCAAAACAAAAAAGAAAAACACATTGAAATAAAAGCAAAAAAAAATAATTCAACATTTGCAAAAATACAATAAAACAAAAAAAAACAACAAAAACCAAAACTAAACAAAGTTCCTTTATAGTTTAACGTAACATTTCAAGTTGAACGAAATGCCTAAATATGCAAAGGATTCGAAAGGACTTCGACAATAAACATAACAGAGAAAAGTCACCGCCTCGTTTTTGTGGTTCTTCTTCCATCGCACGCCTACATAAATAAGTTTTCGCAAATTGAAATATGTGTTAAAAGAATTCAGTAATTATAATTTACATATAAAACTGTGTTATTGTCATTATTATCCTATCAGTGTCGTAATATCGTGTATCCTTTAATGTTCGCCCTCTCCGAAACACTTGAAATTTGAAGGGAGTGAATGCAAAATGCAATCCGATTGCAGCAATTCCACAAGCATTTTCATTTGTGGTAAGAGTCATGGCTAAAAGAACCATAATCTCATGTGCATGTATGCACATTTAATTACATCTTTATATGTAAATATGTATGAATTTGCCAATGTCGCCAACTAACAGGTGTTTATGCAATGAACGAGGGGATACAACTCTGTTGTGGTTGGGGTAGGACATTTAATGAGACTAAGCAATAAAACAAATCCTGAAAGGACTTTTTCGTAAAAGTGTTAAAAGAGTCCCTCATAAGTGAGTGTGTAAAAGTTAAGAATTTCCTTTAGTGGGTGAGTGAATTTGTTTGTTTAGCTCATTCAGTCATTAATTTGTTTAATCGCTCACCTAATCTTTAACTGGCTTGCTTAGTTGTTTACTGACCTAACCCTTTACATTTCTTTTATGTCAATGATTTGATTTTAAAGAGTTATCATCTAGTCAATTAAACAAATATTCTATTCATACAGTTCAGAATAGAACTTTTTATTTAATATCTTAAATTAACGAATTTATTAGCAGTGCAAAAGTCACTAGCTAACATCATATCATATCAAATCCTAAATTGAGTCTTTAATGTCTACAAGTGAACAACTAAGTAACTGATTAAGTTAGTTATCAACTGAATAACTGAATGAGAGCGAGTGAACTGGTTCATCATATTAAACCATTTGACTCAACACTATTTTGTAATAATTAAAATTATCTATAGCTCAATAGTTTTTGAAATCTCTTTGAACTTTTCACAAACATTATTGATACAAAACAGTTTGGCAATAAATTAATGCAAAAGGCTTTTCTGCAATGTAAATTATTCAGTATTACGAAAACACAACTACATATATACCCTATCTGTAAGAATAGGAATAGGATAGGAATAAGCGAAACCTTAAGACTTTACTAGTTGGGAATTAAAAATGAATACTTTGAAAAATGAAGCTAAAGAATAAAACATGTTTATTTTAGAATTTTAATTCAATGGAAAGTCGGATATGTCGGTTATCAAGAAGTTTACGTTAAATTGTATTGTATTGTTTATGAAAATACATTCGTTTATATTCATTTGTTATTATATTAGAAATAGATACAAAGTAAATGCATGACGTATGACTTTTTTTTTTTCATTTTTGATATTGGGAAGAAACAAAACTCTGATCAATTGAGAAGATATACATACATACATATGTGATAAAATGTAAATATATATGTGTATTGTTGTATTTTTAAACAGGAAACAATGAATTGGCCAATGGAAAGTTATCAGGCCACACGTAAGCGTATCTATGCGTGTGTTTGTGTGTGGGTGCAGGTATAATTAAAACGTGTGTGTGTGTGTGTTAGTGTATAAACGGTAAATGCCGATAAAAGGTCAAAGTGCACAAACAACACTAAAATCCGTCAGCTGAGGTGGCAATTCTGTCAAATTGTATAAAATTTTGACAACTTTAATTTCGCACAAAAAGTTTTGTTATTAAGTTACATGCGCGACATGTGTATATATCTACCTATATATATACATATATATATATATATATAGAGAGGGCTATAAATAAATCGCATTCTAATTAAATTTTTATTTACAGGCCGATGCCAGTTTGGGCATGCATGAGCGAGAATATATTCAGGAGTCATTAAGCTATGTCCTGCGCATACAGGAAGTGCAGGAGCGCATTAAATTCGAATTTGTCGAAATACTGTTGGCCTTCATTTCCGGTTGGTTGGTCTTCTATCACACAGCACACGAACAGGCTGAGGATCATCGCGATTATCTCCAGGATCTGAGGCATAAAGTGCAAAAAGTAAAGTATCGAAAGAAAAAAGTAATCTAAATGAATTAAATTAATTAGCTATATTTTTATTTTTGCCAACAGACACGTGAAAATTTTGAGGAGGCACGTGAAAAAGTCACTGAACTGAAGACCAAATATATGGAAAAGCGCACGGTAAGAACTGAAATGAAAAATGATAGCATCTGTTTGATCAGAAATATTATGAATATTAGAATATTAGAGACATACTCCAAGTTTTCATCATAAGACCTTATTTTCCTTGTGATCCTTTATACATATAAATAGTCCGATCTTCGTCTTCTATACTATCTAATAATTGTACCCTGAGAAAAAAAAAGTTAAGAGATAATTATCAATTAGTTGAAATAATTTTAAACTTTAAGCATTTTATCTATCTAATTTGTGTGTACTTTGTTTACAGAAATCGGAGGAGATTTTCACAAAACGTGGCTATCTATTTTTAATGGAAAAGAGTGAGTAAACATTTTCTTTATACATAACATTTATGAAATTGTGTGATGGTGTAGGGAAATTTTCATTTGAGTTGAATGATTAGAAAAACAAAAAAAAAACAAATATCACTAAATTCAAAAAAATATCATTTAGTATTGCTAGGGGAAATGTTACTAACATTTTGATTTTCCATATTGCTATATTTTGCATCTTTGTACTATAACTGATCAGTCATAATATGTTTGGTTCCCTCCTTCTCTTCCCCACAAAATCTCTTCCGTATGCTATTGGTGTCAACTGCAACTACGACTGCGTAACCAAAAACCAAATACAAACCACTTACCATATTACACCACAATTCACCACAAATGCCATTCCCCACACACACAAACACACAAACACACAAACACACACACACACCGAACTCAACTGACTTTTAACTGCCAAAAAAACGTATCTTAGGTTCGCTTCTGAAAATCTCACTTTTAGAGCCATTTAAAGCAACATGGACAAAATACTATTGCACATTCAAGAAGCAGAAACGCGAATTCACGATGCTCCAATTCAATCAGATGAATCACAGCTTCACTCGTCCCGAGGCCCGTGAAGACGAGAAGCTAACCCTATTCACGTGCCAACGCCGGGCATCTGAGTTTGAGAAACGTTTCTGTTTCGATTTGACATTCAAAGAGAAACCGGGTATTGTCTATACATTTCAAGCCCTGAGCGAAAAGGATCATCGCTCTTGGCTGAGTGCCATGGATGGCACGGAACCGGTAAGTTAATAAATCAGATTAATTTACTAAGGCGTCAATTTCATTCTTTCTCTCTTGTGTCATATAGACCTATCTGGCACCTGGAAAAATGAAGGCAAGCGAGGCGTATCAGTTGGATGAGACTGGATTTATGTTCGTTCGACGCTGCATACAGATACTGGAGAGCCGCGGATTAGAGGACGAAGGCATTTATCGTAAGAGTGGTGTGGGTACCAAAATAAATAAACTCCTTGCCTTGGGCATGGAGCGAAAAGAAACGGAGGATGTATTTTGTGATGAAAAGTATCGTGATCTCATGGAGAGCAATACCATTGCCAGTGCCCTGAAAATGTATTTACGCAATCTAAACGAGCCATTGATGACCTATCAATATCACAGTGGTTTTATCGAAGCAGCCAGTAAGTAATCGATAAATTATCGATTCTCGTTCATCCTTAACCATGATCGATTTAACTAAAATTCTTCTTTTTGCAAATACACAGAGAAAGAAAGCCTCAATCAGCGTGTGAATGATGTTCACAAATTAGTCTACAAATTGCCACAACCGAATTTTGAGATGCTCGACATGGTTATCCGGCATTTAACTGAGTGAGTAAAAACAAATATGAATTTTTTTTTATATATTCGGTATCTAACGTATGTATGTTACTTTAAACTTTGCAGGGTATCACGAAAATATGAGAAAAATAAGATGTCTGTCTTCAATTTGGGTGTGGTTTTTGGTCCAACGCTACTGCGACCGCTGGAGGAGACAGTGGCTGCCATTTTGGATATTAAATTCAATAATATTGTCATCAATATATTGATTGAAAACTATGAGAGGATCTTCAAGAATGATCCAAGCAGTGGTGTGGTTGTCTCTGGCAATTCCTTGGCCACTGGAACAAATGTTGTGGGTACAGCTGCCAGTGTTGGTAATGTCCATACGATTGGTAGTAGTCCACCCACACGTATGCCACGAGCTTCTCAAGTCAATAAGACATCATCATCATCGTCTGGTGTTGGTGGAGGAGGAGGAGGTGGTGGAGTAGGCGGCGGCGGCGGCGGCGGGAGCATTGGACGCAATTCAATGTATTCACCGCAACAGAAAGTCTATCGTGTGGTTACTAAATCAAATTATACAGATTCCACAATGTCATCCAGTTTACAAAATATTCCAAATGGCATGATCTATGCCCATGGTCCGGCTAGTGCCAGCAGTAGTACTCCACCGGGTGGGACAACAGCCACCAGCAGCAGCAATGGCGGCGGGGGTGGATCATCATCTTTGACCATCTCGCCACATGCGACATCAAATGGATCGCGGCCAGCCCAATTGGGTAGCATCAAGAATTTGCATTCGATGACACAAAGTGACATTAGCGGACGTCGTTCGGGCCCAACATCATCATCCAGCTCAGATGCGGCAGCAGCGGCTGCCGTCTATGGCATATTGGGCGCCGGCGCCAGCACCAATGGTGGAACGACGCTGCAGGCGCATCATGCCACACCCGCCACAGCTACCAATAGTCTACGTCATGCGGATTATCTAATGGCCACCGCCACACCGGTTACCCAGTCCGCCTCCAGTAGTCACATCTATTCAAATCCCTCTGTTGTTGGCGGCGGCTCAGCCAGTAATCGCTTAAGTTTAAACAATGTATCCCCGCCAACGGCTGCAATGCGAAAAGAGCGACTTATGGGTGGTAATGCTGGCAATGCATCAAGTACTGGAGGAGGAGGAGGAGGTGGTGGACCACAACAGCATCCACCTGTACAGCGAAGTCATTTTGGTTATGGCCAAGCCAAGCACTACTCACCAGTGGCTGCTGCTTCCACATCAAGCTCAAACGAAAGTGTCTGCGATTCACTCTCCTCCAACAATGGCCTTGGTGGCGGTGGCGGTGGTAGCCTCATACCAGGTGGTGGTGGTGGCGGTGGTGGTGTAGTCACTGGTAGCGTCAGCAGCGCTAATGTAGCACGTCTCCTAAATACACGTAGCTCCATTGACTATGCTCCAATTGCGACGCAAGCTTCATCTTTATCCACACTCTTGGGTTCCACCTGCGATGATATTGTGACAGCGACTGCAGCTCCCTCAATGATTGGCGGAGCCGGCATGGGCAGTCTAAGTGGCAGTGGTTCCACCAACGAGAGCACCGACTATGCACCCACGAAAATGCATCGCAATCGCGATATAAACCAAATTAAACGGGATCTGTCCACGGGCACAGCGTAAGTTATCTATCCATCATTTGCTATGTACAAGAATCTATATCTTTTTTCCCCTCCCCTCCCTTTGTGCAGGCGTGTACGAACCCTGTATGCTTGCATGGGCGAAAGCGAAGGCGAACTATCATTTGAACCGAATCAAATTATAACTAATGGTAAATATAATATACTATCACTAAAGGAATCTAACAACCTAACTTAATAATGGTCAAGGAATCAATCAGTATAAAAGAAAGACTTTGTTAGAACCAAATTCAAAATAGGTTAACTCAAAATATTGACAATTATGAATGAATAAAGAAAGCATCCAAAGTTAACTTTAATTGTGTGCTACAGTAGTCCGATTCATCTAGTTCAGCTAGCTTTATATAGTTCCATTTAAAAATGGGATAATCTTGCTATTTGACGACATGATTTAGTCTGGAGTCTCTTGATCTGACACGAAAATTTCCTTTGGATACGAATTCCCCGAATCCACAGGGCAAGTAAAGTTTTCCTCATCTTAAGTAAAGTTTTTTCTTTAGGGCAAATTAATAATTTTTCAAGATTCAACAACTCTTTCCAATATCTGACCCAAATGGTCATGCTATATAAATGGCTTAAGAACCACAAAATATTCAGCATAAGAACAGATCGAGAAGATCATTGAAACAGTTAGGAAAAGAATTAATTAATTATATTAAACAAATCAATATGGAACTAATAAAAAATCATTTGTATTTTAATTTTCAGTACGTTTCTCTCATGAGCCCGGCTGGTTACAAGGCACACTAAATGGCAAGACAGGACTTATACCCGAGAATTATGTGGAGCATCTGAAGCCTTATCATTAAAGGAAAAGGTCATGTTGCCCCTTTTCACTCTCTCTCTCTCTCTCTCTCTCTCTATCTCTGTTTGTCTGTCTGTCTGTCTTTCTTTCTCTCTTACAATCTTACAAGCTATTTTTCATACTACCAAAACCATCCCTCCCCCACCAGCAACTGTAAAATTATTGTAAAAAGATGGAAAAACAACAAAAAATTAACTAAATTAAGACGAAAGAGAAGAAGAAATAGAGATGATAAAAAAGTTAAAAAAAAAACCCGAAAAAAGCGCAAAAGCAACTAATGCTTATATACATATTTTACATAGTTTGTTAATTTATAGTTAAGAGCTAATATATACAAATATGAATGTATATCTGCGTATATATATATATATATACCTATATATATATAGTATATACATTTATATGTATATTTAAAGCTTAATGTGAAGTTTTAAGTCTAAGCCATAAAAGCCACCAGTTTACTTTAGTATGTACAACAACAAATTGTTACAACCATATATTAATACACACACACACACAAACACACACCCCCACACACACACACACACACATAGAAACACGCATATATACATACCAAGAAGATGAAGTAAAACAAGAAATGTATTTTGAATTATATAGATAGATTACAACATTAATACATATACATAAAACAACTATATGTATCATCATATGCTTAAGAAGCAGCGTCACAGCAATTTTGTTTATTTAATTTCCGATTTTGATAGCAGCAACAAACAAACAAACAAACAAACAATATTAACTAAACAAAAATGTAACTAGTTTGCTGCAATTGAGCAAAGAAACGGCAAGGGTAAATTAATTTATTGTTGTACGCTTGTATTTGTTGCTTAATTATAATTTGAATACCTTTTTTTTTTTTATCTGTATACTCTAACTGTATATATATTTATACATACATACATACATATATGTAAAAGTATATACCATATACCTATATATTAAAGGAAAAACTATAACTTTAACTGTACATGGCACTCGATAACACCCATACAACCACACATATCCACCCATACATACACAGACCCAGACCGACCCACCTATCCACCCACTTACATACACACACACACCCACACACATAGAGACATGAGAATTTCTATAAAGCGGCAATTAAACAACGCGTAAAGAGAAAAGAGTGAAACAATTTGCATTTATAACGTTTTTTTTGTTAACAATATTAAAAAAAAAATTATCTCATCACCATATATAGATATATATATATACATATATGTATATATACACTATATAAAGCTAAGCAATGAAGAAATAATGATACGTATATAGCAGACAGTTTTAAACTTAAAAAAAAACAGAAATAATGTGTTTGTATATAAAAAGTAAACTCCAAAAAAAAGATAGAAAAGGAAAACTAAAAACGAAAAAATTTGTCTTAGCCTTCAAAAAACAGCATCCAGAATACAACGTACATTCCATGAAAAAAATGTCTTTGATCAAATTAAAAACTATGCGAATTGGTTTCCAAAATAAATCCTTTCAGAAATTTAAGTTGAGAATCATATGTGATCTATATAGTACATATATTAACATGTATACACAAAATGAAAACTAAAAACTCTCTTTTTTATTCATTTTAAAAAGCTTAAAACTTTTGATACATTTCGATTTGAAATAAATTTTATATATATATATTTATATCGGTTATATATCGATTAACCAGATCGTATAGTTTACCATTTGAAAACTAAAATGCAATTTAAAGCTGCCTGCAAGACTTTTTTTCTTTTTTTTGGATTTTTTTCTTTGGAATACCATCTCATTGTAATCAGATTAAAAACAGTAAATCCTATCAAGGATATACATATATATATATATATATATATATATATATATATATATGTATATATATATATATGTATATATATATATATGTATATATAACAACGCAAAAGCAAGAAATACGCATTTCATATATCCATATTGTTAGCCCACCAAAAAAGTAAATATATTTAACCACAAAAGCAAATAAGCAAGATAACTAAAAGAATTAAATTCAAATTGATGAGAAACAAATAAAAAAAAACTATTAAAGCCGCCGCGTCTTATCATTCCATTAATAAAGCAGTAAACACAACCTTATACCTACACCCACACCCAACAGCCCACACACACACACACACACACATAGAGAATGCACATTATTAAACAATAAAACAAACAAAAAATGGAAATAAAACTTAAACTGAAAAGAAATAAAACATTTAAATCTATGTACATTTAAACAAAATATTTTTGTTAACATGTTGCCAAAAAAAAAAAAAAAAAAAAGGTAAACAAAACATAAAAAGAAAAAAAGAAAATTAATAATTTAAAATAAAAGCATATGTATTTATAAAACCTACAATACAAATGAAAATGAAAACTGTTTTTAAAATTTTTCTTTGAAGCAAAGAGGATAATGGGCGCTGATTCTTTCTTTATACAAAGGCAAATCTAACAATTTCTTTAAAGCTTAAATATTTAAAACAATTTAAAGTAACTGATTCACTTCAGGAAATCCACTAAGCTTGGCAAATATTAACTTAATTTAAAACTGGCTTAACTTAATTTTCCAATTCTCCATGGTCCTCGATTCGAAAATCTAAAGTTAAGTAAGTTTTTCAGTTTATCGAGCAAATTAGAAATCGAAAATCAGAAATTTGTTGGGAAGAACTCTTTTAAATATTTCTGTAACAGAAAAACTTTTTCTTTGTATTTATAATTTATTATTTACCCACCTGATATATAATTTGTGTTACCATTCCTTTAATAATTCATTGTAAAAACTACTAAACTGTAATATTTTTGGAGTCAATTGAATTGCAGGTTTATTTTAATTCTTTGAGCGTTTTTTTTTTGTTTTTTTGGTCATTAGTTGTAGTTAGTTAATAATGCAAATTCGTGTACAGTATTAGTTATTAACATACATACATATTGTTTATAATTGTTGTTTGTCTTGTCTAAACATTTACACTGAAATGGATTTTATCTACGATAATAATGTGTGTGAATGTGGAATTGGGTTTATTAGTTTTGCTGGTCGGTGATCGTTCGGATCACAATTGCGAAATAATTAACAACATTTAATTCTATATATATATATAAATATATGTAGGTATGGGTATATTGCACGTATTCTGCGTATGGGTTACAGTTTCTGTTGAGCAAGTTCCTCAATGGTGCGAGCATTTGTTAGGGTCACCCACAATGGAGATTGAATGCTGGCCAGCGAGAAGGTATCACTGGCATCGAGAGACTGTGACTTGCGTATGGGAGGCTCTGATCCTTTGTCCTCGCCACGATGACGTTCCCGTTTCGATTGGCGTTTGCCAAAGGCGGCAGCTGCCTCTGATGTTTGACCACTGCCACTGCTGGCGGCTCGCAATTCTTGCAGTCGACTCCTTCGCTTGGCCAATGCCGTGGACTGATCTTGTGACGAGTCTCGCATGCTGCCCATTTTCCTTAATTTCGGTGGTTGCAGCAGATGTGTGGAGGATGACGAGGACGACGGTGACGACGAAGGAGCTGCTTTCTCTGGCATCGGACTTGGACTTGGCAAGGTCGTTAAGGCCGGCTGTTGTTGTTGCTGCTGCTGCTGCTGCTGTGTGGCTAACTGTTAGCTCGATGAAAAGGACATCTTGTAGGTGGATGTAGTGTCCATGGGTGATTCGGGATTTAGTATTTCGGTTTGTGTTTGCTCAACATCGCTGCAACGCTCCTCCAGCACCGTATCCAATTCCAAGGATGTAAAGCCCTGACTTAGGCTTCGTTCAGGACGTAGACTGATAGCTCGCGACGATCGGTAATCTATGCAGAAGCAAACCAAAACGAAAGAGAAAACAAAAACACTTTTTAATTGAATAGTTTAAGCATAATTGGTTTGTGATTAATGTAATTCTGAATGAAATAGTAAAAATCGCGAGTTGTTCGAATGCGTGTGTCAAGATTATGAATACGTGCAAGTGCCACCAGAAGATAGTCAAAGAAAATATCTGAAAATGGGTATAAGATCTTAGTGGATTAGACATTAAACTAAATAGAGAAATTTAATAAAGTGTTCATATCTTCGATTGGGAGAATAAAAAAATAGAAAGAGGAATACATTCATAAGGACATTTTAGGAATTCAGTCTTTACTCATTCGATTCATTTTGTGTATACATGGCTTAAACTCAAATCTGAACTCAGTTGAATAATCAAATGTATGAATACTTAGTTTTCTAATAAATATAATTTACTTTATAAATCGTATGAATAATTCAAGAAAGAAGTTTTCACTTTTTCACAATCAAAATACTAAAAGTATTGAGCTTAAAATACTTAAAATACAGTGAATACTCACAAAATGTAGAGTCTTTGTCATCTGCATACTCATTCGGCTACTTTAAAGTAATCTGAATTCTTGTCTATATTTGTTAGGTGAATTTAGAATAATCTAGTTTCTGAATGATTGAGTTATTCATTCATTTATTGATGTATATTTTAAGTTTTAAAACCTTTCCTTAAATGAGTACTCATGCAAAAACTTATCCAAATAACTGAATTTATTTTGTTCAAATGTGATAGAAACTCAAAATTAACAAAGTTTCGAGTATATTCTAATAAGTATAAGATATAACCAAACCAAATTAGAGGGTAAATAAAATTAAATAAAAAGAGTCACAGTAGATAATTTAGGTGCTATTTCAATCACTCTCGAAAATTAATAGCATAAATTTCCTTCCAATTGTTACGTTTATTTATTCTTAAATTATTTATAATTTTTCATCCTATGGCTGCAGGGTATTTAGTATATTTTCAATGCATTTTCGAGTCATTTGACTTTTAATCGCTATGTGAGAGATGTATAAAGCTGTTTAAAGCTTACTACTAAGAACATTTTTGTTTATGCTTGGCTTAAATATAATCGCTTTGTTAGAATCTAACAAAGAGTTTGGCCTTCGAATAGTTTTTTTTTTGTTTAATATATTCCTTAGCCTTAGTTGTAATTTGTGTTTTGGTAATTTATGCAAAAGCATGTTGACATAGGTATTTAACGTACATATGTAATTATGTGGGTAGAACCCAAAAACCTCGCAACTTAATCGAAGATAACCGAAAATGAGTTTACTTTGTGGCTAAAAATGTGGTCGTACTTGCCACCCTTCACCACCCACCACCCTCACTCCTGACCCTATCCCTATTTCATTGTCATCATCAACATCATCGTCAGCAACAAGAATAATTTAGTTGCCAGGTTTTGGCACTTACTTCTACATACATTTGGTGAGTACAAAGTTTATAGTTATAACCAAAGTTAAAGACTAAACCAAATTGCTGATGCCCTTTAAAAACTATTTGTTGGGCTTCTTTTTGGAAATGAATATGAATATGAGATTAGAACTTTTGAGGTAATTTCTCATTATAATTCATGGGGTTAAGTCATTGAACACACAGGGCCTCTGATTAAATTTCTTCAATAAACTAGCTAGTCTAAAGTCTTATAACAAATTAAATGAAAGAAACTATTAAATTTCTGTTTACATTTTTGTAAACTTTCTACAAAAGTTTTCTGGGGTTAACATCATCTAGGTAAGGCTTATGGCCTAATTCGCTGGGATAACTAAGAAGCCAATATATTATTTTGTTAGTATAAAGGGTATGGAAAATGTAGCTACTTGTAAGTGCGTGCATAAAGTAATGAAATGTTGATACCAGGACGACAGAGTGTCGCAATGCTAAAAAGGCGAGTGGTATATGTATTTATTTTCATTTTTTTTTGTTACCCCTTGCCATGTGTTGGTGTGTGTGTGGCAAACGAGGGCAACAAGCGCCCAAAGGTATGCAATGTGCAATGTACAGATGCTGCCGTTGTGTTTGACACATGTAAAATAGCTCACACACATGCATATATAGAGTAGAATGTGTGTGTGTGTGTGTGTAGGTGCAGGTATGTAAATGTTCGTGTGCTCCCTTTATTAAGCGGCTGTGTTTGTGTGTGGGTGTGTCACAGCAGGCTGCTCGGAGTCGGCTTCCTGTCTCTAAAAGTAGCCAACAATGTTACAAACGACAAAAGTTTTGCCCAGCGTATAGAAACTACAATACTATGTTTAGCATTTTCAGTTTAGACTTAATAATGGGTTACTTTATTTCAACAACTAAATGCCAAAAAATAAAGAATCAAAAAAAGCAAAAAAAAAAAAAAACAAAAATACCCAAGTGAAATAAGGACAATTAAATCAAATTATACACTGCTATTCCAAATGTATGCCGGAAACATTTAGGTACCAACTTTTACGTTTCCATTTTTCTAGTAGCCATTATATATACATACTATATAGTAATTTTATTCATTATAAGGCTGAACGACTTGAAAAAAGATTTAGACAAAATAAGAAACTTACAAATAAAAACTAGCAATTTTTAATTGAATTTATACTAAAAATATATATATATATATATACCTATGTATATACATTTCTGGTTAATAGTAATATTCAATAATTTCTTAAAATCCTTTGCGGTCTTGAGGCTGGTCTTGTGTCTGCCCAAAATTCTAAATGCCACTTTGATAAAGACAAAAGGACATATATTTGAGTCTTTGTGGCGGGTCTAAGTATATATATTATACGCCCCCAAAAATATGCTAAAATTATCATTTACATAATTATTCATGACTTTTCAAAAGTCCGTGTATCTACATTTTTTTAAAGCTTTCGAGAAACAATAACCAATTTAGTCCAATTTAATTTTACATTTTTAGAGCTGATTTTGATGGGTTTATATTATAATAAAGTAATCTAGAGATCATTAGATGATAAAGGATATTTGTAGTACTTTTTCATAAAAATTCCACATTCATTTATAAAATTTTGTTATAATAAGATTATGTTAATTTAATAGTATG
This sequence comes from Drosophila insularis, assembly GCA_018903935.1. Taxonomy (NCBI): domain Eukaryota; kingdom Metazoa; phylum Arthropoda; class Insecta; order Diptera; family Drosophilidae; genus Drosophila; species Drosophila insularis. Next base: position 10,602,292 of record JAEIFP010002303.1, on the reverse strand, counting down.
CTTGCAGATTTAATCATATAATGTGAATAAGAATGTGCTATATATTTTACCATAGAGACGCAAGATTAATAGATGAAGATGTGCAAAAAGTAAAACAAAAAAAAAAAACAAAATAGGAAACAATTACACAACATTCAAACTCACTAAGCCTATGTATTGGACTAAATCTGACCAGGCTGACGGCATGGTCCTGCATATCATAGTTACGTCGTCTGTCCCTCTCCCGGGCCAATTTGGCTCGTCGCCGTAGACAACAGATGACAATTAGAGCCAAAATTGGGAAACCAAAGATGCAGGATACAATCGGTATGACAATCGATTCGGGTGAAACTGCAACAAAAACAACAAACAATTTTTATTTTTCAATATTAGTTGTAAAAGTATTAATACTATAACTAAAAGTTGTTGAGTACCAGCTAAGTTAAATGGAATGGGATATATTTATTCTTCTTGAAATCATCTTAATCAGACTTGTCCACAATATAGTTGACGAAAGCTATGAAAAATCTGTATAATCAGCATATACTATATATTCTATATTATTTTATCTACTATATAATTCATGATGGTTGCTTTTTTTTTTGTATATTGTGTGCCAACTTCCGGGCATAATTAATATGCCACATTTCGTAAATTGTTAATCTTTTCTTTTGGGTTTGGTGGGGTCAGAGGGGAGAGGAAGTAAAGCTGACCCTGTCGGCTGCCTAATTGCTGTGGTCAACCACAAAAATATGCCAAAACAAACTAACAAACGGGCTTAATAATGATTATTTTCATATAAAAACAATATGTTTGTGTTTATAACAATTATAAAACTGAAACTTGGGTTGGCAAAAGGGCAGATGGCCAACTTCTATTCTAGTTCATTATGCTGAACAAATGGCATTATATAACTTGAGGGTGTCCAAACACTTTTGGGCTTTAATTCCATTTGGGTATACTCAAACCAAACCACCCATTCATTTAATAACCCTTTTTTCAACTAGTTTCTCTTTGCCCTTTTGCTTTTTAATTTATATTTACGTAATCCCTGGCTTGTAGGCTCAGCCTCAATTTTCGTTTCAATTTGTCCTTTTTAAGTGATTATCTTGTGACTTTAAGTCGCAAAAATCCTAAATATATCTAGAAATTTTCTGGCCTGTCATAAAATATCTAGAGATTTGCATGATATGGCATAAACACTCTTAGCTAGAGAGACATGAAGATAGCCGACTATAGAGGGGAGGTGGGGCAAAGTATGGGAAATTGGGTCATACTCGTAGACGAGCCCAGTCAGTTAGTGTCTCAGTTCACTCTGTCTTGTCCTGCTTGACATTATTAAATCCAATTAACGCCTTTTGAAGTGACAGTTCAAATTTACACATATTGATGGCGTAGACTTTTAGTTTTGATGGCGTCCTTAATTCCAATTCAAGTTGTAATCTCATCACTGGCACATCACTTACAGGGCAATTGTCGGGGTTGCTTGTTGGTTATTCTGTGCTCAATGGAGAGACAAAACTTTGTCTCAACCAAGTCTCAATAATGGCTTTTTCTCTTCAAACTACCCCACCTCCATTCCCACCCACCCAAGCTTCGATGCTGAGTCATCAGCCAGAAATATTCAATAAATACAATAAAAATAATAATACTTTGGCTCCTCCCTTTTGCTCGCTTGCTGGCTGTGTTCAGCATTGCTATCATCAGGTTCCATCCAACCATCGAAACATCCATCCATCCATCCATCCATTCATCCATTACCGCAATCGCTACCGCACTTGTACTGAATTTCTCTCTAGCATCAGTCAGGCAGTTAGTCAGCCAGCCAGTCAGTCAGTCAGACAGTCAGACAGTCGGGCGAATCAATGAAAATTGAATGTTTGCATATTTGACGTCGAAAATGGAATGCGCTACAAAGGCAAAGAACCAAAGGACCAAAAAAAGGGAGCACAAGGAGCAATGTAGCGAAAAAAAAAGAACACACACACACATAGAAACACCAACACTTTGGCATTAAAGTGTCTTTACAATGTATATATGTATGTATGTACATAAATGTCTTTGAAGTGTTTGTGATTGAGAGAAAGAAAGAGAGAGAAGAAAAGTAATGCTAAATTTATAGTTTTTACATTTTTAAGCGCATGAAATATTTTTTGAGAAATTTTTCACAAAATTCTTTTTCATTCAGTTTCACTTGAATAAGTAGCTTTTCCAAATGTATTAAAATATTCCTTTGTTTAACTAAATAGCTTCATGCTTCAGAATATATTCTATATTATTTTATACTACTTAACTTGTAGATAGATCTATGAATTGTTAGATAGATACATCTTGATGTTTAAACATTTTTTATCCGGATCATTGCATTAACTTTGTTCTGATTTATTTCACAAATGAAAACATTAACAAATTGCCAAAAGAAAAAGAATGAAAACAACAACAATCAAACAACAGATACTTTATCTATACGCGAGTTTTATTGAAAACAAAACAAAGCAACAAAATTCAAAGAAAATTGTGAGTGGAAAATACTTGCCATTGTAAAAGGAATCGACCCCAAAAGTCCAAGTGGAATGAATTGTGCATTGTTAAATTATCAATGATGCCTGAAGAGGCAAAACTTCATTCACTCTTCATTCGTGTAACACGAATTTTATCGGATGAATTTACGCAATTTTTTTCTTTTTTTTTTGTTGTCTACTTTTTGCTTTTGTTGCTGCCGCACAGTGGCTTGGTTCATTATGAATGTGAATACTTTAAAGAATGTTTTTATGGCTAAAGAAAAAGGGGCCAATTTTTTTTAGTTTATAATGACGCGTCAGCTAATTGTAGGCTGCAATAGATCTTTGGAGACAGGTCATTAGTCCATGTCAAGACTAAGAAGGCAAGTCCAGAGGATGGTAAATTTTTGCGGCGCCTAATTAGTTGGCTCTTATATAGTTCATTTTGCTTTGCCTTCTTAAAGTCAAATGGAGCATGTATTAAAATGAAATAAATGTATCTTTTCATTTTGTAGTTTATTAAAAGGCAAGCTCTCTGGATAATAAATTTTTCAAAATATTTAAAAATTAAAAGTAAACTTTCGGATATATATTCGAATATCTTTTATACAGATGTTAAAGGACTTGTCTGACACAAATTTCATCTTAATTTTTCAAAGGACTCTCAAGTCAATGGAGTGTTTTTTTTTCCTAGTTCTTTAATAATAATAAGCCCATAGCCCCTACCACTTACTATAAGATAGGATTTTATTATACCAAGAATATTTTTTTAATTGTTTAATAAAATTCCTTATCGAGGCAAAATACTTGGCTATTTCTAGGAAATTACTGGTCCAATTCTCTTTTTTTTTTGTGGGGTGGCTAAAGAACATATCACCCTATATGATCTATAATCTCAAATCTTGAAAACAAAAACAATTCTGAAACGGTTTAAAAAATAAATAGAAAAACTAGCCACACTGTGAGTCGCTGATGCTGAAGTTGAAGCTGATGTTGTTGCCATTGCCGTTGATGTGAATTGAAATGTACAAGTTTGTTAGCGTGGGCAAAAAGTTGTCTTTCGTTTTTTCTTTTCTATATATATATATATGCATACATACACTATGTGTGTATGTATGTGTAACAGCCGCCAAGCTATAGGAAAATTCCCCTACCATTCCGCCTCGCCGGCAGTATGGCAGGGCATACTCTGGTTACACCCACAGGCCATTAAAAGCATTGACATTGATGTCCTTGTTGAAGATGGCAACGAATTGGGTATTTTTTTTTCACTTTCTCTCTCTCTGTCTCTCTCTTTTTGTTAATTCTGCAACTCCGACTTTCAGTTCTACTCTAATTGTTTCCAAATTGGTTCAAGCCAACTTAATCTAGATGATGAAAGGAGGGGACGGGGGCTGTGTAAGGAGCGCGCAAAAGTGTGAGTGTGTAGCATCATGTAAATTAGGGCCACTTAATTGAAGCTGAAGCAAATGACCTGTATGTTTTTGTTGTTGTTGTGCTGGGTGATTGTGATTCTGATTTGATTATTGAAAGCAAGTTATCTACACAACGATGAGTGACAACTGACAACTGAGTCTACCGCCTAATGACGACTGACGACGACTGACAAAATTGTCTAATTAGCCCTCTTTTCCCCACCCTTTCACCCACACCCGAAATTGAGGGTGGGGCGCCAAAGCAAACTTGACTCCAGTCACTAAACGTATATTTAATTGAACTTAAGGCTAAGTCAATTTATGAACTTGAGGCGCTGATTAGACTTAGTGAATTAAACTTATTAAATTTTGTGTACATAATTTAACCAGGATTAAAGCTCATTTCAGTTTCAATTAATAAGAAAAATCCCCAAGAAAAAAAACCTGCACATTTTAATCCATTTGGCAAATTTAATTTTATAGCTTAAAAACAATATGCATTCTTTTAGACTTTTTTCAATACATAAATTCGAAATCTTTTTGCCTAAAATTAATAATTGATCAAAATTTCTGTTGATTATGAGTCTGTTTTTAAAAGAAAAAGAGGTTTTTAAATTTGAATCCATTTGAATTGGTTTGCTGTAAAAATTGACAAAAAGGAGTTTTATTTTTTCTATTTCAGGGGCATTCCAAAAATTAAGCTTTAACTCATAATCTTTATTCAGAAGGTATTAGCCAAGAAGACTTGAAATATTTATGAGTTAATATGTTGACAAAAAATCAAACGATTTCATGGCAAATCAATTGAAATAATTTGTTTTTGGGAAATAAAATCATCATGAAATATCAATATGATTGATTAATAATAAAATCCGTTTTAAGCCAATGGGAAGAAGCTATATAATTTATGTAAACTACAACTTTGTATGACAATTCTTAAGTATATAAATTCGCCTTATTTATGTAGACTCTCATTCCCTCTCGCCTCCTTCCCCTACATCCAATTAAGGCAACTATGTCGCGACGATGTTAACGTTTCCCCTAAAAGACAAGAGATAACTATTTTTGTTGTCGAGTTGGCAAAAAAAACAAAAAAAGCAAAGTTTTCATTAACTTATCGAGTAAATGAAGTATTTTTATGCACTACTATAAGGATGTAAGTCCCTAAAAAGTATGCTATACTTTATATATCCTTTGTATATTGAGCCCTAATTGTTAAATACAAGTTTTGGCATTTCAACTCACCCGTTGGATAGACCACAATTGTTGGGGTTCGATTTTTATTACCCGCTGCAATAAACGTGGCCACTGTCTGGGCCTGGAATGTGGCAGCCATGCTACTGGTTGCCGTTGTTGGTAGTGTTGTTGCCACCGTTGTTGGCAGCTGTGTAACGGCACTGGACAATATATGGCTGGCTGTTGTATTATAAGCAGAGGAGGAGGCCGCAAAAGAGATGGAAGAGGTGGGGGTGGAGGATTCAATGAAACCGCTCAGATTGCCGCCACTGTCAGGACTACTTATGGGTGGCAGATCGTTAAATATATTTGTGATATTCGTTGGTATATCCGTTTCGGTTGCAGCACTCAAACCGCTGCCCGTTTGTAGTAAAAGTGCCAAATGTGAAGCTGCTGGATTGATTCCGGCCATTGTATGATTTAGTAATGACTTCATATTACCCGTTGTGGCCTGTATTAGGGTTTTGCTTCGACGTTTTGTCGTTTCGTCCATTGTTGTTGTTTTGGTTATATTGTTTAATAATTTTCAAGCATAATACATATATAGCAAAAGACATTTATTTATTAAACTTTCTTTTTTTTTTTGGGTTTTTTTTGTTGGTTTTCTAGGGCACACTGTGGTTAAGAGAAGGAAGGCATCCAAAATGCCTTCATTAAGCATAAACGAAAGGTCGGAGGGAAAGCAATATCCAATCCAATAGTAACGAATCGAATTGAATTGCCCGCCTTGCGAGACCGCCTTTTAGCCACCAGGGAGACACACAATTAAATGGCCAAGCACGAACCGTTTTTCTATTTCTATTTCCTTCCTTTGCCCCCTTCTCTTTTTCTATTGTTCGTGCATGTGTGTATGGAGGCGGATTGTGTGCGTGTTAGCCCATTCAAATGTTGAGCATTGTTTGACACTTTTTTTTTTTTTTTTTTTGAAAATCACAATAAAGAAAAAAATATATATCCACTTAAGAACATTTAAAGTTAATACACATTTTGCATAAATAAACTGATTCACTTCACTTCAGTTATTATGATCAGTTCCATGAACTATATGAGCTAACTTCGTCCACATTACACGTACTACGCGTGTATAACGGTACAAGAATAATGATTCTCGTTCTGTCAGGGCATCTGCCACGCGTCGTTGTTGCCGTCGCTTTGGGCCCATAGCTCTGATGGCAAACGCTTTTATACTAGCCAAGCACCTTAAGAGACAATTTCCCTCAATGAATTTCCCAACCACATAAAATGGGAATGGAAAATGCTGGAAATCAGGCAGATTGCACAAAGGAAATTTACTCTTTGTTAACTTGTACATCGAAGAAACAAAAAAAAAAAACAATATTTCAAATTTTGACCACAAACATTTTTTTCTAAAAAAAAATGAGTTTCCACTAGTTTATTTTAAATTATAAAGAAGAGAATCTTTTGAATTTATTACCATTTTAGTTGATAAAATCTGGATTGTATTTCAGAAAGACAAAACGCAGTTTTCACATTTTAGAGTCCATTTAAAAAATGCTAAAAAAAAATTTAAATTTTGTTTCAATTTCACAGAAAAATTGTAGATTTTCGAACATCATAGGATATTTCCTACGGGCTGAGTTGTCACATTTGATTTTTGTTTAAAACTTTTTCCATTTATTTACTTAATTGTACAAAGAGAAATAATTAATGGCCTAACTAATTTATTTTTTTTTTTTCTAATTCCCTTATGGGATACCCTTTTGAAACATGCTTAAACCAATTGGGAATTGTAAATAACGGAGGTTGTAAAACAGAAAATTGAGCTAAATTTAAATGCCATTGCCATCTCTTCTCTTAATAATATAATTATACTAAAATATCATTAAAAATATTTAAAATTTAAAACTAAAGAGTAAACAGGTAAAAGAAAACATGGAACAACTTTCCAATCTAGTTGTTTTTTTTAAAGAGTGTTTAAGTCAAAAATTATGAAGCAAACTGAATTATACACTTTCTCTTGTGGGCAGAGTATATTCGAATCAATATTGAAATTGAATAAAAAAATCCTTTTTGGGTAATACTTGAACAATATGGGTCAAATCATTGACGCGTTTCACAATACGTGGCCCGTGCCTACTTGATGAATTTAGAATGTGCTGGTTGATTGAATCGAATCGTTTCGAACAAAAAAATAAAAACCACCGAAATAACGCGCGAACGAAAGAGAAAGAGAAAGAGAGAGAGAGAGGGTAAAAGGAATAACAATTTCAATATCAATCGTATTGGCAGGATGCTATTATGCAGCTGTTGATGGATATTGCTGGCCTTGGTTGCCATCGTCATCGTCGTCGTCGATTGGTTTTGGCGTGATTAAAACATTGCATTTAATGAGCCACAATATTGTACAGAATGCTGATGGGGATATTGATGGCGTTGAAGTGACGTGGACGATTGGATGATGTCAAATTAATGTTGTTTAGATTTTTTGGTAAAATTGAAATTGACAAGGAAAAACGGAAAAAATGTGCAATGCAATCAATTAAAATGTATAAATGCAAGCAGAAGTCGAAAAGGCAAAGTCAAACAACTACAAAAACGCACCTAAAACTAAAGTGGTTGAGTGAGGGGAGAAGGCGGGGATGATGGTGGGGCTTACAAAATTCAATTGCATTTATGTGCATATATGTACATACATACATATATGTATGTATGCAAAGCAAATGCTTTTAGCACCAAAGGTAAACCTAATAGAGTTGTTTCGGACCTAACCAAAACAGATTCAGGCATTCAATATGAATTTAATCTCCCTCTTTCTCTCTCTCTGTCTCTCATTGTGTGTGTGTGTGTGTGTGTGTGCAAATACATTTCTCCATATGCTATTCAATTTCTTCATTCAGTCTTACCAATCAATAAGAATATGAAATTCAATTATTAAATTTAATTAACAAGCGAACTCAACTTAGCCAATATTAAAGAAAAATTTATACAATAATATTAACCAAGCGGATTAAATGATAGACAACTCAAAAGGTAAAATTTACTTGAAATATCTGAATATTTTTGGCGCACCTAGCGGACAATTTAGCCCTAGTGGTAACTCTGCTATATCTATTCCGATTTTTAGAAAATGGTATTACAAATTACTATTAATATTTTCTTAAATATTGCATTAGAAAATAGCATATCTTCAGTATCAATGATAGTATCTGAGAGTTCCAGAGATTTTGGTAATCCTTCAGACGAAAAGATCAACAAACAGATATAAACAGATTTTAATAGACTCCTGACACTAGCTTATAACATTTAGGAAATAAAAATAAGTACATACTAAATATTTAGAACCTGCTGTGCTCCAATTAATGAGTTGTTTGAATAAATGTATTAAATAAAGAAGGTTTCTAACGTATACAATAATATTTTACTTAAAAAAATGATAATAACTTATTACTTTCAAAGATTTTCAAAGTTTAATTTCAAGTTATGAAGTACTTGGTAGGTTTCATAGATTTTTTTTTAAAAAACAACTAACGATTGGAAGGATTATTTTCATTATTTTTTTTTTCTAATTTAATGGGAGCAACGCAAAATTGTACAATTTGTGAAAGTATCCAGCTCTATACATATATATTTGGTTTGACACAATAATTTCAAATTTACTGCTTCTTAATTTGATTGTTAAAAAACTCAATTAAATTAAATTTAAAGTCTATGAATAGTAATAGATTTAAAAGCTAATATTTTAAATAGTCTACTGGCTCTATCCATATTTGAAATGGGTCATTATGTATAACACTTTTATCAAAAGCTATTTTTATCCTTACCCTAAGCTTTTATTGAAAGGAATTGTTCAAAAACTTTTAAGGGATTTTTTGTGGCTCAAAAAGTTTAACGATTCCACTCAAAGCTTTAGTATTTGAGTATTTTAGAACTTTTTTAGGCGTTGGGTTAGATAACTTATCCGAGTGAATTTTCCAACAAAGATAAATTGAAATTGAGTGCCTTTTCCAGCCACGAATGTCTCAAAAAGCACATTTACAGAACTTTCAATAAAAGTCTCCATATTAAGCTTACTCTGTAGATAGATAGTACACAGAAGTATAACAATGTTTCGGGTTTGTCATTCAATATAACATATAAAAAAACTTATTTGAATGAAATCGAATCTTTTTATTCTTTATATGAAAAGAAACGATAGATTCTTTTATATAACACACATTTGGAATAGGTTTTTAAGTCAATTAGATTGTATTTCTTAACAGAAAAAAATCTTTTACTGATTTTAGAGAGATTTTGTAAATGAAACCCTCAGACTTAAAGAAAGACCAAATCGTGAAATAGTTGAGCTCATTTATCAACTGTTTAAAGCCACTTAATTTTTACGCAAAGATCAGCAATATTTTTGGGTTATTGAACTCTTTCATTTCAATGCTAAAAAGACTTGTTAATATGGGGGAAATTTTTAGTTTCTCTTTGTTTTTTGAGAAAAGAGAAAAACAAAAAACTAAGTCACCTATGAAATATACAGAGAAGTATAATACTTCAAGGTTTGCTTTCCCATGACAATTTTGCTTTTTAACTAAAAATTGTTTAACTTAAATATTAAATATCCAACAATTATGGTAAGTATTAAGATTTTTTGCAGCTTTCGATGAAAATAATTGTATTAACCTTTAGCAATTTTGGATATATATGGCCTTATTCATGGCCGTTTTCAATAATGGCCAGAGCAAGACAAATATTAGTTCAAGCAATCAAATGGAGGTTGGATGGCAAATTTCTGTGAGTCATGTGATGTTTGTGAAATCACCGGCAACAAATGGCACCGAAGATGTTCGCATCGAGACCAAGAAACTTGAGAAACAAGGATTTAAACATATTTTGTTTTATATTCAAGCAAAAGTCAGCGAACTGAAGGAGATGATTCGAACATTGAATAATGTGCAAATTTCAAGCAATAAGACCTTCTACAATAATACTGAAATACTGAATTTAAATATGACAAATGAGAACTACGATCGCAAGGGATTGCGCTTGGAGGACAAAGAACCAGTTACGGCATTAAAGGCTAAAAAATTTCGCTACGACCTAAGCGATCTGGTTCCAGAAATGACTTATAAGAATTTCAATGCTACTGAAATTTTAAGTCCATTCTTTGGTTTTAATATTCAATATCAAAACTATCAGTCGACTGAATCATTGTCTTATCTTAGAGCCATAGACGAAACAATTGGATTGAGCGCCTTAATTATGACGTTTCATGTTTCCGAATGGCCATACAACTTAACCGAAACTACCGAATAACTTGACTCGACACTTGTGAGGAGGGTGAGGATGGACGGTTTAGATACTACAGTTTATTTATTTTAATTGGAAAAAATATGCTTAGATTTCTAGGATTAATACAACTTTGAAGTCTTGTTAATACACTAAAAACACAAACAAAAATAATGTTCGTATACTATTGCTACCAAGTAAATTGCCTAGGAAAGGAAAACAAAGTACACATTACTCTTATCTATATTGTGGACACGAACTCTCTTTGTGCCATCCTTTCCAGGAACATCCACACTTATAACCGTGTTGTTGGGGGCACTCCCCTCAGATACATTTGGTGAGCCAACGTCTGTAGATGAGATTTTCGGCGCAGAATCAGTCTGTAAGTCCTGCGAAGTCGAATTATTCACTGTGGCTACATTTGAGGCAGATAGTCCGCTGTTCCCGGTCGAATTAGCTGGTAGTTCTACATTTGCGATGATTCCGGGGGATGATACGGAATCGTTTACGGTTGTCGTGTTCACCGGAGCTTCTGTGGTCGTATTATAGACAGGAGTTGTCGCATATGACGTTGAGTATACGGTAGTATCTGGTTTAACGGTTGTATTAGGCGTCAGAGTCGTGTTAGCTGGTAGTTCTACATTCGCAACGATTCGGGGGGATGGTACGGAATCGTTTACGGTTGTCGTATTCACCGGAGCTTCTGTGGTCGTATTATAGACAGGAGTTGTCGCATACGACGTTGAGTATACGGTAGTATCAGTTTTAACCGTTGTATTGGGCGTCAGAGTCGTGTTTGCTGGTAGTTCTACATTCGCGACGATTCGGGGGGATGATACGGAATCGTTTACGGTTGTCGTGTTCACCGGAGCTTCTGTGGTCGTATTATAGACAGGAGTTGTCGCATACGACGAAGAATAGACGGTAGTATCAGGTTTTACGGTTGTATTAGGCGTCAGAGTCGTGTTTGCTGGTAGTTCTACATTTGCGACGATTCGGGGGGATGATACGGAATCGTTTACGGTTGTCGTGTTCACCGGAGCTTCTGTGGTCGTATTATAGACAGGAGTTGTCGCATACGACGTTGAGTATACGGTAGTATCAGGTTTTACGGTTGTATTAGGCGTCAGAGTCGTGTTTGCTGGTAGTTCTACATTCGTGACGATTCGGGGGGATGATACAGAATCGTTTACGGTTGTCGTATTCACCGGAGCTTCTGTGGTCGTATTATAGACAGGAGTTGTCGCATACGACGTTGAGTATACGGTAGTATCAGTTTTAACCGTTGTATTGGGCGTCAGAGTGGTGTTTGCTGGTAGTTCTACATTCGTGACGATTCGGGGGGATGATACAGAATCGTTTACGGTTGTCGTATTCACCGGAGCTTCTGTGGTCGTATTATAGACAGGAGTTGTCGCATACGACGTTGAGTATACGGTAGTATAAGTTTTAACCGTTGTATTGGGCGTCAGAGTCGTGTTTGCTGGTAGTTCTACATTCGCGACGATTCGGGGGGATGATACAGAATCGTTTACGGTTGTCGTATTCACCGGAGCTTCTGTGGTCGTATTATAGACAGGAGTTGTCGCATACGACGAAGAATAGACGGTAGTATCAGGTTTTACGGTTGTATTAGGCGTCAGGGTCGTGTTTGCTGGTAGTTCTACATTCGTGACGATTCGGGGGGATGATACAGAATCGTTTACGGTTGTCGTATTCACCGGAGCTTCTGTGGTCGTATTATAGACAGGAGTTGTCGCATACGACGTTGAGTATACGGTAGTATCAGTTTTAACCGTTGTATTGGGCGTCAGAGTGGTGTTTGCTGGTAGTTCTACATTCGTGACGATTCGGGGGGATGATACAGAATCGTTTACGGTTGTCGTATTCACCGGAGCTTCTGTGGTCGTATTATAGACAGGAGTTGTCGCATACGACGAAGAATAGACGGTAGTATCAGGTTTTACGGTTGTATTAGGCGTCAGAGTCGTGTTTGCTGGTAGTTCTACATTTGCGACGATTCGGGGGGATGATACGGAATCGTTTACGGTTGTCGTGTTCACCGGAGCTTCTGTGGTCGTATTATAGACAGGAGTTGTCGCATACGACGTTGAGTATACGGTAGTATCAGTTTTAACCGTTGTATTGGGCGTCAGAGTGGTGTTTGCTGGTAGTTCTACATTCGCGACGATTCGGGGGGATGATACAGAATCGTTTACGGTTGTCGTATTCACCGGAGCTTCTGTGGTCGTATTATAGACAGGAGTTGTCGCATACGACGAAGAATAGACGGTAGTATCAGGTTTTACGGTTGTATTAGGCGTCAGAGTCGTGTTTGCTGGTAGTTCTACATTTGCGACGATTCGGGGGGATGATACGGAATCGTTTACGGTTGTCGTATTCACCGGAGCTTCTGTGGTCGTATTATAGACAGGAGTTGTCGCATACGACGAAGAATAGACGGTAGTATCAGGTTTTACGGTTGTATTAGGCGTCAGAGTCGTGTTTGCTGGTAGTTTTACATTCGCGACGATTCGGGGGGATGATACAGAATCGTTTACGGTTGTCGTATTCACCGGAGCTTCTGTGGTCGTATTATAGACAGGAGTTGTCGCATACGACGAAGAATAGACGGTAGTATCAGGTTTTACGGTTGTATTAGGCGTCAGAGTCGTGTTTGCTGGTAGTTCTACATTTGCGACGATTCGGGGGGATGATACGGAATCGTTTACGGTTGTCGTATTCACCGGAGCTTCTGTAGTCGTATTATAGACAGGAGTTGTCGCATACGACGAAGAATAGACGGTAGTTTCAGGTTTTACGGTTGTATTAGGCGTCAGAGTTGTGTTTGCTGGTAGTTCTACATTTGCGACGATTCGGGGGGATGATACGGAATCGTTTACGGTTGTCGTGTTCACCGGAGCTTCTGTGGTCGTATTATAGACAGGAGTTGTCGCATACGACGAAGAATAGACGGTAGTATCAGGTTTTACGGTTGTATTAGGCGTCAGAGTCGTGTTTGCTGCTAGTTCTACATTGGCAACAAATCGCTGAACTGAAGGTGCTTTAGTTGCCGGAGTACTTTCGAAGGACTGCGTAGTTGCAGTTGTCAGAGTTGGGTAAGTACTTGAAACTGGGCTTGGATCAGATTTTTCGGTTGCGGCATTTACTCTTGCAATATTGTCCTTTATTTGCACAGGAGTGACTTTGGTAGACTCTGTTGTAGTTATTGTAGTTGTGGTATTGACTGGAGTTACTGTAGTCGCGCTACTCGATGTTGTGGAGGGTTGTGTAGTTGTTGTTGTGGTAGTTGTAGTGTTTGTCTGATATGTGGGGGTAGTGTTATTATATGCAGGGATGTAGGATGGTTGCTGTGGACTTGTATAAGCTGACTGGCTACCGATAGGCTGTGAATAATAATGGAACTGATCGTATCCGTAAGGAGCGGGCTGCCAGTTATATGGTCCTCTCTGTGGCTCCATTAGTGATGCAGGTGGAATTATTGCATAGGGATCCCAGGCAGGTTCTTGGTATACATAAGAACCCTGTGTCTTTGGTGAGTAGGCAGCAGGCAACTTACTCTCACAAGTGCTCACATGTTCCAGTTTCCAGGCTGAAATGAGAAAGTGCAAATCTAGAAGTTGTTTATGTTTTTTTTTTTTTTAACTAGGTCTGCTTACGATAGTTGGTGTGGCAAATTGCTTGCAACAGATGACAGTAATTTGGGAATGTTCGTCTCGTTGGACCGATGGCCGCACAAACAGGAGAATTGTCATCCGGACACGTTTCAGGACAATCATTACAATCTCCATTGTAAATGACATTCCACTCTGCAAATGCATTTAAAAATATTAAAATCTATAAGATCTTCGAATGGCAAGCTTTTCACTTACTTAATTGATCCACGCAACTGTAGTAACTAGCCTGACATTCACTTCCAAAGGTTCTCAGATATTTTCGGTCATTCTTGTTTGAATAGGCAACGGCGCAGACTTTGTCCTCCTCATGGGCAGGCTGACAGCGTATATAATAATCGCATGGCGAAAAGGGATTATAATAACCATTTCCATAGCCATATCCTTGCCCTTGTCCTTGTCCATATCCTTGACCATAGCCATAACTCCATGCATGTGTGGCAAACAATAAAAATCCAATGAAATAGTATGTTGAAGACATTTTGAGAACGGTTTGTACCCAATTGGTGCTCAACTAACCAGTATGCCTTGCCTAAGCCAGGCTAAGCTATTTATACTAAAAAAAAAAAAAGAAAAAAAAGCAAAACCAAACCCCGATCAAACAGTAGGAGAATGACGCGACAATTGTGCTGTCATATCATTGAAATGTCTACGTGTTAAGAGCCCCATTTGGTTTGGGTTCGCGTCTCTATCAGTTTAATGTTGCTTCTTGCTCAGCGCCAGACAGTTGTACTTTTTTTTTGTTTTTTAAGTCGTGTTTTTTTTCTTTAGTATTCTTCATTTTTTTTAATATACTGTTTTTTTCACATTTTAAACTCTGCCATTGCATTTGCATTATGAAATTTTAATTATCTGTGTCATATGTGGGTAGTAAGTTGCGGGCTGGTAGCGGCGAGGGGGCTAGTCATGAGAAAATTTTCTGTGAATCGAATTCGTTGGAAATGGTAGCATTTCTTTTTGTGCTCTCTCATTATGAAATGTTTAAGCGTGTTTACTGTCAAGGTTACTTGATATCTACAATAAGTTTATATACTACATATATGCAAAATGCAAGCAATATGCTAAGTACTCAAATTCAGCATGTGTAATAAGTATTATGAAATTGCTGATTTTTCATTCATTATCATTTATTGTTGTCGGCCTAAGCAACATAGTTATAAATAAAAATTCGAAATACACGTGTTTGGGTGCCATATCAGTTAAGGTTTTTATTTAAGTGCAGCTGCTTAATTAATATGATATACTTTACAAATTAATTGATTAAATAATGTAGATACTTAAAAGTTGTAAATGATACGTGATGCATACGAGTGACCACAGCTGGCGGCGGCTGAAGAGGCAGCCTTATAATAATGTGCTGGACTCCTGGCATATGGAGCAGTGGGTGATTTGTAGTAAGTAGTTGGAATTGCTGTTGCTTTCGGGACGGAAGTGTTGCCTCTTCTGTCTTTGAGGCAGCCAGTAAACTTGAATAATGTCTGTGAGCCTTTTGTTATCTCTGCCGTGGAGTTGGCATTGCATGTTGGATGGCCATTGGCATCAGTTTCCCTTGAGGTTAAAATAAAGGTCATGATCAAGCCATTTGATTGGCGTATGGTTATTGTAATCGGATCGATCTGTTGAGAAATTGTTTATGGAAATTAGAAACAAGTAGTTTATGAAGTGTGAATCTAAATGAAAGTTAAACTTACGTTATTTAAATATGCCGTTGTTGTGGTAGGGGCAATTGTTGGTGCTGTCGTTGTCGTGTTGGGAGCAATCGTTGTAGATGTTGTTGTCGTATTAAGAGAAATTGTGGGAGATGTTGTTGTCGTATTGGGTTTAATTGTTGTAGATGTCGTCGTCGTGTTGGGAGCAATTGATGTAGTTGCTGCTGACGTGTTTGGTGCAAATGTGGAAGATGTTGTTGTCGTATTGGGTTCAATTGTTGTAGTTGTTGTTGTTGTGTTGGGAGCAATTGTTGTAGATGTTGTTGTGGAAATTTGAGATGTTATCGTAGTGTTTAGGGCAATTGTTGTAGTTGTTACTGTGGTGTTGGGCTCAATTGTTGTGGATGTTGTCGTTGTGTTAGGTCCTATTGGATTTAATTCCGAAGATGTCGTTGTTGTTGTTGTTTCAGGAGCGATTGTTGTAGGTGCTGTTGTCGTCGTGCTTGCAGCAATTGTTGTGAATGTTGCTGTTGTGTTTTGAGTAGCAATTGATGAAGATGTTGCTGTCGTATTTGGTGAAATTGTTGTAATTATTGCAGTCATCGTAATGGGATCAGCTGTTGTGGATATTATTGTCGTGTTTGGGGCAATTGTTGTTGATGTTGTTGTCGTGTAGGGATCAATTGTTGTTGATGTTGTTGTGGTATTAGGAGATATTGTTGTCGTGTTTGGGGCATTTGTTGTGGATGTTGTTGTCGTGTTTGGGGCAATTGTTGTAGTTATTACTGTCGTGTTGGGCTCAATTGTTGCTGTCGTTGTGCTTGGTCTTATTGGATTTATTCCCGAAGATGTCGTTGTTGTTGCTTCAGGAGCAGTTGTTTTAGATGTTGTTGTGGTATTGGGAGATATTGTTGTAGATGTTGTTGTCGTGTTTGGGGCAGTTGTTGTAGTTGTTACTGTCGTCTTGGGATCAATTGTTGTGGATGCTGTTGTTGTGTTTGGTCTTATTGGATTTATTCCCAAAGATGATGTCGTTGTTGTTTTAGGAGCAATTGTTGTGGTTGTTATGGTTGTTGCCGTTGTAGCAGTATGGGTTGTAGATGCTTTTGTGGAAGGTAAGGTTGTCGTTGTTGTATAAGGTTCCGTTCTTGTAGTTGGTGAAGCGGTTGCAGCGGTTGTTGATGAATTTGAATAAGTTCTTGGCGGTGTCACTCTAGTTGGTTCACGTGTTTGACTTGAGGTCATGGCATATGGATAAACAGCAGATAAAGTTTGCTCTGCGGGACGCTCGTAAGAACTTTGATATCGATTTGTATTTGGCTGCCTCCAATAAAATGAACTATGCGCTCCAATCTGGCCAAGTTTTGTTGTTACAATCGATGAAGTCGCTGCAGCTGCATGTTCATAGGAACTAGCAACTGGTTGCTCATAGTAATTGTTGACTGGATACTTAAGATGAATATTATTAGAGCGATAATGGATATTTTGCATAACCGATGATTGTCTAGAAACTGCTGGAGAATATTTTGAAATAGCTGGTATATTGTGGGATCTGTACGGCAAACGATGATGCTGGAAAATGTCCTGGGCCTGGTCACAATAATATGGATCCGTGTCATGGAATTCTGAAAGGATTATAGGGGTATATACATATTGATCAAATATTTCTCAATGGATAATCCAACTTACGTGCTTGGCCAGTAAAGAAAAGTTGCTCATTATATTCACTTAAATGACAGATATTGTCAAAGCTAGCATACCGATAACCATTGCTGGCACAAACTCTCTCTCCGCATGCGGATTCATAGGAGTTATACAATTGTGGCCGAGCCCTTGGCCCATATGGTGGTTCATTCTGGCTAAAGGCCAGGGCAAAGGGCAATACGAGAGCTAAACAATTAAATGCTGCTGCTGTTGACCACATTTTACAAGTCTATGCTGAACTGATGATCTTAATTGGCCCTCAGTTGAGTATTTATAGCCAGCATGCTCAGCATCTTGCCAATGTGATAGACCTACAGACATTGGGCCAATATTATCAATTTACGTGACCGTCTTATAGTTTTGTAATTGTAATTTCAATTTTGCCCATACGGCAATTCGTCTCCAATTTAATGGTTAGCATTTCAATGGTTAGATCATAGATATTGGCCAAAAGAAATAATTATGAAATAAAATCGTCAAATGGATGTTGAACTGCTTGCTGATGGCATGGTTTAGTTCAATCATATGGCAAAAAAACTTGTATCGCAGGCAGTTTCATAAATATTTCATCATCAGATTCGGTTAAAGGAAAATGAATATATGAAGGAAAAGAAACTCTTATCATCCTGGACTTGTGCCTCTTATGCACAAGGCCCGCGTTGAGGGAAGGACATTTCTACTTTCTTCTAATTTATACTCCATACACTTTCTTGAATTTCTGCACCAACCCTCGTATATAACAGTTTTGCACTGCTTGCTGGCATATGTATATAACATTATTCTCAAGTTCAAAATCCTGTCTGTTGTCGGTTGGCAGCTGCTTTAGGTCTTTCATTTAACAACTGTTGGCTGTGGCGAACGGTCGATGTGCCGTCTGTCGGTAAATTTGTTGTTTTTCTAGAATTTTTGTAGTGAACATTTTTTGAAGATTTTGATTTATGGTTGAATCTGCTTTGGCTTTGATTTGTTTTCGTCATTCTTTGGCGTTGCGGAACTTGGGAAACATAAATCAATCAATTTACATTGTGAATTGTGCGGGAATAAATGAAATTATTGTTTTGTGGCTGACCACTAGATGGTAAACTTTTTGGGGCCATCTATTCAACGTAATCATATAAACATAAACCAAGAGGTAAGCCCCATCTTCCATCCACACACACACACACACACACAAACAATTTATTCCATTAATGAATCGTATTAACTTGTATTTAATTTAATGCCTCATTGGTTTGCTTGACTCAAATAAAGATTTTCAGCTTCCTGCATTTTGTTGAATGCTTGAATAATTTTTCATGCACTTGTTGTAATTGAGTGGATCGTGAGATTTTATTGTTAGAGGGTAAAGAAAATGAAATGAATTTCCATGCTACAGCCACTGCGGATGTCTTAAAGTGTGATGTTCATTTCTGGTTCTCAAAAAAAAAAAAGGGGAAACGAAACCAAGCAAAACGAATTGAATTTCTTGTGAAACGTCAATACATTGAAATGATTTATTCAAACGGTGATGTAGCTTGTGTTTTTTTTTTTTTTTGTTTTTTTATATACTAGCTCATAAATTCAAGGATACTCTGACCAAGTTGAATGGGATTGCAAAAGGGATTTGCAATTGGCCAGGCGAGCAACAGCAGCAGCATTTTTCCTGCTTGACTGAATCTAAAAAAAGAAACCGAATGAAAGAAAATAATAAAATATCGTGAGGGTTGGGGGGGTGGGCAAATGAAAAGGACAGCATACCAGGCTTATTATAAAGATGGTATGCCATACGTACAAGCGCCCAGCAGCTCTAAAATTCTGGCATTTACATTTTGCGGTCCGTGGGATGACACTCATCCTTATATTACACACAACATAAATGTCGGTTTGTTGGTTGGTTGTTTCGCTGCTTCGTTGGTTTGTTGGTACTTGTTTGTTTGTGGAGCATTTCCCGTTGTGGTTTGTGATTCAATTAGCAGCTGCCGTGAAGTTCAATGTGAAGCTCTCTCTCCCTGCCACTTCCGACTAAAATGCCCGCATTACGCCGCCGGCTGCGGCATATGCCACAGACAGGCAGATAGACAGTCAGAAAGCATCTCGGTTATGAACTTATCTATACAAAAGGAAAGGACAAAGACAAAGATAAACAGGGCAAATGTCTTCTAATTGTATAATCATTGAGATGTGACAGCTCGGCCTGAAAGTATGCAATATGTTGCATTCACACACACTTGCCAATTGATTTTCAGTTAAATTGAAATGCATATGCTTGGGTGGATGTAAGTCTAGGTGGGCGTGTGTGTGTGTGTCTGTTTAACCTTTATAGTCTCTCAACTTCAAACTGAATTGCAAACTTCATTTAAATGGTAAAGTTCAAATTCTAAAAGGGATTAAATACAGAAAAGGAAATCATGCTTAAGTCTTTTCAAAAAAGATTTCTATGGATTCTACATTCAACCGTCTAATAACAAAATGGTCCTAAGATGGTCTGCTCCTGTGAAAATATATCTAAAATCCGACAAGATCAAAGAGTCGTGATTTTTATGTCGTTGATTTGAATTTATAAAAAAATATAATTCTAATTCTCTGAATTCATTCGAATTGAATTCAAATGAATAAATGACAGGAATACAATGAAATGAGTGAGTAAGTGTAAGTACTTGTCAAATGTACTTAGTTACCCCTAATATTCAAGACTTTAACATTAATTTCTCGCTTGATTTTTAATTGCAATTCTCAAATAGTTTTTGCATCCAAATTGTCGGTATGGAAAATACATTACAGTCTAGTCAAATGAAATTATAAACTAATGGATTCTGTTTCGAAGATTTTATTTATTTCCCTTCCATTAAGTTGGAGTTATTTGTTTTAATTCCTAGATAATCTTTAAGTAAATCTTATTTTAAGAAGGGTCAAAATATCCATGTTTAAGAGACTTTGGTTCATTTGTTAATATGGATTAGAAAGTATATAAAATCTACATACAAATGTTGATGCATTTATAATAATACAATCATCTTTTAAGTAACACTAAAGAATGTAGGACTTAGTGTAACCCATAGTCGTTGTTTTTTTGTATTTAATTTTAGCATTTTTTTTTTGCTTTCTGACTAAATTGTTGTTATTGCAAAGCATCAACTACAACCATTCTGAAAGACATATTTATCTTGCATTCTTAAGGCAACAATGTGATAAATGCTTTTCCTGTTTTGCAAATATGCTTCACTCACACATTCAGATGTATCTATGTATGTGCAGACATACATGGACATATGTATCCACATTTCGGATTCGAATCTACAGCGCGTGGTGTCTGCCTTTTGTGTTGTAACAAGGCCAACAGCTAACAGCCAACAGCTCATTGATGGTAACTCAAAAGAGGGCATTACTTGGGGGTTAAAGGGACAGAGTAGGAATGGGTGTAAAAACATTTGGTATGCTCAGTTATTGGGCATGTTTACATCACTTTTACACACACACACACACACACACACAGAGAGAGACACTCATAGAGAAACACAAAACGGAATTGGTAAAAGGGACTGCCTTTTGGGTTCTTGTGGTCAGCCACAAATACAAATAAGCAGATGACAAAGCTTCATTTCAAAACCACCAGAACTTTTCGATATATTATCTAAGTGGACTTTAAATATACTTTAAGTTAACCAAAAACAAAAACTTTAAATGTAGTTAGCACATCGGTAGGGTTTAATATATTGAATCAATATTCAATTTGTTTAACTATAATGCATTTATCAGTTTCTATACATATGTTTCTCTTAGGTAGAAACTCAACATTTTGTAGTTCTTATTAAGCCAAATTTTAAATGCTTTTGGTAAGCCATTCCATTTGGTCGTTTAGAATCATATTTTTGGCATAATAAATTTGATTAGACTGATTGGTCTGTGTGTCTCTTTTCTCAGTTTTCAAGTTATTAAAACTAAACTTTGTTTTATATGCGCAGCTGCACATTTTTCGGACTTCAAAATAAAAGTTCTCACAAACCCATAAAACAGAAGGAGACATTCATATGTATATAAAGCGTTTGTAAGTGCTGGGCTAGAGCAGATAAAATATTATTTTATGGCAAAAAACTTGCAGCAATTTAAAAATATTTGAAAAATATTTTGTACAAGACTTGAATTGCCTCAATTTCGCAGTGTACAAAAAAGGCTTTGCCTATAAAACAAAGAGACAGTTTTTCAGGGTCATTTATTGACTTGAAATAATGGAAAGATATAGAAAAAAAGAGTTTGAAATACAAAAAAAAAAAAAAAGAAAATTGATTTATGCTTGCAAGAGTATATAAACTCTGGTACAAATGAAGTTAGCTTCTGCAATAATTGAGTTTGATATACATTCAAAGCCGTTTAGCTCTCAGATCGATTTTACAACCTACTACAAGCTTACAATTTAATTTTAATAACCTTTTAATTAGCTATCGGTAAGTATTAAAATGTTCGCTTTAACTTTCATATGTATGAAATATCCTTTCGGTAGGATTTCCTATATGTTACAATAGGCTTTCAGGCATAGACGGATCTAAGAACTGTGAATTGGAGGAACTTTGCTCCTTAAAGTATGCAATATGCTAATAAAGAATTCATTGTTTTTAACAGATTTATTACTTCTCGTATACCCTGTAACTGTAAAAGTCATTCCATTCGCTGTTTCCTATCAACAATAACCTTTTGGAAAGCTCTCAAAAAAGGGTTTGGGTTTTTTGATATGTCAAAACTTTACAAAATTGCCTTGGTTCATTCCCAAATATCCTTTTAAGGGCAAAACTCTGTTGTTTTGAGATATTTTTTGAACATTCTTAATCCAGTTTTAATTATTTTTCAAACCTTCAAACCAAAAAAATAATTGACAAAACGACAGCCGAGAGAATTAAAATTTTTTCATTATTTTATTCAACTTTTTTAAACAGATTAAGCTTGTCAGTATAAGCGCCGAGATAACGAAGACTATAAGTCACACACACACACACACACACAATTACAAAAATCTGAAGGTAAAGCTGTTGCTTTTTTCAGAAACTTTATCAGCTTCAGATATCAAATTGGGTTGGCAAATGATCACTTTTAGCAAGGACATGTCATTTAGATGCCATGCACGATGAATTTCTCATTAGTTAGTGTGTCTAAACAGGAGCTAAGCAATGCTTCTCCCATTGCCAATGTCGTTTTGATGGTCGATGTTTCGTCGGTTGTTGTTAGCTGTCCGAAACTGTGGTGCCTCAAGGCCCACTGAAGTGGCATGGCCCATGTCGCCATTTGGTCGTTTCGCTATTTTTACAACATAATTTGGGTCTCGCGGACTCCCCTCCTCTTTTTCCGACACACTCACTTACCCACTTACTATGTATACATCTAATATATATTTGCGTGTGTGTGTGTGTGTGTGTGTTAGTGTTGTCTAGGGTACGATGGTTTATGATTAAAACTTCAAGTTACTTTTGGCCCAACACACATCACTTGCATGCACACATACACATACAAAGAGATACATACTCATACATGCATAGAAGTATCTGAACACATAAAGTACATACACACACACACACACACACACACACTCATACATATGCTGCGCATTTATTTGTAGTCGACTTTTAGGGGTCGGCTCATATTAAATTTTTCATGTTTGCAACCAGAAAACAACAACAAAAAGAAATACCAACAAGAATTGAAGAAATAACATGGAAATTGGATTCTATTTCATTGCCGGCGCCATCGTCACAAATGTCTACATATATATATTATTTTTCCCTCTCTCTTTCTGTCTCTCTCTTTGCTTCTGGTTTTGGTTTCGCTGCTGTTTCAGTTTCAGTTTTTTTTCACCTTAGTCAGACTGTAATGCACATAAAGAAAGAAAGAAAAGAAAAACAACAAAATAAATAAATAAATATACAAATTTTTTTTTTTTTTTAGTAATTGTACGCTTTATGTATTTTTAATTTATTTCGTATTTTTTTCTTCTTTTTTGCTTGCTCTTCTTTTTTTTTTTTTTTTTGACGCTCCTTTAGCTGTCCGCATTTGCCTTTGATTAATTTTGCAAACATATTTGCCCACTTTACATTTTCTGGTCATGGCCCAAGTCCTGTCCCTGGCTCCAGGATCTGGTCATGGGCTCGCCCTTATATATATGTAGATTTTGTTTCTTAACATAAAAAGTACATGCACTTTTACTGTCAACTCTTAAGCCACCGGAAATATATACAAGATGAAGTAACAAGGGCAATTGGATCGAATATCTATATGCTATGGTTAAACGCATTTTGTTCAATCCAATGAGAGGAAGGAAATTGAAAATTTATAGCGTATAATAATGGTCGTTGTGGTCCCCGTTTTCGCCCTATTATTGTTTGTTTTCTCTTCTTGTCTTGTGAAATGCAATAAATTAAATATATGACATTTTTCGTTTTTGCAATTTTTTTTTTTTTAAATTGTTCAGTGACATTTTTTCTTTGCCGCAATTCAATACTTGATTAATTGCTTCTGGCCAAATGATCGATTATTTTTGTTTTTTCTTTTTTGTAAACGGCTCTTCTTCAATTTCATTTGAATTAAAGAGACAGTTTCATTTTGCGTAATGTTTGTTGTTCAAAATCAAACAAAAATTGGGTGGGAAAATTAACAAAAACAAACGCGTTGCCAGCGGCCTTTAGTTGGATTAGCGTTTAATTTATTGAATTTCCGGGATGCTACACACACACACACACACTCACAACCCCATTTAGAGCTGAAAAATACAGACAAACAACACTTACACATTCATTTATGAAATATGTATAAACAAACATTTAACATTTTTTAACGAAATAAATATTCTCTAAATTCATTATTCTATAATAAACAAATACAATGGAATGAAAAACGAAAGTTATCTAAACTTTCAGTTTCTGACCTTTAAAAGTGAAACTAAGGGAAAATTGCCCCTTGAAGTATGCCATAATCTGTTAAAGAATATTTTTAAACAAAATGAAACTTTCTTTTTTTTTTTTTTTTTTTTTTTTTTATGTGTATTTTAGCAAAGAATCGATTCACAAATGATCTTAACAAAGCTTTTAACTTAACATAATGTAAAACGCCAAACAGTTATTACTAACAGTGTAAATTTTAATCTTATTTATATATGTACATAAATGTATATTTTTAGTGGTATGTTTATTTAGTTATACAAATCAGCAACTTAGCGTATCATTGTAAGATATTGCCTTCTCTTCAGCCTGTGGATGGTCCTTTGGCTCGCAAGAGGTCTCGCCAGCCGGTTTGCATGTGTGTACAGTCTATCATTGTACCTGCTGGTGTGGCGATTTATTTGGTCTTCTACCGTTTCCACTTCAAGATCATGGTGTAGTGATGCGCCTCGGATAAACCATGGGCACCCTGTCATCTGACGCAGAGCTTTGTTTTGAAAAGTTTGTACCTTTTTTCTATTGGAATCTGCAGCCATCCCCCAGATTTGGACTCCATATCTCCAAGTAGGAGCTATTATAGCATTATACAGTGCCCGTTTGCATCTTAGTGGCAATTTGCTTTTCCCATTTGTCAGCCAGTTTAGTTTCGACCATTTGATTCTGCACGCTTTTAGAGAGGCTTCGATGTGATCTTTAAAAGTAAGGCGTTTGTCTAGGACTACTCCCAGATATTTTGCCTTTTCTTCTGTTTTTAGCACCTTGCCGTTAAGCCATACACGGGGAGAATGCTTTCTTCTCAATGTGAAGCATATATTTAAGCATTTGGCCTCGTTTAGCATTATATTCCATCTGCGAGCCCAGCTCAAGTAGATGGAGATATTCTTGCACTCCATCAGCGGCAGAATACTCACACGACGAGGAATAAAACATGCAGACATCATCTGCATAGGAAGCTATTAAGGACTTGTTTTCTTCCTCAGGCCTGGGTATATCAGAAGTATACACCGTGTATAGTAGAGGACCGAGAACACTTCCTTGAGGCACTCCCGCAGCCACATCATGAACACTGGAGACTGCAGATCTTACTTTAACTTGAAATTTTCTGTGTTCCAAGTAGGAGCGAAGAATGAGGTAGAAAGGAGCAGGCAGCTTTCTCTTCAGTTTTGCAAGAAGGCCAACATGCCAGACTCTATCGAAAGCTTGCTTCACATCTACAAAGACTCCATTGCAATAGTTTTTTTTGTCGAACGCCGTCAGAATATAATTTACAACTCGGTGCACTTGTTCGACAGTGCCATGTCCCTTCCTAAATCCAAACTGGTGATTTGGGATAAGTTGCATGTTTGGAAGTCCAGAGATTCGAGTCACCATTACTTTTTCCCATACTTTTGAGACACACGGTAGCAAAGAAATTGGGCGGTATGATTCTGGATCATCTTCCTGCTTTCCTGGCTTGTGTATCATGATAACCCGAGCCAGTTTCCACTGTGTTGGAAAATGCTGCAGTCTTAAAATTGCATTGAATATTAAAACTATAAAAAGCAGTGCACGCTTGGGCAAAGCTTTCAGAGTGTAATGGCAGATCCTGTCATGGCCGGGAGATTTGTGATTTGGTAAATCTTTAATTATCTTTATGACCTCTTCCAATCTGATGGGATTTATTGGAAGACTCATTTGCAAAGGTGTATCTAATTCATTAAAAGTTTCTTCAACTACAACTGGATCAGCAATCTGGAAAGGCTTAAAACGATTTTCCAAATGGTCAGCGAAGACTGATGCTTGTTCATCATCTGATCTACAAAAACGTCCCAGTGGGTGCCTGATGGGTACTATTCTCATCGGCTGCCGCTTTAAGGATTTCGTAGCCTTCCAAAGAGAATACCCAGAATCGACAGTATAGTCCATAGCTTCCAGTCTTTTTTCAAAAAAGCAAGTCTTCTGAAGTTGTAACGCCTCTTTAAGCCTCTTACTCGTTTCTTGCCATGATGCCTTGTCGCCTGGATGATGCGTATTGATATATCGTCGACGTAGTCTTCTTTTCAGCTTAATCAACTCTTCTAATTCTCTATTTAGCGTGTATGAAGTAGACAATCTGTGGTTATTATTTTGCCTATTAATATCCGGCTGAGCTGCCGCATTTTGGACTTTTATAGTAAAGAGATCAACCGCGGCATCAATATCTTTGCCAGTTTTTAATTCCATGTTGAGATGAATACTTTCATTAAGTTTCTGCTGGAATTTTTTGATATTTGCTTTCCTACTCAGAAGACCTGGTTCGGATTTTGAGTTTATTCCCTTAGTATTCATGGTTATGATGAGTGCAATGTGATCGCTGTGAAGATCCCAGGTGTCATTTATTATCAGCATATCATCCGGAATCCCATTGTAGAGCGCGAAATCAATGCAAGATGGCCTTCCTCTACTACCATATGGATATCTAGTTGGGGAGCCAGTGCCAAGAACCTTTGTACTGCAGGATGCCAAGTATCTGGCAAGCTTGTTGCCTCGGGTATTTATGGTGGAATCTCCCCACAGCCAATGTCTGGCGTTCCAGTCTCCTCCAACCAGAAATTTATTACCTGCCGTGTGGAGCATATCTCTAAACTCGTCTACTTCAATTCGTTGATTCGGCCGACAGTACACTGCTCCTAGCTCTAATTCTCCTTTGTCCGTGCTAACGCGTACTACGCTAAGTTGATATCTGTTGTTACTGATGGCCATCTGAGGAAAATGAGCAAGATCCTTTCTTACTAACACTGCCACACCGCCTTTTGCATATCGTTGGTAACTTAAGTTTGCTGGATATGCATCATAACCAAACAGTTTTGGAGGAGCATTATTTGGAAGTCGAGTTTCGCTAAGAAGGATTACGTCAATTTTTTTACTATGAGCATAAAGTTCAAGCTCTGAAGCTTTTTCTGGAAAGCCGTTGACATTCCATATTAAAATTTTTAGAGAGGTCATTTTAAAATGAGGGAATTGAGCAGATTTACAATCTGCGTTTGCGTAGCAAGAAGCTGGCATTGCATTTCCGCCAGATTGGTGATCGCTTTGCTCATTTCTTTAATTGCTGCGAGTAATTCACTGTTTTCGCCCAGCTGTGTTTGAGGTTGTGCAGAGAAAGGTTGATGTGAAGGGGATTGTGTTTGTTGCAATGGAGGATTTGCGCCTCTTACAACATCTGAAAACAACGCTCCATTTGGGATAGCATTCAACAGGACTTTCTGTTGTTTTTTATTCTTTGTATTTGTTTGTGTTTGATTTTGTGTCCTCTGCTGAAGATGGGCGGATGTAGCATTAACGAAAATTGGAGCCTTTCTTAACGAGGTGTTTTTCTTTGCACCGCTTATTTTGAGATACTCCTGATACGAAGGACAACCTCTATAGTTTGCTGGGTGATTTCCTGAACAGTTTGCACAAGTTGCAGGAGCATCGTCAGGTAACTCACAATCTTTGGTTCTATGTTTGTCGCTTCCACATTTCATACATCTAAAATTCATTCCGCAGTAACCGGCAGTATGCCCATAATCTTGGCATTTTGAACAATGAGTCACTTCTGAACGTTTTCTCATATGTTCAATTTTAACCCTCTCCCGGCAGATGGTTGATATGTCAAAAACTTCTTTGTTATTAGGGGCAATAGCAATACTTACAAAAAACATGTTTAATGGATTCTGGGTATTTTTATTTTTTGGGTTAAATATGTGTAACACCTTATGCTTTTGATTTTCCAAGCAAGAAATAATATCCTTGTTTAGTGTTGAGTGATGTAGTCCTCTAATAACGAATCTAAAGGGCTTGTCTTCCTGTAACTGGTAACTATAGTACTGAATCTTATATGTACTCAGTTTTCGAGTGATTGCTCTATGAGAGTTGGCATCATATGCAAATATACGTATGGTGTTACCCATGTTAGAACCAAATTCGATTTTTTTCATATCTACACAAGGTTCTAGTAGTAGCTTTAAGTCGTTGATATTGTCAGCATTTTTGACTACGATAGGCGGAGGTTTTTTATTATTAGTTTTCGTGTTTGTATGGGCAGCAGCTGCACGCGCTGCAGCCGATGTGCTTGGCACATTATCGTTTAGTGTATAGACTGCTTCATTGTTGTCTTCGAAATCGAGGTTCGAGTCAGATCTTGTGGATATATCATCTATATCCATATCATCATTGGCAAGTAAGGCAAATCGATTTATGTTTGTGTGGCTTGAACGTTTGTTTCCTACTTTCGCTACAGTCGAGACATTACTAGGACGCTTGCGTTCAACATTAGGCGATTTGTTGTTGGCTAATTTTCGCTTATAGTTTCTAGACTGAGACATTATAATTCTGTCTGCTACAATGCTGGATCCGTCATTGACATTTAATGAATTTGGTGTATGAACAGATGTCTCAGCTCCAAATGAAACTCAAATTTCGATTTTGAATTTCTTAATATACATCATTTAGGTTTTAACCGAATTCGAGTTAATGATCTTTAATTAATCTGTCAGATCTACTAAGCCATATGGATATAGTTATTGTATTAGCTTGTTTTTCACTTATTTAAAAGTGATCTATTGTAGTAAACTTTGATCAGATACAGAACATTTTGAAATCTTAAATTCTTAAATTTGTTTATTTCAAGTTTTTTTTCTAGACTATGCAACAAAAGTCAATTGACTTTGGAAGTGTATATATCTTGGGTTTCTTTCATTAAAGTTTTTTAATTTAAACTTATCACAATGGAATATTTTAAACAATCAGCCTGAAAAGCGTTCAAAGGATAATAAACATTTTAGAACAAAAAAATTCTACACCATTTTTGACTCGATTCTAAACGAAAATATTGACTTTGCTGCTTAGTGTAAGAACATTGATTAGCGTAATTAAAGCCAATAAAATGTTGATGGAAAAGCAAGGTCAGAGAAACCGCACAATTAATGCTTTTACATTTCATTTATAATTTCGACTCAAAGGCTTAGAGTAAACAAGTGCAATTATTTCAGTATAAAATCTAATTACTGGATAAAGCAATTAGTATGTAACCCTTCATCTTATATAAAAAATACTTGCAAATAATCAAGAAATATTTTTCTAAATTGGTTTTTGGTAAGGGTGTTTTTGTATTTTATACAGACATAACCACATTGCATTTGTCTGTCTGTGGGATTTTCAATTTGATGATTTCTATTAATTGTAAACAATGGGGCGTATACGCAATCCATGTATCGCAGAGAGAACGAGAGAGAGATGGAGGGAAAGGGGTTGGGAAATAAATTGTGATATGTCGATTTCACTGCCGTAAATATCAATTTGTTTGCCAAAAAATAGAATAAAGCAACAAAAGAAGAAAAAAAAAATGGAAAAGAAAGATATAAAACAAATTCCGCTTGTTACATTTTTGGCAACGACTTGGCCATTACCCATTCTCACATTAAGTTCTGTTTAAACTTTTATTTATCTTAGCCATTTTTGGAATATCATTTTGATTATCGATAAAACTTAAACTATAAAAAAGTTGAAACGGAGACTTCGCCCCTCACAGTCAAGACAATCTGACAATCTCTTTATATACCATTTCAATGTGTTTTGATATTCGATATAAGATGCATATACACTTTCTGCTCTCCAGTGCACTGAGTATTGAAGTAGAATCAACACAGATTTTATAGCCATGATACTGTGGACGTTGATTTGTGCTCTGTGGACATGTTATCCCACTGGCATTCAAATCAAATACATATTTACTTATCTAAGCCCGATAAAATCCTGTGCCACTTAAAATTTATTTCAGCAACGCGTCAAGCCAGAGCCAGAGACAGAGCTCAAACAAATACAACAAAGAACGAAGCGCTTCAATCCAATTCAACCGCAGAAACTTTTGATTTATGTGGCATGCCACACAGCATGTCAATAATTGGCTCAAGATGCCATCAAATCTCAGACATAAGGATTGGGGTAGGAAGAGGCTACATGAGGTTGGATCATGACGCATGCGGCCTGCAGCTGGATTTTAAATTTTAACATCACGCCTTCTTCTGGTTAAATGTTTTCCATTTTTTTTTTATTTTTTGCTTTGTGCTTCCTCTTGGTTGCCTCCCCGCCCTCCTCTTAAGCAACATGCGATGTTTACAAGAGGTGTGAGAAAAGCGCCACAAGAGAACCAAAGAGCCTCCTTTTGTTCTAACAATTGGGATCTAAGCACTTATTGAGTAAAAACTTTTTCGCGCCTAAATTTTTGTATTTTGCCCGCTGTGTTTATGCAAATTTTCCGGTTTTCTGCTTGTTTAAGAATAATTTTTATAAATTAATGCCAACATCAGCTATCAATACAGTTTTTAGGCTGCAATGTAAGCACTCTGGGCTTTCTTACTATAGCTACATTTCCACCCAGCAGATTTAAGTGAAACGTGTTACTTAATTGGCATTCCACAAATTAAAACACAAATCATTTAAAATTCAAATCCAATTTTCTCAAAAAAATCCCTTATAATTGGCAAAAGTCCTGATTAGTTCTTTCGACCCAACAAATTTGTTGAAAATATTATGGACAACACGTCGTATGCGTTATAACCTTACCCCACGTACATACGAAAAGTGCGTAAAGGTTGAGTATTCACAGGTAAATTTGAAAATGAATCAAAAAACAATTTACAAATATAATTTTCAAATTCTAATGATAATTTGCTTCAGCAAAGTTAGTTCAACGATTAGTGTAACTAAGAGACAATCATTAGATAGACCATCCTCCTTACTAGACCCCCTAGAATTTAGCAAACGACCAACCAAAAAAAAAAATCAGCTAATAGCATATATTATTATCTATGTAAACATATATTTATTTTTTATTATGCTTAAAGTTAACCTTACTCACATTCATCATCAACATGCTCTCCAAGCTGATAAGGACAACTGATAAGGAAAATTAAATATGTCTACCCCAAAACAAAATACCTGAGAACAAACAAATATTTGAGCCAAGTTAAAACAATTTGAATATAAATGGAAATTTATGTCCTGATGTCCTTGTTGTTGTTGTTGTTGTTGCTGCTGTTGCTTTTGGGTAATGCAAAGTGTTGCCTTGGGCATTATTTAATTTCCGCTTTCCTTTCAACCAGCCACATACCAACAGTCCCTACCCCCCCCACCCTCACACACCTTCCAATCTGTTCCGCCCAGTGCACTTCATAATGGTCGCTCTATTGTTTTTTTTTTTTTTTTTACTTCCATGTTTTTTTAAGCTTTTAATGCCGTTTTATTGTCAAAAGATAAGGGTGCCACAATGGGCTAAAAATATGTATATATTTAGATTATATTGAAAATAGATGAGCAAACAAGCGCTCGCGCAACAAAAAAAAAAAAACAAAAAACAAAACATGAACAAGGAACACAAAAGGAAAAAAAATAAGACCCGGAAAGTCAACAGAACAAAAGGTAAATCTCAGCTGTTCATGTAGCAAATAGCAAGGCGATAAGTCAATTCTCAGTATACACTTATCAAGAAGAGGGAAAAATTTAGGGGGGAAAATTTAATAGAAATAACTGCAAGCTGTTCAAGGAACTAATCTAAAACTAACTGAATAAACTAAATTATCATTTAGTGATAAAGATTGTTTACCAAGTTGTCTTGTCAGCATTATTTAAGGTCCGAACTAGTTGGGAATTACAACCAGATAAGTGAAAAGATTCTTAAATATTCAAAATAATTTCGATGTTTAATTTATTAAATTTCAAAAAATAAGCTCAAACGATTAATGGAAAATTCTTGTTAATTTCGTTAAATTATGAAAAAATAATTGTTGATTGATTTGCTCTGTAGTTTTTAGTAGATTTTAGGTTTGAGATTTATCATTGCATTAGAGTATTGGAATTTCTATGCCACTTCTCTTAGGTTGTTGTGATGCATCCGTCTTTTGAAATGGTTTGGGTGCCTAGTGTTACGGAGATTGATCCTTGATTAACACATGTTGTTGTGTCATCGGTTACAGTTGTTGTTGTGGTGACACCAGCAACCGTTTGAGTGATTACCAAATTGCCCGTCTAGAAGATGGATATGACAAGATAGAAACCAAATCGATATAATAAGTATACAATAAGTGGCTATCTTACCGTTGCAGCTGTTGTCGTTGTTGTTGCAGCTGTTGTGGTTGGTGTTGTGGTTGTTGGCTCTGTAGTTGTTGTCGTTGCTGCTGTTGTTGTCGTCGTTGCTGCAGTTGTTGTCGTCGTTGCAGCGGTAGTTGTTGTTGCTGCTGTCGTCGTTGTCGTTGTTGGTTCTGTAGTTGTAGTTGTCGCAGCGGTAGTTGTTGTTGCTGCTGTCGTCGTTGTCGTTGTTGGTTCTGTAGTTGTTGTCGTTGCTGCTGTTGTTGTCGTCGTTGTCGTTGTTGGTTCTGTAGTTGTAGTTGTCGCAGCGGTAGTTGTTGTTGCTGCTGTCGTCGTTGTCGTTGTTGGTTCTGTAGTTGTTGTCGTTGCTGCTGTTGTTGTCGTCGTTGTCGTTGGCGCTGCAGTTGTTGTCGTTGTCGTTGGCGCTGCAGTTGTTGTCGTTGTCGTTGTGGTTGTTGTTGGATCCGCTGTAGTTGTTGTCGTTGCCGCAGTTGTTGTCGTCGTTGCTGCAGTTGTTGTCGTCGCAGCGGTAGTTGTTGTTGCTGCTGTCGTCGTTGTAGTTGTTGGTTCTGTAGTTGTTGTTGTTGCTGCTGTTGTTGTCGTCGTTGTCGTTGGCGCTGCAGTTGTTGTCGTTGTCGTTGTGGTTGTTGTTGGATCCGCTGTAGTTGTTGTCGTTGCCGCAGTTGTCGTTGTCGTCGTTGGATAAGTTGGATAAGTGGGATACGTATATGTGGGTGAAGCAGTGGTTGAGGGAGCAGCCGTTGAAGAAGCAGTTGTTGAGGTAGCAGCCGTTGTTGTTTGATATTTAAAACCATATGGCTTATAAGCAGATCCACTTTGTTGGCTATAAACTGGATATGGTCCAGGTGCTTCGGCAATTGCCTTTGCTCCATACATGCCACTTGCTGCCGCATAGGCATAAGATCTTGTATCAGTATTCACACCATATGCTGCCGGCGCAGCATTCGAATAGACTTGTGAATAATATTGCGATGACGATGAACTCTTTGATGTACAATGGAACAAATCGGTAGGTGCCATTTCTAGAAAAATATATGCCATTCCCATTAGATTAGAAATAGACTTTTATTTGTGCATTATTTAGCTTACCAGCATTGCCCGAGAAGAGACGCTTCACATTGTGCAAGTCCATTTCACATCTACTAGAAAATAGCTGGTAATTCAATCCTGAAGTGGCACAAACAGGGTTTCCATTGGGTGAGCAATTGCTACCGTAACCATTATCCCCATAAATATAGTCCTGAGAGCCCAAGCCATATGAATAATCCTCGTAAATGTCATATTGTCCTTGTGTCCCGCTAACCAAAATCAAGGAGATCAAAAGACCAAAACGAAGACCTGCTGAATACTGCATGGCGTTGAGCTTAAGTTCGAGAGACGTTTGAGAGACGTATGGAACTGATACTTTTGCTGCTTGCGTACCGCCTTTTTATGATCGACCTGGCCACAGACTTCATCGATATCTGCGCCTTCGGCCAATGCGTTCACATAACAATTGGTCATGTCAGTTGGTTCTATCGTCTCAATTTCCACAATGCTACGTGTTTGCCTTTCGACACACAAACACACTTAAAGTTCTCCCGCTTTTGATTATTATTATTATTATGCTTCTTGGTCTCACAATCTCAGCAATATGTTTGTACGTGCAGAATGTCAATGCAATTTACATTGTGCCATCATTGAGCATTTAATATAAGTGAAAAAAAAAAACACAGAAACAATTCAACTGATTTTCAGTGTGTTTTGTGAATGAATTGATTTGCACTTTCCCCATCTGCTTCATTCATGCCAATATTATGGTTTTTATTTCTTAACTTTTACATTCTTATACTTGCTCATTAATTTGTTTAAGATTTATTAACTTAGGAATGGTACTAAATTTGCAAATCTCGTTTGTAATAATAATATTTTTGGTCATTTATAGTTAACAAGGCTTTGGAAATTCTAAAAGATCGACGTCCTATTCATTAGAAGCCCTGGCTAGAGTATTTTTGTGTTTTTTAACTAAATTTTAACTACAAACCTTTAGAAAGTCTTTAAGTTTTTTTTTTAAAGTCTCCAGCTAAATGTTAACATAGTTCAGAAGTTAAAGATGTTCCACTTTTAGCTATAAGATATGTACTTCAAAGTTTGTTAGGTTCTGATACAAAATATTTTAGTAACGTGTAGTTATTGATTAGCCATTTAAAAATAAAATTTGTAAATTATTTTACCCATATATGTATACTCTATGTAGATAAAGTAGTGACATGGCATTAATATTTAAATTAATTCTATCACAAAATAGGACAAATTGGATAATAATTCTCTCTACAACACATTATAAGAAACATTTTAAAGCCATAAAATTGGGAAAAAAGGTGATAGTTAAAACTATTCTTACAACTAACAACCTCTATAATTTTCTTTTGTGAATTGCAAAACTTTTGAAAAAAGTTATTAACTTTAATCAAAGCTGGGTTTTAGCCGGCTTGAGGTCAATAAATCTTACTAATTTATAAGCAGCAGACTTTACTTTAGAAATATTAAAAATATTAAAACTTAAGGTTCAATGCTCTTAAACGATTTTAAGGATGTGTATTTAAGATACGTTTTCTTTATAGTTAGCCCTTCATTTTCTATGATTTTCATATCGAATCATGCAAGAATAGAAGCGTATTTTTGTTTAAAATTTTGTTTTTTTTTTTTAGATTAATCATGAGCTACTAATATATATATATATAATATATACTTATTCCATCATCATGTTTCTTTAAATACATATATGTAGATTTATTTTGTACATTTGTTTCTTAGCCAATTCAGTTTAGTTAGTTGCCTGGGTTTTTGTTGTGGGCCAATGTTTGTGTTGATTATTTATCTCAAAACAAACAGATTGATGATATCTATCGATACTAAGATGTTTCACACATAAAAATCAAAACTTCTTATTTTTCTCATTTCAAAAATAAACCAAGTACCCTATATACAAGTGATAATTTGTTATATTTATGTTATATTTACATTATTCCTCAAAGTGTATCACAAATATTGTCATAAATAACTATAAAAAAAAACATACAAAACAAGAAAAACCCAGCAGCAGAAGCAGAATTATTCCATATGTTTGATTTTGGTCTTTAGCCCTTTTGTAGTTCCATTGAAGTGTTATAAGGAAAAGCACACACATATTAAGCAATTTCCACAGAATGACAAGAGCAACAACTTGTTGCTCTTGCCCCCCATAAAATGTCGGCAAAGCAGTGCGCAAGTCTTTTGCCCATGGTGTCTAGGTTTTCTTTTTTTTGTGGTGGTGATGGGAAGAACAGCGTAAAGAGAGAGAGAGAGAGAGAGAGCGAATGGACAGGGCAGGGCCAAGGATGAGCACGAATCTGGCTGGCATTGTTGGCCCGACAGACAGCCACTTGCCAACACGATGTTAGCCTGAACGGTCGACATAAACAAAACGAACGCGTCGCGGCAGCATCTTGGCCAAAACAAAAGCAAAACATTTCGTATTCCGGGTTCTTGTGTTACACGATAAAAATACCATATTCAGAATAAATATATACAATTTACCCATAAATATATACAATCAAATTATAAGATATATTCATCAAGGCATGGCCAAGTTCTTCAATTAAAAAAGAAATAAAATCTCTCTCACTGTAAGTT
This sequence comes from Drosophila insularis, assembly GCA_018903935.1. NCBI lineage: Eukaryota > Metazoa > Arthropoda > Insecta > Diptera > Drosophilidae > Drosophila > Drosophila insularis. Next base: position 10,566,219 of record JAEIFP010002303.1, on the reverse strand, counting down.
CACTTCATATTTATTTATTTAGTTAAATTCACTTGCTGCATGGTATTATGAAAATTCTGAAAATTCTGAAAATTAATCAAATAAAATTATTAACTTGCCAAGATTTTTTGCAGTTTTATCTGATTAAATTAAAATTGAGTTTATATCACCGAAACTTTTCGACACAACTCGTTCAATCATAAAAACTTTTTAAAACTTTCAAAAACTTTTAAAAAGTAGTTCTAAAAAAAGTAAAAAAAAAAAATTACAAGTAACCTTACTCATAAAAGAAATACCGAAACAGAAATTTTACCACAAAAGAAACCAAAAACAAAGAAAAAAACATAAAACCATCAGCGAAGGGGAAAAATTACTGAATTAATTTGCAGCAGCAGCAATTTTCACAATAAAGCAACAAATTAACTAACTAAATAAATGAGCATAGTAATGAAGACCCACATAAAACCATATGATTGTATGTACATCTAGATAATTGGGAGAAGAAAATGAATATTTTGGTTGTGCTCTATATACTCTATGAGAATATAAATGGGGTATATTTATTTTTCTATTAACCAAGTCTTATTAATAAAAGAAAGTCATATCAGTTTAGATCAACTTTATATACACCAACAAATCCTAAACTAACTTTAGCTGATAGTAAACATTGCTACTATTTTTAAAACTTAAAATCAAGCGAAATATCTTTAAATTCTAAAGATAATTCAAGTCTTCCAGCTTGAAATCGTTTCAATTAGTAAAAATCTTAATTTCACTACGAATAATTTGATATTCTTTGATCTTCAGCCACATTAATAATTCAATGCCAAAACTAATTAAGAAATACAATCTAATTTTATCTACATAAAAAAAAAACTAACTAAATTTTACTAATGTCAGTTCTTACGAATGGATTTTAAATTTTTCTAACCAAAAGATTTGATAATAGACAGAGGAAGAGCTTAAAAACTTACACGTTTGAAATGAAATTGATAAAGAAAAAGAAAAACAAAAGTATGCTGATATATTTCATTATACAATTCCCAAATTTTATTTAAATTATATTCATTCCTGGCTTGTGTTTTGTTAGTCTTACTTGCAATTTGTGAAAAGTTCTTTAACATAATTTTTGCTTTTCTTTTCTTTTCTTTGTACATTTTTGGGTATTTCTAAGTCGTTAGCATGAGAGAATTATATTCTCATCTTTTTTTTTTGTTTTTGTCTATGGTAATGGAATAATTCATTTACTAATATAATTGTTACAATAATAATATTGTTGTTGTTGTTGTGTGTGTGTGTGTATGCGTAATGATATTGAGGTTTTGACTCCGCAAATATTATCATAAACCACACTTTCAGTCTAGTCATTGCCATTTTGTGAAATGCAAAACAAAAAGTTCTTTCGTCGCTTACAAAAAGAAAAAAAAAATAATAAAAGTCATCAATATTCATCAAATATTTGCCAATATGCGAGGGTGGTATGATAATTACATACCCTCACCTCGAATGAGATTTACTATCCAATATAAAATTGGTTGCTTTTTTAAAGGATTTAAAGAAGTTGATCAATACCCAAATGAAGCATTTGTTGCAAATTTTATTTTAAATCAATACTTACTACTTATGGAATCGTCCTCGTATTTCCATAAATGGAATGAATTTTAGCATCTTTCCATTGCTCTATTTACTTCATATTAAATGTCATCAATTGAATATTTATATTCTACCTACTGCTAATTAGCAGACATGACATTTATTTTTTTCGTTTATTCTTTTTTCTATTCCATATATACCGCAGTTCGGTCAGATGAAAAGCATATAACCAGAGTAATAAATCTTTTGTTTCGCTTTCAATTTAGGACACTAATTTGTGTATAAAAAAAAAACATAGATAGGTTTATAATTATATATTATATTATTTTTGAAATAATTCATTTTCTTTATATCTGCTGATGATCATTAAAAGCAATTGTCTAAAGGATATAGACAATTCGACTCAGCCAAGTATTTTGTTTTTTGTTTTCTGTGAAATAAATTTCAATTTGTAACTAATTAATGCATGGCAAATGGCTGATTTTTAATTATAATTTACAATTCACAAAAGACAGCGCAAAAAACAAATGACAAAAAAAAAAACGGTAAAAAATGTTATTAATCATTGAGTACAGTAGCAAATAAATAACAAAATGAACTTTGTGTTACCACCCGCCAAGAAAGGACATGTCATTAAATTGCTTTACTATATTAAGTAATTAGACAAAGTGTGCCTTGAAATTATTTTCAACATAAAATGCTTTATTTCCAATAATTTATGGAAATGCTTGAGAATTCTAGATCAAAGTGAATGGCAATAAAAATGTTTTTAGCTCATTTGCATAGGCTTCAAATTCCATCCTCATAGGAAGTATGTATGTATCTCGATTTCTATGATAATGCTTTTTCTTTTTATATCTATCAAGAATCTTCAAGTGTTTCTCCACTATTTAAGTGGAGCTTATTTTCAAGAAGGGTTGTGTATGTGGGTAGCGAGCAGATATATACTGCACAAGCTCCCAAATGTATGCAATAGTAATCCGAATTGTGTTTAATTTATACACAGTCACGCCCACGCCCATGCCAATGGCCATGACCATGGCCAAATACACTAAATACGCCCTACAACATCAACATCCTGGACACGTGGCGTATACGCAACATTATTTTTATCTCCAATATATTGCATTGAATTGAATTTCACAAATTTCTTACAAAGGAGACAATATCAACAGCAACAACAACAACAACAACAACAACAAATGCAATTAATGCTCATTAATGATGCATGACATTGTCTTGGATCCTTGTCAACGGAACTTTCAAGTTTACCATGTAACACCAGAAAGGGAGAGGGAGAGGGAGAGGGAGAGGGAGAGGGAGAGGGAGAGAGAGAGAGACACTGAGGGGGCGACAATATTAAACTGGACAGTCAGTCAGTTGTTGGTTCGCTTTGAATTGATGGGCAACAAAAGCTGCCAAGTGGCCAACGCTAATTGCCTTCTTCTTTTCCTCTCCGCTTTCGTTGTTGGTATTGCCTTTTTGCAGCTGGCAACTGCCAGACACTTGCAAATAAATTACATGCAAAATGTGTCTCTTCTTTCACACCCCCATGAACATGTTAAATATATATATATATATATACCTATCCACATTTAGACGCATAAATATTTAATATCAAGCAAAGTTAGCTGGCTAATAGATCTATTTTATATTATGTCTGTGATTTCAGTTAATTGCAAAAAGCTATTGCAAAAATGTGGTTATTGTTATTGACAACAATATTCTCTATTATAGACAACAATTCTGCCTTATTATTCGAAAATATTATGGAAATATCACGAAGAAAGTTTAAGAGATAGCTTATTTTCCATAGAAAGTCTTTGTCGAAATCCTCGTTCATTTTATATGGCTAATTAATTTTGTATAGGTACTAATTAAGTCAAGAACTTAGGCAATATTAAAATCAGAGTAGAAAATTTAGTATTAAGATACATTTCAAATTTCAAATGTTTCTTACAATATTTGTTTATAAAAATACTTATAGCTTTCTAGTATATTTCATTTAACAGTAATAAGTTGTAATTCTCAACTAGTTTTAGCACTGAAAAATGTATAGCCATTATAATTTTGGTATTATTCTAGCAAAGTCTGTTAATTATTAAAATTGGTGGTTTTAATACATAAATAATAATTCAACCTTAATAGGAAACAGTTTTCATGAATTATATTTTAAAATTGTTTTTGGGCTTTAGACATTTTTAATAATATATTTTAACAGATTTTTTAAAAGGAAATTATGCGAAATGCAGTACAAATGGGTCTCATGAGTTGCCAGAATAATTGAAAAGAAATTGAAAACACTCAAGAAATATAAGGTAAAATTTAATGAAATTTCATTTTTCATTTACCATGTTAGCTCAAAACAAATTGATTTTCAAAATGTAATAATTCGTAAAAAATTGGGAATTAATTTCCTCTTTTTGTTGTTTTTGCTGAAGTGAGCTCAACCCTTTTCTTGTCTAGTTACAAATCAATCAATTCAAGTTTTCTACACACATACATACATAAGACCCAAAGAGAAACACCCATATAAAAGTATGTATAACAAAACAAAAAAAAAAAAAAAAAAAAAACAAATAGGTATATTTAGGACAAAGCTGGATGAGCCGTATATATGTCGACAGTGAATGGTTGTTGTTAAAACTCAATCAAGTGGAATGAATTTTGATTAAAAATATAACAAAGTTAGGCAAGAAAACTTGCTCATCTCCAGCTCAGTGCATACATATTTGTATTGTATGTCTCTGTAACTATATATATGTATATATATACCTACAGATACTTACTTACTTTCATGCTCGGTGGATCGATATAAAGCGCATTTCATTTGACTTTGCCCTATGGCATTTGCTTTGTGGAAAAATGCAATTAAGGTCCCCCTTTTGACATGGACAACTAATATTTAAGCGTTGCAACTAATTAGACAATAAACTGATTTCTCATACATACATATGTATGTATGTATGTATGGGTTAGATATAGAAAAAAGTTCTATAGAGGTTAACAAATGATATGAGTTGTGGGTTCAATTTTGAGCACTTTGAAGACTTATCAAATTAGCATGCAAACACACACATGAATGGGCATCATCTTTTAGTCTCTCTCTCTCTTTCCTTTTGCTCTCTGTTCTTTCTAGCAAAATGACAACCGTTGGCAATAGTGACAATCTGGAGGAATTGATGGCCACCACCACGGAATCAATGCCACCACAACCGCAGGATGATTTACGTCTATTCCTTAAACATTTGTATATTCAATGTTTTAAGCGTTATGCAAAAGTTACCCTAAACGATGGCAATATCACATCAATATTAACAAACCAAGACAGAGGTTAGCTAGTTAGTTAAGCGGTTTTAAAGATACTGAATAGTTTTCTTCTTTATTTCTTGCTCGGCCCAGATTATGATGAAACCGAATTGGAGGGCAACATTGATATGCAATACGTGGATCAGACGGCGGCCACCAATAATGAGCTTCATGCCACAATATTTACCACCCCACTGGCTGGGGGTGGTAACAACCACACGGATGTCTTTTGTCCCTGGGACTTTGATGGTTATCGATGCTGGCCACCCACACCAGCTGGCACCGTTTTGAGTCAATATTGCCCAGATTTTATTGAGGGTTTCAACAGTAAATTTCTGGCTTATAAAACGTGAGTTCCATGATGAAATCATAATGCTACCTTAGGCTATATCTATGTAGTTGTATAACCAAATACATAATGGAGTTGCCACAAAATATCTTCAAGATTATCATAAAAGAAATAAATGCTACTTACAATTATTTTTGCAGTTGCCTGGCAAATGGTTCTTGGTTTCGTCATCCAGAGAATAATAGAACCTGGTCTAATTACACAACTTGTGTTGACCATGAAGATTATGAGGTAAGCAAAATGCTCAACAACAATTTTAGTGGGAAAAAATATTAAATCAATCATAAATTGTTATACAAAATAATATAAATATGTATCCTGTTGCCGAATAAGGCCAACAGGAGTCCAAAAACCTTTTCGGAATGAAAAAGTGAGAACATTAATGAAAATCGATCAAAAGCTTTTGAAACATTAATTGTTGGTTACTTTGCCTTTTCTTCTTCTTTACCGATTTGGAAAACATATATCTCAATTAAATCGAAATTTAGCATATTTTTAAACGGCATGAAAAACATTCAAAGTTTAAAGCAAACATTTTTAAGCCGATTTGAAAAAAAAACAATGATGTATGCATTGTATACGTCATGATATTTTGTGAAAACTTACGAACAATTTAGTTCTCGAGATTTTAGTTCAGATTAGAAGCTATTATTCTAGCTTGAAATTTAAGACATGAATTTTTTAAATACTCGTAAAATTGACTAAATTAGAGCTTAATGAAATTCATGTTTTTTTTTCGGAATACTTTCATTGGCATTTTCGTCAAGCTCAAAAGCTAATTTGATAATTAGCGTAATTTAAATATCTGAGGCAAACGAAATTAAAAAACATTCAAATCAGGGCTCACTTTTGGGAATTAATTTAAATTTGGCAAACTTAAAACTTCTCAAAGTTAAGAGTTTTTGGTAATTTTATCCTGCTATATGCCTAATCCGGCACTGATAAGCGGTTTTATATAGAAATTTTGCCTATTATAATGTCATTTTCTAATTAGAACCCTGACTTACTTAGGTGGCGTGTTGTTTTGTGTTCTCATGTTCTGAAAAACTTTTTGTACATATATATATATATATTTTTTTTTTTTTGGATAAAATGTTACCACAAAATGATAGATGATATTTTAATTACATCTTTGATGCATTTCCTTTAATCACTTTAAATAATTTGCCTGCAATTGGTACTTGATAATATGATGCGGGTGAAGGAAGACACCATAATTAAGCAAATTGTGTATTTTCTTTTTGTAGTTCCGGAAGTTTGTTAACCAACTGTATGTGAAGGGCTATGCCCTCTCCCTTTTGGCCCTGCTCATATCAATTATCATATTTCTTGGCTTCAAGTAAGTGTTTTCTCTGGTCACTGGTCGACTTGGTCGACTCGGTGTGTGGTTTGTGGCCTGATTGATGACTGACAAGCTGTCTCTCTTCCTGTCTGCCTTAGATCCTTGCGCTGTACCCGTATCCGGATTCATGTACATTTATTTGCCTCACTTGCCTGCAGTTGCAATGCTTGGATATTATGGTATGTCTTTGTGGTGGAGCAACCAGACTTGGTGGCCGAGAATCCGGTAAGTGAAAAACCTCTTAAATTTAGTCAGATTTTCCACTCGACTAGAATCAAATTGTAATTCCTTTTGCCCTTTGGTCCTTTTTCTTTTTTTTTTTTTTTTAGCCCTGGTGCATAGCTCTACATCTGGTCATCCTTTACTTTATGCTGGTCAACTACTTTTGGATGTTCTGTGAGGGTTTACATCTCCACTTGGTTCTCGTTGTGGTATGTATTTAGGATGACTACTACCTACTTGCTGTTTTATGTTCAACTCTTTTGTGTGTGATGCAAGAGCTCTCGGTTTTACCTTGAGTTTCATTCAAATGCAAATAGCCATAATTGCTGTACAAGTTTGCTTTTAAAATTTTTGCATTGCTGATGAGATTTACACGAATTGCTTTTAATTTTAACTCTTTTGCCTTTCGTCCTCCTTTAAGGGGTAAATGTAAACTTTAATATTATCTCTTTGGCAGGTCTTTGTCAAGGACACAATTGTAATGCGTTGGTTTAAGCTGCTTAGCTGGCTATCACCGATTCTCTTTGTTTGTGTCTATGGCCTGGCACGGTATTTCAGTGGCATTGATAACAGACAGTGAGTAAAATTCACAATCTGATTGTTATTGTATATGTATAATCAAATATTACAGCTGCTGGATGGATGAGAGCTTGTTCCTTTGGATATTTTCGGTGCCCATTACCCTATCGCTTTTGGCCAGTTTCAGTAAGTATGAGAAAAAAAAGGCATTAATTATAAATGTGCAAACATATCCAGAAGGACAAGGACTGCAAAATGAAGTAGCTCGTTATTTCTTTTCTTTAGTTATTATTTCTTTTAATCTTATTTCTTTAGTGAAATTCAAAGAGTTTTTGCTTTAAACTAATAGAAATCGTCTCTAGTTTCTACCAGTAACACTATGGGCTATTTAAATTTATTTTAAAATTCAAATGAAAATAGATTGAAATATAAATTTATTGACATTTTTATCGTGCTTTTTTTGCATGCTTTTAGGATTTATTTCTTATTTCTTGAAGTAAATTTTTAATGAAAATTACTCATTTTATTGATGATTTTGGCTGTTAAGTCGATTTAAGCACTTCAAAGAATTCAGTTTTTGAAACATTTAAAGCAATTTTGTACTATCCTGTGAATAAAAAAATAATTCTCTAAGCATTATTGTTTATAGAGAACATTTAAGTTATACATAAGGCATACGAAAAATTATACAATATTTTGAAAGAATACACTTGACGAGCCTAGTCCATACTTTAAGGGATTCATAGCCCTAGATCTCTCCCAAATGTTTACCTCGATTCGGGCTTACACATAAGATTAGGAGCAAAAAGTATTAACAAAATCATTTCATTGAACAGATGAACATATTACTATAAATTTTCTAATGTTTATATTTTTATTTTTACCCTCAGTTTTCCTGATCAATGTTTTGCGTGTCATTGTTCACAAATTGCATCCGCAATCGGCCCAACCAGCCCCATTGGCCATACGTAAGGCAGTGCGGGCCACAATCATTTTGGTACCTTTATTTGGACTTCAACACTTTTTACTACCCTATCGCCCGGATGCAGGAGCCGATCTGGATCAATTCTATCAGCTGCTCTCAGTCATTTTGGTCAGTTTGCAGGGCTTTGTGGTCTCGTTTCTATTCTGTTTTGCCAATCATGATGTTATATTTGCCATACGGACATTGCTTAACAAATTGTTACCCAGTTTGGTATCACCGCCACCTGTTGGGAGTAATACTGGACAATTGGCCACCACCACGCCCAGTCGCGAGTTGGGCGTCTAGACGATATGGAAGACGAAGCCGACGAATCCATGGTCATGTACGATGTAATTCCGTACAGGCAGTGGCAGAGCAAAGATTTTAATAAATTCTGAAAAAGAGACAGACACAGAAAAGTAGAGAGAGAGAGAGAGAGAGAGAGAGAGTTTAATATCTATTTCTGCTTAAATGTCTATGTCAAGCTTCTCAGCAAAGCTAGAAGGACAAAACTGTTTCTAGGACAAAGGGAAACTGAAGAACTTTATCTGCTAGCATTTATATCTTCAGGGCATTCCAAATTACTAACACTTGAATCAGAATGGTTTATATATATTGATTGGATTACTGGATCATAGAATCGAAATTTTTAAATACCAGTGGACCAAAACAGAGCAAAGCTCTCTATGATCCGAAAATCAAAACTTAAAGCATGTAATTTGCTTTACGACAGATTACGATGGGTTGATAAAAAGTGTTTGAATTCTGAATTTAAAGAATAAACTCTCAAAACCAAACTCACCATATATCATAATAATAATACGTAAATGTACCTACCTATCTAACTTTAAGATGATTAAAGAGATATTCGGTTTCTGTTTTTTTTTTTTTTGCCCACATATAGAGAAACATATTTAAAACATAATCATATAGTACTACTTATATAATGTTATATCTTTGTAGCTTTCAAGTTGTTATGTGTATATATAATATTCATATATCTACTCAAAAATTAAACTACAAAAAAATAAAGTCAGTTAATACCAAAAAAAAAAGAGAAACACAAAATCTGTTTTTTACCTGCACTTTTAGCGGTTAATTCCATAAAGTAAATTTATATATATGCACAATCGCCTTTATAAACTCTTTCCATCAATTATATTCAGTTTCGTTCATTTTAATCATAGATATATAATGTTTTCATACTTATCAAACGATTCAAAGATCAAAAGAGAAAAAAAAGAGTCAAGATTTAATTTTTATTTTATAATTTGTTTTTATTTGTTGTTGCATCTTTTGTTTTTTTTTTAATTTTTTGTATACCATTGTTTTCTGACGTTTTAGTATTTTCTTGAGGTTTTCTTATTTATTTATTTTGTTGCCATTAATTTATAAGTTACAGGTAAAGAAAATAAATGAAAGTAAGCAATTCAATGAAGAATATATAGGTAATATATTTTTGTATGAATGGAAATATATTTATTTAAATGGAAATAATTATTTGTTTAAATGAAATTATTTGAGAAATGCACATTTTCAATTGAGAAAATTCAAATTAATTAATGAAAGTAGCAAAGTTATGGAAATGTCACCTTCAAGCTTAAAACATTATAGATGAGAATTTATTTATTTGAAAGCATCATTAGATAAATCCAATACGAGAATTATAATATAGTTATTCTTTTTGAAATTGTTCTTTAGAATATTAATTGCATTCTAAATATTTATCTTTGCAGTTTTTCATTTAGAGACTTTATAAAATAAAAGATTTGCTTGATTTAGAAAATATATATTTTCCATGTGATAAACACACAACTTGACCCATGTTTACTACTTTGAATAAATATATAAATTGAAGGTGTTTGGTTGGTTTTTGTAAACAATTTAGGACTATAAGTTTATTCAGCTGTTAATTGTAATAAAGTCCGGATATTGTTGGCTTAAACGATAAACAAATTTCTGTGCTTTTTGATACACTCAGGAAATTGTAATTCATCATGGGTAAGTATGTAATTATGGTAATTTGTATATATGGATCAGTATGTAAATTGATAACTGATTGATAGTTATCGACAATAAATGGTTATACATAAATATTAAAGAAAAATACACAGAGAGAAAGGAGAGACACACAATAATATATGAATAAGTAATAAGATAGAAGTACATAATAATTAAGCAAGTAAATTGATCATATTTAACTGTCATAATCAAGTCTTTTATAGCTATACTATATATAGATATATATATATATATATATATATTTGTGTGTGTGTGAAAGTGTGCATTAAGCATTACTTTTACTTCTGTTTTGCTTTTTGTTTTTTTTTTTTTTTTTCTTAACTTTTTTGGGCGCGTTCCGTTGACTAAGCGGCTACATATAACTTTTATTCATTTTTTTTTTGTCTCTTCTTATTTTGTTTAAATTATTTAATGCAAATTATTCAATTTGAAGTTTATTTACTTAGCATTTATGTTTTTTCTTGTTAACTTACATTTGTCTGTCGTGTTCATTGCGTTAGCTTATATTGGAAAGAATTTGCACAGAAAAAAAAAACCATAAAAGAAAAACGAGTTTTCGATTTAGAATGTGATTATAAAAATTATCCCCCTTAAAATGATCATGATCTATGTATATATATATATGTATATACATATATTTATTTATGTATAAATATTATTTATTTACTTTAACCGTGTTGATTGCCATTTTAGATCAGGGCTCGCTTCAAATTTATCCAATATTCATAATTTCTTTCATTTTTTGTATTTGTTTTTACTTCATACAATAAATGAATGTTATTTTTCACTTACTTGACTAAAGTTTTTTTTTTGTTGTGTGTTTGGTAATTTTGTATATTTTAAAAATTTTATATGGAAGTGGTTTTGAATTCGTCATGTGAATTTCGTTCGTACGTTTTGTTAGTAATTTTATTAAATGCATTTAATGCTTGGTTTATGATAATTTTCTACATTCACTTTCGTATTAATTATATTATTGCAAATATTATTTATTGTTTGCTTGGACTTTCTTGAGTTTTCAGTTGGGTTTAATTTTGAATGTTCTGGTTGTGGCTTTCCTTTTTCAATACAGAAATGTCATAGTTGGGTTAACACCATTTCCAATTATTTATTTTATTTATTTGTGGGTATATATTTATGTATATTTGTTATTTGACCTGTCTGTTATGATGAATGAACTTATTTGGAATACATTTATTTAAAAGCCTTTTATGGAAATTAGGAACTCACTTTATTGAGTTGTAATTCTAAACTAGTTTTAGTATAGACAACTTGCTTACCTTTTTGGGCTGCCTAATAATCTTCCTTGTGAGATTGGCCTAATAAACAAGCTATGGTAACAAATGTTGCCATCCAGACAATTCACTGATATTTTTACCAATTTTAGTTGCAGTCGATAAATGATAATGAGTCAGATGAAAAAAGAAATGAAAACTATTAAGAAGGTCTCTGTTCAAGATGTGATAAGGATAAATTAAAGTAAATTTTAATTGGTTTTCGGCTTTTGAGTAAAGTCCATATAATTGTAAAAATAAATTACCAATATTGCGTTAGTTTATCTGTTTTGTCTCTTTGTGTGTATTTGAGTATATTTCATTTGCTTATTTATTCATTTGAATTTTCATTGTATTTCACATTTTTACTCATTTTTCGGTTTCATTGGTTTAATTTTTGACATAACTATCTGTTGTCATCCATATATATTTATATATAGACACATTATATAGGTATATATATATATATATATAAATGTGTGTATATTGATAAATTTCCACTAAAAATTCATTGGTTTCAAAAATTTTATGTTTATATATTTGTTTTTTTTTTTTTTTTAATTTTTAAATTTTTGTTGGTGTTTCATTTTGTTCAATTTTCATTTGCATTCGCCTTCCCATGGATTTGCTCTTAATTATTACGAAATATTTTAATTATATGTATATAATTATTTGATACATCGCAAGGTAAGGACTAAAATGGAGCAACTTTCTTATTAAGTTTAGCCCTCACAATGTTCGGATATACCTAATATAAATATATACTGTATATTGTATAACTTTGTTGCTTGCCATGTAGATGTGGCAATTTTTTTAAAAAATGCCTAGTTAAACGCACACATTACCAAAAAAAATTTAAAAGAAATGTTTTAGTTTTAATTTTTTTTCTGCGAATTTATAATTATTTACTAATACTACACATTCTCACACTGATTGTAATTAGCTCTACTGATAATAAAAATAATGAAATTGTAGTTAACAAATAATTTCAATTACCATAAAATGCCCTAACGTATATTTTCAAATAAAATATCCACTAGAAGTTTATTTTTATGGAGTTTCAAGTAGAGATTGTGGGAAACTTATTGAAAAATTGGTTAGTATTTATCAACAAAGTCGAAGCTTAAAGCGAAAAATGTACCCCTGAAAGTATGCAATAAGCAATGTATTTGGTTTTTATAGTCAATTAATACCAATTATTGAAATTTTTTGTTTTAAACTTGCCTACAAATATTGTGAGCTACAAAGACAATTCCAGTAAGCTTTCTTTAGTTTTGCAATGAATTCCGTCCATCTGTTGCATACTTTAGGGGACAAATTTCATACATTTCACTCGTCTAGAATCGCTACAGCTATGTATGTGAACTATGTAAAAATGCGAGTGCTGCCGTTTATTTAGTATTTTTTCAAGTAGCGAAGTAACTAATTAGTTAATTCATTAGTTAGTTAGTTTGTTTTTTGACTAAAAAAATATTTAAAATATAATAGATAAATGCTCAGTAAATTTGCTGAAACTCTCTACTTTAATGTTTTCAAGTTACGAGTGAAAAAAGAAAACAAACTTTTTTTTGTGTTTTAGTTTTTGGTTTTTGCATAGTTTTTTTGTATTTTTTTTTTTTTTGAATAAGTCACACATTTATTTAATAATAAATATATATTTTGAGTTCGGTTGTTTTTTGGTTTTTATTATTTTGTTTTTTTTTTTTTGTTGGTTGCATTTTAATAAGTTGTAATTATAAAAATGGAATAATAAGTAGGCATAATAATATATAATGGTAATACAATATAATAAGTTATGTTTGTTTGTCTTTTTTTTTTTTTTGGTTTTTTTTTGCTTTTCATTGTTTTATTTTTTGCAAATGTTTTTTGCCTCATTTTTGACATACAAATATTGAATATATTTGGGTATGATGTTTTTTTTTTTGGTATTTGGTTTTGGTTTTTATTCCTCTTTTTAGTTAGACGACAAAAAAAGATTACATATATAATAAGGTTTCTATATATGTATGTATGTAGGTAGGTGTGTGTGTATTGTGTATAGGTGTGGCTGTGGTCGTGTGGGTGTTGTTGTTGGTGTGTGTTGTATGTCATTGTTGTTGTTGCGTTTTTATTTTGTTCAAAAAACCGATTCTTGTTCTTTTTTTTTTTGGATCGTTTAATGCGGCTTTGGTTGTTGTTGTTTGTTTGTTTGGTTTTTTTTTTGTTTTTCGAATAAAATTAATGTAAAATACATAATTAATAATTAATTAATTAAATATAAGTTGATACAATATTATAACATTGGTTAAGTGAATGCAATTTATTAGGTAATTGATTTAAGTAGACATAAGTTAATGAAATTTGAAGTAAATTTATGCAAAACGAACACAAAATGCAATACACAATACAGTAAATACTGAGGTGATCCCTCCCTTCCCCACACGATTTTTCAACCCTTTTTGAGTCCTTCTTTAACCCATTGAAATTTTATGGAAATTGACACTCTTTAGGATTTTGATCTGAGAATCATGCAAGAGTTTTAATACATAAAAATGTAGTTTGAAATGTCTCAAATGATTTCCATTAAGAGACGAAGTATTGAAAAATTGTTGAAGGGGGATAAGAATTGGATTAGAGTGGGGGGCGTGTGATGACGGGGTGTTGGGGAGAGAGACCCCTGTTAAATACCTTTTGTTTGTTCGTCATTCATATGTGCTTTTAGTTTTTGTTGTTCTCTTCTTGTTCTCCATTTTATCAATATATATACATATACATATATATATATATATATATATATATATATATATATATATTGTATGTATGTATATATATTTGTGTGTGTGTGTTTGTGTATTTACTCTTATGTACGACTATACTGAGAGATTTACTTTCTTTTTTCATAAAATTAGCAATGTGTTTTTTTCGTTTTTAAATTGTGGTAATTATATTTTGTTTGTTTTTTTTTTGGTTTTGTTTTGCTTTTATGCTTGCATTTAGTCAAATGAATAAACACATTAAATAATTTTGTTACGTAATATTAAATATTCAGTTTAATTAAATATATATTTGAATAAGGAAATTGAATTATATCTTAATCGAAGGAAAAAAAAAAATAATAATAATGAACAATATATGACTTTTTTTATTTTTAATATTTTTTTTTGTCGTTTTTTCTTCTTCATTCTCTTGTCCTCTTGTATTTGTAGGTCCTTAGTCCTTTTTGTCGGTGGTGTTTGATTTTCACGCACCTTTTTGCAAATTTTCCCATTGCCTTTCAATAAATTAATTGTTTTTGTTTTTTTTTTCTTATGTAGTTTGCTTAGTCAATTTATAGACATTTGTCTCTTTTGTTTTTTATTATTATTATTAATTTTGTTTTTTTGTTTAAGTTTTTGTTTTGTTCTAAACTTGTTGGTTTTTTTTTGCCTCTTTTAAGCTTTGTTTTGTTTATTTTTCTTTAACAAAAATTTTTTTGGATGTATTAGAAAGCAAAAACAAGAAAATGAAATCCAAAATTAAATGAAACTTTCACACTTAATTATAAGTAAGTAATTTCGCTTGTAGTACATATGTAGGTATTAGAAAAAGTAGTTAATTTTTGCTAAGATTTCTTTAAGTGTAATCATAATTAAATTTGATTTAGCATACAAATCAAAATTTTTAATACAATCAAACGTATATATTAATTTAAGATTCAATTTCGACTAACATGTCAACCCGCGTATTGCAATACCAAGTCAAACATAAGTACTTACATACATACATACTTACATTACATATACACTTGGAGAAAATTTCGCCCATTGGGTATGCAAACAAGGTTTACCTTTAAATCCAGTTGTGATTCTCAACTAGTTTTGGCGTTAAGGTTGAAAAAACTCGCTTGATCAATATGTTTACTTTTATATGTTTCAATAAATGACTATTTTTTAAACTTTGCCTGAAAGTCAAGCTAAATCTCAGTCGCTTTCGATATTATAGATGACCCATTTTTGAAATTATTTGGAATTGAGAATTTCTTCTCTATGTTCTGCTAATGTGATTTAGGCTTTTCAACTGTTTATCTTAAATCTTTATGAAATTCAAAAGAAATTTCCAAAAATTGATTACTGAAAAACGTGAGTTACTATACACTGCGCAAAATTAAGAAAAAAGTCGGCTTCGAACCTTAAGAATCTCATATTAAGCAAAGTTTCTCTCAGTGTATGCAGTATGTAATGATAGTTGCTATGGGATGTATGTATGCAATATGATGCCTTTAGTTTCCTATCATGACCAAATCATAGAGTATATATATATATAGTATATATATATATTGAAACACAAACCGTATGCGTTAGATATAGAGATTTAGATATAGCTTTCGCTAAATCCGTTTAGTTTAGTTTTAGAGTTTATGGTTTTGTTTTTTTTTTTTTTTTGTTGGTTGGTTTTTTTCTTTCGATTTTTGGTTGCCTTAAGTAGTTTTGGTTTTGTTAGTCTTAAAGCTAACCTGCAGCACCCGATTGCCCAGAGTATAGCCGTTGAGTGATTGTATGGCCACCACAGCCTCATCGTAGTTGGTCATGGTGACAAAGCCGAATCCCTTGCATTTGCTGGTCTGGAGATCCCGTATCACCTTAACCGACTGGACGGCTCCAAAGGGTCCAAATAGCTGCCATAGCACATTCTCTTCGGTCTCGGGAGCCAGATTATAGACGAATATACACCAACCGGAACCAGTCATGGCATTGCCGGGCAATATGGAATTGGCCAATAGATCACCAGCCAGTGGGGAGTATCTGTTAATTGGTTGTATGTAAATATATAAGTATAAGTATATAGATAAATATTGTATATTATGTTTGTTTTTTGTTGCACAATTTTTTTGGTTAAAGATTATTACATTTGAGGATTCGGTTTTGGCTTCATAATGGTACATCAATAGAAAATTATATAAAAAGAATATATTTTAAGTATTATTTGAAAGTGTTTCTGTGTGTGTGTGTATGTGTGAGTGTTTGTGGGTGAGTGAAATTTTGTGTTGGTGTCGATTTTAAATCCCTTCATATTAAACACTTATTTAACGAAAACTAAATTAAATTCTATGTTTTGAATATTTATTTTTGTTTTTTCGTTTTTCTTTGATATGTTACATGCTCAAAATATATGTATATATGTATGTAGTTATGATTGTGTGAGGGAAAGAGATGGGTAATGGGTATGGGTTTGGACATGGGCGTGGTCAGCTGGCCACCATTACACTGTGCTCCCAATTTTCAATTTTCGATTTAAATTTTAAACATTTCTCTGCCTAATTTTGATTGCTGTTAAGCACAAGAATGTAATCGTTCCTGCTCTTCCCAAAAATAAAAAACTATAAAAAAAAAAATAAAAAACAAGAAGAGAATAAACTAAATATTAATTTCAAAAAATTAAGAGAAAAAGGTTTTTAAATAATAGTTTATATATTTGTATGTAGGTATAAATAAATCTTAGTTGGATGTACATATATCATTTTGAATGTTACTTTATTCAGATTCTCTGCGCATGCCACATAAAAAAGATTTTGGAATTGTATAAATTTGGAAAAGTTTAATCTTAATGAAAATCAATAAGTAAATATATGGTAGTTGTGGCAAAATCGAACAGATTAAATAATGTTGAACGATGTTTTAAAGTCAACAATGCAAAGGCCGATCTAAAGGTGTAAAATACTATAAATTTTGCCCCCTAAACTATGCATTAGGTAGTCACTTTCTAGACTAAAAGCAGCGTGAGCTTAGTAGATAAATTGTCAAAAATGTAATTCCAAAAGTTTAGAAAAATTCACAAAACCTGTTAACTTTGGGAACCTGTAATTTTTGCCAAATTTTAATCGATTTTCAAAAGTCAGTTCTGATTTAAATACTTTTAAATTCAATTTTCAATAGGAAAATAAACAACGCAAATTATCAAAATGCCAATAAAAAGCAAATTTCAATTTTCAATTTTTCAATTCAATTTTTTAAGTATTTAAAAAATCCATGTCTTTATTTGCAAGTCAGAATAATGTCTTTTAATCTGTATTAAAATATCAGTAATTTTTAGCCATTTTGGTGATTTTTTTTTTGTTTTTGAATCGGCTTAACAATTTTTTGATTTGAATTGAAAGGTTTTTGATGCCGTTTTAAAATATGACAAATTGAGATATAACTTCTTTAAATCAGTTAGAAATTGCCGCAAATACAATCTGAAAAAATGGCAGATTAGCCAAAAATTAATATATACAAATTTTAAAAAGCCATTTGTGAATCTGTGAAAATGAATGAAAATTCATATCTTCATATTCATATTTTTAGCAGGCTTAGATTACTAGAGGCACCTTCTGTCAACAATATTTAATACATTTAAGTTTTATTTTAAATGAAATGAAATCATAGAAAATCTCAATTAAAATTTCAAATTTCAAAATCATAAAATTGAGTGAGAATGATGGAATAATGTGTGATAAAAGAATATGTTTAAGTTTATGTATGAAAATATATAACAGATACACACAAACATTAAGTCTAAACATTTATTATTGAAGTGTTCATTTAGTTTAGTTAATGATGTATATACCCGGAACTCAAGCTGAATATATTTTATTCTTCAAAAAGAATTTTTGAAAGTTTTTGAAAGACTTTCAGTAGTTTTCAAAAGAATTTATTGATCGACTGCCTACTGTACATGCATTTCCCTTAATTTTACTTTCCCAAGTACTATGCATTTCAATCGGATTGACTGTTTCATTTAAAATTTATTGTTCAAGTATATCTGCCAGACTGAGCATCAGGTATATATAGCAGTCGAATTAATGTCGACTCGAATATTTTTATTTTTTGTAATGAATTTTGGCAAATATTCTTTTTTTTGTCATTTTATTTATTTATATTGTGATTGTAACATAAAGTAAAATCAAAATAGAACGATTTAAAAATGAAATTAATGACAATTGAGTATAGTAATTAGATGTGTAAGAAAATGAATAAATCGGAAAATTCACCTTTGTAAACCCTTGTTAATCGCTAACATAGGACTTTTTCCAATGCTAAAAATGATGAGAGAATTTGTCAAAGAAAAAAAGAAAGAAAAGAAGAACCGAAATATATGGCCACATAAGAAGGTAGGAAATAGAAAATTAAGTGTTAAGTACATAATAATTCTTTAACCCAATATGAAAATAAAACATGGAATTTATACGGCGAGACGAGGAATTCTATATATATATATATATATGTATATACATGTATATATATGTTTTAAATATTCATTTCGATGGCAAAAAATGGTATTGAAATGAAGTAACCAATTGAAACAACAACTAGAGCATAAGGGAGACCTTTACCCAAATGTATGCAGAAGACAGAAGCAGAAGAATATCCAACTGTCCATTGCATACTTAAGGGGGGCATTTCACTCTCCATGTGACACAAAACAGACTGAAACCCAACCAATGGACAATCAACTCGGACTTCTCCTACTTGAAGTGAAACAGACAAACCACAAATGTGTGTATGTGTGATCTAGTCTTTGGTCTGCTGTTCCTCCGTAAAGGGATAGACAGGGGCATATTCAACAAATCGAATGGGGAAATTGGGTAATGATAGGGGATTGGGCAAGGGATTCGGGGGAATGGAGTACAAACCTAATACGTCCAGCGGATGGTAAAGCTCCGGCTAGACGACGTGTGGCCGCTGCCGCCTGTGGCGTCAGGTATGCGGTCAATGGTGGGGCTATCTGAGCTTTGGCGCTATTGCTTGGATTATTGGCAAATTTGACTGTTATCGGTTCGGCATAGCCCTTAGGAGTTTTTCCATTCAATTCTTGGATGGCGCGTTCAGCTTCGTTGCGTTGATCGAAACGTATAAAACCGACACCCTTCGATAGACCTAAATAGGAGAAAAGACCAATGTAATTAATATAATTTAGTTCAATTTGTTTAGTATACCAACCAGAAATATTATCACAGAGTATACGAGATGTAATTATTTTGCCAAACGATGCAAACATTCCCTCCAAGTCTGGTTGTGATAGATTTTTCGGAAGACCCGATACATATAAATTAGCACCCTTTATAGATTCTGAACTTGGACGGGCGTATGATACTTTAATAACCTTATTCTGCAAACGCAATCCGTTCAGGGTGTTCACAGCCTTCTCAGCATCCTCGGCGCGTACATAGTTAACAAAGCCATAGCCCAGACTTTGGCCTATATAAATCAAAACGCATTGTATTTAGACCTTCAAATGATTCTAAGCATATTCTTAATTGGCATACCTTGCTGAAGAGCCGGATTGAGTGCAGTTAATGATGCTGGCAAGACTGTAAATGAAATATTCATATAGAAATTTATAAAAATAATTTACCAAAAATTAACCAAAATAATGAAAAGGATATGAAGGGATGTGAAATGGTTTCTTAAGTATGCTATGAGCATAAATTGTTGTCAATTGTCTACACGTTCTTTATGTTCATTGCCTACTTCAAGGGGCTATAAGTTAATCATTTGACATCCCTATCTAAGGCAGAATAAAAAATAATAATACCAAAGTTAGGCACATTCTTTTTGATTATATAATTGTATGATTGTGTTTATGTGATTTGAAAGGTTTCATCTTAAGATATTTGTCAAATTGTGTAAAGAAAAAGAAAAAATTTCTATACCCTTGCAGAAGATATTACAAAATTGATAGGAGGTTTGAAAAGCAGAGAAGTAAGAGTTTCCGTTCCCAAAATATACAGTATATACTTATATATATTCTTGCCAAATCGACATACCCCTCTCCGTCTGATTCAATCAATCTTAAGTCTTTCTTTTCAAAACTACTGGTATGAAACTTCTTATCTAAGCCTCCTATTAAAATAGCTAGGTGAAGTTATAGATAAGATAATTATAAATTATAACTGAACAACTACTTGCATCTTTTCAACAAGTTTAATTAATAAAAGATTATCATGACATGCCGAATAAGCGAAAAGAGGTAGAGCCATTATTTAAAAGTTATATAGAGAGTTTATTTGATGTTCACGGACTGCAAGGGTATATATGTACCTATATAAACTTCGACATACTTAGTCAAAGTTAGTTTCTACTTAGGTTACATTAGTTGATAGAAATATGATAGATTTAATCATAGAATATTGGTCAATATTTACCCAAATTACCTGAGACTTTATCACGCACCAGTTTGCAACTCTCCAACTCACCAATGCTGGAGAAGAGCGATCGCATCTCCTCTTGCGTCATGGTTTGTGGCAGATAGTTGACTATCAAATTGGTGCGCGACTCATCATTGCTGCCATCCACAGAGCCATTGGCACTGCCGTTCTTAACGATATCCATGGCGTTGGTCATGTTTTTGGATTGTAATTTGTATATATATCTTATCTCTGGATATATATATTGTATAGGTGTGGATGTGTGTGTGTGTGTGTTTGTGTGTGTGTGGATAGATGGGATTTGGTGGAGGATTCACACTCGATTTGCTTCTTTTGACTGGTTTTGTTTGTTTGTTTGTTGTTGTGCTTAGTAATTAATCTCACTGCTTGTTTGGTTACGGTTACGCTTAATAGTTAATTTTCTTTCCCGTTTGTTTTACTTAGTTTAAGTTTTTTTTTTTTTGTTGTTAATTATTATTATTATTATATTTTTGGTTTTTGTTTTGGTTTTGCGCTTTGCACACGTCCCGTTCAAAAATTTTGATGTTTTAATGCAAAAATCTTCGTTTCGTTACGGTTTTCCTTGGAGTTGATTTTTATATCATGGGTTTTTAGATCAACTACGATCGCGAAAAAAAAATGTTTTTTTACTTCAATTAGTTTTATATTATTTTAATATATATATATATTATTCAGTATATATATATATATATACCGCTTTCAGTTTCGGTTTCAGTTTGGTTTTTTGTTTTGCTAAAAGTTTAAAATTGAATTTATATTTGAATATTATGTTCTTTTTTTAGGTTTTTGTTTTTAGATAAAAGAGTAAATTTTGCTAATGTTTTCGGGTTGTTTGTTTGTTTTTTTTTTGTTATTTTGGTTTTTTTTTTCGTCCTGTTTGTGTAGTTAGAGTAAGGTGTAATTTTCTTTTATGTGTTTGTTTTTTTTTTTTTTGTTGTTTTTCGTTTTTTTGTTTGTTTTTTATAAAATTGCAAAAATGCAAAAAGTTAGCAATGTTTTTTTTGTTTTGTTTTTTATTTTATATTTTATTACTAATTTGCGCTGCTTTTTCTTTTTGGTTTGGAACTTAGCTTGTCAATATATATATATATATATGTATATATATATATATATAGATGGTCTTTAAATATATATATACATATATATTTATTTATCTTGTTGTATGTATACTTTGTTGTTGTTTCTTCTTGTTTGTTGTTAATGTTTGTTTGTTTGTTGTTGGTTTTTAAATATGATTACTCTTTAAATATTTTATTAAATTAATAGTAGTTGGTTTTATTTGGTGGTGTTTGGTTTTATTTTGCTTAACTGCAGTTAAATATTTCTCATTTCTAGTTATTTTTGTTTTTTAAAGATTTATTTTTTTTAATTTCATCTGATAAATGATAGCTGTTCGATTGCTCGCTCGTTTTGTTTAATCAATCTGCAATGACAAGAAACAAATGCAAAAGAATTGTTACAAACTATTAGCAAATTGTTAATGTTTATATGTCTACAAGTATTAAATCTATATATAAAAGCGGTAGTGCCCAAAATCTGGACAAGATAATCGAAATAGGGCCATCAAAGAGAAAACTGTGTGATAAGCGTGTTTCACACTCGAGTTCTCGATTCTCGATTCTCATACATTCACCCTCTTTTGTTGTCACTACTCCACACCACACCACGCCACCCCCTGGAAACGAGACAGACAAACAATTTGGCTCAGTTCAGCTCAGTTAAAAAAGAGAAAGAAAAAAAGAAAAACCCAAAAATCCTCAACAAAAAATTTTTTGTCCATCAAGCAGCGTTCAATTTCAATTTCTTTTTGTCAGCAGAAAAACTTGGCTTAATGGCTTGGAATTTAATTAAATATTTCCCTCTCTGTCCCTCTCTCTCTCTCTCTCTCTCTTTATCTCTCTGCATTTGAGCAAGGTAAAGTTTCCACTTTTTTCTTATGTATGACAAGTTTCCACTTTTTTCTTATGTATGACAATGAGTATACATATTTAGTTACTTATATGTAATATAATTTAAAGTCTATCTCATTATGCGGCTTAAGCGCCAGCAATTTTTGCTGACAATTTCTGTGTTGATCATACTTAAATATAATTGGTCGACTTTTAAATACTCTTAAGATAAATCAAAGTAATACTCGTTTTATAACAGAACAGAAAGCAGAAATTAAGTGTCAAAATATGCAACTGGACTGGGAACTTCATCAACAACTTTTCCATTAAGATACGAGAAGTTTTCATTGATTCATATGTATAGCAAGTTTTTATTAAAATATTTATTAATGTATGCCACAATATGTGAATCCTTTCTTTCTTACTTAGGGTAATGCCAAAACCACTTCAGGATAATACACGAAGTGCATTTTGCATTATTATATCACTATGTTCTTGCTTACATTTCCCAAAAATATATTTAAGCATTTCATTCGTTTTCGAATGAATCGTTTGCCGTTTAGTAAAAAATTTCACATCTAAGATCGGGCAGGAGTATAAAAGAATTCGGGCTTTTTTGACTGCTTCGGCAGTGTAGTAAAAAGGATCCCTAAATTTGAATATTTCAGAGGATTATTCTTTTTAGCCAGCAATTAAAGGGCCTGTAATAGTTAATACGTTTGAATTTGTATATTATTTAATTCGAATTAATTGTAAATTGAATTGTAAAATATAAATAATGATAACTAATATATTTCGAATGCCAATTTTTTGTCCATATCCCCAGTCTACAGGGTATTTAAATTAGCAATTCAGTTTTGATCCAATTGGAAAAGTTTCAGGGGTTGAAAGCAAGAGACAGTGAGAGAAAGATAGAGAGAGAGAGCTGCTGGCTGCATAGATCCTGGACGCTGT
Source organism: Drosophila insularis (assembly GCA_018903935.1). Lineage (NCBI taxonomy): Eukaryota > Metazoa > Arthropoda > Insecta > Diptera > Drosophilidae > Drosophila > Drosophila insularis. The sequence continues at coordinate 10,542,640 of JAEIFP010002303.1, read as the reverse complement.
GAGCGCGACTGTTTGTTTGTGTGTGTGTGTGTGTGTGTGTGCTGCAGCTTAGAAATTGAAAAGGGGCTGCATTGGAAAAATAGGGTAAAAACCTGACGCGAAAAATAAACAAACGAACCGGCATGTCCTGTTCCTGGTTCGCTGTCCCTGTCCCTGTTCCCCATTCTCTCGTGGTCGCTCTCGGCCATGTCCTGTCATGGCTAAGGTCATTGAACTTGCCGGCTTATGATTATGCGTATATGTATGTGCGTGTGCGTATACACACACACACACAGAGATACATGTACATGTTTACGTGTTTATATTTCTATTCGTTTTCTCTTCTAAATTTTTATTTATATATATATATGTGTGTGTGTGTGTGCTTGTGTGTGTATGTCCTTTTCTTTTCTCGCTAGCTAGAGATCATGTCCTTTTCGCAGTCTGTTTGTTGTTTCATTCAAACAGCTGTTTGCTCAGTTCGTTGAACCCTTCAATTCAAAAACAAAAAAAAAAAGAGAAAAACCTAATAAAAACACTCAAAAATCAACAATAAAAGTGACAAAAACACTTGACAGAAGCAGAAGACAGAAAAACAAAGAGAGAGGGAGAGAGAGAGAAACCGAGCAAACATCTGACAAAAGGCAGAGCAAAACAAAAGAAGCTTCAACACATTTGGATAGGAACAGAAGGATAAGAATATGGAGAAGTAAAACAAGGATATGAGGGCAAACGGGTGGCACATGGCACACCGGCGACGCCTTTTAATTGCACAGCATGGCGTGTCAGTGCATAATACAATCTGCTCCTCCTCCTCCTCCTCCTCCTCTTCCCAAGGTATTCTCCCCATGCATGCATAAGAACAAACATGCTTATGCAACTGGGAGTGTGTGTGGTATGGTGTGTATGTATGTGTGTGTGTGTGTGTGAAAAGAAAAAGTAAAAGAAAAAAAGAACAAAAAAAAAAAAAACTCCGTGTAATTGACACTTCTATGCCAATATCTGGCTGTGTGACCCAATTTTGATATGTATGTCGTTGTCCTAAAGGCCTTGAGGTGGGTCAGGAAAACGCTTGACTAAGCACACACCACAAAATGCACTTGGAGCAATTAAAAGAAGGAAATTGTAAAGAATTCTATAAAAGATATTGCACCTGAGAGCATTAGCGAATCCTAAATACAAGTAGTTGAAAAGCTATTCAAATTTTCTACTGAAAATTGGAAGTAGAAATTGGTCTTGGATATCAATATTATATTAGTTCAATAGATGAAACAATTTCTCGTACTTCCTAAGTTTTTAATTCCAATTTAATGTACTTTGATAAACAACTCTAAAATAAAAATACTTTGCCATCTTCTTCTACTTCTTAATACATATGAAATGTGGAATTAACAGAAAGTGAAATGTTTCCCTATCCTAAAGTAAGTTTTCAACTTTTGTTTAACTTTTTGCATATTCGGATCTGGTAGATTTTTAATTTCCCCACACTAAATATTTTTCTAAATACAGCCCTTAAACCTACATATATATATTTTGTTCAGATAATTTTGCTAAAAGCATATAGAAATGTTGCAGATTCTGTCATTATCAATTCGCGGAGCTATATTAAATAGTTCTTTGGAGAAATTCTGATATCCTGCCAGCTAATCTCGTTAACATTCGGAATAATTGCTTCATAAGCCTTGAAAATCTTAATTCTCACTGCTAATTCATTATACAAATTAATTTTGTATATATTATAAAAACTGCAACAACTACAAATAATTGTAAAGACTTTTCCAAACTCTCGACTTTAGACTGCTTTCAATGTAATTTTTTTAGTTACTGTTATTAATTGAATTTAAGACGAACCAACTAAGAAGAATAAGAATACAACATTTTACTACAATGATAATGTTTATGTTTGGATAGTTGTTATGGCAATATATTTACAATACTTTTACCAATTCCCTCAACTACCTACACATGTCTAATATATGTAGATAAATATAGTTTTTGTATCTTTCTAATATCTTAAAGCCACGTGAGGAGAATAGCGAAAAATTGTAATAATTCGACGATACGTGTTTTCCTCTTCTTTTTTTTGTGTGGGGGCGTGCTGAAAAACTGTCATGGGGCGCTTAAATGGGGTCTATTGATTGCACAAACACGCACACACCAACACACACACACACACACACACATACACAGATACACACACATACACGCACAGGATTTGTGAACTTCTCGACTACTCTCGCGCCGACTCGCTTGCTGCAGTCTTTGCTGTCTCGCTTCCACGCCTTTGTCCCAAAGGCTTTTTCATTCTTTTTTTTTTTGGATAGTGGGCTTAGTTTGTATATGTATCTATCTGTAGATATATGTACATGTATAGGCAGACATTATCCACAAAATATGGGAAAGCACACGGATAATATACAACAAAAAAAGAAAAAAAGAAGGAAAGGATATTCACAAGAAAACAAATATCTACTTATTTATATACTATAACAAAATAGTTGTAAAATTTAGCTATTTAGCTTACAGGCAGATTTATGTTGAATTTGTGACTATAGATGAATTCCAAATAGACAATTGGAACAGGTGAACACAGAAAAAAATTTACTGCACAGATTTAACAGTTCCAGTTTATATATATATTGCAGTTTATTATTATTGCAGATCCCGAACTCAAATCACCAAACAAACAGAAAGCAAAAAACAAAAATTATTGATATATCCAAATATGTGTATATATATAAAATGTCAAGTGCCTAAATTGAAGATGATGAGAAATTGCACAATTTTATATATACATATATAGATGTATATATATATATAATTAATATGTTCCTAGTTTTGACAGTTGATGTTGTTACTGTAGTTGTTGTTGCTGTTGTTATTTGTTGCAGTTGTTGGTTAAGTAGATTGTGTGTTACGTTGTTGTTGTTTGTTTTGGTTGCTTGTTTGTTTGCTTGTTGTTGTTGTTGTTGTTGGAAAAAACCGAGAGATTACAACAAATTCCTAACTGAATATACAACACAAAAACTGGTGCAGAGGAGTCAAAAAATTATAAATGAATGATTCTCGAATGAGAAACACAACCGAATGGAATCAAAACCGAACGAAAGCAACGAACGAACACGTACGACTAAAACAACAGGACCACAAGTCGAAGGCAGAGGCAGAGAACAGCAGCGCCAGCAGCAGCGCCAGCAGCAGAGAGGACAGCGGCAGCAGCAGCAGCAGCAGAAGGCAGGCGCCGGCCAGCGCCTCGCGTATCTCAAAAAAGAAGAAGAAGAAAAAAACACAACACAATACAAAAAATATCCTTTTATCCTTTTCAACGCCCCCCAAATATGACGATAGAGACAGAGACAGAAAGTCAGAGAGTCCACACGCACACACTCTCACATATATACAAAGAAGGAGAGAACAGCCACCACCAAAAAAAAAAAAAAAAATAAATAAAAAGAAAAAAAAAAACCTAAACGTTCGTGTAGTATCCTGTCGCTCTATCTCGTTTTGTTTTGCCTAGCCAAGTCAGCCAGCCAGCCAGCCGGCCGGTACACACCCTTTTGAGAGAGACACCCAGAGAAGAGAGAGTCTGCATATACACATTTCGCTCCCTCTCTCTCATTCTGCATGTGATTTGTATGAAAACAGACAGAGAGAGAGAGAGAGAGAGAGAAGGAGTAAGGGAGAGGCAAAACAGTCGTTAAAACTCTGACTAGAATTGTTATAAAGCTTTCGCATATATAATTTTGTTGATGTTCTTTGAACCTTTTTACAACAATTTACATTATTTATAGAAATATTTTTTTGACCTTTCAATAAAACCTCACTCTACCATATTGTAATCAAATTGATTTACAATATACACTTACATATACATATATTCTTGCGAAAATTATTATTGTCAATTTTAAATATTTTTGCCTATACTTTTAGATTTCTTTTTGATGATCTAAAAATTAATTACCATACCACATAAAACAAAGTAATGTCATTTATTTCCTTTATGTATTTGTAGGTTAAATTGTATTTAAGCCAACTATATATACAAAACACTCATATTAGCAAATAAACTAAATTTTCATATTTAACTTAACAAATATGCTTCAAGAAATTCGTTGATAAATTTTTTTACAATATTTTGTCTTTAATAAAGATAAAATAAATTATGTGCTTATGTCTTTATCTTAACCTTTGTTTGCAGATTTTGTATAAAGGATTATCAAATAAATTATTATAACAATTTGTAAAAAAAATATTACCTATGTATGCAATAATGCAATAATATTATAGAATAAGTTCTATTTTAAAGCATTTATTTAAAAATAGAAATTTTGTTGCTACAATTTTTTTTTTGTTTTGGCAAAAATCATATGATGAAACTAGACAAAAAATCAACTTAGAGTCTTAATTGGAATCGAATTCTAGATACCCTATAAGTACAAGGAATTGTTCAAACATTAGAAAATGATTACTAATTAACAGAAACTACTTAAACCGCACACTGGCGCCAATTAGTCGTACTTGGCAAGCCCAAATAATATCTTTTATCTGTGTGGAGGATATTCTATTGCAAATATACTCCTTTCACATTTATGTCTACAGGGAATAACAGAGTTACATATACGAAAAGGAGTACTTTTATTCATTCTCTCTTGCTCTCGTATGCTCAGGCTTTCTCGCTCTTTAAGGATAGAGAGCATGTCTCTCTGCACACACAGACCCGAGCGCATTTATCTATGCATATATTTATATATATATATATATATATATATATATATATATACATATACATTGCCGGCAGCCGGTTGTCTGTTTTCAACTTGCTTTTGCGTGGTGAGGGCCAAAAGCACCACTCGGGTTGAGAGAGAGGCAGAGCGAAACAGAGCAGCAGCACCTTGCAGCAGCAGTCTATTAATCAACGCTCTCACACACATGCATATAGCCATTCACACACATACAAACACACACACACACAGCTTCCGTGTTATAAATAATGTAATTTCTACGTTTCGCTTGACGACAGTGAGCGAAGTGAGTTAAAGGTACGCAATAGGGGCGAGGTCGAAGAAAGAGCGTAAGATTGGGGAGGGGAATTGCAAGCAGTTACGGTTAGGTAGAATGGAAATTGGGGTTGAGTGGGCGAGTAAGAGAAACGGGGGAGTGAGAGGGGGATGCCGGCTTGGTTTTGCTTCGCTCTTCTTGTTGAGTGGCAAAACGTTTACATTACGTTTTGGTCCTCGCATTTTCTGAAGAATTTCTTCTTCTACCTCCCCCCCAGCTTCTTTCTCTTCTCATTTTGCCATTTTTTCGCATTTCTTTTTTTTTTATATTACGTTTTGCCACAGTATTTCCTTTTTGCATAGGCTCTTCAAGATAATTCCATTTATCCTTTGACCCAATTCGTTTAATTTTATATAGAATTTTCTCCTCGTTGTTGTTGTTGTTGTTGTTACTCTTTTTCTGTATTATTCGCTCTTGATGTTATATTCTATTCAAATTTTTTTTTTCTTTATCTTTTGTCAAAGATAAACGACTGTTCAATTTTGTTTTTAAGCAGTGTGGCAAAGGGCGATGATGATGATGATGCTGGTGGTGGTTGAAGTGGGTCGTGGTGGGTGGTAGTTGGTGGTATATGGGGGGCAATGGGGCTTTAAATTGCGTGTTTCTGCGGTGGGGCCAAAATGTGAGAATTTCGTTAAGTGGCTGATGGATTGAAGCTTTAGAGATCATTTGTATTTATTTAAATGTTGAAAAATGATAAATGATGATGGTAAAAAGTATATAAAATAGATAATCACAAAACTTTTTAGACACAATAATCATATTTATCGAACGATTTTTTCATAAATTTCATCACAATTTGATAGTCGACAATAAGAAAATTTGTTTTCCAACTTTTTATCGGCAAATACTTTTCAGAATAGGTATTAAAAAAGGCAATATTTTGTAAATTCTTAGCGTTTAGTTTAAAATATATTTATAACAAAGAATTTCAATGAATTTTTAATTAATTTTTATACATATATGAACTGCTCTTGGCCATATTCCTGTTCTTGTTTAAACACAACAGAACAAAAAACCAACCCTTTTTGGAAAATGAAAAAAAAAAAAACACTTTTTCAAGAATATAGCCATATGTCTTAATTTTCTCAACATGTGTCAGAATGTCAATTTTCGTTGTAAAGTTGTGACAGAAAAATACTAAAAGAAAAACAAGTTTTGAAAAGCTAACAAAAAAAAAAAACTGCAGAACTAGAACCAATTGAATTACATTTCCATCATGACTCAAAAAATATGTGCAACGATGGCATTAAGGATCCTCCAACGAGCAACCACCAGCAGGAGCATAGCTTTTCACCACCATTCAGGGAATCACAGGATGTTGAAGGAGCTGAACAGGAACAGGAGCAGCTGCTTTGATGATCATTCAGCTGAACATGTGACTTTCTGACATATTTACTTTTTGTTTTTTTGCTTTGAAAGGGTAAGAAAGAGTTCAGTTTTTATATATAAATATTAAAATAAGGTATAACGATATTTTTTTAATATATCTTTTACTTACTTAGTTAAACTATACTGAACTACAGTCTAAAACCTTTACGATTTGCCTTTTGGCTGAGTTCCTTTTGTTATTTTAGATTCTAGATCCTTATGACTTATGAATTTGGATCATTTCGATAAGAGTGCAAGGATCTCAAGGGATTATCCACCCCCGAAGTTATGGAAAATCTTGTACATTATATCACAGGACATAAAACAATGAAATTAATTTACACCCTGATTTGAGATTTGTTTCTCATATTTCGCGAATCGGCAACAAATGATCAATTGGCATGTTATGTTTTGTAGGGAGTTTTGTGAGTTCATTGCACCCCATAAAGATAAATTTTGGCTTGGGTTTCATTTCACAAAAGTCCCAAATCATTAGCACTTGCCATAGATACAGATGTGCCTACATACATATATCTGCAGATGTGTGCGTGTGCGTGTGTGTGTGTGTGTGTGTGTGTAGGGTTTTTGTCTTTTGTCCGCCTTAACGAGAGATTACAAATGGGTGTTGGTGTTTGGACTACAATAGCTGGACTGGTATGGTTTGGTTGGGCTCGGTTGCTCGGTTCGTTGGTTGCCTTGTAATTATATCTTAACTCACTCTCAACCCTGCAGGAGCGTGCCGTACACACACACACACACACACATGATCTATGGGTATATGTTTTGGTTTGAGTTTGTATTTGTTGTATTCAAATCCTTTCTTTGCCATTTGCTCAAGGGTTGTCCTTAAATGAGTTGTTACACAGAGCATTCATAATTCCCTTAATTAGTTAGTTTATTCTAATTCTCAAATTGAGAAATTCGGCCAAGTTGGGGTTAAAAGAGAACAAAAAAAAAACCCTACCGTCTGACTAATTGTTATAGTTACATTTTACATATTCTCAATTACTAGCTATAGATCATGCGATTACAGAGAAATTCTGATGAGGGCGGAAAATGGCTTTGCCATAGTTTAGTTGATTGTAGTTCCCAAATAGTTTTGGCTAAGATTGACCCCTACCCCGAGCCGGCTCCTAAGCAAGGATTTCATGATGTAGACTTGATGTAGATTATTTCCCCTACATCCACGATGAATGAAGCATTTTTTTGTTTTTGTCACCTGATCCAAAGGCCAAAAAAGGATTTCGCATAGGTAATACATATGTACCCACAATTTATATAGATATGTGTATGTGTATCTGTGTAGGATATTGAACTCTGACACAATGCTATGAACATATACACACACACCCACACAGACACTCATACTTTGAATTCATGCAAAATTGCTTTAACTCAAACCCACCCAAAAGCACTCAGCCAAGTTGCACAGCTGCCGGCCGGTGGCCAAGTTGGTAATGCGCTATATAGTTTATATGCATGTACATATACATATACATATATTGGTGCTTGAGAGTGTATTAGTGGGGCGTTGTTTTGATTTTCATAGATTGCGCAATCTACGCGGCACACAATTTTTATTTGTATATTTTTCTTCTCTAGTAGCAGGAAGCCACCGAATAACTGATAGAAAGGGACAACGTGACACAAAGAGTGAGTGAGTGTGAGAGAGAGAGAGAGAGAGAGAGACACAAATTACATACTGCGCATGTGTGAGTGGGTGGTTGGGTGTCTGTGGGAGCATGATGATGTCCTAAAGGGGGGTCTGCGCACAATGCGCGGAAATTGAATTTGTGGCAGAAAGCAAAAACGAACAATAACACACAAAATGCAGAAAATAAATATGCCAACCGTAAACCGACTATTAAATACCTTTTCGTTTTCTCAAAATACAAAAAAAAATAAAGTAAATGAAACAAAATTGTTTATGCCCAAAAAAGTATGCTATACATTTTCATAAGCAAGTCATTTTCAATTAAATTGCAAAAAAATGTTATGTATTTTAATTTTTTGCAACTTTTTTTGAGCTGTCAGAAAGTTTCAATTAGGTGGGCAATGAATGAACATCTTAAAAGAATCAAAGCCATATAAAAATCATATAGATTCTCTTCATGATGAGAGTAGAAAATGTTGCTTCACTGCGTTTTATGTGTTGCCGGGTTTCTGTGTATACATATATACACACGGATATATGTATGTGTGTGTGACTGAGCGTGTGTTTAATATACATTTGCGTCTGTATGTGTATATGTACGTATGTATGTATGTATGGGTATTGGTGTGCAGAACAACGTTTGCCTTTGTTATTTCGTTAACATTTAAAATGGGTTTTGATGTTTTTTCTTTTTCTGTTCTATCATTCTTACTAATTTTCTTTCTGCTTCCTTCACTTTAATACCCTTACAAAGTATTCAATATGTTGATGCTTATGTTCCTAATGATATGTCTTGTCAAAGCAATCTTTGAAATTAAATTGAATAAAGTCAAAAGAAATCATTCAAAGCCATTAAATTAGATTTTAAATCAAAAACTTGTCAAAAGTATCTAAACTCTGCACTAGAAAATTATACGATTCAATGTATTTTCTTTTCGCTTTCTACATGCCCATTGTACATGTGTATCAATGTATGAATGTATGTTAGAATATATCTATGCACCCAAAATACATATACATATGAATGTATATATATACACTGCTAGCGAACGGCAAGATGAAAAAAATACACAAAAAGGGAAAGATATAAAAAAGTTAGATGGTATTTTCAAAACGCATTTTCCCACACACACACACAAAACACACACAGCAATTCCCACCCAACAACACATAAAATGTCCTGGCATAACTTATAATGACACGGAAAACAAAAGGATAATGCGATAACATGGTAAAGGATATACAAGCAGGCAGGCAGGATTATGGAGAATGGATACCACACACATACACACCCAAACCTAGTCGGTGGCTCAGTGGAGACCTACTAAATCTACACACACGCACACCCACACAGAAAAAATAATGTTCAAAAACAAAACAAAATGAAAATAATAATAATAAGGCTAATAAATAAATAAACTGAAAAAAACTGATTGCATTCTGTTTTTCTAAATGAATAGACTAATAGACATTAAAAAACCATTAGAAAGGACACCTTACATTATTGTCATAGATATTTTATTATTTATGGTATATTTTTTCTCTCTCACAAAAAAAAAGGACCTTAAAATACTTTCACATAATATTCCCTACAAATGTGTGATAAGAACTTGTAATGACCTCGATTAATGAAATTAAACATCTTCATTATTTCTTGTTTTCCCTAATGGGAAAATCAGAATACTAAGTTTATATATAGAGAGGACAACGGGATCTAACTGTTTCTGATGTTTGCCAAGTTTGAAATTGCTTTTTTTTTATTTTGTTTTATTCTTGGACTCGTGGCAAAAAACTTTTCAAATTAATTGTTTAGCACTTCATTTACTTTGGAAACTTTGCTGACGAAATGAGAAAATTCAAATGAACTTAGAAAACGGTTCCCCGCCACCGCCAACAGACCCCCTTCGATCCACCAGCCAACTCTCCAGCATCTCTCATCTCGTAAATTTTTTGGGACTTGCATTTATTTATTTTTTTTTTCATCTTCTTTTTCGTTTGGTTATTTTTTCAATTTTTTTCTGTTGGAATTCAAGTTGGTTATGTAAAAAATTGAGCCCCGACTGAATACACAGCGCGCGTCTGGATTGGATTGAATTTGATGGGATTGCCAGGTACATGGCATACGTCACTCTAAGCCCACCACCACATTACCCTTAAATCTAAATGTAATCATCAGATGCGGACTTCAGTTTAGAGGGTAGACGTTTGAGTTTGAGCTTATGTGTATCCAAGTGAACTTTGAATGAATTTAGAAAATTTAGAAAAACGTTTAGCAAGGATTTTTAAAAAAACGAAATTATACTACATAGAATTACTTGGCCTTATAAAATCCGGCCCTGGTCATGACTATCTATCTATCTGTATATATATATATATATATATGTACATATATATTGTTTTTTTTTTTTTCTAACCCATTCCCAATTCCCACTCCCCATTCCCATTCCAATTCACTTTGCAAATCCCGTAGTCAAGAGGGAGAAGTGGTCGTGGATGTTGAAGTGCAAATGAAAGGTGGAAGTGGACGGTCGAGTCGGACGGTTGGTTGGTTGGTCGTCGGGTTGCCCTTTCCCAAAAATGCTGTTGTTGTTGTTGTTGTTGTTGGCTGCTGCCATGACTGCAACCGGATGCTGTCCATTTCAATTATTGTACGCCAGGCGCTTTAGACGCTGCTGCCGCTCTTTGAATTTTGAATTTGAATTTGAATTTGAATTTTTAGCCATTGTCGTTGTTGCTGTTGTCAGTTTGTAAATTTTTGATGTTTATAGAAAAAACAACAACAACTAGAAAACATGGGCAGCAGCATCAGTAAAAAATGCACACACACACACACAGACAAATTGTAATCAAGTTTTTGGATAACGAATATAACATACTCTTTATGAAATTAAATACAACCGAAATTGTATGTGACTCTATTACAAGATGCAGATCAAATTAATCATAGAAAAAACTGTCTTCAAATGTCCTTTTAAACATTTGTCCTATCCTTTTCCCAGCAATTCTTCTATTTCTCTTGCATATTCACGTTTTTACATAGAGAGTATCAGCTAGCTCATCTCTGGCACTTGATTTCAGTCTCTAAGGCTAGTGAATATCCTTCATGTCCTTTATATGCAAAAAACTTTTGACTCAATTGTAGGGCGAATGTATAAAGCATCTGGCCAAGTCGGGGCAAAAAAAATATTTACACATTTCCATGTGGTCGGAGTGGTTTTTATTTCTCGTTCCAATTTCCATTTTTTCGGTTTTTTACCGTCTTCTTTTTGTTGGTGGTGGTAATGGTGGTGCTGGTGGTGTGGTGGTGTTGTGGTGGTGGTGTTCCAATGGTCGTTGCACTGCACTTTGGCTAGCCTAGCCTAGCCAGCCGCCAGAGGTAGAGTTAGATCCGCTAGGTTGGTGGTTGATGGATGGAGATTTCGGTATGGGTTTTGCATTTACAGTTTGAGTTCTATCGTTTTTTTTATTTTTTTTTTTTTGTGGATGGCACAATAATGGAGGGTGGAAACTTGCTTTTTCGTTATCAAGTTGAAAGTGCACTTCAATTGCATTTAATTAAAGAAAGAGTAGAAAAAAAAATAATAGACGGCAACAAAAATCAAAAGTGATTATATTCCATTCACTCAAAAGCACTCAAGATTTGGACATATCATCAGATATGAGAAACTTACTCTGGAATCAAGACAAAATTTAGAATTTAGCACGATAGCTTATTCCAGAGTATTGAAACCGTTTATGAATATATTCAGTTTTCTGAATTTTCTGAAATTCTTTAGACCTTGTAAGAGTTGTTTTGAATCAAAAATTGATGGAATATCTTTAGAGATCTTTGTTATAGAAATCCATATCATAAGCCAAACTGATAAAGGAAATTGGAAAAAAGAAAATGCTCAGGGGCCAGGTTAAGAATTTCTTTATTGTTTGTTGCTTGCAATTTGTATCGTAACTTTTGCCAAATAAAAAAAAAAAAAAATAAAAGAACATTTAAATTGTTTATGCTCAAAATGTTTTGAAAGTTTGGCGCATGCGTCATATTGATTTTGCAGCTTTAACAACAACAACAAAACCAACAATAAAAAAGGAAAACAAAAAGTAAAACCGATTGCCTATCATATGCGGCACAACATCAAAAGGAAACCTCAATTTGCCATAAGCGAAATGTGAAATGCAATATATACACACACATATATGTACACGTTCACGTACATAAATATGTATATATCGAATATCCAATCTTGTAAGCAATGGCTCATTTTGTATTGACAATATTAAATAAGTATTGAATTGCTTTTCCTTTTTGTGTAATGGCAATGGACAAGGAAATGGTCCATGAAATGGATAAAATCAAAGCAAATTATCTTTAAGGAACAACAACAAACAAGTCCAAGCTGGACACCAAAAGAAGTTTCTTTAATTTAGAGTTTGGCTTTTTGTTGCAACTACTCGAGAATGCTAGAACTCTTGAAATTGCAACTTTTTGATTAGAGAGACAGAAACTCATCAAAAATCTTGCAACTTGTTGGGAGACCGAAATCAACTCTGAACATACAATGAATTCTATGGCAAGGCACAAGAAATTCAAGCGAGAAGCGAAGTGAAAAATAAATAGGTCCTTGAGAAGCTGGAGTAAAAATGTTTGGTAAGCCCTAAGGGGGAGCGAGAGGCGAGGGAGGACACACAATGGTGTTGCCCGTCCGAGCAAGAGAAGGAAAATAACTCTTTGAAATTCAATTTCTTATGGCCGGGCTTAATTTTGTTTGCTCGTCTCGTTTTGTTAACTTGCCAAATGCGTAGAAGAATGGTATACCAGGGTGGTACACACACACACACACACACACACACACACACACACATACATACAAGACAGGGAAGCAAGCGGAAAAAGTTCATAATAGCATTTCAGTTAAAACCAGCCAACCAACCAACCAATCATCACCGTCATCCTTTACCTAACCCCCCCTCCCCCTTCCCCTCCCCCAGACCTCTTTTCGTTGTTCACATCCCATAGAACACACACACACACAACAACATTTGGGCTGTGGGTGGATGGATTTTGTGTGCAAGACTGTGATTTGGTTGCATTGGGTCCACAATACAAAACAAAAACAAAAAGGGAAAAAAATATGTAAAAACATATTTAAGCTCTTACAACGAAAGGATAATGAAAAGGATTTTAATTAAGCAAAAATTTAGCCTCTATCAATTTGACAAAGGGGATAATCAGATGACAATTAGATGTACATATATACAAATATATTGTATTGTGTAACAAACTGATAATTTATTGTCCATTTAAGTTTATTCCTTAAACTTATTCTCTCTTTAATAAAGATAGAAAATTTCAAAGAAAATACAAGAGAAAAATTGAATCTTTTATACTATTTGGAATACGAAATGTTTCAGGCATTAATCCTTTATGAAAATATTTTGTAGCATACTTCTGGGCAAATATATTTGCTTCGAAAAGAAAAATTTTGATATTGGAAATCGTGCATATAAAAAATTTCTTCATACATTTTATATAATTTACAACTCTACAGTTCATAATCACTAAGGAGTCCTCAAAGAATTAAAGAAACTTTAAAAAACTTGTATGAAAATCATTTAAGAATTTTGCATGGAGAAAACTGCAACTATAGGGAAAATGCACTTGAAGATTTGATTTCACTTAAGTCACTTTCAAAATGAGATTTCTTTTAAAAATAATTCAACAGGTTTGTGCAAAAAAACAAGAGAAAACAAATATTAACATTAAATTTATTCACTAGTCTTAAAGAAAATGTCAGGAAAATTGTTAGAAACAAAGCTAATATTCTAAATTTTAAGGCATTTACTAAAATGTGGGTAAATTCATATAATTTTCCAGTGATTTTTTTTTTTTTGGCTTAAAAGCAAATTCAAATACAAACAAAGTTGTCTGTGCAGCAATATTTACATAGTTCCACAATTACAAGTCCAACAATATGGTAAATTAGTATGCATCTAGTAGCACACATAAACACACAAAGTCTTGTTGTAATAGAATTACAGAAACCAAAGACCAAAGTTGGGCTGGGAAATTAAGGTAAATGTTTGTACAATATTCTCTAGGCTGTAGTCTTGACTCTTGCAACTTGCATTTATGTACATGCATACATATATGTGTATGTGTATGTGTGTGAGTTTGCTTTCTGCATATGAATAATTGATTTTTGTTGATTTTAACTTACATATAGAAAACTAAAACCTTTTAGCAAATGCTTTTACATGTAAATTTGATTGAATTTAAAATACTATTGCCTGCTTTTAGGCTCCTTTGCCTTTACCAAAGATGGGTAAAGCACAAATTTTCTTGTCACAAACAATTCCATGACTGATTGGCAAAGAAGTAAACGCAATTTGCCTGGCGTATGATTAATTTTGTGCCAATTCAAAAATCGATTGTAAATAATAAGAGGCAGAGAGAATACATTGAATCCAATGGGCAAGAGAAACAAAGGACAAAAGGATCCACAAATGGAAACAGTAAATTCAATTGGAGTGCAAGTGGGAGTACGAATGGGAATAAGCGTGGGAGGGGACCATCCAAAGGGCAGATGAATGGGCAAATGAAGTTACATAGATACATATATATTTTTTTTTTTCGTTTGTTGCAGCCATCGACAACCGAACAATGCAATCAACGTTTACAATTAATGTGCAAATTGCTTTTCTGGAGAGAGCTAAAATGCAAATATATAGGTAGATTGCGTCATATTGTAGGGATTTGGTGTTCCCAATGCTGCATTTAGAGAAAATTCGCCCTCACTTCATCAGAGCCAGATAAGCCATTTAGTAGGATTGGCAAATCCCTGCACCATCAAAACTTTGTTTAAAGAATTTTAATCACTAAAAAGTTGATTCAATGTTGAGTAAGTTGAGCTAAGTTAATAAAAATTTAATTTTAAAATTTCGGAAAATTCTTAAAAACTCTCCACTTTGCGTATTTGTAACTTTGCCAATTTTTTTATAATTTTCAAAAGTGGTATTATAGTTTAATGCTTTTAAACTCAAATATAAATCATACTATTTATCAAGTTATTATTTCAAGCGTAACACAAAATGGAAAAGACAGGCAAGGCATTAAAAAAAATCTGAATTTTATGAAGCCATAATTTAGTCAATCTTTGGAGTACATATTTAAAAAATTCATGTCTTAAATTTATTTAAATTTTCCAAAAATTCAGAATGTACACACATCATAATTTCTTTTTTGTAAATTAGATGAAAAATAATTCAAACGTTGACTTAAATGATATATAACACTTTGAAATCGGTTAAAAATATCCGCAAATACAATCTGAGAAGAAGGCAGATGAACCAAAAATTTATGTTACGAAAAGAAAACATTATTTTAACGAATCGTTTTTGAACGATTTTCATTTATTCTCTAACTTTTACATGGCAAAGTTATATCCCAATTAGCATTATGACCCAAAAAACTTATATGTATGTTTTTGCTACATACCCCGCTCTGACTTTATCCGGCACTGCAATCTATAAAAGTATACCGAAGACAAATATCTTCCAACATTTTTTTGTATTAGCAGTTTCAAAAACTGAGCTCATCGACTGCTTATTGCATATTTTATGGGTAGAATTCCCCTCATTAATCGACATACCATTGTAGAGATAGTTGGGGTAATGGGGTTAGATTAGGTAAATGATTAACTTTATCTAAGTGTAAAATATTTCTACAGATTTCTTTTGAATATATATAGAATTATAGTGAGATTGCATTGCTATATTACCTTATAAGTCGTTGTCCTTAACTGATATTCTGGTTTATAAAATATCACTTTACAGCTGATCTCCCTGTCTTCCTGTCTCCGTCCTGTCTCGTGTCCCTCTGTTTTGCTCTGTATAACTGTCTGTTAGCTCGACGTTTTTTTAGTTTTTGGTTTTTGAATATCAATACAATTTGGAATATTTTGTTAATTTTTATTTTTTTGTTTTGTTTATCTTTATAAATTTGGCAACTTTACACAATTATTTACTTTTTCTCTGTCATGTTAACCGGAATTCTTTGGTGTTTCCTTACAAAATGTTTCGTCGTATTTCGAAATCGTTGGAAGTCCGCGTTTTTCAATTTTTTTTTTTAGTTATTACTCACTGTGTTGTTACTCCGTAAAAATATTACGTTTCTTTTAGAAATTCAAGTCTTGTTTTTTAAATACCATACAATAACTTGTAAATTTTATAAGTACATCTATATTTTTTTTAATACCACGAACAACGAAAACAAACAAAAAAAAAACCCACAAAAAATGGATCCAACAGAATCCAGGTTAAGTAACAAAAACACTGTTTGTTGTTTAATTTCTTTTTCTATTCTCTTTTTATTATTATTATTGTATTTTAGTTATTGGTGCTATGCCTTATGCCTGTAAATTCAGTACAAAAACCTTTTCTAAACTTATTACTGAATTCTCAATCGAATTGTAAATCGAAACTTGATTTCGAATACAATCTAAACACCTTTTTTTCTGCAATATGTATACCTATATATATATATATTAATATTCTTTGATATTCATTTAGTATTTGGTTTTTTGGTTTATAACTTTATTTTATTTAAGTTTTGTTAGAATTGGTTGGAATTGCTTTTCTTTTGCCGCTTTTATTCACAGTTTCTAAAGAGTTGAAGTGTAAAAAACGGAAACCCAAAGGAAAAACAAAGAAATACCGTTTGGAAATTGAATAAATATATTAAGTTTTGGTTTTGTTTTTATGTTGATTTTTCTTTTTTATTATTTAATTGTTTGTTAGTTTAGTTTGATTGCCGCCAGCAGACTTTTGTAACGTAGAATCAGCTTAAAAGACAAAAGAGATAAAGATAAAGATAAGAAAATCTGTTAGAAAAAATTTGTTTAGATCATATATGTATATGTATGTAGATGTGTATATACATATATGTATATTAAAGGGCTGAACAAAAACATTCAAAAGTTTTGACTCTCTATTCCTTCAAATGAATGAATTTAAGAATTTGTATCAATTCAATTCAATATTAATTTTTAACCTAATTCATTTGGGATTTATCAGTTCAAATGCGGCGATCAAATTTCATTGAATCGGTATATATAAAGTCAGCCTTCTAGAATCTTTGGCTTGGAAAAAGTTTCAAAGTTGCTGAAAAAATGTGTATGCCAATGTTTTCAAATGAAAAAGATTACATTTAAAATTTGTTAGCTCATTTTTTGTTTTACTATATTCAAATTACTATTTAGTCAGTTAATTTTGAGGAATAAGTAATTTTAGATTAGTATTCGAATTCTATCCATATTATGCTCCATAAAGTATGCAATGATCAGTACAGAAATTCGCTTTTTAAATCAGGCGAAAGTTTTAAAGAATATACTATGATTTAAAATTACTTTTCGAAACAAACATTGCTAAAAGCCTGTTTTTAAGTTACCAAAATTTATAAATGTGGTGAAAACAATGCATTTTTCCAGCCAACTGCATACTTTTGGGAGCAAAGTTTCCTCATTTCACAGCCCTACTTCCGCATATTGAATTAAATTGTCCGATTACTTTCATAATCTAAGAAAAGTGGTCAGCAAATATGGAAGGCTTTAGGAAAATGCAACAAAAAAAGCTAAACCCTTCTTTATAACTAAAGAAATGATTAGAAAATAGTTTCGAAATAAATTAAATTTCCGACCACGCCCTTGGCCAAATGTTTGTTTAGTTTGCAAGTAAAAGATCGATTGCCAAATGTGGGTCAAAGCAATCGAGCAATTAAAGAAAACAAATTAGATTGGGATTTAATATGGACCCATTTACTTCCACCCAAAGTCAGTCCCTCCCCTTCCATTATCATAGACTATATATGTATACAGGAAATGACGTACAAACTACTGTCAAACAGCGACAACAACGTTGATAATGACGATGACGACAACGACAATGATGTTAATCACGTTCTGACGTCCTAGACGGACCGAAAGCGATTTCGATTTCAAAAAAGAAAATGTCCAACAGATTTTTGGTCTGATTTTTTCTTGGAGTTTGTCCTTGTTTTTGTTTTTTTTTTGAGTTTAGTTAAGTAGTTGATTTGTTATGTTGTTGTTGGTTTTTTTTTTGTTTTGATTTGTTTGTACTACATAAAAACAAGGAGAAATCATATAGCGACGCAAATGATAAATTATATGAGTAGAATAATATAAAACGCGCTTAAAAAAGAACCGCGTTTGCTGGATACGCCGAAGACTGCTTGACTCGTACTAAAAAATTCGAAAATAGAGAGAAGAGTGCGAGCCCAGGTTCTACCTATCATACGGCACGGCACGGCACGGCGAGGCATACCATCTCGACGATACACAACTACAAATATACATACATAAAGCCATCTATATCCTACCATTCACATCGGGAGCAGCAGCAGCCATGGCAGAGACGTCGACTGCGACGCCAACATCAACGTATCCTGTGTTAAGAACTTAACACACACACACTGACAGCAAGGAGAGCACCTAAAAGGACATGAATGAAGCTTTCGGGACAGCTTTCGGCTCCACATACATACATAAGTCTCCAACTTACACACACCCACACCCATATATATACATATATATATATATATATGGTGGTAAGTCGAGTTCAATTATTTCAAATGCATTTACAGAACTCGACTTTAATCTGGAGAGTAGGTGGCAGGGACAGGTGGCAAATGGAGGGGATGGGATGCGATTGGAGTGGGATGAAGGCGGGATCTGAACAAAATGTATGCCACAAGCATATCCTCATGTAATGTGTGTAATTTTGTAGCTCACAACTTCTAATACATTGTAACACACACATACACACACTCACACACACAAAAAGGGGCGTGTGCCGGAATAGGGAGGAAAAAGCAATAAGGATTTCAATTTATACAAATATTTACACTGAGCTTTTGCATTCACATTTGAAATTAATTAACACACACACACACACATACATACATGCCACTTAATTTCAAATGCATCCTTATCGTGTTTTTTTCTTGTCTTCTTTATTTCGTTTGTAGACTAACTTAATTTTTATTATTCATCGAGATATTTATTTAAAAAAAAAACTGAGATTTAGATATTTCTGCACTTTATTATCAAATCAAATCATTTATCGAAGCTAAAGAATCCAAACGAAGATACTAGGAAGATGGAAAGGACTCGACGAAAGGGGTCAAACTTAAAACAGAAATTTATTTATCGCCAGCTGGATTCAATCCAAAATCGGTTGACTGAATTAGTTAACTGTTCCAAATGTTCTTTTCATGCAAAATATTATTGTATATTGTATGTTAATTTCCAATTTTTAGAATTTCATATTAAATAAAAACATTTATATAAATAGTTTTGAACCGAAGAACACAAATCAAGTCAACTCAAACCGATTAAATAAATTAAGAGCTCGTGATCTAAATCCTATTATCAAGCATTTTAAATGTTTGGGATTTTGTGATCGTTCGAAAAAAATTAAAAACACGAAGCAAAGTGCTCTAGAAATACTTTGAACTAACTATTTGGAATGAAAAATCTGAAATATAAACATTAAAATGGAGTTGCTATATTTTTGCTTATGAAAATATTTAGCCCAGCTTGAACTTAGTTTAATTTTTGACTCTTTTGGTCATTGAATATATTATACGTCTTGCAATTGGTAGCGAATTTTTTATTTATTTATTTATTTACAATTTTAGATAAAGAATTAAATACTAGACCTAAACAAAAAAAAAAAACAATGAGTACTAGCTACAAGGCCTTCGACTAAGGGAATTTTTTGTTAGTAACAAATGTCTTATTATGTGAACTCGATTTCATCAGAATTTTACTATCCAAAAGGCTGAAAATATGTGAAAAATGGTTTTAGCATTATTTCAATATATAAAGTATATTTTTAAAGCGTTGACGGCTAATGCATTTGTATATGAACGACTTGTCGTAACTCCACAAGGTATGCAACGAAATTATTTTTAAACACCTTAGTATACGTAGATAGCCTTTTATCCTTTATCCTTTAACTCTTTCAATTCATGTATTGAGATAAAGAAAAAAAGTAGAAACTTATCTTTAGTTTTGGGAATAATGTTAGTTTATGTAGTTTTGCTTACAACTATTTTACTAAAATAGAACTGTTCTTATTAAATTTAAATGATGCAAATCATTAGGTATTTCTTTTTTTTTATTTTGCTCAGTTGATTATTTTCAATCAGATTGAAGTCTATTGCAATTAGTGAGCATTAGATGCGGGTCAGTGGCGATGGCAAATGAGAGCTGCTTTTTCAGAAATTTTAATTAATTTAAATAAATAATGAAATTATGTGTGCGTGTTGCCCTCATCTCCCCCCCCCCCTCTCCCTCTCTTTGTTTTAGACCTTTTCACCCGAAAAGGGACGATGCAACGAATTCAATTCAAATGTGCCCGAAGCTAATGCGGATGCAGATGCGGATGCGGATGCGGATTTATTTCCATGTAGATGTTTGATGCTTTGCTTTATCTAAGATTACATATATCCTATTCTATGTACATAAGTAGGTACATATCCTAACATAGTATACACATACATACATATATAGATATATCTATGTATCGTATGACTATGAGGATATTCCCATATCGAATGCAACTGCGCAAAGTTCAATAAGGGAAAAAGCTTCAACGCAAAAGCTCAAGTAGGGGCGCTGGCCGCTGTTGATGATGTTGTTGGCACTTCTTCGGCGGCTCCTTCTGCCGCTCCTTCTGCTGCTGCTAACTGCAGCAATCGTTTGCCATTTGTAGACTTAAGTCGGACATAACCCGAACCCGTGTAGACTTTTGCAAAAGTCGAAAATGGAGCAACCGCCTGTTTGTAGGCTACTGCAATATATCTGCGCCCACGCACACACACACACACACACACACAAATACGTGGCATTCGAAATTGTGTCACGCTGGTTAAGGTACACGCCCTGACTGACCGACCGACCGAACGACCGACCGGCCGGCCAACCAGCGCCCATATAGTGATAACTATTTATATCACAATCAAAGGCTAACCAAAAGAAGTTTATACATACTTACATACATATAAATATATATGATTTTGTAGATGTCAAATTGGCAAAATTAAAGCCGGTAAGATTCTCTGGCCTTGCATTAAAGACAAATGGCGGTCACTCGACTCCCTCTCACGTTCAACTCGTACGCAAAAGTCGTGTCAAGTTCTCAACTCAATAAGGGACCTCAGTCACACAGACACTGACACACACACACCCACACACACATACATACATATACATGATTCCAATTTTGAGTGGGGATGAAGACCGTTTCGGTTATGGTTATTTGAGAACGTGTGCGATTCGATATATACGGAAATTTATTAAGAGATAAATGTATTTCAAGATTTACACCAAACCTTAGTAAATTCTTGTCTAAATTTTAGCACACATGCATAAAGTTAATATAATATTTGTGCTTAGAAATGTCGTGATTAATGCTTTAAAAGTTTAAAGACAAAGTCAATTCAGAGAACTTGGTTAGAATATAGCTAAAAATAGGCAAAAAGTCTTCATTTAGTCCTTTTATTTCATTATAAGCGTAAACAGTCTGAAAATTATGGTCATCTCTTGAAACTTGCAACATTGCCTGCTTTTGGGGGCACAATTCAATTAGAATTCACAACTAGTTCAAGCGTTTTGGACAAAATAATAATTGCTTTGAGAACTTCATATTAAGTATGGAATACTTAAGCCATTAATAAGTTCTACAAAAAAAGTAATCAGTAAACTAGAATTGCATAAAAAAAATAATAGAAATTTCGCCATACACTAAATATAAGGTATCTCCTGTTTTACTTATTATTTATTAATTCTAATTTTTTTATTATGTTAATTCAAGGACATGCCAGAATGAACTCTTCTAAAAATACTTGATGTAAAATGGATAAATCTTTGATTTTGATGTGTTGATTGTGTCAACAGGTGCTCACTGAACCATTTGTCACTTGCCAATTAGCATCTCTTTGCACTTGTATCCCCCCCTCATACGTCTTATGCATCTTAAGCACCCACTCCTGTATCCTTTTTGCATTGCATTGAGTGCCTTGATGCATATGCATATGTATATATGTATGTATGTACTTAAAGTCAGCCCAAACAACCGCTCTCAAGTGGCATTTTAACGCTTCAAATGCATTACAAGAGCAACTCAAAGGGTTAGGAAGGGTGTACACTGTACACACAGGATCTCAAGCTGCTGCATATAAGCTAATTTCTTCAATTTTTAGCTCGGCCAACCAAAAAAGGCAAAAACAAAAAAAAACAGCATACATGTATGTATGTATGTACATCCAACCAGCCTCGTTGAGTGACTTCCGTTTCCGTAACGATAATGTCGAGGAGTGTGCTTCTCTTAGACATATGGGGAAATCTCCCTCAGGCTCTCTCACTGACTATGTTTATGTATATACATATGTATATATACTCAACACTTTGTCCTCTTTGCTGCTAATCAGTTGGAAAACAAATTCTTCTTAATTTATTTATCCAGGCATTTACAATAATTGAAATTGTCATTGTAAGTCCAGCATTGCAATTTATTTATTTATTATGTTTAATTTAAATGCAAATTAAATGCAACTAAAGGTTGTATACCTAGTTCTCGAATCGATTGGCACAGCAGCAGAATGAGTTCTTATTCCAACGTTGCGTATACGTCCTGTGTACCACACACAAACATACTCTCAGCTCCTTTAAACTTATTGGATTAATCGTGGTTTCTCTGTGCCGATAGTCAATGCCAATAGACTCTATGATTACAGGGTATAAACAACGAAAGCAAAATTATGCTGCGTTTCCGGTCTCATTCCCGCGCCATTTTGTACGATTATACAGAGTTCTAGGGGCTGTGTGTGTGTGTGTTTGTGTAGACGTTGGAGGGGGAAAATCATGACAAATCTAACGATGCGTTATGGGAATATTTGCATTCGAAATTGAGAAATGTTCTCTCTATAAATTTGCATGACTATATACAAAAGTACATAACAGCTGTATGTATACATGCATATACATATACACATACTTATGTATGTATGTGGGTGTGCATATATGAATTTCTAACAAATGAAAATACAGGGTGTTCCATTTCATCAGTGCCGGACTAAACCAGCACGGTCATATTTCACTTTCCAATTTGAAAGAGAGAACATGCATGATAATATTTTTTTCGAATTTTCCAGCATACATTTTTGGCTAATCTGCCTTTTTCGCCGACTGTATTTTCGGCAATTTGTAACCGATTTCAAAATATTGTATACATATCATTAAAATGGAAATTGTCACAAACATTTGAATATTAGAAAAAATTATTATTTTTTTTTTTCGATTTAAAAAATGATGACATGCTTGAAAAGATAATAATTAATATGATTTGTATTTTAAGTTCAAAATAGAATTGAAAAGCATTAGAATAAAATACCACTTGAAAATCTTTAAAAATTTGTCAGATTTCGCAAAATTGAGTTTTTAAGAATTTTTGAAAATAAATTTTTATCAACTTTAGATACATAACATTAAGCAGTAGCAAAAGTGCTATAAAATGTTTTCTTTGACCTGTACAAAGGAAGCCCCAAGTCCGCAAATAAAGTTTATTTTCAGGATTTTAAAAGCACCCTATATATGTAAATATATAGACAGGCTGTGTCCTATACAAATAACTTGCACATAGCTTGAATAAATAAAACGAGAGCACAGAAATTCACAAGGAGAACCCGGAACCCTCCAGGCGGCCAAAATGTGCTCTCCATTGATACATATAAAACTGTTATGGTGAACGTAATTGTATGGATGTCTGTGTGTGTTGACACTACCACCAAAATCATTGGCGAAACAAAACCTCATACCAACTACATAAACCTTAACATGAACCACCACCTGCATACTTCGTGCAATTGAAAGCTACCCAATCTAACATAATAATAGCAACCAAAATGAATTTGCTATCAGAATATTTTCATGTTTCACCTGAATTACACACTTGGAATAAATAAAAGGCGAAGGTGTGTAATGAAACCACAAAGAATCTATCTATACATATTCTGGAAAGATTTCATATACATTACATCCAAATCCATAATAATATCAATTACTATTGCTAGTTAAATGGTCATTTATGTCTAATATTTAGTTGTACAGATAAACACATATAGATTACATCATACATATACTAAGATATACAATTTACTATCAATATACAGTCGCTAAGCATCATCTGATCTTCAAACATGAACCCGATGAATATATAATAGGTTTTTAAATTTTGTTTGGCTCACAATAGATTGGGAATGGTCTTAGCGTGTCTTATTGGCCGGCACAAGATTTTTAAGTGCATCTGAGGCAACTTTAGCTGCAGCAGCTGCAACTGGCGCAGGTGTGGTTGTAGTTTTTGCAGATACTGGGGCATCTGGACTGTGAAAGAAATACAAGAGAAATCCAGCAGCCAGCACAATATGAGCGCCCAATATGCCAATGATAAGGAATAGCGAGTACTGTGAATTACGCAAGGCTGGCGTAAGTATAGCAATAAGAACGGTGCCGGAAAGGAGTGCAGCAGTTATCACCAATAGCCATTGCAGTAAAGAGATCTAAAAGAAAACGTATATCAGAATAATATCGACTAA
The DNA here is from genome assembly GCA_018903935.1 of Drosophila insularis. Lineage (NCBI taxonomy): Eukaryota > Metazoa > Arthropoda > Insecta > Diptera > Drosophilidae > Drosophila > Drosophila insularis. Next base: position 10,517,915 of record JAEIFP010002303.1, on the reverse strand, counting down.
AACAAATGGAAAACGAGCAATATTCTACTTACATTAATGACCCAAAGAATGGAGACTGGTATATAAATGGCTAGGCTATAGCCATAGATGCACATAAGTGACAATAATGACGGTGTATATGTGGCCTTTAAATGTCAAATAGAAAGAGATAGCAATTAAATAAATTCAACTAGTTAATAAACGATTCTTAAGGTTTTTCTTCAGTAGAAGCCAAATAAGATAAGGCAGACTACAAAATGAGTATTTAAGAAACGTTTTTGTATTCTTATATAACACTAACACTATCAGTCTCAACGGCATCCGTTTCATCAACTGGCTTCAGGCTATACTTGAAAAGGGCCCACAGTATGGCTGGCAAGATGTTGGCATAAAGGAAAATGCAGGTGGCTGCATACGATACCAAATGGAAATTGTAATGCCACTGATAGCCATCATTGGCCTGATGCAAATAGCTGGCAATATTGCCGCTTATGGCAATCGAAAAGATCTGTAGGGATTTAAAAATGTATTAATATGGTCAAAGTGGAAGCTGTGTTTATATACGCATCCAACCTACCAAAGTGACAGTTATCCAGAATGGACCATAGAGATCGGGATTCTCGCCAATATTCATGCGTAGATAGTTTCCAGCTGCCCGTTTGGGTATCATTGAATTGACAATGCGTTCCAGCACCATGTAGGTATCCACATTGAAGAACTGCTGATAATACTCAATGGTTAAAAATGATAGACGACCCCCAGTTGCGACGCCTTCAGCACCATCCAGTCCTGAAGTCTGATTGCCACCTCCCCCGCCGGAGCCGCCACTAAACGTTTGTGCTGATTTGCTCATATCGTAGATAAGATCGGCCAGGGGATCACCACGTTGACGTTGTGCGCTGTTGCCACCAAAGCTTGCGCTACTGCCACCAGAACCACTAGCTCCAAGAGAATGCGTTGGCGAATTCACATTGATTTGCGCTGGTTGGCCGCTGCCACTGTTAGTTGCGCTTGCAGTGCTATAGTCGCGAAACTGTAGCAAATCATCGGCTGTTGGGGTCTCCATGACGTTGGATGCACTACACTATATATTATCTTGTAATATTTAGGTTCTGCAAATACAACACCCTTACACGTATTTTGCCCCTTTTATATTTAATATCGATTAAAAGATGTGTCATCGATAATACCGATACTTTGAATACGATAATATTTAGCGGGATTTTCCATATGCCGCATCGATATTTTTTAAATAAGTGGTTTTCGAATTTTTGTTCATAAAAATGGCTGTTGGTTGCTGAAAACAAATATACAAAAATTTAAATATTATGGTTATAATATACTTGTAATATAAAATAAAAATATAAAATAATATAATATAAAAATTTTAGACTGGGTCAAAAAATCTACAAATCAGTGCGCAGTAAATGCTGCCTGGCAACTCTACACCTTAACTCAACGTCTGGCAACGCCACATATACATTGCTGAAGAAAATAAAAAAACATTTACATAGTTTAAGAAAAATTGAAGAGTGAACGAGAGTATAAAGAGTGAGTATAAAGTTCTGAAAAAGGAAAAACAAACAGCAACGGGGTGCCCAAGTTGGTCATCAAAGCCAACGCAAATTCCACACAAAAAAATACAGAAATGCCAGTGAAAAATGGGGAATCCGATGGCGACGTTTCTGGTGCGGAATCGGAGCGCTCGAATTCCAGCCAGGCCCACGACACCTCAGATGAGGAAGAGGAGGCCAATGAATGTGATTCAGATGACTCGTCCGAAATGGATGCCAGCGAAATAGAACGACGACGAGCAGAACACATTGAGGATTTGGGTAAGCCTGGGATGCGCAAAGAGCAGGAGTTTTCCTGGAATTCTGAGTAACTTATGTTCAATATTACAGTGAGCCTGGAACGACAGTTCAACCAGCTACGCGAACAGTACTATTATGAGCGCATAAATCTTATCGAACGTCAGTTGTCTGAAGTACGTTCAGGTCGCTCCGAGGAGTATGTTCAGCCACAAAAGGAATTGGATAAGGTCTATCGCACCCGAATCGAAGTTGCGGATGTCTTGCGTAAATTCCGTTTACAGAATATCGAGCATAAATATTTATCCGAGGAACAGGCGGCAGTACAACATTTTGAGGTAATAAGCAATTTGGCGCCAAAATTATGGAATTCCCCTCTAATACCCGTCACCCCCAATCTCTCCACGTTTAATCATTGCAGAGTGAAAAACAAATGGCAGTGGATAATTTACGCGAAGATCTGCATGATCGGATTCGTCGTTTGGAGGAGGATCGTCACAATGTGGACATCTCGTGGGCCGATTGGGGTACGGACAAACGACAAAGCAAAGTTCGGGGACCTGGACGTAAAAAGGCTGTCACTGTCACTGGCCCCTATGTGGTCTATATGCTGCGAGAAGAGGATATTATGGAGGATTGGACCATCATACGCAAGGCATTGAAACGATCCGCTTCCTCAACGACAACAACAACAACGTCTGTCGGTGGTACACCCACAACGGGGGGATTGGGAGTAGGTATGGGTCTGGGTTTAAGTGTAGCGGCCGGTGTAAGCGGGTAACGTTGGGGCGTGGCTGCTTGCGCCCCAATGCGTACCTGATGGCAGCAAATGCAATTAGAATTCTCCTCCCACACACATGAAAACACACACAAATCTTCATTTAGATGTAATTACACTGTGCTACACAATTTTCCTCTCCCCAAATGTGAATATAGATAAATTGATCAAAGTTTATGCGATTTCTGTATCCTATGTGTGCGTTTCCAAGTTTTATTTTGGATATGCTATTTCATTTCATTTCTCTCATCGAATGCACTTCTTTATTTATGTAAAAATATTTAATCGAATGCTGAACTAAACGAACGAAAATGCTTGTTAATTTTATATGCAATCATTTTGTAAAATCGTCGCCGGCTCCCAGGTAAACATTGAAATGTTTATACACTTTTTGTTAATAGTATTTAACTATTTTGTTTCACTATAAAAGTTGTATAGAATATATCTATATATCTTTCACTATTATAGTCAGTATCCTAATGATTCAATATATAAACATAGTATAAAGAAGGCATGGACTAGCTTTGAAATTAAGAAATCCAGATTCAGATCAATCTATATACACATATTAAATGTATAAAATTTTGCTATCATTTGGTTCTATGTACCATTTGGGGAAAAAGAAATTTGTTTTGCATTGTGTTATGTGCATAAGTTTAGTTCTCTTCCTTCCTCCCCCCTCCCTGATCGTTTGGCACCCAACAAATGTGTAAATGTAAAAGCAATTTTAAGGCCAATTCCCTCAAGGATGTAATTTATAATAATCGCTTAAGAGATATGATTAATAAAAAACAGAAAAAACAACGCTACGTAACTCAAATTGAATATTTCTAAAATCCCTTGGCCTTAAGATGTTCTCGCAAAACATCTACATAGTCACCATGGATATATATCTGTCCACTTAGCTCATTGACACGCGTTGCGCACAGTTTGCCATTACGTGCCTGTTCTACAACCGAACGTAAATCGCGTTCCAGTGCCCAGATATCGCCTTGGATGCGGCGCACTACAGTTAATCGACGCTGACCACGAAAGGTGGTATTGAGATAGACGGGTACCATGTGATTCTTGGTGCGGGCCACAAAGTAGCCCAAATCCGTGCCATCAGTCTTCTGTGGCTGCCAGCCGGATGGATATTCATTTTTGGCCAAAGGTTTGGGCACTGTTTTAGGTGGCAACAAACGTTCGACATATTTCCATTCGGGCGGATTTTGCACTACTTCAATTTCGGGATACTGTTCAAGAGGTTGAACAGGCTGCGAAGAGCGGAAACTGGACCAGAGGGCAGGTTGTCCATGGAATGAGCGCACCAAAGGCATCGCCTAAGAAAGAGCATTAAATGGAGGATGTTTTTCTTGCCGATTTTGAATGAAATAATTACCGTCGTCAACTTGGCGAATTGGCATAGGCCACGGCTCTGTCTTAGGATTGTTGTGGCTGCCATAATCTGGAAATATATATATTTGGATAATCCTTAAGGAAAGCGGCTCCGATGGGTTCAGTTTGGTTACATATGCGAACAATGCTGCCAGTTAGATATTAAACCCATAGTTGCCATACACATGAAATGATTTCACTTCTCTCCGCCTTAATCTGGCCATCTTCCAAATCTGGCAGCATTGTATTAGATTAGCTATTGGCAACGCCACAGTTATTTACCTTCAGTGCCTTATATATTAATATTTTATTTTTTTGTTTATTTATACAATTCGACACATAAAATGTCCACTTTAAGTCGACCGAAATCACCACACACGCCCACCACCATCAAGAAGGGCGAAAAGGAAGACAGTTTCTGGGATAAGTTTAGCACACTGGGACGAAAACGCGGCACTCGCGAAGGTACGACAATTGGAGCAGCAATTAATGTTTGTGTTTTAATAAAACAAAACGAAATTAAATGCAATATGAAATGTTTCAAGCTAAGAAGAAACATTTGTTATATACTAAATGTGTAGTTTTCCATTAAAATTAAGCTCAACAAAGCATTTAACAGCATTTCCTAAGCATAATGGGCAACAGATGTCTCAATAGCCCCAATGGCTATTATTGAAATCATTGCGTCATTTGTGACGCATACAAACAAACAAACAGTAGAACTGTGATATGCTGGCCAGTGACGTCACCACTCATTGCTTTTCTTATTTCTTTTATTTTGCAGTTAAGAAAATCCAAGAAGAAGGCAAATATGCCATCGATTCACCTGGTTCACCCAACCAATATGATATACCCCCAGAGGATTATGCTCTGCGTAAGTTTATTTACTATTCATTCTCTTCAGAGCAGGTTTTATTTATCGCTTTCCCCCCCTCCACAGGTGAGCACGAACAGCGCGCTGTTATTGATCCACAATCCATCAATGATCCCGAAGTGGTAAAATTGCAAAGAATCCTGGTCGATTGGATTAACGATGAACTGGCCGAGCAGCGTATTATTGTCCAAAACTTGGAGGAAGATATGTACGATGGCCAGGTGTTGCACAAACTTTGGGAGAAACTAACGGGCAAGAAATTGGATGTGCCAGAGGTCACACAATCGGAGCAGGGGCAACATGAGAAACTCAACATTGTGCTAAAGGCTGTCAATCATGTGGGTAACAGTTTGATCTTACTAGGACTTCAAGAAATTTATACATCTCTTTTGTTTCCCTTAGACGCTTGGTTTCCATCAAAAAATACCCAAATGGTCGGTGGCCAGTGTCCATTCAAAGAACATTGTGGCTATTTTGCACTTGCTTGTGGCTTTGGTGCGTCATTTTCGTGCTCCTGTACGTCTACCAGAAAATGTCTTTGTCACCGTGGTGATTGCAGAGAAGAATGCTGGAGTTTTGAATGCCCAGAAATTCCAAGAGCAAATTACATCCGAGTACGATGACTTGGGTATGCGTTGCGAGAAGGATGCTTTTGATACACTGATCGATTGTGCACCCGATAAGCTGGCCGTGGTGAAGAAATCACTGATCACGTTTGTCAACAAGCATTTGGCCAAACTGAACTTTGAGATTACTGATCTGAATACGGATTTCCGTGATGGTGTCTATTTGTGCCTGCTGATGGGACTTTTGGGTGGTTTCTTTGTGCCCCTGCATGAGTTCCATTTAACGCCACAGGATGTCGATCAGATGGTGAACAATGTGGCCTTTGCATTTGATTTGATGCAAGATGTGGGTCTTCCCAAGCCAAAAGCCCGTCCCGAGGATATTGTGAACATGGATTTGAAATCAACGCTTCGAGTCCTCTACAGTTTATTCACCATGTTCAAGGAATATGCTTGAATGTAGCATATCCATCGGGAACAAATGAACGAAATTTCTATAACCCAATCTTTTTCTCTTTTTAATCGTTTTAAGTAATTTATGTTTTATGTTTATATTTTTCGAACAGTCAGTGTCTTAACTATACTTTGAGATACATATATATGTGTGTTTAATAATAATTGTCTAACCAATTGTGTAACCCCCGCTGGCCAATTTGTTAACTCTTCTTTACCAAGCTAAGTTAGTTGTTACTAAATGAATTTATACAATTTTATTTTTTTATATATTAATAAAAACGTATTGTATGAAATAAAAAGTGACACAGTTCCCTTGAACACTTTAGTGAGCCGAGAATTAAATTTAAACTTTCTATTAGTCTTTGAATTATGTGTCACAGAAGTCAAATCTAAGAATTGTTAATACATAGTGTTTAAAGATAGACAGGAAAAAAACAGTCAGAAAAATTTATTTGTACATTTATGCATTTTAGGAAATATTTCGGTTTAATATAAATCAGAAGATTAGAAGCAGTGAACGGCGGCATACAGTAAATACTAAGATTAAGAATTGTTTTTTAAACAAAGTGAAACTACTGAAGTCGGGAGTTGCGGCATTCTGAAGCATCTCCCCGGAGTACCATACATGTGAGTAAATACTTTCTTTTATTTATTACTTTCTCTGTGCCTTGGCCTGTATTTAAAATTGACCGCAAATTGTGTTTAGTTATCGTTATCGGTGTGTCTAGCAAAAATGACGTAAGACCAGTGTTCAGAACCTACGTTTTGCATCAAGGTGGCAACGATGCGACTACTTTTTACGATTTTCACAACAGCTGAGCGTAGTTTCAAGTTTGTAGGCTTGTCCGGAACGACAGCATTAACATTGTTCATACGTCGCCACAGTCATAATTACGATTACAAGAAACAGCAACAGAATATTGTAGCAACACGTGAAGAAGCTCGTTTGATTATACGCCGATTGCAGAAAACTATTTTACGCATATTGCAAAATCCCGATTTCTATAACATGGCAACGCCGTCATTCCAGCAGGATCAACAGCCTCGTGAGGACGAGTCTCAGTTCAATTCGCATGCCTCTAGGCCAACCGGTAAACAGGATAGTAATTGCCGCACCTGCAATGACTTTAAATCATGGTCGAAGCAACAACGTCTAATCTCGAATGCCCAAAATGCCAAGGTAAGCAGCGGATGATTTGCATTATTATTTCGACCGGTAATTACATATGTATATCTTTTGCTTGTCATTTTAGGAGAAACATATGGCAGTCGCTGAGAAGCTGACCGTAAAGGCACAGGACGCTGACCAGCAGCGAGATGATTGCCCCTTGGATAAGGTTCGTTTAGGTATCTCAACATGGGGACTTCTGCATACTATGGCTGCGTTTTACTCTGACAATCCAACGGACAGGGAGAAACGGGATATGAAAACCTTTTTCGAGGTCCTTTCTCGCCTCTATCCATGTGAATTTTGTGCCAAGGATTTTCGTACCGAGTAAATATGCATATATTGTGAAATTCGTCTTACTCTCACTCTCTCTCCCTTTCTCTGGATCTAATTATATCTGTCTCTATCTGTTCCAGTTTGGATTTGAATCCGATCAATGTGAACTCTCAAAAGGATCTTACCCTGTGGCTATGCAAATTCCATAATCGAGTCAATGACAAATTGGGCAAACCAATCTTCGACTGTAGTAAAGTTAACGAAAGATGGCGTGATGGCTGGTTAGATGGTTCCTGTGATTAATTTTGTGCAATTAGAAGAATCCTACATAAACACTAACCACCACCAGCTGCCCGCCCACCTTAGCATCATCCTCCCCTCATCAGCATTTCACAAAATTATTTGGGCAAATATTTAACTCACTTATTGCTCAACATAGTCAGCTACTCCGCAAAAGCAACTAGTCGCAAGAGGGGAATCAGCCCCCTAGGTCAAGTGCAAGATACGGATATATGGGCCATATTGGTAGTAATAATCTTCTGTTTAAACCTGTTCAATGTTTACTTTCCGCCAGTTCATGTTTAAACAACCGATCAATTACAATAGACCATAAAGATGCCCTCAACGCCAACAACCGAAACAATATGAAGACAAATATGAAACAAAAATTAAAAATTATGTTGTATTGTAGAAACAGACAAAAAAATTAAAAAGAAAAATCATTATAAGTGGCATTTTCTTTTGTTATTAAAGGTAGATGACCAAGCATTTAATGTGTAAAAATGTATTTTTTTTATTACTAGAATTACACAACTATTTTCTAAGACTGATAAGCTTCAGTAACATGGCCCAGTGCAGGGCCTTTTATTTTTGATGAATCACCATGCTAAACGTAATGCTTTAGCTTATTTATGAAATGTACATGGAGATTGTCTATTCTTAATCCAGTCTAAAAACTAGTCATAATCTATTGTTTTCAATGAATATTATTATATTCAGTATAGGATATAATTGTAAACCAGAAGTAGGCACAAAGAGAGCCAACGCAAACTGTATGTGTGTGTTTTACACTGCAAAAAAAGACAAGTGAACAAGTTTTTCCTCAATCGTTCAGACGAGCACTATCCTCGATCTGCTGAAAGAAAATAAAAGAGAAAAAAACTCCTTAATTAATTTTTCCATGGGCATTTTACCAACAAAGCGATACTGACGCACTTGCGTCGAAATGCTGCAAGAGAGTAATCCAATTTTTACGCTCTCAAGTGCAATTCGGGAACAAAAGTGCCCGCACGGGCTATGGTTGAAACATTGGGGTAGACTATCAACCTACGGCCTTCGATTTAGACGAAAACTACATTTACAAACTAGCCTGGGATTCGAACTCCGATCCTGGTTGTTCAGTTGCCCAATAGAGTGCGCCACCTTTGAAACTCATCTAACGAGGACCGCACTGATTAGAAATGACAGTAAAGTCAAGTTAAGTAAATTTCGAATCGGTTTATAAATATTTTAAATCAACTCATTTTGGATTTGCGTGTCAGTGAATTATTGGATTTATTTCAGTCTAGATTTCAGAAGATCGGAGAAACATAATTATGGAGCCAGCCGAAAACTTAATCGAAGACCTTTTGCTCGATGATCTAGGTGAGGAGCCAGCCGATAACTTGATCGAAGATCTTCTGGTCGATGATTTAAGTAAGGAATACGATAAGGTGATTTCCAATATGGACAAATTGGACGAACGCTATGATAAATTCAGTCAGTATCGGCAAGAGATATCTGAAGAAGTAAGTATTAATTAAAAACCATAATTTCTTAAATATCATAACAAAGCCCAATATAAATTAAAAGCTGAAGAAGTTATCCCATGATATGAATAAGTTAACCGAAAATGTCCGTGAAACTCAAAAGAATGGAATACAGCTGGCAGATATAACGAAAAATGCTCAAATTGAATCGACTCGGTTCTTAGATGAGCTTCTAGAAGAGGAAAATATAAAGTAAGTTTCCTAACTTTTTTTCGATTTTGAATACCAAAGCAAATTTTTTGGTAATTTGTAGGGAAATCTTGGACTCAAATGAAGACTTTCTGGAAATTCCAAATGAAGAAGACATGAATAAGTAGGATGGATGAGAAACAGTTAAAATTTGTAACACTTTATTTATATTTTGAGACCCACTTCATAAATTAATCAGTTGAGCCAAGTTTACTAAGCAATAAAAAATCTTCCAATCTGTAAATCCGAGTCGACAACATCCTGGAATGTCTTTTAAGAAGCTGGTATAAGGGACATTTTTCTTTTAAATGATTAGGATCATTGCAGAAAGCTTACACCTTTCGTCCTGCGGTAGAATTTGTGGCAATTAGAAAAACTCGCAAATGTTTGAAAAACCGTTGACTTTGTGAAACTGTAGAAATTTTTTTGACGATTTTCTGAGTTCTTGTCTTTTAACTTACAAACCTCGAAATTTTGTAGATGGGTATTAATCTGGTGTAAAAAGAGAAAAACAAGTAAAAAACTATATTTTTAAAGACATAAGATGAATCGAAGTGGTTGAGCCATTAATTCAATAAATGTAGTTAAAGGGCATTGTCAATTGTCATTGCCATTGACAATTGTCGCCCAAGTAGGCCATGGAATTTAAAGAAGCCTATAAAAGACGAAGGCTTGTAATATAATAAATCAGTGTCAACCTGAAAGCAAAAGAGGTAAGCATTTATAATTAGAGAAAAAAGACTTCGTACTTTTAGCCAAGATTCGAATCTAGTCAACGGAGGCTCTTTTTGAATTCGTGACGTTGCCAGATCTTTTAAATCGCCTGGTAATGTAAGCAGCTGAGTGGAGAGCGCCAATTATTAAAAAATTCAAAAACATTAAAAACTATTTTTTAGCTTACAACAATAACACGCAAATCATAAGTATTTATGTATATGTGTACATAAAGTAGACATTTACATGGACATACATAGTTTTGCATATAAAAAAAATCAGACGGCAACAAAAAATATATTACCCGTTTGATAACACTGGCACTGACGGTAAGGATTTTTTGCTCTAGTTCGAATAATTAATTTATTTATACATACGTAGGTACTGATTCAAAAAAAGGTAGCTGTGCAACTTGGTTAAACTAGAAGCTGCATTTGGCCCACATGGGAAGCCACAAATTCATCCGATTATTTTGCTCTGTTCGTCGATTGCTATTGCAGCAGCAACAACAACAACTACTACAACTGGGAGCAAAAGTTCTTAACGATCGTTCAACGCAGCGCAATTTCAGCATTGACAAGATTAAAATGCTCAAATATCTAAATCAAGATGAAGCTATTAAGGTAGACCAAATACTGTTTAATGAGTACAAATTTAGCGTGGATCAGTTGATGGAATTGGCCGGCCTAAGTTGTGCTCATGCGGTGGCCAAATGTTTTCCCTCCCCTTGCCAAGGCAGCGACAAGGCTGAAAAACTTCGGGTCTTGGTCTGCTGTGGTCCCGGCAATAATGGAGGCGATGGTCTTGTCTGTGCCCGTCATTTGGCCCTAATGGGCTATGAGCCAACAATATATTACCCAAAGCCAACTGCAAAACCATTGTATGAGAATTTGCATCATCAGTGCCAACTAATGGAGATATCAACAATATCTCAATGTCCCAGTGTTGAGGAAGCTGCTCAGACGTACGATCTCATTGTGGATGCTTTGTTTGGGTTTAGTTTTAAGCCACCAGTAAGATCTGATTTCGTGCCTGTGATGGAGTTGATGCAACAAACGAAAATACCCATAGCCAGGTAACACTTCTGAATTTCTCTCTCTCTTCCCATCTCTATCTATTCAGTTTTCCTAACGATTATCGCTATATTTGCAGTGTTGACATACCAAGTGGATGGGATGTAGAGAAAGGCAAACTAAATGATTGTGATCTGGATCCCAAATTGCTAATCTCTCTTACTGCACCCAAGCTGTGTGCCAAACACTTTAAGGGTCAATATCATTATCTGGGCGGACGCTTTGTCCCACCAGCCCTACAGCGTCAATATGAATTAAATTTACCAAATTATCCTGGTAATGAGCTTTGCGTTAAATTGTCATAAAAGAAATTCAATCAATTAAATATATAAATTAGGATGCGAGAGAATTAATTCATTTATGAATTTTTGTTTGTTTTTATTTAACTGTACAAAAATTGTATTCTCTAAGCTTTATTTATACAATCTATTATAATTCTTACGCCGACGATCCTCTTCAAAGTTATTATTGCGCGCCCATTCTTTAAGATTACCTTTGGAGCGCAGCATGGCCGATTTGGAGTCCAAATCTCGCATAACAAATGGGGAGAAGCCAGCTATGTAATCATCATCCATGGCATTTGTTTTCGTTTTGGCCACACGCGATGGCATTTGTCGGGGCATGGGTTGATCTTCGAAAAGAATGGGATTCCTTGAGTGTTTGCCACCCTGGAAACGGGGCAAACTTTGATTCTTGTATTTAGTTGTCAGCGGTCGGCGTGTGTTGATGTGAATAACTTGCTTGCCTGTCTCATCCAGACTGACGGAGACACGTTTGAGCGTCTTATTACCACAATTGGGACAAAAGACTTTGGTCATAATGCTGGTGGTCTTGAAGCAGGCATAACAACGCAGTATATAGGTGCGTAATTGTTTAATAATGCGTCCATTGAGGGCGGCTAAATGAAGATTTAGCTGCTTCAGCACATTCTGAAGGGCATAATCGGTGGTCATGCATGCCACCGGGGGTAATAGATCCTCCTCTACTTTGCCTTCAAGCTGCTTTTTGGCCTTCTTAATGTTTGAATGGGTAATCCAACCATCGCTGCCGACCTCATCATCATCATCCTTGTTAGTAGCAGTAGGCGAAACAGCCGTTGCGGGTTCTTCATCGTTCTCTTCAACTGTTGTATCTGTTTTTTCATCAGCTACAACTAAAAGATCACAAGTCTCTCGATCTTCTTCAGCAGATGCTTCGCACTTTAATTTATCAAACAGTTTATCTAGCTCTTCTTGCGAAATATCCTCTTCGTTTTCATTATCATTAGCATTATCTAATGGTAACTCTTTGCCCTCAATTTGAGCCTCAATGCTGGCTTTTACTTTATCCACAACCTCTTTTGCTTTCTCTTTTGGCTCTGCCTCATGGCCACTGTCATCGTCATCCTCACCTTCACTGCCTGTCGCCTCTTCATCATCTTCCTCTTCCTCCTCCTCCTCCTCTTCGCCTTCGGGCATATACCAACCAACCAAACGCTTATTATTCACGTCCTGCATCACCTCCGGTTGCTCTTTGGATGCAATTGTTTGTGGCATTATTGGCTCCGTACGCAAATGAGCAGTTCCAACTTCATCGGCTTCTAGCTCATAGGTGAGAGCTATCACCTTCAAATCGATACCAGATAAACTGGCATAGTCGCCAGTCTTTTTGGCAAACTCCACACAATGTTTAACGCTTTCGGCACGCGGCTCACGAATTTGCAAATCAAACGGCAATACACAAAGTCGACGAATTTGCCTTTTATTACGCACTTCAGCCACTACGTCTGGGACGGTGAGAACATTCTCAGCGTATTCCTGAAATTTTGGAAGATTATTATTTGAATAATCAGTTATAATTAGTTTTCACTTACATTCAATGGTACTGCATTGATAAACGCTGTGGTATCTGCTATGAGATATTTGATCTTCTGCTTTGTCGCACTCATATTTTATTCATTTAGGCAACAATAAATAACAAAAACGAAAACAATTTCTGTTTTGCACGTGTTAACGTTGCCAGCAGTGTTGCCACTCTAAGTTTTAATTAATGTTATCGATTGTGGCAACCCTGATAGAATTGACACCTCGTTCAGCACAGCTGTCTGTGCGTTCTGTCTCTCTCCTTCTCTCTAGAAACTGGGTATTATTTAATATTGAGGAATTTACGTTTAAATTTGTTACTTTCTTGAGAGAAACTTAAATAAAACAACATACAGCAAGATGAATAAAGCACCGCAATCTGTTGCCCTCGATCAACTTGATAAGGAACAAATGAAAACCGTAAGTAAATTGCCATAATTGTGACCACATTAAAGTTATCAAAATGTGATGCAATTTGCCGACAGGACAAAACGCTCAAGAAATTTATTAATATTTATTTGAAATAGTTTTCGGACTTTCTGATGTCCTACAATAAGCTGTCCGAAATGTGTTTCACCGACTGTGTGCGCGATTTCACATCACGCGATGTTCTCGAAAAAGAGGTAACTAAGATATCCTTGAAATCTAGCAGCGATTTTAATATATTTTTCTTTTTGCAGGAGAAATGCTCGTTGAACTGCATGGAGAAGTACCTGAAGATGAACCAACGTGTGTCGCAAAGATTCCAGGAATTCCAAATGATAACAAATGAGAATGCCTTGGCAATGGCCAAAAAGGCAGGTCAACTGTAAGATCACGTTAAGCATCAGTCAGTCGTTATTGGATCAAAAGTAGATGGAGGTGCGATAACTACAAATAGTTTAATATACAATTTTTATAAACACTAGCACACACACACAAACACACCAAATTACCTATAATTGTGCATTTTTTTGCATTTTGAGAATTGAGAGTAAACAAAAATGAAAGAACCCTGCCAAAACATTTACTTAAAAATTCGAATAATTTGTAGTTTATTATCATAATTATTAGAACTATTATTGTTGCTATGTTAGAGATTTCGACACAAAATTGTTGATCCAACCAGCCCAACATCCAGCAAAATCGGAGTGGGAACTGGATCTGGTCAAGAGCGTCCTTATCTCATCATATTCATTTGTTTTTTTCCTCCCCTTCCTCTTTCTTTTTTAAGCAGTTTCAGCCTCATGACATTATGCCTGCCCTTAGTTGCTAATTGAAGCATAAAAAAATGCCTTTAAAAACTACGTTTTAAGTAACGTTAAGACAAGAAGGGATAAATGCCCCCCATAATAATGGGTTAAGATATCCACGATTTTTACATTTAGTTAGGTGTATACGTGATCTCTATAGCATAGTCGAGTGTCAGCGACTCTGACTATAGTCAATACTACTACGATTTGTTGCAATTGCAGATTCTTCAATGACTGGTGCTAGGCGCTTCCGATGCAAAACCCTCGGCTTCGGTAATCAGGGCATATTCCAATATAACGCGTCCCTCTTTGTATCTATATGAGACAATGGCAATTAGCTGATATCAGTAGTTTTATTGCAGAGATTACACTTACTTTTGTGTCTCGTCGGTAGCAAATTCATACATCCAACCCAACTTGGCATCGCAATTTTTGCACATAACGTCCCGGACCATATGCCGACCGGTTAGCATTACGCGTTCCTGGATATTGCTGAAGGTCAGGTTCACCACTCGCTTGAACAGATAGGCACGACCTGGTTGTTGGTATTAAGGGATTCGTTTTGCATTGCATAAGCAAACAATGAGAAAGGGTGGGAGGGAGGTGTCAACTTTTCACACTCACCAGTTGCTCCAGTAAACCGTGTGCTGATCAATTGGCTGCGATTTGTTAGATTCGTTTGGCACTGAGCGCAGTTGAATAGCTTCACGCCACCCAAATGCTCCAGAAAGATGCGTCCCATTTCGTTTCTCTCACACGCTCGCTCGTTCGTTCCCTCTCACTCTCTGTCTGTCTCGACGTCTCTTTTTCAGTCACTCACACGCAGTGCGTCAGCGTTCCTTTGTTTGACTTGGTAGTCTGTCTCTACAAATGCATAGTGCAAATAAAAATTAGTTTATTTTAAAGTTCTCGTTAGCATCGGTTATTAATTAACTTGATACTCTGTTTGCTTTTGTTCGTGATTTGCGCAATGAAAATACCAGAGAATATACATATATATATTTACATATATATATATATGTATATACACTTACACAGCTGATTTTTTTTGGTAGTCCCCACTAATTTGTTATTATTGTTCTTATCACAATTACTATAAAAACAGAAAAGTGTAAGACCAGAAAGTTCTTAATTGAAGTATACTCTCAGGTGGTTGTTTTGCGTTTATATCTACGAACTGGTGAAGGTGAATGTGAATTATTGCGACGCTTCTAAAATGAAAACAAACAGCGCAATGCAAAAAAATTTCTAGGGTTGTCGCTGCAGTCAGGTGCATCTCCACTATCGATAACGAATACTATCGATACGTTATTGAAACAGTCAAAATGTATCGTATTTTATTCAAAAAGTAAACAACAGTTGAAAAAGTTATTTGTTTCACCGCCAAAATTTCAGAATAACATATATGGCGAAATTTTAGAAAGACATCTGTTTTATTTTAAATCAAGTCAACATCAAAAATTAAATCAAAGGTTGGAAAATATGTTTAATCTGACAAAACTATAAAGATATTCAAAAGTACACATCAATATTGAGACATTGCAAAAAAAGTTAACAAATATTGTCGAAAAATGCAGGAAAAATAAGGATTTATAGATTTAGTTATCTTTTGAAATTTTGCGTTCGAAAATTTATCGATAAGTTTATGTCAACTCTGAACCACAGCTGTTACCTACACGTGATTCTTGCTTTTCCCCGAGATTGTTGTTGTTGTTGTTGCTGCCCCCGTTGCGTGTACATTTGCCTTTTTTTCAAAGTCAAACAAATTTTGTTTGTTTTGTTCATTTGGTTTTCCAACAAAACATTCATACTGTAGGGCAACCATTCTGGAAACATGGCGGGAACCATATAAAAATTTTGTGTGGTCGACGGCAAGTGGAAAGAGAAAGACGCATACACATACACACCTGGACCCACACCTTCATCCAGACAATGCAATCCTTGCGCTGCCCTCTACGTACCTTTATGCTAACAGCCACCCGAAACGGCCGGCACAATCTCAACCAGCCACAACAGAGAAGTGGCTTAACGACAGGAACTGGAAATGGAGTCGGAGCTGGAGCCGGTGCCGGTGTAGGAGCGTTGCAAAAGCTAAGAGAATGGCATACTGCCGCCTTTAGCAAAAAGTTTCTGCTCTTCACAAATGTTGGCATCTCGCTGTCCCTCAGCTGTGTTGGTGATGTCCTCGAACAGCATCTGGAGATATATAGTGGCGAAATCGAGCGTTTCGACAAGACCCGGACTACTCATATGGCCACCAGTGGCGTTACTGTGGGCATCATTTGCCATTTCTGGTATCAAATGCTCGATAAACGTATGCCCGGACGCTCTATGCGGGTGGTGGCCAAAAAGATTATACTCGATCAGTTGATCTGTTCGCCTGTATATATCTCAGTGTTTTTTGTCACGCTTGGCTTACTAGAGAACAAGGATAGGCATGAAGTGTGGGAGGAGATCAAGGACAAAGCCTGGAAGCTATATGCAGCCGAATGGACAGTATGGCCATTGGCTCAATTTATTAACTTCTATTGGATACCCACGCATTATCGGATATTCTACGATAATATCATCAGTCTGGGCTACGATGTGCTAACCTCGAAGGTGAAGCATAAAAAGCCTTAACGACCGATCAAAAAAATAAATTTAGAATTTTAAATCTTATTTTGTAATTATTTATTTTGTTATTTTCCGAAGAACTTTGTAAATACAGAACGAACGATATATGTATACATCTATATAGCTAAATTTCTGTGAATACTTTGTATATATAAATGTGCATTCAGTGTGGACCAAAAGAAAGAAAGAGAAAAAAAAAATATACATATATATACCTCAATGCAAAAAACAAGAATGTTGAAAATTTTTGATTGATCTGGCCCCAAACTATGTGAATTAAGCAACCTGTTAATAACCATATATAGTAAGTACTTATTATGTGTGTATGTTTGTGTGTTAGTTAATTAACTAAAAAGACTTGCAAGACTTGGACGGAGAAGGGAACTTGTATGGATGTAGAACCGGTTGGACACACCTCCTACCAAAAAATGCAGCGGAAAATATTGAAGGATTTTCGAGTACAATGACCGTTGGCAACATCCAAAGCAAGACAGAGGATCGAACAAAAATCATTTTGTAACTTATTTTGAAAACAATTTTCCAAAATCCATTTCAGTTAACAGTTTCCACTAGTTAGCAACCATATAGGTACATTCCTACAGTTATTAAAATTTTTGTGATTAAAATATCTGTCGTCTGTTCCAAGGCAATAGTAGGAAGCCCGTGCACATGACGCACATCATCCAGTAAGCCAGATCAGATCAGATGAAGCGTACTCCGTTGATAACAAATTTGCCGTAGTTGGCAACATGCGATGCCATATACATGTGTATATGTGTATATATATTTTTAACTAAACACAAATTCACTGATAAGGCTCGTTAAAAATAAATTGTAAATTCATCATGGTAACTGAAACACTTGAAACATCATTTCTAGATAGGAATCCTTTTGTAAATAAGTATGTAAATCTACTCTAACTTTGGGCAAATATTTATATATGTACCTATGTATATATATCCATTAAAATGGAATTGATCACAATTATCTTTTGAGTCTTATCGCTTTCGCTTTGAAGAGTGTTTAATTAGTTCGAGTTGTGCTTGACATTGATAATGAAAGTGAGCGAAAAGGAATTATAAAATATAAATCATCATCATCAACAAATATGACGACCTTGATAACCCAACCATAATACCTCTATATATATACGTATATATTATATACATTTGTGTGCTTTTATGACGGGGGGGCGGGATCAAGCACTCGGCAACAGCATTAGTCTTCTCGTTGTTAAATCGTTTCAGATGTTCTATACCTTTTTGTGACAAATAGCATATGCACTTTAGCCAATCGTCTAAACACACAATTACCATAAGATATATTCCTGATCCTAACCAAAGAACTTAAAACTTAGTCTTCCCATCTCATCTTTTTAATCTAATCTTTTTAAGCCCCAATTAAACCGATTTACAAAGGTTTATCATAAATTTTGGTAAGGGTATTTAGGCTACGACATTTTTAGCCAATTTGGTTCCCGCACTGAGACAACAATTCTCGCATAATTAAACAGGGCCCAGAAGACTGGATAGGGAGACATTTGCTTTTTGCTTATGCCATTTCTAACCAGTTTTGTTCGATCGAGAAGATTTCAAAAAGCCAAAAACTTGATTGTTTGCCTGTCTGTTTGTTTTTTTTTTTATTTTATTTTCTCTCTTTTATATTTCGTTTTTTTCTTTTTATTTTTTCTTCTTGTTTCTTTCGAAATTTGAAAAAGAGTCGATAGAGAGAATGTTTGTGCCATATACACTTAACTACATAATTCTGCCTACATACACACACACACACACACACACACACACACACACGGAAAAATCGTATGAAATCTGTTTATAATTGTCAAAGGTAAGCCGATTTCATTTTCAAAAAGTTTTGATATTTCTGATGGGAATAAGTTTAAGGAAATTGATTTGAAAGCGAGTCAAATTTAATTGGAAACGATTGTCAAGACAATATGAATAATGATTAGTTAAGGTGGACAATACAATTTAACGACTTTTATATTTGACTTTCTTAGTAACGATGCAAGCTGAAAATTAAAGGTTCAAGTTGTTTAGAAATATCTATCCAACACGTTTAAAGGGCTCTAAATTGGAATCTTTCAAAATCTTTTGTATTTAAATTTAGTTTCATTACCCTTTAAATACTTTCCTTTAAATAATTGATTAAAAATAGCTTAACATGACAATTTACTGTAATTCGATAGAGATCTCAAAGGACAATGATTCAGTTTCGTATAAGCATCAAATGTTTGTAGATTTTAAGGATATTTCGACTTGTGCTAGATGAATCTATACACAATTCAACTACAAACTGATACCTTTTTTCCATATTCCATTTTACTAAATATCTTTATGAAGTGTAATTTCAGGATATTAAGGATATTTTGTTTGCTCATAAAAATGTTAAGAATCTAACAAAATTTAATTTATGATTTCTGAAAAAGTTCTAAAAATACAGTAATCAGTTTCAAATAAAAATTAATATAGAATAAACTGAATTATATATGGTCAAAAGATTTCTATATATTTTGCATCTTAGTGTCAGCTGTCTAAGCACTTTTTTCCTTTGTTTTTGTTGCGCATTCTGTATGAGATAATTTTCGCTTGTGGCCGATTGGTCAGATTTCAGGGCTCGTCTGTTTGCAGTTACCGCAATAGTGATAAAAATTCAAACTTACATATATTTATCGTTAAATATATGTATGTATAAAGCAAAGCCGATCTTTTGAAATTCTGTGTGTGTGTGTGTGTGTGGGTGAAAAAGAGAGCGGCACACGCGCCAAAGAGTCCAATTGAGCGGGGGGCTTATAGGCAAAGAGTATGAATTATTTTACACAACTTGATCAGGTACCTACATACATACATATGTACATAGTAGATAAATGTACATATATACTCCATATTGAGGTATATAGCATTCAAATTGGACACTTGTGTGCTGCTGTCAACTATTTACTCTGGCTCTCTCACCCTCTTTCTCTCGCTGTCTTTGCCAACTGGGCAATTTTTTTCTTTTCGTATTGTTTTTCTCAATTTTTTAGGGCCACGAGCATTGAAATTGTATATGTATTGTGTGTGTGTGTGTGCGTGTGGATAGATATATACGACTAGTTGATGATGCCTATAATAAAAAAAACCCAAATTCAACCATTTTGTGGCCCCTAAAAGTATGCTAGAGTTCCTAACACAAAGAAGAGTTGTTCGAAAGAATGACTAGAATTTCGATAGCCAAGATTCCATAATTTTTAAAAGTCAATCAAATTTTTCATTTATAAATCAGCAAGTGAACCTTCAATTTAAGGACTTACTTTGTTAATTTAGAATTTAACAAATATCTCTTTAACCAAGAATGGAATGATGAATTTAGACGCAAATAAGTACTATCAATCTAGGGCAAAAGAAACTTGGCCAAGTTAGATACACTTATTGGCCAGTTTTTCTGGTAACATTAACATCATTGGATAGCAATTGTGTCTACCCCATAAGAATCAATATATTTTAAAATGAGGAGCAAATACACAAAAAATGTAAAAGCTAAGCAAAAAAAAATACAACAAGAAAAAAACGCAAACACATACTCTCTAGGTACACAAAAATATATACCTCTAAGTAGATATATGTATATGTACCTATATGTATTTATGTACAGGCCCCACTGAGTATAGTTCTTTCCAAATGTGCTTGAAAGTTGAGAGCCACACGTGTCGCTTTTTTTTTTTGTGGGTTAACAAAAAAATAAATCTGCCTGAGTAAAGGAGTTTTGAAGTTTGATCTTCTAAGGCGTACAACTTTAACGAATCTACTGGTATACCCTGTCCAGGAAGATAGAGTAGTTGCCATTAACCTTGAAAATAACTTTTACTATATAGTCGCAGGGGGTCTGGGGACTATCTATTGTATCTCTTAAGTGTATGTGTGTGTGTGCTGGTGCGTTTTTTAGGAATATATCTATTGGAATGATAGTCGGGAAAAAACAAAAACAAAAATTGAAAAAGAATTTCTATTTTTGAATGCCAAAGCTCGACAGTGAAAACAACAAGACCTTGAAGGAATACATACAAATAGAAAACATGAGAAAATAAATGTACAAAAAGATCATTTTTTAAGAAAAAAATGAATTCTACGTAAGCAAAAATTAATAAATAAATCAAATTCTCCCACGTTTTTTTTTTTTTTTTTTTTTTTTGTTGGTCTATCCATCCAGTTAATGCCTTGTCTCCATAAATATTTCTATAAATAATCCTTAATGAGAGAAATTATATTTTATTAGAGTTCAGAAGTAAAGTGTCTGTAATTGTAAGCTAATTTTGGGTTTTTTTTTTTTATTATTGAAAATAAGGTTGTAAAGAATATGAGATGTCCTCTCGTTAAGGGTAATTGGCATATAATTATCTTACCACTATATCCTTTTTGGGATAATCCCATTAGCCATATACAAATTGAGCATTAACCCCTAATAAAAACACAGGGAGATGGAGAGAGAGGAAGGAAGAAATGGAAAATACGCTACCAGATACAAAGTCAACAGAACGAACACCTAAATTATGTTAATGGATCGTAAAAATTCCATTAGTGTCTGAAAAAAGTTTTTGCAAATGAAAAATGAACGGGTCCGTCTGTCTTTCCCCCCTTAAAAATGACTTGCCCGAATTGCTAGAAACGGAAAAATTGCTTAATGTTATCAATTTGTCGGTTCCTGTGTCACTATATAGAAATCGAGAGAGAAAAGAGAGAAGGAGAGAGAGAGAGAGGGAGATAGCCAAACTCATGTTATATATGTATCTAAAGACTACAACTCCTACGACTCTAGGCTCTAGGCTGATAGCCATCACATGGGCCTGTCAAGACTAAAAGTTGTTTGTCAACTCTGCGTTTAGTTTTTTTTTTGGTTTTGTCGGTTTTCGTTACTTTTTATTTCGGTATCTGTTTATCTGCTATCTGCACCTGATGACAGGTAGCGCATATTATGTATTTGCACAATAAATATTTTTGTTAGTTTCACATGGGTTCCTTATAGCTCAATTACCCATTAATTATTTCTCTAAATGGGTATATACCATATTTAGTTTGTTAACCAAAAGCTCAATAGGGAAAATCTCTTTGTTAACCACTTGATGATAAGGCAAGTTGATGTAAATTTTTCCTTTTTATTTTTGGGTATAGGGTACCATAAAGTCTGTGTGATTATTTTAGTTCTATTCCTTGTGTCTTGTTACCTAACTAACTAAACTACAAGCACGGGCCGGAAATATATTCATATGTATCTGTTTACATGTATGAGTATATTTGTACCATTATCTTTTGATATTTTTGGTTATTTTTTTTTTGGTTTTTGAGACTTGCTAAAAGAATGGACAAACAAAGAATGGAATCGAATCTTTTCAATTGAATTCGGAATGGAAATGAAAATGGTATACATACATATTTTGATAGTGTGAAGAGGGGAGGCAGGCGGTGTGTTTGGTGGGTGTGTACGGGTTATTCGCTCACATGGCCGGACATCGGCTGATGGCTGACGTCAATGAAAATTATATATAGAGAGATAGATAGATAAAGCTCAGCAGAGCCCCTTTTCTATTATTATGATGAATCAATTTAAGCTTCTATATATCAACAAATCGTTTGGCAAAGACATTGAAAACTTATGTGCGGAAAGAGATAAGAAGATATGCCAATTTTGAAAATTTTTTTTTCCACACACTTTGATTCCATTTCCATTTGGAGAAATGAATGACTTATGTTTAGTGCTTGAAGGATTCAATCTTTGTCGTGTTTCGGCCCAAATTATGCATAGATACAATTAATTAATTAGTCACTGAAAGAAAGAAAATAATTTAGGCAAATTAAAAAGTGTTAGGAGCCCCTTGAAAAGTATTAAACATAAAGTTGCTTGACCACATTTATTCCTATGTTTTCTTAACTATTTGACAGTTTAAAGAAGTGCTTTAAAAACTCTTTTGATATGAAATTCTGAGAGATTGCATAACTTTGGCGATTCTTTCTTGTTGCTTATGTAAAATCGAACCATGTGCCTGGCCCCTGCCCTATGAAATGTATTGGATGAATGGAAATGGAAATGGAAATGGTAATGCAGCGACTTAGTTTACAATCACCTCGACATAGTTGAATGACAATCAGTATAGAATGTTTCGTACTATGCGTAGTTGATGGCCTTTAATGCGAACGATCGATCGATCGATTGATCAGAGTATCCCCCCACTCCTTTGACTACGTCACATGAATGGAGGTTTCCCGTGGGGAGCATGGGGGCATTGCATTTTGCAATTTCACAAGAATACGTCATTGGACGCCACAAGAAAATGCTCGTAAGGGACTCGAACTTACATACAAGCAAAACAACAAGGTAATAAATTTCCAGTTATTTTTAGTGTGCATACATTCGTTTTGGGGTTTTGTGTTGTGCGAGAGGGGGGAATGTGTTTGCATTTTACACAAAAATATTTACAAAAATAAAGTTAGTGCCCCGAGGATCAGATGATGTGCACCTCGCATTCGGTTATCAAGGTAAAAAACAAAACGTTTCTTTTCAAAAAATAACAACAACATTATGAAAGATAAAGCTAAGGCAGCTGACTAACTAATTGACCGATCATGGATGTAGTCACAAAACTGTCTTCCCATATAAAGGGGTCACAGAATGATTGATGGCCTTTGATTAGAATTTACTTAAGATTAGATCACAAGATCAGAAGGTATTATTTGGTTTTTGTTTTACAAACAATATGGAAATTACACAACTTGGGGGGAAATGCTTGTTTAAGTTTTGAAAGTTTTTAGAAAGTCATGGACTTATTTATTTTTTTGAATTTTCGATAAAGTCCTGTGACAACAACAACTTAATTTCATTTCTTTATAAAAATTCATTGTTTATCAAGAATGGGAACTAAATTTTGTGGCATATTGAACGAGATTGTTTTCCTTAGAAATTTGATCCCCTTTTGAGTACATTGATACGCCTCTTTCCAGACGATTGACTCCCCCCTTCCACAGCCCAACACATACGTTCAACACATATTGCGCATACGACGCGTGTGGTGATTATTGAGAAAACAAAATGAAATTAAATAAAATAAAAAAAAAAACAAACGACAAAAAGTATGAAAAAGTGGGCCCGTTTCTAACGAACGCGCCTCCAAACGCACACACATACACAGCTCTTCCATGTATCTATACTTTGGTATATTATATATACATACATACATATATGTACATATACATATATAAAGATATGTAGGCGTCCTTGATCGTGCTTCTCATATGTACAATGCTTTGAACTTGTTTACAATAAAACTATATTTGTATATATTATATGAATAACTATGTAAATAGTTTTCTACCTCAGCTCGATTTACACTTTGCCAAGATAGCAACAACGAAAAAACAAGCCATAACAATAACAATTTGTTGTTGATTTCTTAAATTTAACTAATAGAACTTGCGGTTGCTGCCCCTCCCCCTTCCACACACATAGACACACACACACACACACACTTACATGCACTGAACAAAAAATTGATAAATGTAATTGTGAAAATCTTTTGTCTTTGTCTATGTAACCGAAAACCATTTCGGTTGAACCAACAATCTTACCCAATGATATTGGGTTTCGGTTATGAAAAATATTCAACTGAATCAAATGCTTATATAAGAGTTCTCAAAAATATAGGGCGTTAATATTTCTATAGATCTTCTGAAGTCATAATTAAATAACCTTAATGCCAGTTACAGAATACCTTTTTCTATATGAATATATACTTCTTGATAGATCAAGGAAGTAATTGTCGTTATTTACTTTCAGTGTATTAGTTTTTTTTGCATTGTTTATCGACTTTATGACGCAGTCAAATTTATCAGGTTGTTTTTTTGCACTTCTGGACAAGTGGCAGATTCAAAACAACAACAACAACAACACGTGCAATATGTTGACAATGCGACATGATCTTCATCATCATCATCATAATGGTCATCATCTTGTTTATTTCTTGCACTAAGTATTATTGTATTTATTTATACATACATATATAGAGAAAAAGTTGAGTTCAGTTAGTGAAATGGCAATTTATTTAGAACATTTTTTGACCTTGGGACAAGAGTATCTACATACATAGTCAAGACATTAACATCCCAGATTTCAGATACTCTTCCGATAACTTGATAATCTTTTAAGGTATGGGGAAGTGTAAATTATCCTTGGCCTAGTAGAGAGCCAAGGTTGCCGTAGTGTCCACTGACCCACTCACTTACAATGCGTAAATCAACCTACAAACACATATACATAGAAATGTATGTATGTGTATGTGTAGCTATCCACCAGTACATTGACATTGTAAATATATGCTCGAACGATCGGACGATCAACAAGTTGTAGGAGAAGAAGAAGCAGTGAATGAAATAATAAAGAATGAAGAAGAAAACACCCTCCACCCCGCCTCCTGCCCACCGCGTCAACCAGTTTCATGAGATTTCCAGGTACCTCTACCCACCAAAAGAGCGAAAGAGAAACAACGAGTGTAAAAGAGTGTAATAAAGAAAGAGAGAATCGATAGTTTGATTGTAAGAGAAACCATGTAATATACTCTTAGTCTTAAATCTCTTAAATTACAACATAAACGAGTCGAAATAACGAAATGGGGGCAATACCTAGACAGCAAAAAAAAAAAAAAAAGTACCAGGAAATTGGATTTATTAACGAATTTGGGAAATAACTTACTCTTATCTGTTATCTGTCTATGATGATGATCATGGTGATGATGCTAATGATGATGTCAATTGCATCAGCCCATTAATGGAATAGGGTTTTCTTACAGATTTTTTTTAATACAATCTACATTTGAAATCTATACGTAGTTTGGGGTTTTGTTACAAAAATATGCACGTCATGTGCCGATAATACGAAGTATAAACTTACTAAACATTTGTTTTCTTAATAAACATAATATATTTTTACAATTTTGCCCAACTATGAAAATTTGAGAATACTAGACAGTTATCCTATCCTTTCAAAGTAAAATATTTTAAATTTCCAATACATTTTAATTATAACAGATCGATGAAATAGAAAGATCATTGTTGTTTGGTTAGGAGTTTAAAATATGAATAAATCATATAATAAAATCATTTTTCCATAGATTTCCAACTGCAATTGAAACTCTTTAACATATTTTTTGTATACAAACATAATTTTGGAATACCCTTTTTCTTAAGTGTGTTGTCTGTAAAGGAAAACATATGTGCGTCATATCGTTTGACATATGTATGTATGTCTGTATGTACATATGTATAACTGACACATGCTAGATTTGTAATTACTTTTTTCTACTTTTTTATTTTTTTTCTATTATTATTATTTTTTTCTACTTATTATTTTTTTTTAGTAAAAAATACATAACATTTTCGCAGCTAAATTAATGATTTGTAAATGTTCAAGTAAACCAGTTGGAAGTTAAAAGTGCAAAATTAAGATAAAGAATGCTGCCCATCTATGTATGTATTTAGATATGTATGATAAAGTACACAAATGGGGGTAAAAAAAGTAAAAGACAAAAACAAAAAACCAGAATTAGTCTTCCAAAAATCCCGCAATATGTCAAGACAATACAAACACACCACAAAAAAAAAAAAAAAATAAAGAAAAAGAGTCAGAAAAAATTGAACCGAAAATAATTGTCGGAAATTGGTTGTGTTTTTTTATGTTTTTTAGTTTCGATTTCTTTTTCGTTTCGTTTTTTGTTTTTGCACGAATTTTGTATGTTTTTGTTGTTGTTATATTTTGGCTGGCACCGGCATCCAAATAAGTACGCACTACGCAACATAAAGATATATAAATGTATGCTACACACAAACAAAGACACACACACACACGAGCATATGTATTTATGTGTGTTGGTATTGCAGAAGGAGCTCTTGCTTGGGGAGATCATGGCGCTCTTAAGCAAAATGGCCGACCAAACGAGCGGGAGTAACGCAAACGGTAAATGTGCTCTCACTCTCGCTTGTGTCTCTCTCTCTCTCTCTCTTTCGGTCGTTCGTCATTCGTATCGTCATTACGATCGTACGACTGGGCAGCTCCCTATACATAGAGGCTGGCACAGTGGGACAGAAATTCAGTTCTTGCAGAGACTCTGTGCCATCTGGACGTGCATGCGGGTTAAATAAAATATATTGAACGCTAAATAAAAAGTATACGAGTTACACCTTTGCTACCATTTTGGTTTACTTTTTTTCCGTTGTTGCCATTAAGTTGTTTATTCCTTGCATAAGAATTAAAAATATACAAAGTAAAATATATAAGCATACACATATAAAAACAAAACAAAGTGCAAAACCTTTGTGAAAGAAACTACAGTGTTTTTTTATGAACTGAGTGTGTGACTGTGAGTGTGTTTAGTGTGAACAAGCAACGCGTGCCGGAAAATTGTAGAAAGCACTTTTTCCTTCCTTTCATCCTCAAAACAAGAACAAGAAATATCTTTAACAAAATGACAACCAAAATGGCAATTAATGCTAAGGTTTGTATAAAATCAATACATACATAAGTATATAATAAATTATTTATGAATGTGCAAATTTCGTTGTCGCATATTAAGTTTTATTTTTATTATTTTTTTTTTTAATAATAAGCATAGCAACAAACGAACCAAATTTTTGTTTATCAATTAAGAAATCCAGACGAGTCGAGCTGATATGTACACATACAAACATATGCATACCTACATATGTATATAGTATATAGTATGATTTTTGAGACTGACAAAAACAATGACAAGCGATTTGAATTTTGTCTGGCCAGAAATAATTTATTAGAATTTGTCAATAAATTATTGTCATCTTATTATAGGTTAATAGAAAATAGCAACAAGAAAAAAAAAAGAAAAACAAAGTTAGAAAATTTTTATTGATACAAAAAAATATTTCCAATAATCAAATATTTCTTTTTCAAACATTTTTCATTTCAAAAACCCAAATTTTTAATTTTTTGAGTTGTAGAAAATAAAAAGTTCTCGAATTTTAAGTCAATATAATTGTTGGAAAAGTTTAAAATTCTAATAAATATTTAAAACTTAATACTAAATAATTTTTGAATTAAATAACTTTATACTACCAAATTTAACGACTAAATAATTTGAAATATATTTCTATAACAAATAAAAATACAACTATGTATGTATATTTAAAATTCCAAAACTTGAGTTGGTAAAACAGACACAAAATTCAAATTGCAAAGAAAAATAGTAAATGTGAATTTAAAATATTTTTCAAATATTTCAAATTAATGATCAAATCATTCAACTTAACGTTTTTATACATGGTAGCCCAAACTTGAAATTACATATTTTTCTAAAACCCAAAATTAAAGACTAAATATTTTATATAATTTTTCATATTTCAAAGTTTTATTGAAATATTTTTGGAAAGAAGAAACTTGATTTGTTCTTTCTTTTTTTTTAGGCCTCGTTATATATTATTCAGAACACCAATTAATAAATCATTTCAGTTCCAACGCCCACGCGTCTGTCTGTCTGCAAAAAGTATAAAAAAAATAGTCTAATCATTTTTTGTCGTTTTTTTTTTTTGCTTGACTGTTGCTGTTGTGATAATTGCGATTAATAAGTAGGTATTAGATGAAAATAGCCCTGTCAATCCCATCCAAAAATAGCTGCGTTGATTTTGGTGTTCATTAAATGTTGAAAATTTATGGGCCAACTGTTGTGATAAGCAGCCCAAAAAAACGTGAGTGGCGCATGCGTGGCCAGCAAAAGCAGTTTACTGATAAAGATAAACCCCAGAGCAGGCGAGGGCAGACATTTTGTCGTCTTTTGAGCAGACATGAGATCGTGTTATTTTCATGTGTATTTTTTTTTTTTTTGTATACCCTTTAGCTATGCCTCACACTAAGCATATAGAATGTTGATTTAACTCTTTCAAAAATCAATATAATAACTAAGAAAATAAATCAAGTTAATAGCTAAGAAAATGAATCAAGTTATTAAGTGGTAAATTCTAGTCGACTTCTTTAATTATTCTATAAAAAAATAGTTTTGATATTTTGGTTTTTAAATTTGTGTGTGTGTGTGTTTTTTGTTTGTATCAGCTTTTATTTTGTGGCTGATGCAATTTGGTAGTCAATTAACAACAGATTTTCCGTTTTCATTTGGCTGACGAAAAGAAAACGAAAAGTTAGATCATATTCAGCATAAAATATTGAGGAAGATTTTGTGTTTTTTGACCATCAAAGTAGTCGGTCATTAATATGTATTATTTGTTTTCTTTTTTTTTGTGAGGAATGCCTAACAGGTTACTGAACGAGGTCCATTTTTTTGGTGGAGGGGGTCGAGAAGGCTAATTTAGGCTAAGGAATTGCAAATTTTTGTCTTTCTACGCAGACACTTTAATTTTTTTCGGGTCTAAGTCTACAGTATTTTAATTTCTCTCTTTCTCTGTCTCTCTCTCTCTCTCTCTCTCTCTATAGGATATATTCCGTAATCAGCATCGATTGATACGTTTTATTGAACAATCGATACGTTTGTGTAGCAATCAATCGTTGAAAGCCGCCCAGAAGCAACAGCAGCAACAGAAATCGAATGCCGATTTTGAGATAACAACATCGATTAACACACAATACACAAATGCACCGGAACCGATTAAACATGATAAGAATTTGGGTGATCTATTTAAGGCCTCACAGTTGCAGGTGCGTTTGGCCTCACCACAGCAATTGCAACCGAAACCCGATAATGATGAGGAACTAGGCTTTGGTAAACTCTTCACGGATCACATGCTAAAGATCTATTATCACAAGAGTTTGGGTGGCTGGCAGAAGCCAGAGATAACACCTCTTGAGAATTTGGTTATGCATCCAGCTGCCAAGGTTCTTCACTATGCCGTCGAGGTAAGTGACTAAGGCAACGAAAGATGTCAATTTTCGTAACATAATTTTTGTATAATTTTCTTATAGCTTTTTGAGGGGATGAAGGCTTATCGCGGTGTTGATGGTAAAATTCGTATTTTCCGCCCAGACATGAATATGAGTCGCATGAACTTGGCTGCCCAGCGTTCAGGTTTACCCACATTTGAGGGTAAAGAATTCATCAAATGTCTATCCAGATTGCTGACCATCGATTCTGAATGGGTTCCACACACAGACACAGCCAGTTTATATATACGACCCACTTTAATAGGCATTGATGTGAGTATTAATTGAGTTTTTGGTGGAAGCTGAAGCTAATCTTTATATGTATGTACATATAGCCCACTTTGGGTGTAGCGTCATCAGATTCAGCATTGCTGTATTCCATACTCAGCCCGGTGGGTAGTTACTTTAAGACTGGTTCAAATGGTGCTGTCTCATTGCTGGCCGATCCCTCATATGTTCGTGCCTGGCCAGGTGGTGTGGGCAATCGTAAAATGGGTTCGAATTATGCACCAACGATCAATGTACAAAAGGAGGCCGCCGCTAAAGGATTGCAGCAAGTGCTATGGCTATATGGCGAGGATCATCAGCTAACAGAAGTCGGCACAATGAATATATTCATGTTCTATGTGAACGATCAAGGAGGTATATATAAATATATTTTTGCCAAAAGCTGGAAAGTAATTCTTATTTATTTATACAGAACAAGAACTGATTACTCCGCCATTGAATGGTCTCATCCTGCCGGGCATTACGCGTGACTCCATATTGGCCATGAGCCGGCAATGGGGTAAATTCAAAGTACGTGAGGATATCATTACCATGCCCATGGTGGGTGATCTCTTGAACCAGGGACGCGTAAGTACCAACAAATGATTATAATTTCTTTCAATATTGATAATTTTGTTTGTTTTTCGTATTTTTTTTTCCCCTTAGTTATTGGAACTTTTTGGCGCTGGCACTGCCTGTGTGGTTAGTCCCATTAATCGCATCAATTATCTTGGTCAGGATCTATATATACCCACCATGGAGCAGGAGAAGCCAGTACATGAACTGATCAGGGAAACGCTCACAGATATTCAATACGGCAAAGTTGATCATCCCTGGGGTGTGGTTATCGATTAATAAGATCCACAAATCAAACCTCCCCCCCTCCCCCTCACCACTTATTGTGTATTAGTAGGCTATATCTATATAGTTCAAACAGAGTTACTGGGTGTTTTGCCAATTTGCTCGAATTTTTCATTCGTCTTTGTTTATGTGTTTGCATTTACGTACCTACATACTATACTATAATAATACTATACTATACGATACTATATATATATATATGTTAATTGTGGATCGGGTCTGGTCTATCTATGTATATATATATATATATATATGCATATATATATATATATTAGTTAGCCTACAATTTGAGAGTTATTATCTAATTTATTTACATTTTTTTCTTATATTCATTTTTTTTTCGCTTATAATTTTTTCATCTCGATTTGACAATATATATATATGTATAGTATATATATTTTTAATTCCGATTCATGCGCTTTTACTTCCAAGTAGCATTCAAAATTATATAAAAAAAAAAAAGAAAAAAGGAAACACATTTGTAAGTAGGCTTAAAAAAGAAAAACCACCAATCTTAACTATGGAACAAGTTTTTTTGAAAAACGTACCGGAGGCAAGTGCATTTATTAGTCTATAAGTTTTTTGCGTTTTGTCAGAGTTGAACGAACAGATAACTAAAGTTAATTTACCATTGTTTGGAGGTAAGAGCAAGCTGTGACTAAAATTAAACTAAACTTAGTTCTACAAGACAATCCACAAAAACTACACACAAATACGTAAATGATTATATAATTTGAATTATTTATACCCTAAGTAAATCATTTATAAATATATTTTATATATAAATCTATTAGCTAAGTGAATAAAAAAACAACCAAAAACCAAACCGAATAAAATTATCTATCTTTTGTTGTGTGTGAAAGAATTAAGAATCATTTTTAACACCAAAAAAAAAAAAAAAACTGAAAATATTAAATAAAAGCTAAACCAAATAGAAATTGAATTTTAAATCGATTCGAAACTTTTACGTGTATATGCGTGAATAATTTGGCAAATTTGGCACACAGTTCAGTTGAATCATCAAACATTTCGATTGCGCCTAAAAGTAAACTACAAATTTTTCCATCGGAAACTGATGGAAAGTGAACACAAAACTCATTGGGTGAATGTGAATGTGTGAATTCACATTGGGGATGTGAAATTGGGTGAAGTTTGCCCTGTAAAGTATACTGTGAAAATACAATTTACTGAATTCAAATCAAAAATCTTCTACAAATTATGTTTGCAGCGAGGACCACGATATTCCTAATGCTGTTAATAATATTCGAAAATCAATTGAATATAGTGACAATTTCTTTCATTTTCTATAGATTCGCTTTCAATATAATCAAAAATTGGTTTATTGTGCTAATAAACATCTAGTATTCTATTAATTACATGCCCAGACATTTTTCGAATACTTTTTCGGGGGAATTTGATATCGTATTATATCATAGTTGCCATTAAAAACACAATCATTATGAAATTTTAAACTTTTAGTAGTGAGTGTATTCAAATTTATCTAAATAATTATTTAAAAAAACAAAAAGGAAATGGATTCCCAATGTAAAGGTGAGATATCTAATAAAAATGAATTGTCTGGGTGTAAGATTATATCTACAATTAATGCAGAGCAAATGACCACAATGACCGGCTCTACCCTCCCACTGGCGTGTTCCACGCCGGAAAAAGAAAAAGATACGAAAATGACGGTTTTATCGCCAATAAGGCGGCCACTATCGTTTAGTTCTATTAAAGGTAGGAGGCCCATAGCAACATATATTGCCCGCATGGCACGGTTAAAGAAATCTGATGGGACTTATGTGATGCATGGCGAGGATGGACTTGAAAACGAGGCGGCATTGAAACGTGATATTCATAATGAAAATGCTGTACAAACCCAAAAATATGCCACACAAAATCTGGAGTTTTCCGAAACAGGTCGTAAACCAATGCAAAAAGATGCCAGCACATCGACCAGTGAAGATGATGTTACAGCATTTCTAGGAATTGCCACAACTTCTATGTCCATGCCACAAAAAGTTGATTCCACTACGCAAACCGAAAAGAAAACAGAAAGCAGCCTTCAGACTAATCCAAAGACTAATGACAGCCATGTAAAAAGTTATTTAACTTTTCCGCCATTCGATGCTTCCGATATGTTGACTTTTTCACAAAAATCAATGTGCATTTTAGCCTAAGTTAGTTTCTGTTCTAGTTATCTATATTTATATATTTTGTTCTGTTATGTTTAAAGTAAATCAAAAGTTTTTTGTTCACTTTAAAAATAATTATTTCTCCCTTAATCCAAAAAGGCTTATTTTCCAATAAGATTTAAATAAAAGTCAAAAAAAAAAAATGATCAAATGCATTTTCATTTAATTTACTTTCGTTATAGATTTCACGTTTTATTTGTTATAATTATTTCATTTTGCTTATTACAATTTAATGTAATTGCAATTCCCATTTTTAAGTTTATTTTATTTTTTTGTTGGTTTTACATTTTTTTAAATTTTGCGTTGCATAAAAATTCATTTTCGAAATTGTTCGTTATTCAATTCGCCGTTCTTGCGGGTTTCCCTTGTTCTTAAATCTTTTTTATTTTTATTGTTTTTTTTTTGCTATTAAAAGATGGAATTTAAAAAGTGAAAATAGTTAAAAAAAAAAAAACAATGAAATCAAAATGGATAAAACGGATAACAATTGTTTTTTAAAATTAGCTATTTGCTTGAATTAAAACGTGCCCATCTGTTTGATTTAAATTTGAAGTTTTCATATAATTTGTTTTAATATTATTTTGTTTTATATATTAAACATTAATTTGTTCTTTTAAACGCTGCTGTGCTGACTTTTGATGCTGTTTTATTTTATTTGAATTTGAATAATAAAATTTTTGTTTCGTTTATAGTTTTTTTGTTTTGTTTTGGTTTTAAATTCAAATCGAAAGGTACATTTTTCTCATATATATGAATATATATATATGAATAGGTTTATATTATTTTATATATATATTTTTACTTTTTGGTTGTTTCATTTTAGGCATTGATTTAAAGACTTTGTTTGAATTGTTTTTGTTGTTGTACATGCTTCTTCAGATCGAGATCAACTAAAATCAGCAGCAATACATATATTATTTAGTTTTTTTTTCCTCCATTTAGTTTTTATGTTTATACACATTTATGTTACATATTACTTAACAATAACGCCAATGCCATTTAACAATAAACTTAATAAGCGTTTATCATTGTTGATTTTTCTTAATTTTCACTTAAAATGATAAAGATCACACAAAAAACCAGAGAGAATAATTCTTAAAATGAATTTTGATTTCAAAATCGTTTATCAAGTCTGTGTTTAAACACAAAAAACAGAATTATTTACTATAAATATATTGTGGTTTTTTTTCCATAACAAGAATTTGTTTTTTTTTTTCTTTGCTTATAAAGATCATATTGTAAAGTGGTTTGTATGAGTGAGAAAGATAGATAGGGATAGCATGTGTTTTGTGTTTGTATAGGTGTGTGAGAGAGAGAGATAGAATGAGAAATTGCATTTCTATATATTATGTTTATATGAGCTTTAACAATTGTCATCGTTTGTTTTAATATATTTTTCTGTTTTGCTTGCTTTTCCATACATGTTTTTCCTTTACTTTTCCCTATTGTATTGTTGGCTTTTCTTCCATAGATTATATAAACAAATTTAACATTATATTATGCCTGTTATTAATGACTTAATTATGCATAGTTTTATATAGTTTGTTTCATATAATATCATCATCAATTGTTTTGGTAGATTGTAATTAACATTTTTTATTTTGTTTTGTTTATAGGTATATTTATGCTACATTTATCAATTTCTATATTCAAATAAAATGTAAATTTTATTTAATCTGTCTTTCTCTCTAGCCACACGATCACTTTCTTCCTCTCTCTCTCTCTTCCCCACTACACTCTATGGAGGGTAAAAGAGAGAGAGAGAGAGAGAGAGTGAAAAAGAAAGCGTGGATAACACAGAGAGAGAGAGAAATGTGGATACAATAACTAATGTGAAATAAATGCTTGAAATTTGTAATAACAATTATTATTATTTGGTTTTTCTTGAAATTTTCACTCTCCTATGAGTATATATGTATATATACCGAGTATGACTAAAGTCTACCGACTATATATGTAAGATTGCTGCCACTAGTACAATGATTCGTTTTCATTACTATTCATCTCATTTTGTTTTTTGTTTTGGCTTTTCTGCTTAAAAACTATGTTCATAAGATACACATACATATATGTATGTATGTAGAGAGAGGGGCGGAAGGGGAGATGGGGCCAAAGACTAACAAATAAATCGGACTACCGGGATAACATAAATTTACTGACTCTTAACAATATAGGTATGTATGTAAATGAACAAAATGTTAACAAATCAGGTCATCAATTTAATTTTTTGTTTTTTTGTTTTTTGTTTCCTTTCATTTTATCATTTTCATTTTTAGGATTGGCGGCTAATTTGGCGCCTCACTAGCAAATGCTTTACAAATTTGGTTCCCGGGAAGGATTTTTTGAGGATGTTATTAACGTTAACACTTCGTTTCGATTAGGCCTTAAACAATTGAGGAAATTCGTTGGCTATCTCACGCACCAGCTGCTGATCGGAAGCACTGCATTCGGTCTCCTCACAGAAGATGCGTGTGAATATTTTCATGAGATCATGCTTACGATGTTGATGCTCCTGATAGTTGGTATTACGTAAAATGCGACGACATAACTCCAAATAGCAGGGGCGTGTCTATATAAAATGTATAATATATATGTATTTAAAGATATTTCTTCACTAGTTATCGGTTTTAGCTTCGCTTACCGCACTACCTGCATCCAGATCTGATAGTTGACGCACCACAATATCAATAAGAACCTTTATATCGTTTGTATAAAACATTCCCGCCGTATCCGAATGACTGAATATATCAATGAACATACGCAGCACCGTATTCATATGATCATTGGCATGTTTGAGCACACGTGTTGGATCATCTGATGGATTCAAAAGTCTATATAAATTCTACATCTCGCTTCTGATTCATCATCCTACTCACCCTCACGATTGAGCAGGAGCAGTAGCTTTTCCGTAAACACCTTGGCTGTGGGCAAGTTCTGCATTGCCTCAATAATCACATTGTAAGTATGTTCACCAAATTGTTGATTAAATGCCAATATCAAGGCAATTACCATATCGACAAGCACTTCCGGATTATTGCCCTCGACTATTTCTAGCAGAAAGCTGGCAAAATGTACACCTAAATAGTCTGCAAGGAAATTACGAATAAAAGTTATAAATAAATCTATTAAATGGAGTTAGTAAAGCAACTTCACCTTGATGATTCACTGGCATGGGTTGACCCAAAGAAAAGATAATGGTTAGCATTTTTACCAGTTGCTTGAAACGCTCCAAATTGGCAAAATGTGTCTTCATGTCTTCCACCTGGTCAAAGAAGGATTTCAATTGAGTATTTATATTTTCATTCATCATATCTATTGAATTTGTCTTCACTTACAATCTCCAGGGGCAGCACTGAGGTTAGCAATATGTCCACTATTATGTGATCCAAATGACAGGCAGCTGTGAATGTCTTGAGTAGGAGTCGTTTAATGGACCAGCGTGTCTCCATTTGATAATATTGCACTAAATTGATAAACATTTGATATTGATCGCAGGACATCTCATAGCAGCTGATACTCTCATCGGCATTATTCTACAATAAAACGAGGAATACAAATCGGAATCTCCAACGGATTGAAATCAATTGCTTACTTACCAGTATTTCAACCAACTCTTCAAGAAATTGTATAATATCTTCTTCATCCTCATAGAGCATCCAGGTGCGTTGCTCCGTGTCATTCTTGCAGTCAGCCAATTGACCGAAAAGATATTGTAGACGCTTGGAATCGTGTGTAATGCCTAGAAGCTCTTTGGGTGTGGCCACTTTGCCAGTGACATGAACAGCCACTGCCTCCAGATAGGGATTGATGGCACCATTGTATAATTGCTCCAGACTGGTCAATACCACACGCAGTGCCTCACAGGATAGATCAAAGCTGAGATTCGTGTTGCGACGCAGGGCATCAACAATCTGATAGACATCCGATGATTCAACTTTTAGTTGCCCACTTACGCCAGCACCACCATCGACGCCATCGTCATTGGTCTCGCCCACGCCCAGACTGCCGGCTCCATTTCGTTCAGATCGTTTCATCTGACAATGGGAGAGCGATGGACTATCAATGCTATCCAGAGCCTGACTATTATCGGCACTATCCTGACCATTAAGGGGGCAACAGCCTATGCCATCATCATTTCTATCGTCATCATCATCGCTGGCATTGTCCGATCGTTGATCTCCTGGAGCCGAATCATCACCGATCTGTCTTTGTTGCAAGGCAGATGCTTTGCCATTGCCAGTGCTGCTGCTTCTCACAGCCGAAACGGATGCAGATGCTGAAACTGAACCAGATGCAGAGGCTGTACTCCCATTATTTGGCGGCTTGTGTTGGCTAGTGCTTAGCTGGCTGGTCTCCTTATATGTGGTGACCACATCCTCGCTAGTGGTTGTCGTTGTTGTTGTTGCCTCCGATGGCTCCGATGTGATGCTATTGTCTTGGGCAACATCTGAGATGGCTGCGGCCGCGGCCGCGGCTGTTGCTGCCGCTGCTGCAGCTGCAGCTGCTTTTGATGAGTTAGACGCCGAAACTGGTGGAGGAGCTGGCAGTGGTTGCTGTTGTTGCTGCTGCTGATGTTGTGGCGTTTGTATGGTGCATGTGGAGCTCTGTAGTTGCATATTACCCATACTGGGTGATTCTGTTAGGATTTGTGATGGCGGCATACTGGAAGCCGTACCCACTGCCGGACTGGACATGCTCTTTTTACTCATATCCAAACGCTGGGCGGCAGGTGGACTATGCTGTCGATGATGACCATGTCCATGTCCATGCCCTCCCTGTTGTTGTTGTTGCTGTTGCTGATGATGCGCATGGGGATGCGAATGGCGGTGACTGTTGGCCTTGTCACTATAGCTATGCGAATATGAGAGCGATGAGTCGCCATCTCGCTCCGAATTGTCCGCATATAATCGCTCCATTGTGTGCTTCTTTTCACGCAATCTATCCAAGAGTTCATCCTTAGACATAATGCCATTTATCTCATGATCTGTACACTTCTCCAGCGACTCAATGGATGAGTTAAGGAAACTGATAAGGAAATCATGTTCCACCTGCACACATAATATGCAAAACAGAGATGATGATAATGAGAAAAGTGTTCGAGAGGGGGAGGGGTAGGCTGTGTGAAAAATGTGTCGCATTACTCACCTTAATCTTCATTACGTAATTGGAGGGCACAAATCCTATGTTGCCCTTCATGCTAACCACTTGCCACCAGTTTCGCTGACGCGCTGATGTCTGATATAGTATAAAATATTCACCCTCATCGAAGCTAATGGTTTTGGGATAAACCGCTTGAAAATCATACAAGGCCTTGAGCATCTCGCTGCCGCTGATGCCTTCGGTATCTGCTGCCGCTCCTCCTGCTGCTGCTGCTGCTGGCGTTGCTTCCGCTGCACTTGCCCCAGTCTCCGATTCGATTCGAGCTCCAGTTGAGGGCGAAGAAGGTGCTGCTGCAGCTGTCGTTGCTATAAAATTAGATCAATTTTGATTAAATCTGTGAATTGAAATGTTGAGAAAAGATGGAGGTGGAGGGAATTCAATCTCATGCATGGGATGGGCGTCGGCACACACACACTCGTACGCGCACTCACACGAAAAACGGAAAATGCAGGCACTAAAAAGTTCACTGCCGAGGGGCCAATTGCCGACTGACGATGGAGCTGGAGGGTCTCAGACTAAGGCACATGCCAACACGCTGACACCAATATATGTACCAGGATACTAACACAAGCCCAGCTCAGTGCATAAGGTAACGGAAAACGGAAAATGCAATTTTCGTATTGTTTAACATTATTTTCCTCTCTCTCTCAGTCTCTCTCTATCTCTCCAGGCAGAGATTTTACCCCTTCTTGCTCTCGCGATGGTCGCGTTGCTTCTGGTTCTTTTTGTATCCTGCAACGCCTTGCGCTTTTGATTCTTTACAGTTTACATTGTATTTATTCACACAAACACACACACACACATTCGCTGACATGAAAAAGCTCGACGCTGCTAGCAAGAAAAAAATCTCAACACAACACAGACAAAAATATCCGTTTCAAAACATAACGACGCCCACTCTCTCTCTCTCTCTCTCTCCTCTGTGTCAGTCTTTTACCCAAGACACGCGCGCGCGCGTCCTTTATATGAAACTAACTCTCTGTCTGCTTTTAACAGAGAACCAGGGCTCCAACCGAAGTAGTAGGCAAAGCAAAAAATGCAATTTCAACAAATAGCCAACGGATTCTGTTTAACAATTTTTGTTTCTTGATAAATTATAAATTTTGTTTTGAACTGATTCATAACTCAATGAAAATTAAAAAAAAAGGATAATAGTAAATTTCTGATAACAAATCTGATCTTTAGTTTCCGATAAAAAATTTACATTTAATAACAAAAAAAAATTCAAAAAGTAATAAAGAACACATTACGTATACTTAATGCTATATAGCGTATACGTTGATTACCTAATCATAATCTTATAAAAATAGATTGAGGATAAATTTTCTGTTCTCTGTTTCATATAATTTATTATAACTACTAATGTAATAGATCTTTAATTACCAACCCATCCCTTAAGTAGAACTGAATTCCAATTGATATTTTACTCATACGTAACGGTATAAAGATGCACTTATGATTTGGTTCTCATTTTGGTTCCAACATCGGAACCAGTGCATCAATGCGAATTTAACAGAGCTTATCTCTCACCAGAGAAGGATATAATATGATTATATTATATTGGGGGATGGTTACAAGTGCGAATTCGGAGAGAGAGAGAGAGAGTCTGGTAGTGTTCAAGATAGGAACAGGGGAGGCGAAGGTCAGAGAATGCCACCCACTTACCCATATTTTGAGCGCACCTTTTACACTACACTTTTGTTTTGTTTTGTTGTCTGTCGTTTCCTTTCGTTTGTTATTGGTGTCCTTCTTTTCCTGATTTGACGGCAGCCACTCAAGGACGTTATGGCGTGTTGTTCTAGTTCCTGTTCTGTTGTTGTTGCTTATGGGCGTGTTTCCTTTTCCTTTTACTGCTTATCTTGTTCTGTTTTGAATTCCTTTGGTT
Source organism: Drosophila insularis (assembly GCA_018903935.1). Classification (NCBI taxonomy): domain Eukaryota; kingdom Metazoa; phylum Arthropoda; class Insecta; order Diptera; family Drosophilidae; genus Drosophila; species Drosophila insularis. The sequence continues at coordinate 10,477,853 of JAEIFP010002303.1, read as the reverse complement.
GTTCTAATTATTTATCATATTTTAAATACAAATTGCATTATCAAATCAATGGACATTTGGTTTTATTTTTTGTTTCGCAGCAGCCGTGATCCTTGTCCTGTCTATTTTGGCAGTGTCCTTCTCTCCTGCCTATTTATCTATCTGTCTGGCAGGAACGTCGGGGGCGACAGGATATTTAGCCTCGCCTCGTGTGTATCGTGTTTTGGCTTATGCAGTTTCTCTCGTTGTTTTTACATCGCGTACAGTGGATTTTCCTGAAATTATGTTTATTAAATTCTTTAAAAACTTTAATCAATTTAATTTTCCAGAATTTTCTTCAACAATCTACAGGAAAAATCAAAATTCTCGAAGAACTGCATTGAAAATGTTTAAGCAACTGATTAGATAAGATGAATGAATGATTCACTTTATGGTCATTGTACTGAAATACTTAAGGAGATTTTGTTTTCAAATTCGAAACAAATAAATTCTATTTTTAAAACTCGTAATTGGTGACCAAGAAAATTTCATGTGGAATGTTTCCAAAAGGTCAGACAACTTATACAAGTTCACAGACAATTTATTTATAAATCTGACCCACTGTGCTATGTTGTGTACATACATACATACATATGGAGAAACAGCCCGACATACTTGAATGAATAAATGCGGTAAACTTCCCTTGCCTTTTGGGTGCGACCTGCCCTACAGAATTATTATTAAGATCATTACTGCTACTTTGAGGCCGACTGTAGAGAGTAATTGAATTTAAATTCAATGACATCCACCATTCATTCCCACTCACACTCACATAAATGTATAGATACATTAAGAATTTAACCGGAAAATAAAAAAAATAGAATATTTCCTTACAATTGTTTTTAGGATTTCTTATGTACATATGTATGTACAACATAAGTGCTATAAATTAGTGTTTGTGTTTATTCTTATTGCGGTTTACGGTATAATACAGTCTCCATTTATTTTGTTGATTTTTATATTTCACATAAATATGGATTTGTATTTGTTTTTGTTGTCGTTTCGGCTATTCACAGTGCGTGTCTAAATAGACAAATATACAGGGCGTGCCACTCTTTACGTATACTTAATTTTCCGTTAGCACGAAAAACAAAAACAAAACAAACCAAAATACACTGCATAAAAACCATATACCATAATAAGTACTCTCCACATAAATTTACTCAGCTGCCACCCGATTGAACGTTAGTTAGCACTGGAATTCGGGGAGCCGATAGTGGGGAAAAAACAGAGTTGCCAGAGAATATACTTTAATATATGAAATAGTGGCCGAAAATGTTGCCACTAAGTAAAATAATTTGAAAAATCATTTGTTTGGTTGTATTTTTATTTTTGCATTTGTTAATAATAATAATAATTAGTTATTCACAGTGATTATAATTATAAACAGAATGAAAAGAAAAAAAAAAATGCTACACAAAATTGTAATGGGGTATAGATTTTAGACTTTCAAAATATATATGTTAATTTTCCTAACTAGATAACAGTTCTCAATTTATCTCGCATTTTATCGTTTTTTCCTTTCTTTAGTTTGTTCCTATCTCATTCAAAAGGCATTTAGTGTGTGTGTGTGTGTGTGTATATATATATGGTATGTTTTGATATTTTTTTTCTTTATTGTGCTACAATTAAGATTCAACAATTGTTTTTTTTGTTTATTTTTTGTTTGCTTTGTGGTCACAATACAATAATTGCAGTTAAAAGATCTACTATAATGATAATAATAAAAATAATAATAATAGTAATAGTGGTGTGTATGTGTGTGTAATACATAATAAATAATAATAGCACAAGTTTCTTACACTTTTCAATTCTTATAATATAAAAACAGCAGGCCACATTTAGTTACAAAATATATATAGAAATTGTAATATTTAAAAAAAAAACACATTTCTTTTGCACTACATTTGTTGTTGTTGATGTTGTTGTTGTTGTTGTTTTCTTGTAGGTCAGATGGTACGGCACTTGATTGAGATTTGATTTTCAATATAGTATATGTATATGTATATATATAAAAAAAAAATTGGGAAACAAACAGAAACCAAAACAATCATCCAATCAACCGATTGACTATCGGTCAATAAATAGCCTAATCTCTCTTTTTCCTTAGAGCTCTCATTTTCCTTATCTTTCGCGCTTTACTTTCCATTACCATTTTGCTTATCCTTTTTCAACTTTCGTCTCTTGCCTCGCTTGCATGGCTTTGCCCCTCTATATATTATTTATTTAAGCCGCTGACTTCGTCTCATCGGGCGTAATGACAGGGGAATTTTTTTTAATATTGCTGCTGCTGTTGTGGTTAATGATAATGATAAATTATGCTATAAGAATATTGATAAATGTCATTGAGAGAGAAAGAGAGATGCCATGCCGCAACATTTAAGAGATTGATGGGACCAACAGACAGAGAGCATTCGCAAAAGAATTAAAGTAAAACAAATTAACAATTCAATCCAAAAACGACAATCACATGCTGCGCGCGGCTCCAATGCCCTTGCCTTTGACCTCGTTCTTGCTTTTGCTTTTGTTGCTCTTGCTGCGCTCTTTTCCATATTTATTCTGTCCCCTGTCCCACAAGCCCTTAGTATTAGCCCTATAGTCCTAGCCCTTGCCATTGCCGTAGCGCTAGCTTTAGTCTAGCTATTGGCTCGCTGCAGCCGGATCATTTCTCCTCACAGCAGCCATTCTTGGCCAATTGCTTCTGCAATGCTGGCGGAATGAAATCTTTCGTCTTTGTCTTGGAATGATTCAATTGGCCAAGCAGAGCCGGCTCAATATGCTTGCCCTCCTGTATGCGTTGTATACGCTTTAGCAGATCATAATTAATCTGATCACTAACCACCGAATCTTGCCTAGAAAAGAGGTAGAGAGAGAAAGGAGACACATTTAATTAGTTTACTTCTCATCAATGGTTATCTAATCCTTTGACTCACTTGTAATCGGGATGATTGAGCACCTGCTCGCGCATCCAGGTGGCTGTGGTGATCAATTCACCGGCAGCACGTTTCTGTATAAAACGTAGATACTGTTCAATGGTGCAATGGGTATCGGTATCCACTTCCATGGACTGCAGATAGCTGCGTATTAATGGAACTAAGCCAGGAAAAACATTTGGCTAATGCAAAAAGATAATTTTGGTTTAACTCGACATACGGCGAAAGGGTTAACAAAAAAGGAGACTTACTTTGCCATTGAAAATTTCATTGATGGTCAGCAATTGGAACAGCTCATTCTCCTCATCATCCGTATCGGTATGCTCATCGCTATCCACACCGCCATTCATTGTGGCTTGACCATTTATGCCATGGCCGTTCATTGGTTTCGATGTGCCATTTGTTAATACTGGCGGCTTGGCATGACCATTTTCCTCCTTGAGGATGCCATTACCATTGGCAGTGGCATTGCCATTGGTTCCATTGGTGGTAATACCATTACCATTGCTGCTACCAATAGCTGCTTGAGCCGCTCTCTGTTCAGTGGATTTGGATGATTTGCGGAACCAGAATTTCTCCTTGCGACAGGCGTCACGCTTCTGTGCGGTCTGCATATTCTCATCCACCTTGCTGATGGGCATTAGGAAATTCAATTGATACGACAAAATCACCCTGGTGAGTAGGACGACAAAGCAAACAATTGCCGCATTCTCGAAATCACTTATCTGAGCCTCACATGGCCGGAATTCCACACGCCAGCCAATGGAGCTGTTCGGTGGCGGTGGCTTGAACCGCATAGTTTGCCAATTTGTCGACTGTATATTCTCGAAATGATCGGTATCCTCTTCATCATTCTGATGGACTTTCTCGCTAAATAGCGATACAGTATCACGGATAAACAAATGTGCCACATGCTGGGCCAATAGATGATCAATGCCGCCTTCAATCAAACGCTTATAGACATTCTCATCGTAGGTTAGTGGTACATCATTATATTTGGCTGCCTCCGGTGATAGATACGAATCGATTGAATCGTAACGTGATTTAGCAATACGGAATTTTTGCTCGTTCAATGGGGCCAAACCACGTTCCTCTTCGGTGCGACAATCGACCGATGAGCTTATAACATTCCAACGGCAATCCGATTCAGTTAAATAGCCACGATAAATGGGCGAGGCAGCTGTCAGGGCCAACATAATAGGGCAAAGGGGAGCCAATTGGTCATATAGACGTCTCGCTTCGGTTATATTACAGGCCTGGAAGGTCAATTGCAAACAGCAACAGCCCATGCCAAAGCCCATGGCATCAAGTAGAACCACATCGGGTTCGCCCGGTGGTGCGCCCTCCACTGGTAATTTAGTTTTAATATCCTTAAAAACTGCAAAACGAAAATTCCATTATTAATATTCCACCAAATCTTTATTAGATGATAATCACACACTACTTACCCTTCAATTTAATGGACACCTTTTCGCCGCGGCGTTTGCGTATGTTACGGGTCAGGGTCTTGAAACGTGGATGTCCCGGGAATATGGCCTCATCGGGAAAGTATAGCGAACGGGCTGAGCTCAACGGATCCTCGGGACGAGGTTGTGCCAATGGATACGTGAAATTTGGTGAACCCAATCGTGGGAAATTCGTAATGGACATGACGCACTCATCACTGCCCAAGAGTTCGGTGACTTCTTCACGACGATAACGCATATTAGCCTCAACCAGATTGAAATGGGCCATTAGACCACCGAATGGTTTGCCTGGTGTACCCTCAATCATATATGCACCATATTCTGGGCGCCACAACGATTTCACATTCTTTGCATCGGCCAGCTCTTTCTCGTTAAGCTTCTCCAATAGATCCTTTGCCTTGAGGGCCACACGGGCCACCTTTTGCTCATCATCGAATTTCACAATAATATATTCAACCTCATCGCCCCATTTCAATATGTCTCCATGGCGATCCTTTAATCTGTGATACAGATTGATAAACTGATTGATGCCATGTTCCCGTACATGATCGGCCAATTCTTTGGTCTCCTCCCAGGATAATGGACTGCCTTCGCTCAATAGACCCATTGCTGTAATCACAAGAGAAAAGAAGATGGAGAAAAATAATTAGCAAAGACTAAAAGGCGTAAAAGGGTAGATCACTTCATCTCGGCACAATTTCCATTTTTCCACTTATTGTTATATCTCTTTCATGAGATAGATATTTACTATATATATAAAATACAGTTGCAAATTGCGCAATCGACAAAAAACACATCAAAAAAATATATAAAAAAAAAATGCATTGCATGATATTTGTTCTTCAGTTTCTTATTTTTCTTCTTTTTTCGCTTGACTGCACAAAATGCAGAAACTCAAGACGATATTTCTTGGTTTTAATTTTTCAAATTTATTATGCATAATATTATTAAAGTTCATTGGATTGAATTATATAACCTTGCTATATATTTTGAGTATATTGCGTAAATTTTGACTTCTTTAAATATTGAATTTACTAATGAAAAGTCTGCAAAATTAAATTATATAAAAAAAAAAAACATTTCATTATATTTTTGAAATAAATAAAACCAAATCAAATGACATTTCGAGAATGGAACACTAAAACTGAAACTAAAATAAGATCACATTTTTTAAAAGATTTCATTTCTAGTTAATATTAAGGAAAAACTTTCAAAATAGATTTCTTAAGATGGAATTTAAATTATATTTCCTTGAGTTTAATTAAAATAAAAATGAACTTAAAGTATTTGCATTTTGTAAGTGAAAAATTATATAAATTAAAAAGTATAGTTTAAATATAAAAATACTTATTATGTATCACTGTTGATCCCTTAAACTCACTACAAGTGGATAATTTTTCTATTCTATTGATAAAAAATAAAATAATCAATATTTGATGTCCCTGATATTTATCTACATAGATTTTAGTTTCAAATAATTGTAGGCATAAACGATATTATTAATGATGGTTCGAATAGATATATATATATAAAGGTGCATACATTTGGTGATATGTGGTAACTTTTATTTATTCAATGCTCAGTCAAACACAATTTACAATGTTTCGCTCAATTAATTGATAAGCGCACTTTTCTATATATGTACCTATATAGAACGAGACAGAAGTCGGTCCAACCAAATATTAATCAAATAATTGATAAAAGGGATTCAGACAGTATTTATTTATACTCTATATGATTTATAATATACATATATTTTATATATATATATATATATATATAAAATATATTTATACAATATATTGAGAGATTGGTTGCTGACGGCCACTTGAAATGATTGAATCATACTTTCGGCCAGCCAAAATAAAACTCTTGCGAGGTTTTCATTATTGTTGTTGAGCCTTTTTTTTGTTTTTGTGCGGCGTAGATTTACGACCACTTCGTAGACTTTTAAAATTGTTATTAAATCAAATCAAGCAACAAATTTAGCGAGTGTTAGCAAAAGATTTAATGGGCATTAAGTCAATCAAACAGATCACTCTGTCATTGGATCAATCTCACATTGAAGTTTGCCTCAAATTATAGGCCCGAAAATAAAGTGTTTTATTCTTGACACAGTTTACGCTCGAATGGAATTGGAAGTTGAGTTGTAATTTGACAAAATGAAAGAATGGTCTGTCCTTGTCTTGATCATTTTACTTCACTTGACTAGCTTTTAGTAACTCTAACGATTTGTCCACTTGAATCTAAGATGTTTTTTATGTATGTACATTTTATATTTTATACCAACAAGAAATAAAATTTTTTAATTTTCGTGAGGATATTGCTTTGTTTTGGTAATGAAATGTTTTCGATTTTGTTAAATTTCACGGAATTTACAATTAATGAATTAAAAATTATTAAATTTACAAAAAAAAAATTGAAGAACTTTTATAAAATAGCCTAAAATTTCGAATGAGTTAGTGTTCACCACAGAATAGTTTATATATAGGATATTATTTTGTTCCGAAAAGGAAATGTTTTCTATTTTGATTTATATTTCTAACTTTAATAAACAAGGCAAAAAATTTCAAAAAGGGTTCGGTCTCAAGTTTCTCTCTAACACACACACATACACTCACACAAAGGATCAACAATGCTGAATGATAATTCCATCGAGGATAATGGAAAAGAATGTAAATTAATTAAGAATTTTTCACTCACACACAACAGGATAAAAAAAAACGAGAATGTTAAAACAAAAAAACAAAACAAAAAAAATGTATACCTGTTTTTTTTTTTTTTTTTGTATCTGTGTTTTTTTCTCTCAAGGATCTGGATAATTGAAATAGAATTTACACGTCTTCAAAATATTTTTTTGTATAAAACCTTTTTTTTTTAATTTAGATTTAGAGTATTCAATAATAATACTAATTAAAAGCAAAAAGAAAGCTCTATTTGGCTTACTCTGGTCTGCTTCACGGCAAAATGCCAACTAAATATACCCACGATCAGATTCCAGCTTATTATGCCCAACGACTCCGGCTCTGGCACCGATCGTTCGGCAGACAGTATGACGATCGGCAAATGTGATCGTATCGACGACATATGGCGAGAGGGCCGGGCCAAAAAGGTTTTTGGCCATATCTTTGGAATCAAAGACTCATAAATGTCGCGATCGAATAACTGAATGAATTCCGAACGCAAAACCCTAACTAAAGCACTTGAAATTTTTAAATTGATTGAGTGCCATTATAATTATTTGTGCTCATGTAATTTATTATACACATTTTTTTAGTTTTTTTTTATAGAAAAGAAATAAACGTATTTTCACAAATCTGTCAATAAGAAAAAGCACCCAAAAACAACAACACAAAAAAAAAAAAAACAAAAATAAGGAACAAAAAGCAAAACCAAAAATTCTTGATTTACCGTCGACAACAATTTTTGTGAACTCATAAAGATTATGGAAAAGAAATAATATAATAATATAAGCAGAAGGTGTAGAACAACTAAGTAAATTAAATACAGACGAAAGTCTAATTGTTGGTATATATGTACATACATATATAAATGTATTGCTCATATAAATATATGTATTTATAAATAAAGAATTTCTTGACGCATTTGCTGCATTGTAAATAATGATCAAGTGGTTAAAGTTTTTTTTCTGTATATATAAATATTTAAAGCAAAGAGGAAACGCATAGATCGAACTCTCGAACTCAATTGTATATTAGCCACTTTAGTTAACTTTAATCAAGTTAACCAATTTCATCAGTTGACAACACTTAAAAGAAAAAAGGAAAACAGAAATATTTTAAGCCTTATAAACCTTTAGCTTCAAATCAATCAAATCAATTGATAAGATATAGACACAGAGACAGAGAAAGAGATACAACCATCAGTTAGAGGGTATTCATCTGGTCGAAATTGTCTTTTAGAGGGGTTCATTGTTCCCCCGAAATTGTTACAACGCTTTAACGATTCACCACCTCCTCATTCCTCCCTCGTCCCTATTACATGGGACACATGTGATATGTTATTGTTTACCCATGAATTCCATAGAACTCATATAATTGTAGTGCCCCTTCAGATGATGGTCTATCGCACTAATCAGGGTACTCTACATATACTTATTGTCCTTTCTATAAATAGTAGACAAATTTTGTTTTGGCCTGAGTTAATACAATGGATCAATCAATCAATTGAGCAATACGTGTTAATAGCAATAACTAAGACAATATTGACTCTGATTCTTAATAAATGGAATTAATGCGTTACAAGCTTATCTTGTGCGTGCTCTTTTGCGGCAACTGTACCTACAATACGTTTTTCGTTTTAAAAATTTGATTGACTTATCGTCGTGTTTGTGATTTGTATGATAAAAGGGCAAACGCTGGGCATTTCCCTCCACGTTTTTGTTGATAATCTCTCTCTGGCATCTTATGGGGTTTATATTTGTTTTGTTTTTCTTATTTTTTTTTGTTTTTGGCTTCTTATCATAGATAGAAAAGTATTTTCAATAGCCCACAATTGAAATGCTCGACGATCAACAAGTTAAGCGTGGAACGATGGGATCATTATGAGTGGCCAGAACCAAAAATAAAAAACAAATCTATTTAGACAAATGTAAAAAAAAAAATATATAAATATGTGTAATGGATACGAAAAATTCTAATGAGAAGCGCAACTGACAAGCATTGTGGGTGGGTGGTTGGACGGATGGTTGGGTGGGTGTATGGGTGGTTGATTAGTTGGTTGGTTGGATTAGCTTGCCTTGGCTTGAGTTTGCCAACTAGAACAATGTAAATGCGCTTAGATAAGCTTTAATTGCACAAGCAAGCTTTACAAGTAGATAGATTTATGTATGTACTAGTATATTTAGTAGACTACTATATCTATAATATATATGTTTGTACTTATAAGCTTTGGTTAGATAAGACAAATGTCTAACCTCAAGTGCTGTGTGCTATTGTAAGGTACTAACTAAAACGGTTGTTATTATTAAACTAAATTAAGTTTTTAGTATTAAGTTAATGCTAAACCTACATAATATTCAAATTGAACAATAGCTCTCAATGGGATTATGAAATATATCTATACTAGATCTAAACCGTAATATAACAGATATATTTATTAATTTCCCTATCAGATAAAATGGAAATTTTCCACAACAATAACTATAGAGTTTGCAAAATCGAATTTTGCTATACTCTATTTCTTTTAAATACATATAGATTATGTCTTTTTAAATCTAAACTCTGAAATGTATATGGCCAACTTTAAGCTAACTAGAATAATCAAGAAATGAATTTAAATGAAATATGTATGCATGTCTTTTAATATATAATATATTGCTTGATAGAGTTATTAAAATTTCCTACAAAATTTATGGGCTAAAATTCTGTTAGATTAATAAACTGTGTTGATTTTGAAAATTTTTGTAACAAGTTTGGTCAAAGAGTCTTTAATATGATGAACTAGTTCAGTTAAACACATTTTTGGAACTGAACAACTTCAATTACTCACTCCTTCAATTACTAACTCTGACTCTTGCTTACTTGAATAAAGTTCGAGAGAAATGAGTCTATATCAGTAGGTGAACCACTGAGTCTCTGAACAGTAGAGTGAATAATCAAATAAATAAGTGAACAAAACAAATTTAGCTTAATTACTCATTCACTTGAATAAGAGGAGTTGCCACATTTTCTGCAGACTCATTCATGAATAAGACTTAATATAAAACTTATCTATCATAAATATTTCCATATATGTACATTTCAGAATTTACATGTGAATCATAAGTTATCAGATTTTTAATCATATCAAGTGATACAAATTAAATCTAATTGCCACCCATGATCAATGATATCAATGAATTGTCACGATTAGTGTATATGATTTATATAGATTTCTTTTCGTAGTTCTTTTAGTTGCTGCATCATCATCATGCCCCTCCCTCCCTCCCTTCCTTCCTACACCGCATTGCTTATTCATTCATCGACTCTCGACTGGGGCTCCTTGACCAACGCAATTGAAAATGCCGCAGGGCAGCTCGTCGGGCAGTTAGTTGGCACTTTTTTTTTTTATTTCGTTTTCGTGTTTAACTTGATGAAGTTTGTGCCATGTCATTTGAAAACAATAATAATACCAAGTGATATTGTGTATACGCCTAGCCTGCCTGCCTACCAAAATGTACTTATTATAATAACAATAATAATAATAATAAAAATGAAACTCGTGTGCGAAAAAAATCAAAAGATGGTGAATCATTTCATGGAATGGGATTTCAATAGAATGATAAAATTTTTGATGAAATACTTTGGGAGTTAAGTGTTTTTTTTTTACGGAAATATCGAGAAATTGAAACTCTCTACAACGTCTCTTCAAATAGAATTCGAATTTCTTGAAAATCGCCAACTGTTTTGGGGCATGCGCCGGCAATAATTTTTTTTCTCTTTTTTGTTTTTTTTGTTTTTATTGGATTTGCTTTCAGGGTCATTCTTTTCGAAAATAATGAAATAGAAAATACAATAACAACAATTGAAAGAAACAAAATTTCTATTGATGGTTTAAAAAAAAGAAAACAAGAATTAAGTAAACTGCAAAATATACAAGGCAAATATATGCATAAATATATTTGCATTTATTGTATAATATTTTCACAATTTTTCTCAAGTACATATGACGCGTACATATGGTCGGAAAAGTACATGGCGCAATCAAGGCAAATCGTTAGAATCAATAGTTGTTGCACTTTGATTACGATCACACAGACAGAGAGAAAGAGCGAGAGAAAGAGAGCGAGAGAAAAAGAGGAAGTATTATATTAATACATACATAGATAGGGGCTAGAGAGTAAATTAAATTACGTATACGCCTCTTAAAACAAAAAACTATTCAATTTAATTTGAATTTGATTTCTGTCATATTTATATCTCTTCTTTTCTCTTTCTCACTCTCTCTCTCTCTCTCTATGTGTGTTTTTAATGCCATTTTATTTAAAGGGGCATATTAGACCATATTAGAAACCAAAAGATGCGAAAAATAAAAAACACACGCACAAATGTTTATTAAGACCATAAAGCACAAAAAACAAACCTACACACACACACTCTTACACACATATATACTCAATTTCTCGTTTAGCGGCCTTCAGAAAATTCTGTTACTGCAAATATTCCATTTTATTTTGGCATATGACAGCTTTTTGTACAATTGAAACTTGACACAGAATAACAATAAATGACAACAATGTGGTCTTATGTTTAATTAGCAAAAATTAAATATCTGCTATGAAAAATAAACAGACAAATATTAATAACTATATATGTACACCGGATCCCCTTCTTCTTGACCTATAAGAGGTTTCCCCTTTTAATTCCATTCTTTCTCAGCCTTTTCCATTCTCTAAGCAAATGACGCAGTGTGTGTTTAAACAATTGGTGCAACACAACAATTGTGTGTGTGTGTGTGTGTGTGTGTGTGCGGGGGTGAAGAAACAAAGATGACGCATTTAGCTATTTAGAAAAGGAAGAAAAACACAGTTGATATATGTGTATGGTGTAAGTTACCATTAACGCAAATTGTTTTTCATTTTTTCTCTCTAAAATTAAAAAAAAAAATAACTCTTCTGACGCACCTGCAGCAACAAATACAATATCTACACACGTTTTTCCAACAGATCTACAGACGTTAATTAAATCAAATAAGCAGAATTTATGTATATACGTTCAATATAATGTGTCTGAGACGCATACCGGTTTCATTATATTTTTTCTGTTTTTGTTTATGTATCGATAGCAATTGACAAATATTTGATAATACCGCGTAAAACACATTTTTTTAAAGGGGAAAAAAATAAATAACAAAAAAACAAAACTTTCTCAATGGCAAAATTAATTGTTGAGAAGTGTATTTAAAAACGGAAGCAAAACCCAATATAAAATTCCAAGAAATTAAACCAAATAAAATGATGTTTTTAGTTTCCATTAGTGAACCGGTTTCAGTTTTGTTAATCTAAATTAATTTCGGCTGTCTCGATGAACTAAAAATATATTAACCTTCTTCTTAATATTAATTTTAAGATACTTTAGTCTATAATTAGTTTCTCCGAAAATGAGTTATTAGTTCCATTTAAAGATCTGTTGGACTAGGTTTATGATATGCTAGAACAGATGTGTTCTGCAAAAAATAATCTGATATGAAGTTCTTCGAAATGAATTCTTTTAATGAATAATTAATTCCATGAATAAGTATATTGGTATAAGTATAAGTATATTTTTCCATATGTTTTTAACATTCCATTGGAAGTTAATCGAAAGGAATGTTTATTATACATATGTGGCCAACAAATAAGTCATAGTTTTTACTATATATGTACATATGTATATAAGAAACAGTTTATCTTGTGTTTTATTACTTGACTCTGTGATTGGGCTTTAAAAGATACGAAAAAAACAACTAAAAATATCCGGGTTTTTTAAGCTTTGTAATGTTAAAAAAGGATTCTACAAGTTCACAAACTTTACCGCAAAAAGTATGCCACTAAAAGTTTTGACCACAATAAATATCTTAACTCAATACTTTCAAGAACTAATTATGTATGTATTTGTGTTTTTTTTTTTTTTTTTGTTAGAAGGTATTCGCAACTCATTTGAAAATATTTAAAGGTCTTGAGAAATACAGTTTTCTCAGCTATTTAAACGATTTTTAAAAAGCTGATTAAATTTATTTTTATGATGAAAAGAGAATTAAAAATTATCTAAATATTATATGTAAAATATTAAGAAACAATAATTATTTTTATTTTTTACCATTTAGTAAAAATTATAATTTTTTGATTTTATTTTTTACTAATTGTAAGTAATAAATATTTTTAAGATGAAGAATAAAAATCTCTTATAACCTTTAATTCATTTTTTCGATAAATAAAAGGCATAAATAATATACTTTTCTTATTATAAGAAATAGCTTTGTAAGGTATTGCTTTTATAATTATTTTATATCTATGAAGTATTCAATGATCTCTTTATGTCATATATGTAAATTCAAATTAAATGCAAATATAAGAATTAAGTGATTTAATATGATCGATCAAAGAAAATTATAATGCATTTAATAGGGTATCATTGCGAATTTTTGAATTGTAAGCAAAATATGCTCAGCCAGACATTGTCTTATTAAGCACTATTTTTTGATTGTTATTGTTTTTGTTTTATATATATACATATGTAAAATTTGTATAACTGTATAGATGATGTAGTGTAATGAAATTTCAGTACCAAGTAGAAACATTTAACGGGTTTCAGTTACAAGCAAACAAACAAACATTTCTATGTATATATATATATATGCACATACATATGCGAATTTGCCACAATGTCAGGCTAAAAATGTGTCATACGAGACTGTTGGGACAACATTTTGGTGCACACACATTTCCTGTATGGTGAGAGACAGAGACCGAGAGAGAAAAAGCGCGTCTAATTTGTAACATTCCAATTAACAAGGGCAAATTATATATGTATATGTACAAATATGTACATATATATACACATATATATATTGTTGATGAATTATATTGTATTTTATGAGCAATAAATTTTTAAAGGAATCTATATTGCACTTTTTATGATGTGTTTTTTGCTTTGTTGTTGTTGTTGTTTTTTATATGCTCTGTTGTCTTTAGCCTCCTCTAAAACAAACAAAAAACATTCACAATTTGAATCACATCCTCATGAGTTATGACAAATGAATAAAATATATGTATATAATTGCATAATCTTCTCTGGGAATTCCTCTGAGAAAGAGAGAGCGAGAGAGATTATATAACTAATGCGATATGTGTATGGAAAATTCCAAAATGGTTTTCTTTTGGCCCCCAAACGTTCTTATCTTTAGGGGAAATAAAAGCTAAAATAATAATAGAAAGGCAAGAAAAGGGTTGGGCAGGTGTGGGGAAGGGGGAAGAGGCAACAGTCCGCTGCTGTCAATTGTAAAATGTGCAAACAAAATAAAACGCAAAACGCAATAACAACATTCACAGTTAATTGGCTTTTAATGCGTTTTAAGTGTGTTAGAAAAAGAAAAGAACTCTGCGCGTTTAATCGTAGGTCCGTCTGTTTGGAGTTAGAAAAAATGTATATATACAATAAAATAGTTTCAATATTAACTGTCTTTAACTGAACGATTGTGACTATTTATCTTTTTAAGATTCACTCCAATTTGCTATTTGCATTACATTTTCTAATTGAGCTGCTTTTAGGACTAACTATATAACATATGATCCTTAATATCTCTTCAATAAACAGCATGGATCCAGAAAATAATTCGTTAGAAAATACTTTCAGAATACTGCTTGTATTTCAGTACCTAAATAAAATAAGGAAAATTTTTTTATATTTTGGTTAAAGATTGGCAAGTTGAAATGCCAAAATAACTGTTTGCATTTAAGTAATCAAAATAAAATCTAAATAAAATAAATGGAATATAAGTATTTTAAGCCTTTTAGAAATCTTTTACACAAAATTAATTCCTAAGTATCCTGGATTACCCTACATAAAATGTATGGCAAATGAGCAACATTGGTCCTGAAAGGATTAAGATTAAGATATTATTCTTGTCCTCTCTCTCTCTCTGTTTCTTTGATATATGTATTTGACTATTTTCTTTTTTCATGACAATCTTTAAATATTCAAGCTTATGATTTAAAAATTTTTTCGAATGGTATTTGATTATTTTCAAAATAAAAATGATGCCCCACTAGTTCTACTTAGTTTCATAGCTTAAGTAAAATTTAAGTTTTAAGCTCTTAAATAAAAAGTTCTTCAAAGTTTATTCAAAAATTGACCAATCTACTTTAATTATTAGCTTATACATTAATCTGTGCAGGATGTAGGTTGCCGGCAATAGATTTTTAACAATTTCGAGAAGGCTCTGCTATGTATTAGCGGAACCATCAGCAAGGTCATCATGAAAAATTCCTAGTCATGATGTGTGTGATAATTGTAAAGTGTCACTAATGCAGAAACACACAAAAAATACAGCAACAACAACAAAATATTGTTTTTTGATAGCTTTGACACATACACACTCTTCACACACACATGTCTATATATATACATACATACATATATGAACATATGCTCGATAATTGATCGTGTGTCTATTATGGCTCGTGCGTGAGTCATGTGAATGATTCGTGAGATTTTTTTTTAGTGCACGTTCATGCTGATAAAGGCAAATGATATGTAAATTGACCTATCTCTTGGTTTCTATTCTCTACGCGCTCTCTCTCTCTCTCTCCCACTCTCTTTCAGAGAGTCGCAGTTTCTCTGTTATGTTTGGTGTTGCATTGTGTGGTGAAATAGTAAGTGCCTTGAACTTCAAAAAATGCGTGGGTGTGATGAAGAGAGGGATGGATGAGAGGGTGGGGGGCAAGTGAACCCGTTTCGGGCCAAACCACACGCGTCGTATGAGTAATGCCCATAATTAAGAGGACGCTGTGACGTCACAACTTATACTTCTCTGTTTGAAATTGTTTTGTTATTTTTTTTCGTTGATTTTTTTTTAATCACTTTTATCGCATGTGTTGCGAGTGAATGACTTAACAGAAATGTGATTTTTTTATTCTGCTTTTTTGAACTTTTGAATTAGACCCAGAAGTTTCCATCGTTTCCGAAATGGAAACTAATGTCAAGGCTATTATCGAGCCATGTATAATTACAGACAATCAATAAATAAATTAGTTTTTGTAATTACGCATTAGACCTTCCTCCTTTATTGCCCTCCCACGGCCCCCTCTCTCACACTCTTTGGGTTGGCATTCTCAAGGTCTAAATACTTAAGCTATAATTTGTGTCCAGTCACTCAAAGTTACTTAAACTTACTAAAGTTACTTACCGGCAAAACGAAAAAAAGGTAAAGAAGATTGGTTGTTGTTGTTATTGTGATGTGTTGGTTGGTTGGTTGGTTGGTCTCTCAGCTGTTGCTCTGGACGACGTCAATGTTGGTGTCTCTGATTCCAATTGGAAAATCTAGCGGCACAAACAAAAATGACCTGCTTAGCTTGCTCTCCCTCTCTCTCACTCTCTGTTTCTATGTGTATTGGTCCTAGCACTCTTTCTCTTTCAGAGATTTGTTGTTACAATCAGTTAGTTGTGTAACTTTTTAATTTCCCGCTTTTATTTCACAATTTTTCAAAAAAAAAAAAAAAAAAAAAAACCAACAAGACCAAAAACAAAAAAACAACAATATGAAATAATAATAGATTTCTAGAATCCGCTTCCTTTTTGGATGCTCTCGCTCGCTCTCTGTTCGTTATTTGGTCTAATGTCTGGTTGCCACTGCTTGATGTCTGGCTTGCGATTGCAGCAAATTAATATGTATAATTTTTATTTTTTTTTTTTGTTCGTTTTTAATTTGTTAATAATAGACACGCCGCTTTGCACTGAAAAAAACGTGCTCAAGCAATTTTAGGTGGTTCTCTCTTTCTCGCTCTCACTTTCGCGCTCTTGCTGTCTGTTTGTGTGGGGGGCTATCTCTGCTCTGCTCTGCTCTTGCTCTCTTTCCGCATGAAATTGATGTATTTTTTGCCCAAGTATTTCACAATAGATTTACAATTTGTTTTAACTGTATTTTGATTTAGTTAACAATATTTACACGATTTGATACCAGCTCAAAAATATATATGATTATTCTTTGTTGGTTTATTCTTTTTATGTGGGAGGGGGCTTTTATTTTTGGATATTGTTATAAACAAATAAAACACTCCGACAACGATATTAACACAAACGAATTGAAAGTTCCACTTCAACTGCGCGGCTATTTATGTAAAAAAAACGTCGAGGAGCAACAACAAAAAAACAACAGAATAATACAAAAAAAAAATTCCGCTTAAACACAGCTGTGAAATACTGTTGTAAAATAGTGGGTAGTGATTACTCCCCCGGTATTTGAAGTTTGCTCATATACTGATTAAATCAGAGTACAGCTCGAACCTGGTTTGAAGCGAATATTTTGGCCAGGGCGAATTCAGTACGGCGAATTGTTTTTTTTTCGTTTTTGTTTTCAAAATGGAAGCGGGTTTTATTTTGTAGTTTGTTAAATTCAAAATTAATTCATTTGGAGCCAAAAAAAAACTTGTAATAAGAATACAGAAATAAAGAAATCGACCCTATTTAGATAAGACAAAGCGAATCTGTTGATTTTACTTCTTTATTCCTAGACCTGAAGGTACATTATACCGTTTTGGGTTAGTATTGTGATCACATTTGTTGCCGTGGTCATTCCCAGGACTTCGCCCGCATTGTCATCTAATGTGATTAGACTTTGTTTGCCAATGGTCACCTGAGGGCCATTCCTTTTGCGCAATCCGCCAGCGGAATCGTAACGAGACTTGTAGACAAAAACATGACGATGCGTTTCGCATATAACCGCATAGTCCAAATTTGGACAACAGTCGATGAATTTTCGTTGCTCTTTTGAGGCCTGGACATAGGCAAAGGCATGAAGATTGCCCTCATGCCGAACCCGCCACTCATCCGGCTTAGATGGCTGATACATTTGCAGCCACACGGAGGCATCTACACCCTGGCGAGTGGCAAATGCTGCCGGGTAACCAGGACGCAATGATGTACTAAATAATGGTGGCGTGGGTCCCAGGAATATTGTGTGAGTGATGCCGCCAGTAGGAAGATTGAAACGAACTAAGTAAACAATAGGGAGTGAGAGAGAATGGTGATTCGACCAAAGCTGTTGGTTTTGAGAGATGCCTTACCCATTTTAATGTCATCGTTTGTGGCCTCTAGTGGAAAATCACATTCTTCAATTGGATCCTCCAGATTTGGTATGGGTAAGGGACGTTCGGGCAAACCATTGGGCTCTCCATCCACTTCCGTCTCAATATCTTCGCGCGCCAACAAGCGGGTCCAACTTTCAGCGTTTTGTTTGACCAAAGTTAAATGCAATTCATCCCGTTCCAATGTCCATGTGGTCAGATCATGATCTACAAGAGCAAAAAGTTCGCCCTGCAGGAGCATTAGCTTGTCGAGGCACTTTACTTCAATATGATCAGCTTTGGATTTTATATCAAAGTCATTCCTTGTGGCATTGCTGGGCAATGGGAATCGCACAAGAACGTCTTCAGCTGTTTGGGTCCAGGTATAGGGAGCTTCTGTAGCAGCAGCAGCTTCTGCATTATGAAGCTGCGGACGTGTATCCTCTGTGTCCTCCTGTCCAGTATCTTCCTTTCCCCCAGCTTCCCTTTGCGCTTTCGTCTGTATTTCACGATTTGAGCAAATGATCAAGGACTCTGCTTTTGGTTCAAATGCAGCATAAAATATGGATCCAGTGGTCTCCAACCTCTCGCAAATCTTATATATCCATTCGCCAGTAGTGCTCTGTTCCCAGTGAGACCATGTGAGATCCATGAAATAGACAGTGCTGACGCTTCCATCATTCCTGTTGCTCTGACTCTCTCTACGCGCCACTTGACCAGCCAATAGGGAAATACGTTTACGTTCTTGCACCACATCCAAACGGGCGTCGTATAGAACATAACCACGTTGATCATTTGAAGCATTTACCAAAGTCTTGGTAATCAATTGCCAGGTTGGTGCCCGTGAACGATCTCCTGTGTCCAACAGATGGAATGTATTCATGCCATCGCAGAGTATACAATATTTCTCCGATATGAAATGTAAACTATAGTTGTAGTCGCCAACCTCTTGAGCCCCCGCGTCCAATGTGTACACGACACGCTGTTCACGTGGTCTCCCCGACTGTGTATCATAGGAGCCCATAACTATCTCTCGGCCGACATTAACATAGTAGCAATTGGTCCGCAGCCAGGGATCAGCGTGAAGGGCATTGTGCTTGGCAAAAACCTCGACGTGGAGCAACGAGTACTGGTTGTGGTGCGGTTCCAGCTTTAACGGTTGGCGGCTGCAATCCTGGCGCAGCACGGGCACCGCATCAAAGGACAGCTTATAGCCATCGAAGCTGGGACAAAGCAAATTCCGATCTACAGTCAAATCCACGACAGGCATCTCCGTTAGTGTCACTTGGCGCGTTGTTTGTTTTCCCTCTAGCACAGTTGTTATTTGTGGCTGGTGGCGTCGTTGTTTTTTCTTTTTTGTAGCTGTTTTCTCACACACTTGCTTAATTTATTCTGATATTTAGTTATTTGAAATTTTACAAAAAAAAAAAAACAAAAAAAAGCAACCAATTCGCCGTACCAAATATTTGCCTGGCGGTCAAAATATTCGCTTCAAACCACTCGGAGTGTGCTCAAGCTTTCAAACATGTTCGAGGTGGAGAATATCGATAAAAACATGTCAGGTAACATTGATAATCGATAGCATTATCGATAGTTAATCGACTTTACTGAGTGAAAATATCGATTTTAACTTATGTTGGCGCCAAATTGTAATTCACTTTTAAATTTGCATCAGTTTATATATCAAAACTTTTCCGTTAAAAGCTAAAATTTGTGTTAACTCATGACTAAATTAGAAAACCAAATGGTTTACGCTTAAGATGAGCTCACTTCTTAATTTGTTTTTTTTTCTTTCTTATTGTTTTTGTATGATGTTGCAATTTTGATATCTTTTATATTATTGCTCTTTATGCTTCTTTTTCTTTCTCTTGTTGGGAGGCGTGCTTTGTAGGCGGCTGCTGTCTTTGACATTTGAAATTTGTTTGCCGTAGCTGTTGTTGTTTATTTTTGGGTTCATTTCTGGCCAGTGGCCGTTTTATGGCTGCCAACGGCTTGTTGCCTTTTTCAGTTTGCTTCTGCACAATTTCCATTATATTCGTTTTGTTGTTGGCCTCCCTCTGATGGTTCAGCTTCAGCTTCACCACGCACACCACTCATTATCGTTCTTTTTATTTTATACGCATTGTTCCAAAATCCCCATCCCCATACCCATCTCCAACCCAATCCTCGACGGCTATTGTTTGTGGGAGGCTAGAACAAAATTTGATGAGGCTGCATGTCTTTTGATTATGCCATAGAATCTCCTCCTGCTACTTTCCAGCTCCTCCTATTCTGCCTCAGCCATGTTGTCATAATGAGAGCTCGTAAACATTGATGACAGTTGAGCGGCTGCTGCAATTGCCACGCCTCCCATTGGGGCCAAGACCATTGATTGATTCTGGTTTCTGTTTCGGTTTCTGTTTATATATATATATATATATATATTTTTTTTTTGTGCGTTGGAGAAGAGGAGATTATGTTTAAAATGGCTTCTCTGACTCTCCCTTCTTGAGCAGAAGGCGAAGAAACTATAATAAAGTGACATCCCATGACCATGAAAGTGGCTCGTCGGGTCACTGTCAAAAGCCCAGCTCATCACTCAAGCGACCGGCAATGGTTATCATTAATCAAATTCACATCCATATCCCAATCTTCTGCTCATACCAAACGATCCGACAGGGCCCACAACAATGGGTATAAATGGTGGCGTCGCTTTTGCCTTTTTATTGCATTTGTCACCCTCAATTTGGCCATGGAGTTAGGAATTTCTTTCTTTTTTCTTTTTTTTGTGGGTGGGTGTTTGGTTTGTGATGTAAAGTGGGGTAGGAGAGACTTGAAAGGAGGGGTGTGAGAAAGGAAACACATTGCCTTAGATAGAGGGTGACAAGCAAGAGCAAGGACACTGACAAAAGGGGCTAAGGGCAAGGTCTCAATTTTGGCTGTGAACAAATTAACTTCATATTTATATAGATACATATAGATATACTCTCAATATAAAATAAGTTTCAGATTTGTGTGAATCAACGAAAAAAAAAAGACTTGACACTTAAAGATTTTTTTAATTCCATTTCAAACTATATTCAATCACGTCTTTAAATGTATTTGGACAATTTTTAACCTAAAGAAATTGACACTTTGTGAATTTTCTTATGCTTTTGCTTATGCTTTTCATTTCAAAACACATTCAAAACGACATTTTAAATTGCACAATTTTAACAAAAGAAGAAAATATGAAAAGTGTATTTAAATTTGTTTATTCATATGTGTGGCCTCATAGCTCATCCATTTCGGTTACTCTAAAGTTTCCACTACATATATCAATTACCCCCGCATTCGATTAGTAAGCCAACGTACATTCTACTCCATCTTCTGCACATAAGATTGATGGTGCCTGAATGTGAACATGTCCATTTGTTCGTGGTTAACTGATTTACTGCATTTGGCTTCAAAAATATTGCAATTTAATTTGCTTGCATTGGCAAAAACAACAAGCAAATGCTATTACTTATTTTTTTATTGTATTTTTGTAATCATATCTCATGTTTGTTTGCACTTGAAACAGCACGCGTTGTTTGCCTCAAAAGTTCTTAGTAAAAGTTGCCTTCATTACCATTACCTAAACAAATCCGGGCCCCCTGAAGCATCCTGGCATCATCATCATCATCATCATCATCCTCCTCGTACACCACATTTGGTCATCATTCACCCAGGAACCAGACCAATGCCAGTATCCGCAAGTAGAGGCCATCAATCAGCTGGACAAGCTACTATTAGAAACAGAGAGAATCAGAGAAATGAAGAAACTCTAGAGATTGTGAGATATTGCAGTCCATTTGCTTGGTTGGAATAAATTTGCATGAAACATTTTTGGCAGATTTTAATGCAAAAGTTTTTTTTTATTCTAACAAGTCAGAAATTTTTCAGAATTTTTTGTATTGATCAATAATTAAAAATTAATCCACAACATGATTTTTAAACTCTTCAAACAAACAAACTCATCTGATCTAATGTCGTCGATGACTTTCCTAAAAAGTCATCAAGTCATAAGAAAAGTATAAGAAAGATTACAAAGGTAAGAGTATTCAAACTTTAAACTTTTCTTCTTCTAAATTTTAAATGAAATCAAATTTTGCATTTGAATGCACGGAAAATTGTGTTTCATCATATATGTAATGAGCTTAAGAATTCTTTGCTCCACTTGATTATTGCCTTACTGGGCAAATATTAAGTGGTCATAAAAAGAAGTATACTAAAATTATTTGGCCATTTAAAATTCTGATTTACGTTTATGTTCAAACCAGAAGTGAGAACGAAAACTGAGGGATAACAACAAAAAGCAAGACCAAACGAAATGCAGCAATTAAATTGATCGCTCATGTGGGAACTGAAAGCTGATGCTGGAATTTTAGGATGAAATGGCGAACGAAATGTTTGGTGCATTGAAAATTTTATATGCCAGTCAACTTGGCCATGATGGGGAGGAGAGAAAGGAGAGAGAGATGGGTTGGAAGCAATTGCTATATGGATGTCCTTGTACGTGGGACCCGTACCAGAAGGCTTCCGGCGTTTGCCCAAAGCGGAATAACAACAACAACAACGACAACAATATCAATTTGTGTCTCTGTGTGTGTTTGCCAGAAAGCTAAAAAAAAATTTTATTTGAATGTCTCTCAGTGGACAAATCAAAGATAACGAAAAGAAAGCAAGCAAAAAGTAAAAAAAAAAATATTAGCCAAAAATGAAATAGACCGTATCCACATTGGAAAATAAAATTGAAAAAGAAAAACGGATTTATCTCTACAATTGTTTATTGAATTAAACTTAAGTAGAGTGAAAAGAAGAAGAAATAAATCCATGCCGACTTGGCTTGATACCCTGACACAACTAACAAATTTTCAAAAGATTATTTCTAAGATTTTTCATCCTAGAACAAGGAAATCAAACATTTCCTACACAATTGGTTTTGTTTTTTGAATTTAATCATGTAGATCTAAACTATTTGTTGCTTTTCGAATAACATATCAAATATTTACATTCCAAAAAGGGATTTAAAACGTTGATTACTCTGAATACTCGCAAATGAGTTCATAGTCATATTCGAAGCAATGCTGAAAGTTATTTTCATCGGGGAAAATGAAATAGTTAGGGTTATTTTTGGTTGGGAGTCTGTTTTTTGGATCCTTTTAAAAAAAAACAAAACAAATGTATTTGCTCGATCGATCTCCAAAGTAAAACCATAAAACAAAGGCATCCTATATAATTCGACACAGTTTTGTCTGAAATTTAAATTTTACGCGGCGTTAGATGTTTTTCTAATCCCGACTTCAATCATAATTTTAGGATTTTTTTTTTTTAAACAGCGTTCAAAAATAAATATCTTTTTTTTAGTCATTTTTTAATATTTCTTTAATATCTGCTTTTTAATCTATTTTTACCTTTTTTAATGTTGGAAAAACATATGTAAAAAAAATCCTAAAATTACAATTGAGATCGGGACTAGAACTATTAGCTATTCTGCGTCGATTGCACTTTGTTTCATTAAAATCGGTTGAGAATTACGTGCTCTATCCTAGCCTTAAGAAAAATGGGTTTCAAGTTTGCCTCACATGAGGAGAATTTGGCTCACAAAAAAAGTCATTCGAATTCTGAAAAACTAATACTCAAAATAAACTAAGTTAAAAAAATCGAAGAAAACCCCCAAATGAATAAATTTTTCATATTCGAATTCAATAAAAATGGGTTAATTCTTTGAGGGAATATTTTAAACTCTGTTTCAAACAAAAGTCATGAGAAGTTTCAATCTTGTTTAAACGGTTGAGTCACTCGAAAACAAAGTCCTTGCCCAAGCAAAGGACTGAAGAAATGAATAACTTAAAACTCAGAGGGCATTGAGTATTTAAGAATAATTTGGCTTTAGCTTTGTTAAGACTTTTCTTTCCTCATACTCAAGTTGGAATAAGTGTGAACAAAATTTTCAGTCTTAGCTCAAGATATTAAGTAGAAGTGAATGATTGAATTCAAATTTAAGGTCTTTGAAGACTTGTTTCGGGAAACAAGTATTGAAGATTGTGTTTTAAAGCCATTTTAACTGTTAAAAAGAACGCATTTGTTAACGAAAATTAAGCATATTTTGAACACTAAACTATTTTAGCTTACTTGGCATGAAAATGAAAAGTTTTGAGAATGGGTGGCAAGGCCAAAAAAGGCAATTAACTTTTGCTTAACTGTCGGACATAAATTTTTGGTAAATCCACTGCGTGACATTTCCCAATCCCCACACCCCCGACTCCCCGACATCACTCTACTTGAACTGAAATGTAGGCATTTTCTTTTGTGATGCTTAAAAGCTAGGCAATTTTCCCGGGCAGTTGTGGTTTCTGCATTTTTATGCAAATTCTATGTACAGTCAGCTCAGCTGGCATGTCAATCAATCAGTGACCCGGCTTCCTTTGCCCCCTCCCAGCCCCTTAAGTAAGAGTAAGTATGGTGACCCCCTTGTCATTTTGTTTTTAGATGAGGCTGTGACAATGTCCAGAGATTTACATATTCTCGCATGCAAGTGTTGTTGGAGCATTATCCATGCGTTATCCTTGTGAATAAATTAATTTTTGCATAGTTATGCAGATTGCTTCTGGGTCATGCGACTTGTAATGATAAAATGTTGGCAAATTTTATGGTGTAGATGGTGGTTCTTTTTTTGTTGTTGTTGTTGTTGTTGTTATTGTTGTGGTTAATTTAAGCAACAATTTATTTTGCATGCCCCAAAAAGTAGGCAATGTATGCGAAACGTTTTAGCTTCATTTTCATAACATACTTATTTGGGTGAAATTTTAGCGAAAATTTACGAGCAGTTAGAAATTCAATTGCCAGCACGAAGTTCATGCTTGATTTGTAGCCAGGATGTTGATGGGAGCGAGTGGGAGGTTGGGCAGTCAAGTCAAGTCTGAAGGTCATGCCACCTCGGTGGCATGCAACTTGAATGCCTGTCGACTGCCCGCTGCACTTGCCACATAAATCCCTCATGCACTTAAAATCGTTAAGATGCCATCAGCGAAACGGAATGACGAATTTTACGGTTTGCCTCTCAATTGAGAGCGATTCGTTAGCTTTTGTTGGTTTTTCTGGTTTTCTCAGTTTCTTGGTTTCTCGGTTTGCCACTTTTTCCCACTTTTGTCCCTCTTGTCCCTCTCTTTTACTCTCTGCTGTGAGCAAATTACGCAGCGGCATTTTGGCTATTTTGTGAAAATGGTTTATGATCCGCCCATTCAGCGAGATGGGAATTTCTTGTATTTTTTAGTGTGTGTGTGTGTGTGTGTGTGTGCACACTCACATGGCCAGATGATTCAGCAACACCTACATTTCTTTGTTATTGTAACATTTCATCTTTATTCAGTCGTAATCATTTTACAAGTATCACAATTGACCAAAGTACTTACCTTAAGCTGCTTCTAGGGCTAAAAATCATTTTAGTATATTTCCAAGTCTTTGATGCCCCTTTTAAAACATTCGAAAATGCGTTTCAATTGAATATTTCTATGTAGTATATTTCCAAGTCTTTGATGCCCCTTTTAAAACATTCGAAAATGCGTTTCAATTGAATATTTCTATGTGTGGGTATGTGTTATAGAAATATCTAGCTAGACGCCGTTTCCTGTTTCACGTTTTCAAGCGGGAATCTTGTGATGTTCAAGAATAAATGTCATAAATGTGAGTCAACCTTGTTTTTTTCTTTCACAGTTGCTTTTGACAGATTTATGAGCCTGTAAAGTGACTTGAAATACTGTTAACTGGGAAATATGCCCTTTAAAGTTGAAAAACCATTTTGGTTGAGAGTGCAAAAAATTCCCAAGTCAAAAAGTAGACAAGAAAACAAAAACAACAAAATTTCTTTTCATTTAAATGATCAAAATTGAAATGTATATATATATAATTGTTTCATAATTTTACCATTTTGATATAGTATATACATATATATATATATATTTTTTTTTTTTGGTTTGTTTCATTAATTGTATATATATGTATATAGGTATATATAATTTGTTTCGTTTTTTCCTTATTGCTAGGCGTGTGTGTGTGTATGTAGGTAAATTTTAAATTTTTTACTCAATTTTATGTTGTTGCTCATTTTGCGTACAAAGTACAATAATTGAATTGAATTTATAATAATAATAATTTTTGTTTAACTGGTTTTTGGTTATTCATTTGTTTCTTGTCGGAACACATCTAAAATGAATATATATGAAGTATACTCTATATATATCAAGTATACGACATATAGACAGTTATATATATAGTATATATAGTACAATATATAGCTCAACATTAGTTATGAAAAAAAGTTCTAATAAAGACAAGTTAAATAGAATTTTTCGTTTTATATTTTTTTTTGTTTCTTTGTTAAATTTATTTTGTTATTAAAGTTAACATTGTTCCACAGATTTTTGCACTAGACTTGAGTAGTTGTTGCTGTTGTTGTTGTTGTTGTTGTTGTTGTTGTTGTAATAAATTCTTCTTAAAATACATTAAGTTTATTTAGTTGGATGGGTTTTGGTTTTTGGTTTTTAGTTACATTAAATATTAATATTCCTCTCCTAATAATATCTGAGTATACATATATATTCAAGGAATTCATTTAAAGCTTTCGTTTAGTTTGTTTTCTTCAGTTAAATTAAAAAAGTTTTAACAAAAACAAATATCAAACCCAATATAAAGAAATTTTGTTTTAATTACTCTAATATTTGTGAAGAATTGTTTGTAATTACAATAATTACTGATCAAAGAGTTGTTGTTGTTTTTTTTTTTTTTTTTTTTTTTTTTAAACATTTTAGAATCTAGTTAGATAGACAAATAAACTGATAGTTAGATAGAAAGATGGATAGATAGATCGATATACTCGTATATGTAGGATATATAAATATTAAAAGTTTATATTTCATTATACTTTGGCATAGTCATTTGAAAATATTTCAATAATTCATTCATTTCATTTAAAGCTAATTAGTTAAGTAGTTAGTGAAAGTGCTTGAAATAGTTTTTGTGGTATAACATTTCTAGAATTTATAATACTTTGTGTCGTGTATATGATATAGTATAGTAATTTGGTAATATTTTGAGTAAAAGGATTGGCATGTGTTTGTTTGTGTAAATAATAACAGTACAGTGCTGGCCACATTAATATGTCACTTGACTGATGGACTGCAGTTTCTTCATAGTTAAATCTTAAAAAAAGGCCAGGAGATACAAATTAGGTCTTCGAAATTAAATCAAAATACTAGAAATTTTTAGCAAGAGACAGAATAAAAGATTTCATATTTGAAAACATTGTGTTTATTTTTAAAATTTATGAACCATTAATTTGAAATGTAATTTAATAATTATATAGAATTGCATTCACAATGATCACTGCATATGACTTCAAAATATGACCTGGGGTGTAGCAGAAAATTGAGTATAACTAAAATCAAAATTTATATGTCACTCTGATAATATTCCTGAAATTCGGTGTGTGTGTGTGTGTGTGTGCAGTGAGATTAATTTGGGACTTCAACAAATTGACTTGCTGGTGAAGATAAATAGATTAACTGACTGAAAGACAGCTAGATGGTCAGACAGACAGAGACCAAAACAGTTGATGAGTCCACAATCAAGCAAACTAATTAAGCCATTTATCCATCGGTTAGACACATTTAGATAGCGGCAAAGAGCGAAGAGCGAAGAGAGAATATGTAGATAGAGAGAAGATAGATGACATATGTAAATAGTTGCATATACGAGTATAAATTGGACAGTATTAGTTTGGTTTCTCTTTTACAAGTTACATACAACATTATACATACAAACATATATACTAGATGTACATATATATTCTAATATAAATGTGCCAACTTCTTCTGGTACAAAAGAATAAACTCTCTTACTTACTTACTTACTTACTGAGTGACTGACTAACACACATTAACAGAATAAAAAGAAAACAAAAAAACTTTGTGTAGACATATATATAGCCATATTGTATATGTATGTGTGTGTGTGGGTGTGTGTGGGTGTACGTATAGGTAGACAGATCCCAGGATAGCTTCTCTATACTTGTTCGGCCGACTCGTCCAATACCATTGAATGCAAATCCATGGCTGAGCGTGTCTTACGCGGCGGCTTTGGCATCAAACAATGACTGGTACTTGCCCCAACGAATACGGAATTCTGTCGGGGCCGGGACACGTGTGATACATGCGAGGCATAACCTGTAAAGTGCGAAGAAGAAGATGAACAAAAAAATACACCAAAAGAA
The DNA here is from genome assembly GCA_018903935.1 of Drosophila insularis. Classification (NCBI taxonomy): domain Eukaryota; kingdom Metazoa; phylum Arthropoda; class Insecta; order Diptera; family Drosophilidae; genus Drosophila; species Drosophila insularis. The sequence goes on along the minus strand of JAEIFP010002303.1, from coordinate 10,449,404 downwards.
CACATCATCATTAGTTAATGCCTGCTCATACATAGTATTTAGGGAGGGGTTCAGGAAGCAAACTCATTAAAACGTTTCTAGACCATTATAATCAAGTGTGCGTAAATGTCAACACATTCAAGAGCCATGAGAACAGAAATCGACTCTATCGAGTCAATTGGGGGTTGAGAGAAAGCTTTCCATTGCTTCACATATCGTTGGCAAGAGATGGGCCCAAAAATTTGAAAACAATTCGACTTGGCTCAAAAAAGTTCCTAGTCCTATGATAACTATTTTGACATTAGGGCCATTTTGTAAAGCAAATTTTTCGCTTTTAAAAGTATGCAATATTAGTTTTTCGTTAGTATTATAGATAGTGATACTTATAGAGGATTACTTAATCGACTAAAGGAATATTTTAATTAAATAATTCAGGCCGACATTTTTGGAGTTATGAAAAAGTGTTTTAAGTTCGCGTTAGGTTTTCAAAAAAAAAAAAAATCCATTTGCTGTATTTCTTTTTATAAAATTAACATTACTTATTATAATAAAAACATTATTATTTTAGCCTATTAATACATATATTAGGTATAATTTGAAAGCAAATATCAAAAGTGGCACTATAATAATATGTTTCTAAAATGATTGAAATTTCAACCCAAAAGTATGCTATAAGAAGTCGATGAATTTTTTCTTTTTTAATTTTTAAGAATTATTGTAACCTCTAATAAATTGTAGTAATGTTTGCAAACAAAAGCTATGTTTCTTTAACAGGATATTTTTAAATTTATTACAAATGTAATAAAAAAAATATATATCTCTTTAGAGCATACTTTTTGGTGCCTATTTTCCAATCCCCCAATAGATAGACCAGCTCTCAATTTAATGTCATCAAAAATCATGTCGACCTGTGTAATTAATCTCTATTCCAATTTCCAAGTGTTGGATACCATTTTAAAATATACTAAAATTCGATATAATAACCATTATATAATATATAACTTAGTTAGGTTGATAGTTTTACAACTATATCTGATATCTATACTGATAATAATGATATATAACTTTTTCAATATCGTTTGGTACTTGGCCAAAATAAAGTCTGAAAAAATAGGGCAAATTTAATATTTCCAATCTATAACTAACTAATTTATGTTTTTGCTTTCCTAATGCCTCGAAAACTAATGATTTGCAAATTTCTGAAAATAGTGATGAGAAACAAACGATAGTTGATTGTTTTTTCATTCAAAGTAGTTGCAATTTTTGACCATCTCTAAGTAAAAGTTTGTGGCATGAAACGCCTTTCAAGTTCTAGGTCATGTCAAGCAAGACTTAATAGAACTCTTAGCATTGAAAGCGGCATTATTCTTCTCTTCTTTTTCTTTTTTTTTTGCTTTTTTACACTCTGTATGTTTTATGTGCGTATGTTTCATATCTACTTCTCGTTCTTCACGTCCTTCAGTGTGTGTGTGTGTGTGTTTCCGCAAGATTTAATTGCACAGCAGTCAACGTGATGCTTCGCTCAAAGAGACAGTGGAAAAGTAGATGCCCAGAAGAAGCATGGTAGATGGAGGCATGGAAAGCATGGAGCATCATCCAGCAGGGAATGGCATTAAAATTGTATTGTTATTTGTATTTCACTTGCGCTCCGCTGCCTTTGCCCCGACAGCCGACTTAATTGTCTGGCAACTCATTAAGAAAAAAAAGGAAGACGGCAAAATGAGAGAGCAGCTTCAGCTTAACTTAATGCTGTATTTACAAAACGGTGGGCGTGACAATGAGGCAGCCATTGGCATTATTCTCCAACTATCCTACGCATATACAGTATACAGTATTTATAATGTTTTCTTTTGCATTTTCTTGTATAGCCTGCTTCTGTAAGCGGCTTTTAACTCGCTGGAGATCAACAGTGGGCTATATCTTGAAGATGGTCTTAAACATCATAATTCCAATGCATTTTCAGTAGAGATAATAAATTCGACATTAAAAATGTAGAGTAGTTGAAAATTATTGTAAGTTTTCGTTAATTCAATTGGCACTTTTCAGCACTTGTCACTTGGCCACAGTGCACATGCAGAAAAGTATGCAATAATTTATTTCGAACGCAGAACATGTACTCTACAAGCCGAATGACACGTTTGTTCGATTTTAATTGCATTTACATGGCAAAGGAAAGCGAGAGACAGAGTGAGAGAGAGACTGAATGGAAACACACCCAAAATGGGTGGCGTAGGCAATGCAAAAAGGAAAATGAATGAAAACAAATGAAAGAATGAGATGACATACCCTTCGCATAGATACTGGGATTATAGGCTGTAAATTGACACGTTGGCATATTCAGATTGTGCACCATGCCCATCGACATACGCGATACAGAGGAGCGCTGCAAAACAAAGAGAGAAAGAGCGAGAGAGAGAGAGAGAGAGAGAGACAAAGATTATTAACAATTAATTGATAATGAATATATACAGAAAACAATCAAAGATTCAGTAGGTGAATCACTTGCTAAGATATCAAAAATTTAGCTTTAATACAGAACAGATTTATTTTACTTGAACTTGGCTAAAAGATATAGACCTATGTGACTTATATGACTTACCTGATGCGTTTGAACAGCTTCCAAATCGACCAGGGGACAGGAGCTGCGATGTTGTTGCTGAAATTTGGGCTGATAGGGTTCCAGCATACGAATTTTGCCCCAACGATTGAAAAATAGCATTATGGCCCCCACCCAAAGGACGAGAACGAGGCCAACAATTAGCACCTCTTCGGTGCGTACAATAATCTTGGGACCTGAAACAACAAAGCGAATAGAAAAAGGATAACGAAAATAAGAAATTGCATTTATTTTTACTAAAGGATTTGTGTTTTGTGTGTGTTTTTTCTTGTATTACTTAAAGTCACTCTAAATCCAAATTGTGTATTTGAAAATCGACAGCACGTTCTAAACACACGCAACCAGCAGCAAACACACACAAGCGCACACACACACACACACACATAAATCAACAGCTTAAGAGTCAGATTCGAATTCAATTATCAGAGACGCAGACACAGACGAAGTAAAACATAAATAACCGAAATGGCAAATGTAACTGCCTGATGCCACGGATATTACAGGATATCCCCCCAAAAAACCCGAAACGATAAGTCCATTTTATTTATGCTTTTTCAAACAGATGTGGCCTGGATTCAAAAAGGATTCAAGCTCATTCCGAAACCCTCATAACATTTACGTTTACGTTTTCGGATTATGTATGCAATTGAATATAATCTTGATAAGAATGCCATTTACCTGTCTCCACATTTGTGCTATTTGTGGACATGGCAATGCCAGTGGCCAATCCGGTGTGTCCTGCATCCGAATCACCTCCACTGCTATCATCTCCTGGCTCCAACTCTTGGCTACCAATATAATCCTCCGATGTACTTGAACTCGTGCCTGGCGCTAATGATGCAGCTGCTGATGCTGACCCATATGATGATGATGACGATGATGATGCCGGGGACATTGCAGCTGTTTCCTCAACTTCAACCAAAAAGTTTGTACCCTTCCATCCGGAACCCCATTCTGCATAAATATATATGAAATTGTCAAAAGTTTTCTCTTTTGAAATACTCTTTATATATGTATATATATATATATAAATATTTACCTTCTGAAATGCCTGTTGAAGTGCTGACCTCCTCAGCAAATGCAGCCAATTTGACAACTGCAAAGAAAATGGCAAAAAGGCAATATGAAAAAAGGAAAACGATTGACTTTGGCCAAAGGACACAATCATAACGACAATTTTTCAGTCAAATTTGTGTGGCATGTGGCATGGAATTTCCATGCATGTATGTGTGTGTGTGTGTGTGTGTTAAATGTTTATGGCTTTGCACTTTGCAGTTGAATAGAATAATATGATTGCAAATCTCAACTTAGATGTGTAAAACTAAATAATAATATACTTAAAATATTAATACCAATCGATATGAAAAGTTTAATATATTTTTAAAGGTGGAGAAAGGAGCTAAGCAAACATTGCCAAGATAATTGAAATGCTCTGCAGAAGTCAGTTGCACGGATTGCAGGATGCTGTCAGTCATTTTCACCGGACACTGCCTCCCAGCTGTGGATTGTACCACTTACAGGAGAACTGTATGGAGCCGGATATCCTGGAGATACTTGAGAGTCTACCTCCTCGATGGCAGCTCTCAAAAGGCTCAATATCAATAAACTTAATGTAAGGAAAACATTCGAAATTAGCAACTAAATGAACAGCCCTCGTCTGAGAATTGAGTTGAGCTTGTATTTAATATTCTGCTTTGGGTCTTTAAGTTATTTAATATGTTTTAGTTTCTCTTTTGTGTGTGTTGTTTGTGAAAGTGGCAAGAAGAAAATTGAAGAAAAGGGCATAATAGAATGCAGAAGAGTTAGGAGGACAGGGCGTTGATGTGCCTTGCCATGGGTGAGAAATTTTGCAGACGTTTGCAAAACTTTCTAACTAAAGTGCTTCAAATGCATATACCACACACACACACACACACACTTGGAGTGGGTGTGTTAGTGTGAGTGTGTGTAATAAAGTCATACTCGTATGCAAGTTAAAACTTAATGCGGCACTTTTCGCACTTCTGTATATACATATACATAAGTATAAGAACATCCAGACACTGAACAACTTGACTAAAGGTTGTCGAGTGCATTAAAAGTTTTTCCCTCTTTTGATGATGAAAATGAAATTGAAAGAAAAAGAAAAAATGAAAGAAAGGCAACGGCTGATTTATTGCCACAGAAATAGCCTTCATCATTTATAAGTATCATCTACTCACGTCTTCAACTGTGAGCATTAAAAGGTCCTTGAAAACGACACCAAATGAAACCATTAACATTATGGGGGTTTTTTTTTTTTTTTGGGAGGGGGGGATATGCCATTTCATTTCATTTCCAACTCCTTGTCCAATTGCCCCTTTCTTTGGGCTCAATCAAACTATTTACTAATTTACTCGTTTAGTTGCTTGCTTAATTTCGCTTAATTTGGTTAATTACACATGTTCGACATGCTTTCTCCTTTCTGCTAATCTATGCCAAAGTGAACTAATTAACATAAACAAATTGTGGCCCAATTCCCATACCAAATAACAAAATAAAGGACCAAGGGCACACACACACACACACAGACAATCAAAAAGGAAGAGAGCAACATAACTTCCTGGAAAATACAAGACGAGTAGGAAGAAGACAAAATTTCCCCTAATTTATGAATGAACGGAAAATGCTAGAAACCAAAAAAAAAAAAAAACAACAACAAAAAATTGAAAAGAAAAACAAGTAAAAATATGAGAGAGAGAGAGAGAGACATTGAGACAGGAAAGTGTAATAAAATTGAAATTAGCCATGAGGGGCCCGAAATATGGGCAAAGGGTGATAAAAACCGGAAAGGAAATGCAGGTAACTAATCGCTATATACATACATGTATGTGTAAGTAAGTGTGTGTGTACTTGTGTCACGAGGCCATTAAATAATCATTAAAGACAAAAACCAAAAAAAAAAGGAGAAAAAATAATAAAGAAATCATCAACAAGTACTTCAATAATTTTACGCAATTTTCCAGGGTTAACCACAACACAACAGACACAAACTTCCAGGAAATCAATAATAATCATACTAATAATAATAATAATAATAATAATAGTAACAACAAGTGATAAACAAAAGAAACTATACAAATTCCAAATTATACTAGACTTTGCCTCATTAGCACAAAACTTGAGGGAAAATTAACATTTTCAACCTTAACATTAGCTTAAGTATATCCCAGTTAAAGAATACTCAAAGGATAATCAACTACATATACATACATATACATATACATATATGCAAGCTCCAATAAAAATTTCTTCTTGGGCAAATGGCTTAAAACCAAATCAAATTCTTAGCTAAAATAAACTTGTGAAAATTTTTGATAAATATTTTTCTAATTTTCCAGTTCTACCATAGAGAGTTCTTTTGATTTTACATATCAGTTTTGAATCACACAACGACGATCAGGAGAATAAAAAAAATCTCGTGATTTTTTTATTAAATTTATAGCATTCAAACTGATCGAACTTTTTTTTATAAGAAGCCATATCTGAAATATGTGAAAGAATTGATTAAATGCTTGTCGGCCTGTATATCTAGTCCTATGAGGCAAATAAGCACATTGAGTTTCTGACTAGATCTGAGTATATTACCTAATGAAATGTTTTAAAATAATCAGTTGTTGTGGCTTAAAATCTACGATAAAGTTTAATATGAACCAATACTTTACATTATTTATACATCTTCATTAATTGTTTTTAAATTTTTTGTGACTCTTCTCGAGTGCTTTGCATTGATTTGATTTAATTTATTATTTTAGGCCTGACTTATTGCAGTTTTTTGAATTTGCATTAACAAATAATTAAGTCGATTTTCCCAACTCTTATTAAACTCTTCCTTAGACAAATTTCAACCGAAATGAAAAGTATTAAAAATTCTAGAAAAGTTCTACAAAAGTTTTGTAAAAAGAAAATTTGTCACATAATGAATTATTTTGGACTTGAAACAGAAATTCATTTGTTTCCTTGACTTCTCCTGCCATAAAAGAAAAAAATCAGCCACGAATTATAAAGACAAAAGCTATTGATTTTGTATGGTTATGTAAAAAAGTTACAATACGTATATGTAAGGTAAGGATTGTTAATTTTGCATTTTTCTCTGACGCTTGGTTGTCCCTCCTCCTCAGGGGGGGGGGGGGCATTACATATCAGATTCAAGTAAAAAGCAAGTAAATAATGAACATACAAGAGAAAACGGAGAAAATGCTCACAAAGCAGCTTACCTACATATATTTGGCATGTACGTGAAGGAAACCCAGCAGACATTTTACTTTTACTCCCAAAAAATTTAAAAAAAAAACAAATTTTCCCTCTAATATAATGAAAATTTCAATATTGAAAAACAATTGTTTGAAGCAATTTATTAAAGGAATAATTGTCTGTTGTTGGTATGGACAAAAATATGTTTCTGGAAAATTAAAATTTTCTCCTGGCACATTATTTAAATGAAGAAATAAATACATATAGATTTAAGAAAATTTTGTAATAAAAATGGATAATTAACGAATATAATTAATGGGACTGAATATGATAAACGAGTATTATCTATGTATTATTATCTTAATATTAAATCTTTTGGTAATCAAATTAATAAAATGTTTATTGGGTTTGCCATTTATTTCACATGACACATGCAAAAGCTGATGGCGAGAGAAAGTGAAGACAGAGAGAGATAGAGAGAGAGTGAGAACACGCCACATGAGATGTAAGAGAAAGAGTAAAGAAATGGGGAAAAGAACTTTAAGTTACTTTAACTGGACTTCAGAGTTCAAGATTTTCTCTTCAAATTGGTTAGAATTTTTATTTGGGAAATATAGCTTAACAAACAAAAAAAAAAAAAGGAAAATGTTTTCTGTCTTATTGTTGAACTTCAATTAAAAAAAAAAATGCAGCTAATTCTTAGATCATTTTTAAACTTGAAATATTTTTGGCACTTTTCTTTTCTGCAAAACAAAATAAAAGAGAAAAACTATTCAAAGGAACATAAATTTCCATTGAAAGCAGCAAACAATAAACAAAAATAAATAGTTTAAAAATTTGACAAAAAATTAAAGTAAGGCAGTTAAATTAATCCATTAACTGGGTCATGTAACATATTCATGGCCTAGAAGGCATCAATTTTCATTTATTTGTCAGTATTTTATATTGATTGTGAAATCTTTCTTTATCCCCTGGTTGGTATATATATATATACTTATACATACATATATAACTAAGTAAATTAAAGTTCGCTTGAGGGGGCATTTGCGCACAACTGTACCGAAAATCCATTTTGATTTTTGACAGCATTCGGATAAATGGACTGCTGTGATTTTAGGTCATGGTCATTCCAGACAGGCATCTAAGCACCTGGTCATGTGGGCAAATCCCCTGACAAGTCGCCCACTTGTTGTTTGATTCGCGGCTTCGTGTGACTTTCTCGCTCTCTCTCTCTCTCTCTTTCTCTCTCGCTGTGTGTAAATAAGTGCATCAAGCTGTGCCCCGTGATGAGGCCAGCCCATTGCCAAATTAAGGACTAAGTAGTTTCGCCTTGGCCAAAAGAAAACGAAAATATCTCATCAGGTGTGTGTGAGTGTGTAGATGTGGCACATGTGGCTGCCACATAGATGGCATTTCCCAGCACTAAGGCAGTGAATTTCCATATCCATCCAATTTCTCATTTCCAGGACAAGGGGAACTTTTGGATTTTTGCATTTGATGCGGAAATACCAAGAGATGGGCATTTCCGAGCGCCTATACCAACAGTCATGGATCAACAAGTGGTGAGTAGGTGTGTGTGTGTGTGTCACTAGGGTGACCAGGTTTCTTTACACTCTAACTACCTGAGACCTGTGTGTGTTTGCCACGCGGTTTGATGGTTTATGACCAACATTTATGGGCCAAGGAGTTGCCGAATACACGGAAAATGCATTTCGTAAACAAAAACGCAAAAATGCATTTGACATATTGGTTGCCTCCTATTTGCACCTCCCACACCCACACCCACACTACCTACTAGCTCTCTCTCTCTCTCTCTCTCCCTCCCTCTCTCTTTATATCACCCACTTTTTGTTATGTTTTTTGTTGAAATGAGAAAAGACGAAGGAAAGTGAAAGAAATGCTTCTTTCTCAATGTCCTGTTCCTTGATCACAGATGTTCGATGTGCTATGATGTCTCTGTGGCTTGTCCTTGTCCTCGTCCTTGCCATTGTTTTTTTTTTCGGTTTCATGACCAGATGGCTCAACAAAAAAAACACACACAAAAAAATGTTCAAGACTCGACAAGAATTAAAGAAAGAAAGTTGCATGGAATTGCCAATGGAAATTTACATTCCCTTTTTGCCCATTCCGAAACATCACATCACTGACTTGTTTTCAGTTACAGTTTTCCATCTATCCGTTTGTTGGTTTGTTTGTTTGTTTTCTTTTTTTTAGTGATAGTTTTCTTTGGGTTTTTCAATTTTCCAGATCTCCCTCCTCTCACTCTCGCTTACACTTGAATGAATCATTTGAATCATTACACTTGACTTGATCTAGAGATTCGTTTCCATTTCCTAACTTTTGCACATTTGGTCATGGACAATGACGACTGACCATTCCCCAATTTTAATTTCATCCAAATCACGTCCAGCAAACAAATCTAAAACCAAAAGTTAAGAGTCAAGTAACAAACAAAAACTATCGCAAAACTTGGGAAAAATATTGCCGCTTAACGTTTGCCAGAGAATTTTCCCATCATGTTTACCATTTTGGGATATACCAGTCAAAATATTTTTGGGAAAAACTGCAATTGCGTGTGAAAAACTCAACCAGATAGGGGCAAGACAATCGTATGGAAATTCTATTAACTGCCTTCCACCCGAAAAATCATAATCATAAATGGGTGAGCATGAAAAGAACTATAGAAATACAGCTTATACATTATCTCAATAGCTAAGAGCTGGTGGGTGGATCCTTTCTAGATGATGGCTAAAAAGGATCTCAGCAGGAGCTCGCATACATATATCCTAAATATGAGGTTACACACACTCTTTATAGTGGGTGGGCAGTAAAAGAAAACCTTAAGTTAAATTCTTGATATTTTTTAAAAGCAGAAATGTGCCAGAAAGGTTGAATAATAAGTTTTTTTTTTTTACTTAAACAAACTGTTATTGCCTTTAATAAAAATGTTAAAGGGTTATTGAATTAATATAGTTCTTTCAGAATTTTCATATTTTCATGCTTTTATCTTGAAAAGTTTTGATTGATATTTAACTTATAAAATATGTAAACTTCTTTTTTGTATAAATTGAAAATTGTATTTAGAGATACAAGGCTTATAACTGGCATTATAAGTAAGTAAATAAAATAAATATATAAATCCAGTGAACAATTACTTATAAACTTCTAGTTGAAGATTATTTCAAGACAACCTTTTATATTTAAATTTTTAAAGGTTCTTTTCATTATTTAAATAAACATATTACAAAAGATAGAGGAAAGGAAAAATTTGTCTAAACAAAAACTTTATTTTTGATCAGCAATTTAAACAAGCTAATAATGTATATCTTCTTCCTATTGATAATGCTGAAGAGATAAAGACTAGAAAATCGTTGGCAGAAAATTTACTTTTCAGATACAAATACATACATATATTTTTAGAATGTAGAAAAAGTTGATTACATTTTTTTTTTCTCACTAACATTAATCTGTTTGAGGTGATTATTATTGGATTTTGGTATCTGTTAGATTAATTTTTGAAAGATAGAAAGATGACCATATATTTTTTTAAATCTCTATAAATAATAACTATGTATTCATCGACTTTAAAATAATCTTCTTCAGAAGAGACATCGACAATCGCTATGTTATAATAAATTTGAAATATAATATAATTTGAAATTAATATTAATATAATAAATTTAAATATGATAATAATTATAAATATTTTTGTGCAAAAAATCGACTTTGATGAAATTGTTAAAAATAAAAATTTATCAAAAATTATTCTTTCATTCAATTTAAAACTTTCAAAACCATTTCAGCATTCTTGAAAAAAAAAGATGATTTTTCTCACCAATGATCGGGAAAATCGCCAAAGGATTAAGGATCACACCTTTGGCTATTTTCTCCTGAATAGATATGCCAAGACAAAACAGACCAATTGACAAGAATTTTCGTTAAGTAATTGAGAGTAATTTTAAGGAACAAAAATAAATAAAAATTCCAAATTTTTTAATGTTTCATAAAATTTAATTTTCTTTCATTTAACCCGAACTAAACAAAAGGTTATAGAAAAGGACATCACCTATTGGACTTCTCACTAAAGGTTCCCAAAATAAAATAAATAAATCATAGACATTTGTGATAAATAGAAAAATAAATTTATATAATATTGAGCTGGATTAAAATTTACCTATATAAATTATGGCATTAAGTGTTTTTTTGGGACTTGGGTTGATTGTAAAATCAATTGCATTGAAAACCAGCCGCACTCTGGCCTTTTGCACTTCACTTCATTTATCAATTGAGAAAAATTGACCAACAACATTAATTTGATGGTGCATGTTGCAGATGCAGCTGCTGCTGTTGCAATTTGCATTTGAATTTGCTTGATGATTTCCATTTCATTTTTGCATTTTCAATTTGCACATTTGCATTTGCCATTAACCTTGAGCCCCGACAGACCAGAAATGGCCAATAATGAATGCCAGCCAAAATGAGGAACCAACTTAACTCAACTCATCTCAACTGAAAGAAAAAAAATAAATAAACTTCCTTTCCTTCCTTCGTTCATTCAGCTATAGAAATTTTCATGTGAAATGCTGAACCCAAGACCCAATCAATAGAATGGTAATAGTAACAATGCAACAGATAGAAAAGCAGCAGCAGCAGCAGATGTCCAAATGATGATGGTGTTTCTATGATATTTCTCCAGATAGCCATGAGATGATGGCCAAGTTGCACTTGTGGCCCGGCGTTAACGGCGTTTCGTTTGGCTGCGCCACGGCGTTTGCCTAACAATTGCCACAAAAACTAGCCACAATGGAATGGACCAAGGACGAAACACACACACACACAGCAAGAGACACACAAAGACAATCGCACACAAGTTGTTGGTGAGAAAGCGAGAGAAAGTTTTATAAGAAAACCATAGAATTTGAAAATGAAATCAATGCCAATAATAATAAAAGAATCTGAGTACTAAGACAGAGAGCTAGAAATGCAAAGAAAGGGTTACTTTACCCAAAAATCACAGCAGAGAGGGAGAGAGAATAGACAGAGTGAGAGAGAGAGAGAGACTTTCCTTGCCCTTATTCTTGAAAACCTCAACCCTAACACTGAATTTTTGTCTTACCAATATCAATATGAACATATAGTAATATCAAATCAAGGTCAAATTATACCATTTTAGCCAGGTAAAAATAGTCTTCGTTCTTAAGCCATGCACACGTGCGTTTTAGCCGAAAAAAAATATATATAATATATATGTACCTATATGTATGTAGATAGAAGAAAGTAAAATTACCTCTGAGCTGAGGTAATAAAAATTTGTTCACTATCTGGCTAAGCGGATTAGCGGATTCAGGTAAAGATAGAGGGAGAAGGAAAATTCTTGGAAAATTCGCGATAAATGTAAATCACCCCCAAAAACCGAAACGACTGACTACCTGACCAAACGAAAACAAACTCTCTGACCCTCCCGCATACCTCTCTCTGTCTGTATAAAAGCTGCCTGTCCATGACAAAGGACCAACAGTTATTGACCAAACATTCGAGTGACAAGAACTCTCTTAACGATAAACAGAAAATAAAAATTATCACCATGGGTTGCTGTACGAGCACATTGAATTTAAAGACATCCAACCTGGACTCCCTGGACGATAGTGTCTATATGGATCATCAGCGTGGCTCATCGAAACGTTCATATACCAGTCGTCAGACTATAAGCAGTGGATTGGGCAGTGCCTGCAGTACACCATCCAGTAGTCGCAATCGCAGCATTTGGAGTAGAAGGAGCAGCAGTCCAGCAGGAGCCGTCAATCAATCGGTATCGATCAACAATGGCCAGCCGAATGTTAGGCCCATTTGTGATGATTTTGCCGAACAACCGCTGGAATTGCAGGAACGATCACAGGGCTATTATACATGCAGTAGTTCGGCCTCGACACCAACCAAAAGTCAATTGAGACGTACGCAGGATATGAATTCATCAACATGTGTTTCAGAGGAGGCATCTGAATCCTCGTCCGCATCCCAAACCGACTCGTCACCATCATCGCCTGTCATTGGTAATCTTGAATGGGAAATGTATATGATGCAGCATGCCCAGCGTATTATGCCCAAGACATCGTCACCGATATGCCAGAGGCGTTGCGATATGGATAAGACTTTTGAATTGCCCACCCGTTCCAAGTCCTATCACAAATGGCGTAACTATCTGCAAACGACACCGGCTCACATGCTTCACAATGTCACCAATATACCCGAGGCCATTGCTGGACACTTTTGTCCAACCGATTTTCCAGCATTCAGCGATCTTGAGGATATGGAGAGTGCAGCAAAGCGTTACAAAGTGGATGCAACCGCATTGTATACCACATCACAATTGCTGGCAGGATATACCCAGACCATAACCACGGATCTCTGAATCTCATCGTTCGGATAGTTGTGCATTTTTTTTTTTTGTTTATTTTGTATTCTTCGTTTTGTGCCACAGGCAACAGGTGTGCCCAAAATGGCAAGGAAATGGAAGAAAAGGGATGGGAGGCAAATTAATTTGTTGGCAAACTTTTGTTAAAAGTTTGTTATAACAAAAAAAAAACAAAACTGAAACAGGAACAAAATCGATTGCCAAGCAATGCTAAAATTTCTAGATTTAAGCAAATTGCTTGTATAAATTGTATAAAATTATATGTAACAATTTTTTTTTCATCGTTTAAAACAAGGACAATAATTTATATACTATAAATTAATAAAAAATAAATCAAATTTTTAAAATCTATAATTATTATTGAGTTTTTTTCATTTTACTTTTAACCAATGATTTGACTCTGATCAACTTTTGTGTTAAAGTTGAGAAATTTCATCGAAAAACCAATTAAATCTGAATATAGTGAACAAAGTTCTTTCTATATAGAGTATGGATAAGACTTTTCAGAACTCTTGAGATTAGCATATGCCTTGAGGGACCTCACCCTATCAGAGTCCTGTTTAAACTTTCTGAAACTAATTCAATGTTCATTCATTTATTAAATTATAGTAGATTAATACAAAATTTAATTTACAAAATTCTTTAAAGAAAACTTAAAAAAAAACTGTAAACTTTGTCAAACTTTAATCGATTTTTTAAAGTGATATTTTATTTGAATACTTTTAAATATTAATTTAAATAGAAATGTTTCTTTTCGAAATTGACAAAAAGTTCCAATAAAGGGCAAAATATTTCAATAAACCTTAATTTTATTAAGCTCTAATTTAGTAAATTTTTAGACAATTTAAAAAATTCACGTCTCTACTTGCTAGTTAAAACAATGTCTTTCGATCCGCACTGAAAAGTTGAGAACTTATTTTTTGTAATTTTTTGTAAATTATATTGTTTTAAAAATTCTTTGTTTTCACATTAAAAATTTTTGAAGCCTTTTAAAATATGTCAAATTGCCATTAAATTAAAAAACAACTTTTTGATTTCTGTTATAAATTGGCGGATATACAGACTGAAAAAATGGCAGATTAAACAACAAGTTTTCTTAAAGGATCTATGTATATCCATACTAAACTTCTGAATATCCTTAGTAACTTAATGGGAATTAGTTAGTCGAAATATTCAATACGCCTAAATACAAATGAATATGCTATATTTTTAACAACTAATTGATATATCCTCAGATTAAGTTAATAAGTTAAGTTAGTGATAAACGCTAATAACAAAGAACAACACTTTTCGGACCCATATTTTATATGATTTATTCGTCCGATCTAGCCAACTTAAGAACATAATTTACCTATGTTAATAAGAAGCCAAATTTCATTCTAATAATATTTAAAATGAGTGAGAACGATGCATTTCAGCAGACGGACAATTGTTTAGAATATTTGTTTACATTTTATGGGTAAGTTTTATTTTTTTTAAACATCTAACCCTCTATAAAAGGTTGTATTTATAACAAATCAAAGCTATTCGAAAATATTTATTTAAAAATGTTTCCTTTTTTGTTTGACAATTCTCATAAGAAATTAATTGAACTCATTTACGCGTAAAGCAAAAATTCTTTTAAATAAATTTTCAATTCATTAACTATTTGGGTCATTAAAGGATAATCGATTGCAACACCTGAGTTGCCAATTGAATTGAATTTAAATCTTTATATTATTTCAGATATATGCAACTTATTTAAATCGATTAGTTTATTACACTTTTCCTTCCTGCGAAAAAAAACAAAAAATGATTTAATTCTTTAACTAATTAAATGCCAGCTTACCACAAATTGATTGCAAATGCGTTAAATGGACTGCACATATGAATATAAATCAGTAATTTAGTAATTCCCTTTTACACTTTTATTTTAGTGGAATTGCGAGCTTTTGGATTCATAATAAATTTATAAAACGAAAAAAATGCCAGCATAAATGGATAATAATTAATGATACCGAAATAAATGCAAACCCATCAGATATACATACATACATATATACATATTTGTAAATAGGTATATATAAATGTGTGTACAATTTTGCAATTAGCCGAATTCAAATAGACAAAAGACACCATAAAACGCCCTCTGGGTTTACTATGTAAATAAATGAAACTACATTCCTCTAAATACATATGTATATATATACATATATATATGTATGTATGATTAGCCACACATGTACCTCTAATTATAACTTTATACATTTTTGATCATAACGCTGATTGTGTATATAGTGTATTGTACATTTAGCTTAGGGCCATTGGCCAAACCAAATGGTTGCTACCTTTTACATATACTTTTTGGTGGCCAACTGTTGATAATTTAAAAGTTATCAACCAAATCAAGAGAGAGGCAGAGAGCAAAAGTCTCGACCAAATTAATACCCACTAGAGATATTAGGAACTCTTTTCGTTTTCAAATCAAAAATATTTTTAAAAAATGTTATTTCCAATCCTGAAACTATTTGTAGGTTTGCTTATCTCTAAAATGTATTTTACAGGCAAAGGATATCTTTTATCTCAGCTTTTCTCTAGAATTTTCCAGACAACCAAAAGGTAATTCTGGTGTTTTTAGCAGAGATTTTTAAAAGGAACTCTTCAGTCTGTATATATGTATGTGTAGAGAAGTGGTCAAAAGAATTTACACAATGGACTTTTTTCTTCAAATTTTATTTTCAAATATATTTTGAACTGCATCATTTAAGAAAAAGGAAAAATAACAAAAAATATCTGTGAAAAAAAAGTTACAAAAGAATGATCAGTGTGTGAATACTTTTTTTTGTATATAGATTAAATGGAATATAGATATATATATAGAATAAACAACCTTATTTTTACCTTTTTCTGCTTTATTAAGTAATTTGACTTATTTATTTTCTCTGAAACATTCTTTGTAGGAACTTAAAATCTAGATGTTAAATTTTTGTTAGGCCAATTTCATTATGTCCATCATTTTTTGTGTATTTTAATTTATAAGAAGCTTCGAAGTTCTTGACTTGAAATTAAGATAAGTTTTTAATATCAATAAAGAAAAGGAAAACACTTAGCTAAGCGGTAATTATATAATTGCTGACTAAAATGTTATATATTAAAGTCGCCAGAATGTATAAAACACAAAAAAAAGAGCAATATCTTAAACAAACAATTAAGAAAGTTAAAACAGAAGAAACAGAGAAAATTTCATTATCTCTGTCTACTTACTCTATTCTGTATCTTTAAATGAAAGCCCGAAAAGATAAAAGTATAAACTCTTAAAAATTAGATATGCCGAGAAATATATTTAAAGGGTATACTACTGTAATAATATTGATTTTGGTTCACCTTTATTGCTTGCAATTGCGGACGGGGCTTGGTCAACGTCTGGGGGCTTGAGTCTAGGGATTGGCAATGGGATGGCCATAACCAACTATGTCAAGTGTCAGTACCTTAAGGTACTCTTGTCCCAACGTTGCTGACAAGCTCCTTTTGGACTAACTGATGGGAGGAGCTCTCAAATTGACATTGCCATTAAAGAGAGAGAGGGAGAGAAAATGAGACAGTTTGCATTTTTGAGTTACCACAATTCTGGCGAGCTCAATTGTTCAATTCGCCAACAGTCAATCCATCAATCAATCAATGAACTAAACACTAAACTGTATAATTATAATGTCGTGCCAGACCACAACACACACACACACACACAGATTTTCAGATATCTAAATGTGGCTATTTCTGAAAATATGCGAGGTCTATTGAAATGCAATTCGAGCTAAACCAAAAAAAATAAAAAAAAGAAAAGAATAATAAAGGTCAATAAATTCAATGAATGAACACACAAATATAAAAGGAATGTATAAATCAATTTCAACAATTTAATGTCCACTCAAACACACACACACACACACACACACTCAGATAAAACGGCTATGAAATTATTAAACTTTTTTCCCCTCCTCCCTTTCCCTTGAGGCATTTCGTCCATTGTTAAGTCTCTTTGGTAATAAATAGTAAATCGAACACCCACAAAAAAAAGAACTCATATATTGATATTTTATATGGAATTTATGCGAAATATATTTCATGGTAGGCGTCTATGGGCGTGGTCTATATACATATACATCTCTATGTAAAATATGCATTTGTGGGGACAACAGTTGAGTGAATATTTTCCATCCTTTTAATAAGTATGCTAAAAATTTCATTGTCCTTATCATTTTCATTGATTGTTCAAAACTGAAATATTTCAAAAATAATGTTGGAAAAGTTGTCTTCTTTTTCTTGTTTTGCCAAGAGGAAATTGGCAAGATGTGCATACAGACAGAGAGAAAGAGAGAGTGATAGATGGGCTTAAAAGTATAGCTAGATCGACTTTACTAATACTGCTAATACCTTAAGGGATCGAAAATGCTATCTTCTGTCAGTTATATACATTTTGAACAACCCTATAAATATGCTATGCTAAATGATTTGGAAAAAATAATGCAAATATTGAACAAAATAAGCAACAAAAATGTTTGCCAAATTGTTTGTAAATATTTGCAAGAAATACTTTTTTTACATTTTTTTTTTCTTTTTTGTTTGGTTGACTTTGTTTTTCCTGCATAAATAGCATAAAGTGAACGTGACTGAAGAAGTAGTGATAGTTGGTCCTAGTAGATTGGCACATCAAGGAAAAAGTTTGAGCAATTTGCAATGGACGAGTTACTGCTGCTAGTTGACCCTAGAGTTAAATGAAATATGCATGCTCTTTGGCTTTTCATATTCTGACCCTTGGGCATGGGCTGGTTCGGGCTGTGACTTGCTGACTGGCTGACTAACTTTAAAGTGCTGGGGATGCCTGTGCCAAAAACTATCTATTACCCAACCAGGACATGCATAATTCAAGGACTCTAATGGCAGACACACACACAAGCACAGAGACAAAGAAGAGGAGAAGATATATGTGCGCAAAAGGCAAAAGAATGAAATAGAATATGTATGTATGTATAGAACTAGAAGACACTTGACTAGCCCAAGGTGTTGCTCTGACTCTTAAAAGTGCGACACTTGTTTCCAACCAGGAACAAAGGCAGCAACAGAAAATAATAGGAAATAGCAAGAGATAAGAAAGAAGAAAAAAAAAAATTGTATACAGGGAAAGCAAGCAAGAGAAAGACATTGTTATGCCCAACTGGGACAATCAATTGTTGAAAACAACCGACCTACCAATTCAATGTGAAGTGGTATATGGGTGCTTTAAGGCAAAATTGGAACAGGAGCAAAATGAAACTGAAATAAATCCTGTTTGCCTTACATACCTACAATGTATCTGTGTAGCCCAGAAATGTTCGTAAGCCGCTCTAATTACAATTTCGGCAATTTAAGTAAAACGATCCGAGGGATTTAGATTTATATTTAAGTAAGTAAGTATATATATATATATATATATATATATATATATATGTGTGTGTGTGTGTATCCGCGCCCGCAAAATCCCACTTGAATGTCGCGTGGTTTGCGGTGTCAAATCTGGCCAAGATTAAGCAAAAGAATGGACCAAAGCCACAGATTAAATGGATTTTATGATGAAAAATCTCACCCACTTTCTTGCGGTCTAACGAGTATCTACATATATATATATATATATACATATACGATTCCATTTATCTATCTATATATGAATCTGTTTCGGTTTTTGAAGGCGTTTAGCGTGAAATTTTCTTTGCTGGATTAGCTCATGTTGCGGTTTTATGCAGCTGTATGAATATTGCTATCTCTCTCTCTGCCTCTCTCTCTCTCTTACTTTGTGTGTAGGACATAAGCCATTTAGCCCCCTGATGAATTTATGGCCATCCTAAAGGCCATTTGGGCCCGCATCTCTATTGATTTTTCTCCTAGAAGTAAGTTAAAAGAGTCCAGAAATTGATGGATAGTTTGCCTGATTGAAGTTGATGGTCTGAGAGCTCCATTGCCCTCCTCCTCACTCTCAGTCTCTCCCTCTCTTTGTCCCACTTTGTTAAATTGTAATCGAAAACCAACAAAATTACAAAAGAGGGTAGACACAAACACACACACACATAGAGAGAGAGAGAAGGGGAGTAGGATGACCGTAACACACATTTAAGTATACTTATATATAAACTTTGTGTTTAATCAAATTCAATTATGAAAATAATCAAACCAAAACGTTTCGACATTCGTTATACCCTTTGAAATTTCTTTTGAGAAATGGGAATTTTCCTCCTTTCAGGGAGCGGCAATTCCTTCCTCAAAAGAAAGATAAGATTTTAATTTTTTTTTATTGCTAAAAATCGTTAATTGATTAATCAAATTAAATTAAATCTTTTTTAGTTTTGTTGATATATGACTTGATCCGATTGAATCTATACAGATCTAAATTTTCAAATATATAGTCTCTGTGTATATTTCCTAGACGATTTTTTATTCGTTTTATTATTATTTAATATTATTTTTACTTTCTTTTAGTTGAAAGATTCTTAGGTTGTCCTTTTCGTTAATCAATAACTCAAATAAAGCTCTGATTTACTTGGGTATTGGAGTCGTTATAAAATTGCAAAAGTCCAATATTCTTTTCTCTTTTTTTTCGAGGGGGTATCGAAAAATATGTGCCAAAAGCAAAAGGGAGTCAGTGGTTAGAAAGTGGTTAGGGTTGCCAAAGAGGGGTAAGACTAACGCATAACTGTAAACAAAAGGCTGTCAAGTCGGTGTATGACTATGTGTGTGTCTGTGTGTGTGTTCACATGGACGTAGTGAAGCAATAAAAGGGATTTAGTTTAAAAAAAAATGGCAATGGAGATCGAAAAAGAAAAAACTTTATGTTTTTATTTATTGACCAGAGGTCGTTAAAGAAAAAATTAATAAAAATTGAAATCTATTACCACAATAACAACAATTATTAATTTCTACTTGCAAAACATTAAGCTATTAAAAATAATTAAAGTATATTTATTATCTATTTTTATAGAATATTATTTTAACAGATTTTGTTTCAAAATTATTTAATAAATATGTTAAACACATTGAATTGACATTAACACATTGTATATTTTATTAAAGTTAAGTGTAATTAATTTTTAAAATATTACATAAAATAATTATTCAATTTTTAGTTGTAAATCAAGAAAGTTTCTTAGATTTTGTTAAAGTTTTAGATTTTTTGAAGAATATTTTATTCAAAATTGTTATTTTCCCCTTGAATACAAATCTACGCTTCTGTGTGTATGTCTTTGTGTGTGTGTTTGTATGTGTGTGTGTGTGTTTGGGGAGTGTGTCAAAATCACATTAGATGCTGTTAACTTTTGTTAGTGACTTTTTTTTGTTGAATTTCCTTTTTTTGGTCAATTTGTTTGTTTGCGCACAAATTGATTGATTGCTATTGATGCGTGATTTGTCCTTAACCCTGCCACAGTCACATATATGCACACACACACACACACACATACGTTAGATATCCTTTGCCTTTTGTCGTCATCGAACTGATTGTGAGATTTGTGGTCATTATTTCTTAAAAAGTTTTTGGTTTTGAGTGTGTTAAGTTTTGCTTACACTTGACTTTTGTTTAACTTTGAGATAAATCAAATCAATCTAAGATAACAGAGCCAACAGAGAGACAGAGCAATAAGTTGCTTAAGACTTGAGACTTTAAAAGTTAATAAAAACAAAAATCCTATTAAATATATATAGGTATATACTATACATATGTACTTAAAGAAAAGTCAGCACTTTTCGCACAGACAACGAATTGGGTGACAAAATTGGCCATCTCAGCCGATTGCCGATTGCTGGCCATCATAAAATTGAATTTGCATATGGGAATACCTGCTAAAGAGAAAGAGATATAGAGAGAGAGAGACATGATGGACCCATGGGCAATGCAAGAGAATGAAATATTCTCAGAAACGAAAGGACATACGGACATAGGAACAAGGTGGCAAAGGGTTAAATAAAAAACATATTAAAATAACAAAAAAGAAAAAGAAAAGAAAAAGATTTTTCTCTCTTTTTTTATGACAGGCCAAACAACTCAATATTCTGCTTCTGTATATATGTAGTACACATGTTGGCCAGGTCATAAAAGTGGCTTAAATGCTCCTCTAGCTGCTGTAGTAAAAATGTGAAATTTTCATTTTGCATTCCACTTTTGGGCTGTCAGGTAAAAGCAAAAGGGAAAAAATGGGCGGAATAATAGATGTAAGCCAAGTCGACTCCAAAGTACACTACCAACAGGTAAAAAGTTTACTGAAAATGAGATCGAAAATCGGGTTTCGTTTACCTACGTATAGCTTGAAAATTCCAATATACCCTAACACCATACACAGCCAGCAGCCGCAGGATACAAAAGCCCAAATTGCGTGAGCAGGGACAAATTGAAGAGTGAAACAGAACCACACAAAAGAGGGTGAGCAAAATGTGGGGAAATAAAAAAAAAACAATAGCAACATGAGAAGAAAATAAGGAAAATTGGAAATTGTTTCCATTACAATTTCACATTTGGCATTTCAATTTCAATAACAATTCGTTAGCCCATTGCCCATTGCTATGCTAGTCGATGAAATTTGAAGAACCATTTCATTTTAGGTTGCTAACCAAAAATTATTGAAATAAACTAGCTTTGACCACAATTTCCAATTTAATTATGACCAAAAAAACAATATTGAAAGTGCCTGTCAAGTGAAACACTTATATTTTAAATGTCAATTAATTAATTAGATTTTTTCCATTGTTTTTAATTAATTGCTTTGCAAAAATTATTGCTGGCAATTACAGAAAATTAGTCAAGTCACTAAAAATAATTTCATTGCAGTAGTAATAATTAAGTTTAATGCTTGAAACTAATTAGACTGAGTAAGTTATGTTAAAGACATTTTAGTCTTTGCTCAAATTATAGAGTTGTTTTACGCTTTCCTTTCCAAATAAAGTAACGACTTTGGTATACCATACATCAGGTTTGACTTCTATTTTAAATTCTCTAATTTATCTCTCCCATGGCCAACTTCGTCCTTTTAGTCGTCCCACTTTTATATACCTAACTATGATTAATTTTCGTTGGATTTTGATGAATTTTGTGAAATTTTAGCTACCAATTACTTATATTAGTGTACCAAGTTTGAATACAATAAATTAAATATTAAGAGTTTTAATAGCATTAGCCATCAGTTGTTCTCTGTAATTTCTAGATTGACATTCCTAATGCTTTCTATTGAGATTTAACTAAACTTTGGTAACTTTAATATAGAAACATGATTTATTGGAATTTTACAATGAAAATGAGGTATATTTATATACTTCTGTTCAACATTTACCCACTAAGAATGGTAATTAAAAATTTCTAGTGCTTATAAATATTATACATATTTGTTCAACTTAATTATCTTGATTTCAAATATTAAATAATGCATTTTATATATGTATGTTTTAGTTGAGAAGTTTTGAACTGTTGGCAACATAAATTCAACTATTTCTGTTTTGGCCATGGTTAATATAAGTTAGTTGGAGTAGTTGACCTGGGGTTATATAGAATGCTCATACATATTAAATGAAATTAAAAAGAAAGTTGTTATACATTTTTATAATTCAATTACAAAGCTCTAGTTGAAATAAACTAAATGTGTGTGGAGGGTTAAAGAGATATAATTAAAATAATGACACAATTGAAATAAAGAGAGAGTTTTCTAATGTCGACAGTGCATGTAACATTTAGCCATTTAATGAACAGGCAAATCAGTTTAAGGCCAAGAGAGGGAAAGAGTGCCAAGAACAACATCGATGAGGTTGTTTGCTGACATGCAAAAGCCAGTGTCATGTGGCCTGATTGGCATACAAACCATGGCGAACATATTTTGCCCAGGATGCCACCCATCGACCCCCCCTCAAAGCTACGTGTCGACAGGGTTGTCATTGTTGTCTCTGTCCTCGATCTTCTGTCTTTTAATAGCTGCAGTTGCAATTCATTAACAATTTCCTTCATGTAGTTTAGTTAGCTAGCCAAGTCTTAAGTGGCAATGGCGCCAATGTTGCCAATGTTAGTTAGCTGCCATTTTGCTTTGATGCGGGCATCGAGTTGTGGGTGGTTGGGTACGATGACAGTGTCATTAAATGTGACTGGCCTGTGTGTGGAAGGTCACCACGTGCACGTGCAAAACATCATAAAGTAAACCCGTTGGAAACCCAAAACGCCAAATGCTACATGCCACATACATACATACTTGTATTATGACAGGGATCAGGGGATTATCATAAAACCGATCTGCACAATCTGTATGCATATTGTATATAAGTAGGTAGTTTAACCTTTACAGGCAATAAGACCCAAACCCCAAATGCAAGGTTGATGCTAAGCCCTTCGAGGGTTAACCAAAAAAAGGGAAATTCTACCTATTAGGCAGTAATCAATCCAAAACCAATAAGCAGGTAAATTAAAGACTTATAAATACTTTGTCTAGCTGATGCAATCATCACAGTCGACAAGTAAACAGAGACCAGAGAACATCATCATCATCAGCAACTGCAACTGCAAAATGGGAGCCAGCAATTCTACCTCAACAACAAATCATTGCACTAACGATTCATCAGTGCCGCCTGCAACATGCCTATGTTGCATACCACGTCCACGTTGGCCCAATATGTTGCACAAACTTCATCGCACATTGAAACAACGTCTGAATTTTCAATCACAGAAACGTCGTCGTGCTACCTCTCGACGTTCCATTGGTGGCCCACTGCTACGTCCCATGCCCAGATGCTCATCTTACGGCTCCTCTGGCGCATTGCTGGCAGCCAGCAAATCCAACAAGTCCAACAGGGATACACATTACGCCCAATGGAAATGCATGTTCGAGGGCGGCAAAAAGCACCTCAGAGACGATGCTTGCCTTCATGACATCAGTGAGGCCTTGTCGGGTCAGACAACGCCCAAGGGCTTCCCCTCACACACGGATCCGCAACGCTGCCAACTGCCCGAAGTCCAGAAATTACTCCAACAGCCACTCTACGATCATGTCGATGAGTTTAAAGTGCGGCGTCGTCTTAGCTTCCGTTTGCCCAAATTGATGAAGCAACCAGAGGATACCCCACCAAAGCTTCGTCGTCGTCCGAGTGCTCGTCAAAGGGCGGCAGAGGCAAAAATTGATAAGCAATTGCAAAAGGATTTGCACGACCTGGAGGATTACTATGGCGGATTCCATTATGCTCAGCGTAATGAACGTTTTGTTCGCATTTAAATGCCTAACCTAAGACTTGGCCAATATTGTGATAGCTTGTAAGCCCCATTAATTACCTATGATTATATAAAGATTATATTCTATTTGAATAAAATTCACCACAACCCAATAGTTTTTCACTTTCTTTTTATTTATTTAAAATTAGAACTTACATAAAATTAGAGGAGCAAGTTTCATCAGGAAATTTGATAGAAAGAAAGCCTTCTTTTAGCAAAAGTTTCATTACTAAATAAATTTAGATAAGATAGTTAGTCTCCCTTTTTGAAACTGAAGCAATCGTTAATATATATAAGAATATAAACAAATGTTTCATTACTAAAAAAATGTAGGTAGTAATGTTAATTTTTCATTTATGAAACAGAATAAATTTTTAAAAATATAAACAAAAGTTTAACTTTCGCAAATAACTAAAGTTTTAACTCTTTGTTTCCATTTTTAAAACAAAAGTTCATACAAAAAGTGACCCAGCAATTTAAAGAAACGCAAAATGTCAAAGAGAATATTGTTAGAACAATCTACCAAAAATTAGTCAACAGCAAGTGATTAAAGTCAATAAGTACATACAATAGACAAAAGTTTTCAGTTGCAGTTAGAATTGTTATTAGGTTTAAAAAAAAAATTGATAATTTTTGTTGCCTAAAATAATTTACCCAACAAATTAGGTAAAACTTCAAGAGACATTACATCCTTTAAAGCCTTAAGTCAATATTAAAATTATTTATAATCAAGATTTTTTTATATTGAAAATTTTAAAACAAAAAAAAGTAGATGGTGTCTCCCTCATTTGAGATTCAAAATCTAAAGCATCTGCTAATTTTAAAACAATTTACATTTAGAAACTGCATTCATTTGGCATCCTTACATATTGAAATTGTGAGGTTTTTTTCTTTTTTTTTTTTTGTGAAAGTTCAAAGTGCCAAGGCGAACATTAAACTGTATCCATTATCATTACCACAGACACAAAAGTGCCAACAAACAGATGCATAATTGTGCGCATAAAATTATATGTATGTATGTATATATATACATACATAGAGAAGAAGAGGCAGACCATTTGGTTCTGGCCATTAATCAGACCCAAAACTAGGGGGGCCCCAAGCCAATTTTAGTAGAAACAAAACAAAAATTGCAATTGTGCATAGTAAGAGATAGAGCGAGAGACAGAAAGTGAGTAAGATAGGGGACAGGAATGAGGGATGTCTGATTTAAGACCTTGCTCTGATTTTATGCTCGAAATTTTCTCAATCAGCTAATTTTTCATCTCTATATAAATATAATTTGCAGCCAAAATTTGCAGTATGCAAACATATATACATTTCATTCATTCAGCAGAGGTTGTTTTTTTTTTTTTTTTTTTTTTTTTTTTGAATAAAATCACATCATCAAATATACAAAATGAGCAACGAACAACAAAACGCAATGAAAGATGAAAAAAAAACATGTCTGGTGTCTGCCATGCCAAAGATTTATGGGACTGCCAAGTGGCAAGAGAAATGCGAAATGCTTCATAATAATGCAAATGTCTCAATGAAATATTTGTGGCTGGGTTGTCGCCATTTGAGGAGACTTTCGAGTCGCCGCCGGCGACAAGTTGAACGTACTCAAGCCAAAATTTTTGAATTGAATGACAAGGGCCATGAGCAACATAAGTAACCCAAGATATTGGATAACAAGTTAATGAATTCATTTTGGCTAGAATTATGATTATGTTGATGCAAGCATAAGCCAGTCAATTGAGTGGATAGTTATTACCCGCAATCAATTACCAATTTTACCCCATCAAAAGTATAATAAGAATGAATAAATTTAGTGTAGAAACGATGCCAAAAGGGGTTAATCCAAAGGGCTTAACCCTTGGAAGGATTAAAAAGACTGTGTGGTCTTGAGTTCTTTGCAAAAATAATCAAATTGCCAATACTAAGACGACTTAAGCTCTTATGCATTACAATAGAAATAGCCACAAGAGGTTTCAGTTAAGTCGAAATAAATGCAGTTCTAAAACATGTTTTAATTACTTGGAAAACTTTCTTTTTTCATATGGTAAATACAATTGCATCTTAATTGTTTATGGACAAAGTTATTTTGCTTATGGTTTAAAAGGTGAATTCCGGAGTTGACGTTGATTTATTTGTAATTCTCAAGCAGTTTTAGAATTTAAAGGTTTTTTACTGAACTCTTTTGATAGTTACAGAGATAAATTACTACTAACCTTTTCTTGATCAAATTAAACTACAAGTTGTTCAATTTTTCGATCAGAATAAGTCAATAAAAATATCGTTAAAAAAATGTACTCAGTGGGTAGAGAGATCTCAGAAAATATATTAAATAAAAGTGAAAGAAGACAAACCCAAAGCAAGGGCAAATCGCCAATTCCCTTCACCATCACCAAACATTCATCATCATACACTTTTGGCCCACTTATCTAGGCAAACAATAAAGAAAGTAAATAAATAAGGTCGATAATCAATACTAACGAGTTTAATAGGTAAAAAAAAAAGGAGAAGAGACTTTCAACAATGACTAAACAAGTGTTTTTCTTCTCAACTAACATTTGCAGCATTATTTTTGGTTATTATTACTTGCCCTTTTAGTCAGCCTATTTATCCTTTCACCTCTCTCATCTCTTTGGGAATTACTATGTATTTCCTAGGCATTTAATTAAGCCCTAATTGCATTGATTCCAATTATTTATTGCCAAAAATTGTTCATTATCTGCATCGATTCAACTTTATTCACACACAAAAACACACTCAAACTCACTTACTCATAATCGAATGTCTATTCCAATGGCCTAGACGGATTTCATAAACGACCCCAAACAATAGCACGAAACGAACAAAAATTAACCAAAAAGGCAACACACATTGGCCTAAAGGCCAGACCAGACCTAGTCAAAACAAATGGCAATTGAATCGATACAAGAAACCAAAGCCAAAACCAAAACCAAAAATGGAAACCAAAACTACGTCACGTGCCAAAGTGGGTGGCACAATGAATAAGTGAAGAGAGAAGGAAAGGAAAGAAAAGGTAGTCGAAGTCGTTCAACAAATGAAAACTAATAGGCAATTATAGGCAAATGCCGGCAGACAAAACAAACGTCAGCCTTTGACTGAAAAGGGGCCAAAACTGGGCGTGTGTTAGAATTTTCTATGCGAAACAGTGATTGACATGCCAAGATGATGGTCGAATGACTCGAAGAGAGGTCGAAGAGATCATGAAATGAAATTTGCCCTTCTCTATAAATTGATTCAATTGAAAATTCCTCTCAACAATATCAATATGTATCTAACTTGTAGCCAGATTAATTTTTACATGCCAAAAAAGATATGGCTTACGTGCTCGGCTAATCATATAAATTTGTCAATTTATGTCTTATTGTGTAGAGACCATTTCATGCATATTAAGTGGCTAAGTGAAGTGGGTGGATGGCGGAGGGGATGAGGGCATGGCTGCTAAGGAATTTTCTTTCTCGTTATTTCTCTCTTATGGGGGTTAAGGAGGAGGGTTTACCATCAAATTTCAATCACATTTACTTAAGGTTGGCTATTTTTAGAGAGTCTCATAACACTTAATCACTATGCCCAGTGAGAGTGATTTGATTTCGTCACTGTTCAAATTATTTGAGTTGGGTAGACACCAAAAAAAAAAAAAACAGAATACCACAGGATATCATTGGCCATAATGGGTGTTTCATTAAGAGGCCAAAAATTGTTGCATTTTTAAAACAAGTTTTTTCTTAAATCTACTTTTTAGCCATTATTAAGAAATGTCAATAAAAAATATATGTAATTTTCACTTTACCATGTTTAACTATTGGAAAACAAATTGCAAGCACACACTGGTGAAAAAATCAGTTAAATAAATATACCTTAAGGCAAAAAAAAAAGCTCCTAAAACTGGCTTAAATAAAAGTAAAAAAAATTTTTTAAAATTCGAATTTTTTTTAAAAGTATTTACTATAGATTTTATGTGAATGGATTTTCTTGTCATGCCAACTAAGTCCATTACAAACACCCTGTATTTGTCTAACAGGGTACCCCGGTTTATCCTGCTCCCTAGTCCCTCGTCTGTCATGCTATGTAATCAGTTTTGTCTGTCAAGAGTTTGACTTTCACTTTCGACTTTGTCATTGCTTCGGTCTTTAATTCTCCTTAGAGAAATGGCACTCGAATTGTTGTTTTTCTTGCAACAAGAACAACAACAACAATAAGAAACGACAACAAACATATGACTAAAGACTATAGGTTTTTATGTTATGTGTTTTTTTTTTTCCTTCTAGGAAATTTGATTTTGTCCTATTTATTTAAATTTATTTTCACTTTATCTGCAATTTGGTTCCGGCTTTCTTTTTTCCTTCATCATCGTTGCGTCAGCGTCGGCATCGGCATCGGCGTCAGCGGGAACGTCAACGTCAACGTCAGCGACGCGTCGTTGGGTTGTCGAATGCTTTTATTTCCTTTTGACGCTTCCGTCGTAAGCAGACAGAGCCAAACGGGAGATGAAGAAGAACAACAAGAGAGCGGTTTGTCTGTGTGTCAGAGAGCAAGAGCGAGAGAAAGTGTCATGGTTTGAGGTTGAGCCTTATGCATATATTACTGTTACATCGACGTCACGTTATTTCATTTTTCTTTTTTCGCCTTATTATACTCTTCAGGCGAATCATAAAAAAAGGGTATATCAAGATTGACACAATGTGCGTAATAACCAGAAGAAGAAGCACTTGCAAAACCTCCCACATGAACACTTACATATACATACATATAGATGTTCCTGATCAACATCAGTAGGTTAGTAGAAAATGTTGATATACCCTTTTTATTTATGATCACTTCTCAAAGAGATTGATATATATATAGTATTAGAAACTATACATATTTGAAAGTTTTCCATTTCATATTTAATCTTCAATCAGCTGTTTTGCAATCGGCTCCACAGATAACACCCGAGCATTTGCCGAAGATTTCTCTCTGAGAGACTAAATTATATAGGCTTGTTCGTCATTCTTTTTTATTCATAAGGGTTCACACAGAAAAACATTGAGAGCCTTAAACCTAAATTAGTCTCCCAGAAATCTTTTCCCTTTCTCTTTCTCTCATGATAAGCTGCACTTGAAAAATTGATTCTAGTTGTGTCCTTATTTCTTGCCTGACTCCTGATTTCAGGAGGAATCTATGTGTCTTTGTGTAATGGGTATTCTATAGTCGTTGCCCTCTTATTTCTTGCCATAAGGAATTTGTTCTTCTCTGTCTCTCTATGTCCCTTTTGCTCTCCATTTTCTTATTTGCTCTTCTGCCTCCCACTGCTGAAATTGACGTTCACGTTGACGCTGACGCTGATTGTGTGCAAATGATAGCAATATGGCAACAATCTTTATGTAAACACCCGCGGCCTTCCCCTTTGGCTCCCTTCTCCATATGCTAAGCCCCCTTTGCCGCCATAAGTATAAGCAACTACCTATAAATATATGTATATAATTTCGCGTTGCGCTTGTTTGCCATTGTTATCATTATGATGATAATAACATTGATAATGATAATGATGATGATGATGATGATGGTTTCATTCTTTCATTATTTTTTTTTCTTCTCTTTACGCTTGTTAGACAACTGCATAATCCCAATTGAAGTCTTTGACGTGTCAGACACGATCTGACAGTGAGAATTACATTAGGGGATAACATCATCGTATTCTAGATTGTACATAAGTATCTTGGATTTAGTTCTTCCTTTGAATTTACAAGTGATAAACTCGAAAATTGCATAAACTTGTCTTATAAATCAAGAATACTTTTCCAAAAATTTGCCTATGTTTTATACTTGGTATACTGGTTTACTTCAGTCTTTTCAATTGTAAAGAGTAAAGTAACTAGGAGCAAAAAAAAAGGACTAAGTGGCCAACAATCCTCTTATACTAAGTTCGATCCGCTTATTATACACATACATATGTACATACATACATACATCTCATGTCTATCGTATTATACATAATTGAAATGCTCGCTCACATAAACAAATTTAATTTCGTGTTGAGGTGTCTGCCTTCTCTTTTTTTGCAAACTTGATGAGAATGAAAGTAAGAATGAAGAATGAGATGGTTGGGTGAAGTTGCAGGTGTATGTGTCATGGCATTTTCTCACAATGTCCTGCTGAGAGAAGTCTCATGTGAATTTTTGCGCTTAATTAAATTTTAATGATACACTTCAAACACCCACACCCACACCCACACCCAAACACACAGACACAAACACAAACACACGCACGCAAACAGAGTGAGAGAAGAGAGGTGGACATACACTACTAAATCATGCCCACAAATCCCCAAAGGATTTTGGCAAACAAACGGAAACAAGGGCAACAAAATTGCAATAATAAAAGTGTCTAGCAAAACAGGCGTAATACTCCATACATTTTGTTCCCTACATCCACACTCCTCCTCCTCTACCCCTAAAAAAAAAAAAAAAACTGAAACAGAAACCCAACATTCATATACATATATATCATCTAAGATCCGCTCTAAGACCCACAAAAAGCCGCTGCTGTCCCTGTGTAGCTGTCGCTGTCGTTGTAGCTGC
The DNA here is from genome assembly GCA_018903935.1 of Drosophila insularis. Lineage (NCBI taxonomy): Eukaryota > Metazoa > Arthropoda > Insecta > Diptera > Drosophilidae > Drosophila > Drosophila insularis. Next base: position 10,418,373 of record JAEIFP010002303.1, on the reverse strand, counting down.
TCATGCAAAGCCTCCACTTAAGGCACACGCGGCGTATACGCAATTAGTTTGAGTTTAATTTATGTCGCGAAGCGTGCAAACGAAATGACAAAAGGATAAAAAGCGTTACCCCAAAAAAATAAAAAGAGGAAGACAACAAAAGACCCAAAAAGAAAACAAAAAGAAAGTAAATTAGGCAGCTACCCAAGGACAGCAATTTTACTGTGGCTCTAAGCCAAATTCGGTAAGTGGCAATTAAAAAGCTAAATCAAAAAACAACAAAATGAAAAGAAATAAGGGAATCAAACCAGAAAAGGCAAGGAAACTGCTAATGAAAGACAACCAAGTTAAATATGCTTAAACAAGACAAACGAAAGAAGAAAAAAAAAAAACAGATAATTATAAGCCATAAAATAATTAGTAAATCATATTATGAATATTTCAAATACACCAGCAATTCGAAAACATTTTGATCCTTACAACAAGAGCGGTTCAAGACTAAGTACTAAGCAAATGGACAAGGAGAAAGAAAAAGAAAATTAAAACAAAATGTCTTAAGCCCTTTATGCTCAATATTATTGATATTGTTGAGGTTCGATTTAATTCCTATTAGATTATAATAACAATTTGCTTTTAGCTTCTTCTGTGTGGATTAATAGCTAATTGAAACCTTTCACGTAACAAACTACGCGGTTGGTTTTTCTTGTACTGGGTGCCCCCCCTCCCTCCCACGCCAATAATAATGACTTTTTGTTTCGTTTAGTTTAGCTTTCGTTCAGCCCTTGAGAGATAAGATAAGATGAGATGAGATAAAGAAGATGAGCAGAATTTTCTTTTGCAATTGTTCTTCTTATTCCCCCTCACTCGCTCTGTCTTTGGTACATTATTTTGTAATATATATCACTTAAAAAGTAGCATCTTTGTATCATTAGCACTCTGACACTCAGACCCCTCTCCTTTCCTTCTACTACTACTACCCGCTGTGGTCTGCCCTTTTTTTAGTGGCATTGGCCATTTTTATTTTTTTTTTTTTTTTTTTTTTTTTTTTTTTTTTGGGGAAGACAAAGGCAAATTGAAAGAAAATGTGTAGCATACTTAGCGGAGCGCAGACAAGTGACATTGAAATAACAATAACAAAAATATATACAAAAAGACAAAAGAAAAAGAAGGAAAATGCTTAGAAAAATGGCATGCCAAGTAGTAGAAGATGAAATGGGAAACCCTTGGTTGGCCAAAGTGGAAGATACTTGGTTGGCGGCGGGGCGGGGGGCTTTCTTATTGGCCATTTGATTCAAGGCAAAAATGTAAATGACGCCATAATTGCAGGAGCAACATCATCATCAAATGGAGCAACAAAATTCAGTGCGTGCAACAAAGCGTTGCAAATCGAATACAAGGCTACCCAAGGACCCATCGAGTTTTTGACCCACACAATCCACCACAAGCAAAACCAACCCTCATTAACAGCCCTTGGAAAGAGAGGAGACTCAGCCGTCAAAGGTCTACTGAAAATAAAAAAAACAAACAAAACCGAAATAAAACAAAATACGTTTTGGAGGTTTCAAAATTTGTGTTCGTAACTCTGGTTCCAAAGCCAGGAAACGAGATTTTTTCCCTTTTTTTTATAGCCACTTGTTTGCCCCAATGCCCCCCTCTTCAAACTCCATCCTCTCACCCTGTTTCAGCTTTCGGCTGAGGCATCATTTGCTTGGTTAGTTTGCCTGTTGTTTGATTGTTTGCCCAAAGGATATTAAGTCAATTGCAGCTTACAACAGTGTGAGGGAAAGCGAGGTATCTGCTCTCTCTCTCGCTCTCTCTCTCAAAAAAAAGGGGCAAACAAAAAAATCAACAAACCCGTGCAAGATAATCTTGTGCATATTTAATTTTATGATTTTTGGCAGAAAATTGAGGTAGGCTTTTGCGCTTATTTGACATCGACTTGAAGATACTCTTTCACATTTTATAGAACAATAATAATTTAAAGAAGCAAACTTGGGAACAATTATCTAAATGCCTTCTGTCCCTTTGTAGCTGTAAGCCTATTTAAGTCTGATTTCAGAAGGAAATTAAATAATTATTCCCAAGTCATTAAAATATTAGGCTATAGCCAACTCTTTCTATTCTAAGCTTCAAACAATGGCATTTATAAGGAGAGACACTAGCTATCTTCACATAAAGCACTTAAAAACTATTTCGATTTGTCAATTTCCATTTGTTATAGCCATTCGGTTCCAATTAGAGAAAATTTCAAACAAATAGCTCAAAAACTAAGATACTAAAAACAGAGAAGAGAGAGAATTTTTCCAACTTTTAAATCATAAAATTTAAATTACCTTTAAGTTGTAGATTCATCTATTGAGTGTCTAAGTTATAAGACTTTCTTGTGAAAATTGAATAAAGAAAACATATGCATTTGATAATTCTTTTAATCTTTTTTTTCACTTTTCTTATTTCTTGTGTGTTTTTTTTTTTTTTTTTTGGGGTTTTCTGGCCAATTTTTGGCTTGACGCAAAAGTTTTCCACTTCTATCAGTTAAATCATTTTGGTTTTCATCTTTCATTCCCTCTTCATTTCCATTTCCATTTCCATCATCATCATCATTATGGTCATGATTCGAAACTTTTGGCCTTAAGCTTGACCCGATTCGGTTGATGGTTTTCTTTTCTTGTTTGTTTCTTTACCAGGGTCTATATCCTTTATCTGTTATCCTTTACTGCGGTTGCTTGACTTGGTTGACTCAACTCACAACTTGCCACAACTTGACTTGCTTTTGGTTGCTTTTGTCCCTTTTGTTTTCTTTATTCTACTCTGTTTGTTTATCACTTATGTAGATCTGTTTTAGGGCAAACACAACAAAAAAAAAACAAAAATTGATTTCAAAGCATGTAAATGGTCCTTTTTTTTTTGCTCTCTTTTGCTTTACTCCACTCGAGTGTTTATAATTACGTATTTCTCTCTCTCTCTGTTTTTGAAAAGATTTATTTCATTCATTTTTACTGCTTCTAGGAATTTAAGGGAATAGAAAGCAAAGGCATTGATTCTTTTCGGTAGATTTTCATATTTAGCATGTTCAGAGCGATCAACTTGATAACTTGAGTAAATAAACAAATAAGAAAATATTTAAAAGAACAAAAAAAAAAAAAAGAAATCTGCCCACACTTTTCAATTTTCAAGTTTACTCAAAACCAAAATGATTGGCAATGGAAAGAACAAGGGAGAAAAATTGACCAATACACTACGCAATAATTATGTGTGTACTAACAAATTGAATATTAGATAGATATATCATCGACATCAGGTTCACATACTTTTCTCTATCACTATTTTCACTATGCCACGTAAATTTCAAATTTCACCCACAAAAATTCATTTCATTTTGCAGTCAGTTAGTTAGACATTAAAGCAAATAAACAAATTTTTGAAATATAAACCAAATGCAAACAGAGAAAAAAAATCAAAATCCAAATATTACAATTGTATTGTAGTTAGTTTAATTAAGGTATCATAAAGAATTCTGTTTATCTTTCATGATTTTTTCTAGTTTTGAAAACATTCATTTATGAAACTTTTTTGATTTCTTTTTGTTTTATCAGAAGTAGATTGGTCATCGAATGGCTACTTATTAATATGTCCAAACTGACGTTTATGTTGGGTCAATGGTCAAAACGAGGGCCGTTTAACATTCTTGACCTAGTAAATTTTCAAGCTTTTTCCTAGCAAATGGCCAATCAATTCAATGAAATTCATAATTTGTTTAAGATACTTTAAACTCATACAAAGAAAACAAATAAACAATAGATGAAAAATTCAGAATACAATTCAATTAAATGTGGAAATATTGTTCAGATCAGGGGCGGATTATCGTGGGGAGAAATGAGAGATATATCCCCCTTCCCCCACATACATACTTTCAAAATGGAAATTTTACCTCTGAAATGGGTTAATTTTTTCCCAAATAATGATCTAAATCGGCCAGAGACTTTGACAAACTAATGAAATTTATTTCACAAAAGTTTGCATTCTTTAAAAGGGACTTAACTTATTATGCATAAGTATATATGTACATATAATCGAAGTTACAATGTTCAGAAACCGTCAACCAAATTTCTTTTTAAATATTCTCAATATTTTTACAAGTTATACTTTCAGTCATTTATGCATTTAAATGTTTTCGATTCAAGAAACATTAGCAAAGAAACGAAAAAGAAGCTTTTCTTGTATTTTAGATTTGAAGCATATATAAATAATGTATAATCGTCCAGCAGATTCGGATTCTAAGAAGAATTCAAAGATATTTTCACCAAATAAATAATTCACCAAATAATTAATAAGCATTAAGCATTTTTGCGAAACAAGATTGACCCGCCGTAATGTATATATATATATATATATTCATGTATACTATAACTAGTCAGAACGATCGAATTTTTTGAATAAGTCCATCATTAAAATGCTTTCTTAACATGGATTACTATAATAAGCGAATAAAATAGCATTTAAAAAAATATATTTGTGATTTTTAAAATTAAAATCAAATTTTATTTAACCATAACTTACTATAGATTTATATCTATTCGAATTATTAAAGTTCCCTTAATTGATATGATATTGGAAAAGGAGAATTTCAATAAGCTATTAAGGCTATTAAGTCAATTTTTATTTATTAAATAATTAAGTAATTATTACAACTCTTTAAACAGCCCTCGAGCTCATATGTGACTGCTTGCAGAGGCATGTTCGTATTCATTTTCGTATGTATCTCTTGGTAAGCATTACATTTTGTATCTGAATTTGCATTTTTTGCATCTCTGCATCTTTTGCTAGTTGCTTTGTGGTGTCGTCTGTTTTTGTTGTCCTTGTTGTTGTCCGTGCTGATTGTGTTTCCTTCCCTTTGCTACTTCTGCTTTGCTATTTGATTGTTTTGCTGTCGTTTTTCATTTCACAAAAGTTGCAGGCTTTAAATGATTAAATTAAAAAAATATACCAAAAGAAAATTCCAAACATTTTCATTTGAAATTTCTCAGAAAGATGAAAAAACTAAACTTAATATCCATTTGATTGTAATTTAAGACCCTCAAAAATTTAATAATACTTACAACGCATTTGCTTGTGATTAAACTATTCAATTAGTTAGAGCTTTTGTTTAGTTAGAATTTTAGTTTTCCCCCAAGTTGAGCTGGCCCATTCAATTGATGGGCATTTGCAATGACATTTCTGTATTAAAGACAATGCATTTTGTTTGTATGGGAGATGAACACAGGCCAAAAACCAATTTGGGGGGCGGAATCAGTTAGTCAGGCTCCTCTGAGCCTAGTTCTAGTTGACAGCAAACACTCATCAACACAGTCAAAGGGACTGTGAGGGGAATGTGAATGGCCAGCATATTTGGTAGTTGACAGTGAACATTTAGGCCGAACATACATAAATTAGGCTTGGTCAGTTAGTAATTTTTCTTCTACTCTCTGTTGTTTTTGTTCATTTGGCTAATTATACATAACAACAACAACAACAACAACAACAACAACAACAACAACAACAACAACAATCATAAGCCCCTTTGCAACCCAAAATGAAATTCCCCAGAGTTGAGCCAATTTCAATTTTCATTTTCATTTCCATCTCCACTGTCATTTCCATTTGAAAATGTAAATGAAAATTCTTCTGTTTTTCTGTTTTTTTTTTTTTTTTGGCAAAATGATATTGAATTAAGTTAAAGCCTTTTGTGTCGGCCTGCTGGCCGCACAGAAGCCATCATTAAGACTACCTGTTTTGAGGCTTCGATGCTTAAGACAAGAACTATTTCAACTACTGTGCGGTGTTTAAGGTTGGCTACCTGTTGGGTCATTAAAGAGTGTCGCCGTTGGTCTAATGTCTTGTTTTGGGTCGAGGCGTGTCCTGTTTTTGCCCTGCCATGCCTTGCCCTGTCATGCCTTGTCTGAAAACTCATCATAAAACTTATCAGCGGGTGTTAGAAAACGGGGGAGAATTGGCCAAGAACTATGCATATATAAATATAGAAAAAGTGGAGGAGGGGCTGGGTTAAGCCCTTCTCTCACACTTGTATTGCAATGCGTTTTTAATTAACTTTTATTGCCAAGGCACGGGTGCTGTCTTCACTTTTCACTTTCCACTTGACTTTTCATATAATTGAATTTACAAAAACTTTCAACTCCCTTTCTCTCTTTCTCTCTCTCTCACTCTCTCTCACTCTCTATAGGCAAAGTGAAAACGTGTATGACCTTATCCATAGAATGTACGAGATTCATGTGTCATGTTCTCTCTCTCTCTCTCTCTCTCTCTCTCTCTCTCTCTTTCTGTTTTTCTCCTACCATGCATGTCATTTTGAATTTGAATTCAATTTGCATGAAGGTGGAAAATTTTCTTGGCAACATCTTGACAACATTCTGATTAGGATTTCTAGAAACAAGCAACGGTCGTAGGTCCTTGGGATGGCCTGGAATGGGTGAGGTGAATCTACTTAACATTAATGAAATTAAAAAGCGTGAACAGATTTTTCTTAAGAGAAAGAAAGACACAGGAAATAATGTCAGAGAGTCAGAAAAAAAATTTAGCTGGACCCAACGGAACAGTGGCCATTTCAACTGTGACACATTTAATAATTAAAGAACATTATTTTTGCCAAAAGAAAATTATAATAAATACAAAAAATTATCAAAGCAAAATCAGGGAAAACTGCCAGACATCTTGAAAATGAACACATTCCAAAGTTATATAAATTAAATGAATGCCAAGAACCACAATGAATGGATTTGCCTATAAATAGTATGAGTGAGAACTTTGCAAGTCCTTAGAGGCATTCGATTACACTCATTTTATACAAATATCTACATACAGTCTGTTTGTAAATTACATTCGTTTAGCCTTAGAACAAGATGCATTCATTAAAAATTCAATTTAGTTGGTAAAATTTAAACTTAACGACCTAGTAAATAAAAGTCTGGCTTAGTTGCAACTAAAATCGTAACTGTATCTCAGGCCTAACACTTATCATTCGTACTGCTCTTGCATTCTCATTGAATTTATTTTCAATATTTAAATACACAACATATGTCACCCTATTTAATAAAAATAAACTAAATTTCGCCTCCAACCAACGTAAAAAATGTCCAAAATTAAGTTTTGTGCAATTGATTGTTTTCTCTTGATTTAGTTTTTTGTTATAGTGAAAATTAGCAAAAACTTTTCCTTTAAACATTTTTAAAAAATTAATCTTTGGGCTAAAGTTTATTTATAACTGAATCTGTTGTCGTTTTTAAAATTCTTTTCAAACGTTCAATTTCGTTTTAAGATTAATAGTTTGAAATATATTTTCGTTGATTTAATAGCACAAGAATCAATTTAAAAATTAATAAAAATATTTCTGAGTCATAAATGAAAAGTGGCTTGAATATTTCAATAGAAAATGGTTTTCAAACTGGTTTGGAATCACCTCGTTTACTATTCCAACTTTTGAGATTTTTTGTTCACATTTTCATGATAAAAGTTTTAATTTAAATTTACTCAATTTAAATATGAATAATTTTTTTTATTTTGTTTATCCTTTACAGACTCTAATGGATCAATTTGCCGCAAATACTTTTTCCTTTTTCAAGGGTTTATAGTAATAGACGTATCCACTTTGAGTTAATTCATTTTAAGTGGACTAATATCAAGTTGATTCGCATATGTAACCACTTTTATTTGCACATGTGTGTGTGTGTGTGTGTGTCTGTGTGTGTATGCATTTTACGTTTAATACAAAGGATGTTAATATTTGTTCAAGTGCCAAACACGAAAACCTTTACACTACAGTGGTTAATAGTAAAAACGAAACTGCTGCAAAGGAAAGGAAAATTAAAAGAAAATACTATTACACGTTTGCCCCCTAAAGTATGCAATAGCAACATTAGTCATAATTTTCTGAAAAACCTTTCAAATATCCTGTGGTTTAAATATGGAATATAGACTACTTTATTTTTTAACTCGAACGCATTGCAACAGATTGAAATGAAAATATTACCCATTGCATACCTTAGGGAGCAAATTTATGTAATTATAACAATATTTTGTTAATATAGAAATTTTCGATTTGATGTTCACTTGGGTAATTTTTGGTTTAGTAATCTTGCAATTAAATTTTAATGCTGTTGCGGCAATTAAGCGTAAATCAGTTTGACATTTATGACGAGTTGCACTTAAGCAATATAAACTGTAAATTGCATGTTGCATGTGGCATGTGGCATGTGGCAGGCAGTGGGTAGATGGGTCGATTGGTTGCAGTTCGGTGGCAACATCAATTCGAAAAAGGATTGCGTGACATCCATCATGTGTGTGTGTGTGGCGCCTGTGCCCTTTAACAAAAAGGATTCAACTTGAAAGGTTTCCCCCAACCACAGTCCTCGCTCTTCATCTCCCCAACATTCTCCACTGTATTTGTGTGTGTGTGTGTGTGTGTGTGTGTGTGTGTGTGTGTGTGTGTGTGTGTGTGTGTGTGTGTGGTCACATAAAATAAATGAAATTTGAAAATAATAATAATACTTCAAAAGCGAAACTCACGCAATTGGATGGGAAAGTAATGGAAAATTCTTGGTTTGAGGTTTTTCTGTTTCTCTCTCTCTCTCTCTTTTATTTTGTGTGTGTGTGTGTGTGTGTGTGTGTGTGTGTATGTTTTTTTTCTGGTCTCTGGTTTTATTCATTTGCAAAAATAAATGCAGACCGATGTTTCTGTTATATGCTGCTTCCTCTGCCTGTGTTGCAATGTAAATGTGGGCGTGGCGGAACATAACAAAACCATACAAAAATGTTTCGCTTGCTTTTAACATTAATAAAACAAAAACGAAAGAAAACCAAAACAGAGGCAAAAATATTGTGTGCAAAATTAAAAGTAAAAAAAAGTAACAGATGAGGACAACAAGCCAAGTACAAACAACTAAAAGGAGGGGAGAAAGGAGTTGGCTGGCAGAGAGAACGAGAAGAAGGCTGTGGTGGGCAGGGGGCATGGCATACCCACAACAATTGTTGTGTCAAATTGAAGTTGCTTTTAAACCAAATTTCATTCGCTCATTCTCTTCTTTGTTTTCGGTCATGATCCAGACACTAAAAGGGATAATAAACAAATAAATTAAGTGGCTAAAAACAAAGAAACCACAAAATTTTAATAAGTCTACACACATACTAATGCACCTATGTACATATGTATATATATTTCTTTGATAAGAGGATTTCCATTAAATATTAGTTTTGGTAGTTTAAATTTAGAAAACTTTTTCTTTTTTAACCAATCATAAATAAAATTGTAGCATAAATTGTATATTTAAATGATTTTAATTCCCAATAAATAGCCTTAATAATAAGTAAATTATTCAAATTGCCATAAATTTTCTTTTCTTTCTTCTATGCTATATCTGTTTTCCACTTTCTCTCTATATCTACTTTAGATCTAATTTCAATTTTGATCCCTATTTTCTTTTTTCTATTTCAAAACATTTTAGGTGAGATAGTTTCCATTATAGTTTCGGTTTCATATTTAATAAAAAAAATTCCAGTTTTGAATTTATTGTTGTTTTAAATACCATTCTTCTAAAAACTAGTTTCTTTTTATGCCATTTTTATTACAATTGACTTCATTCGATTCCATTTCCACTATTTCGATTATTAGTAGTTCCATTTAATTCCAATTCCATTGAAAGTGATTCTTTTTTAAAACATTGAAATTGTAACTATTTTATATTATATACTATTGATATTTATATTTATATTATCTATTTATGACTAATACTTATATAATACTGGTTCTGGATATATCATTCAATTCCAATTTCATTTGAGGACTTAGATTTCATTTTATTATTATTCATTTTCCTTATAACTAGTTTCATTTCATTTCAATTCCGGTATAACGGTTTACATTCCATTGTATTCCTAGGTCCTAACTGGTTCCATTTCATATTCTATATACACTCATGGACAAATAAATAGGTGTGAGCCTCAGAATTCGAGAATCCCCTGTTCTAAAACTACATATGTAATCAGAAAACTGATTTTCAATGATTATAATAAAGCAAAAAAAGTCACTTCTAGTATTAATTTCCAGTCTTAACAAATTTTTTTGGCTATATTTCGTAACTATTTTTACTGCATTCCATTGCCATTGTTACTAATTCCATTCCATTTCCCAAATGACAAATTTCATTCGATTCCTTTTTTCCAATTTTTTATGCATTTGCTTTTTCGTATTCGCGTTCATTTCTTTAATATATCACTCAAAGCTTATGATAATGCCGAAGATAAACTGTAGTATCAGCTTTGAAAACATTTTTCCAATGTCTAAGATAAACTTTAGAAAACGTTTTCATTTAGAATTTAATGCCCGTAAGGGTATCTTGCATGCCCATAATAATGAAGAAACACTTTCTGTCATTCTTGTTCTTGTTGTGGAACAAAATAAAGTCGACATATTTCATATGCATGTGCGTCCTTGGTTAAGTTCCAGGGGTATCGAAGGGAATGCGATAAAGGAGGCCAAGAGCAGGTTATTTAGGAGGGCTTCTGCGATTGAGTGAAGCATAACATTGGTGGGGCTTGTGTGTCGAGGATGGGTCGTCGTCGTCGTCGACAACCACAACAGTTGACAAATTTGGAAAAATTGCAACAGCGACAGCAGCCAGATGCTACCCGAGGGCAAAGAGGCAGGCACCAAAAAAGAATATTCCAACACGAGGAGGACACAATCTGCTCGCCACACCAAAGAAAGAAACCAAAAAAACACGAGATTCCACAATTGAATATTTTGTTCGAAGAGTGTGGGCAATGCTCTATAAAAGTGTGTGAGTGGGTGTCTCTGTGTCTCTGTGTGTGTGTAAGTAATAATGTGCCAAATTGTTGACGACGAGGCTGAAGCTGATGAAGATGCCTCCAGTCTGCTTTCTGTTGGTCTGTAAACGATGCCCCTCGTTGTTTTTTTTTTTTTTTTTGCTTTTTCATTGTTTATTATTTATTATTTCTGTTAAGAGAGCGAGTCAGAGTCAGAGAGAGAGAGAGAGAAAAAGCAAAACTCACAGCTCACATTTTAAATGTTTATACTAAACAAAAAAAAAATTGCCTCTACCCCTCCCCCCAAATCAAGCAAATTACCTCGTTCGATTTTAAACTTTTAATGCCTTTTTGCCGCCGTTTTTGAGTTTGATTGATTTCAATGTTTTGTTTATGGCGAATATTTCAAACATACAAAATAATCCATCAAGTTAGATATTCGCTATTATTTAATCAATAAAAACAATAAAGCTACAACAATTTATTTCAATAATTAGGGCAATAAATTAGCATTTTAATCTCTATAGATTAAGATATCTTTAGGCCTCTATTTAATGCAAGCGATAAAAGTAAATCTGGATATTTCTCTTAAGGAAACTGGATAGATAGATTTGCAATTTAAGTATATATTTGGTAAATATACATACATGTATGTAGTTGATTACAACTTTTTTTTAAAACATTTCGTGTTATCCCATCTAAATTATTTACCATCAGATGGGCTACAGAAATCACTTCAGTGGCAATTTCAGTGAAGTCTGAAATTTCAAATAATATATAGAGTTTTATAACTTATTGATACACAATGACAACCCTACCAAAACTATCTATGTTCGAAAAAATAAAATCACTCAGTTCTGTGGCAATTTTTTTTAAAGTGGATTGGATTCCGGGCGAAATCGTAACTGACAGTGATTTCTATAGCACACCTATATAATTGCCTTTTAGTCTACAAGCAGCTTGAACATTTTTTTATTATTAACGCCAATAATTGTGAATTGAAGTTTTGGATTCTGGGAAAAATGGAAACTGTGCTCCATAAAGTATGCAATAGATAGTCAAAGAATTCATTTTTTTGACAACAACATATAATAAAATTTCAACTGTAACATGGTTTATAAATTTTATTTTTTTTTTTTGGAAAGCTGTCAAGCATTTTAAACTATATTCTTCTGCATATTGCATACTTTAGGGGGGTTGGAACATTTTTTCTGCAAAAATTTAAAATTGATAATCTCATGCAACAATTTTGCATCTATCCTAGGTATACGATATGGTAGATATGCATTTTTTTTTTATGTTGTCATAGTTGAGTTTGAACGTAGCAAAAAAGGCAGTAAAATTTTAATGTACGTGACTCTGACGAAACGAAGAAGAAGAAAAAAGAAAGTGGGAAGAAAAATTGCATATCTCGTCTTCACCTGAATATTAAATACGTTTTTATGCCCCCATTTCTTGTGTGTGTGTGTGTGTGCGTGTGCGTGTATTTGTATGTTGTTAAGGCCTTGATTCGTTATTTTCATCTTTAAGCATCTTCACTGGGATTACGTTTCAATATTCAATAGGCACTCTCTGCAGACACCCCAACCCCGCCTCCCCTCATGTCACATGCTGTGCCCCCCACCTCCATTATACCCATCAGTTGAAGAAAAATAAATATGTATATATGTATATATAAGCCACACCAACAAAACTTTGGCAAAAAGATGCCAAAAGTTATTGTTTGGTATATACATAAATTCATATTGGTTTACTTATATATAGAATATATGTATACAGTCTTTTTTTTTTCTTCTTCTTCTTCTCTTTTTGCTCGTTTGACACTTTTCATTAGCTGCAAAAAGATGGCAAATAGCCTGAAGAAGCCCCAAAATTGGGAAGTTTTTCCTGAGAATGAAGAAGAACGTTCTGCTTAGATGCTTGAATGTGGAAAAAGTTTTGTTTTTTTGAAGGTCTTCCATGATATCAGGATTTTGACTTGTGTAAGTGCAGCAGTATATGCGTGTATGTGTGTGTGTTTGTGTGTGTGGGTGTGTATCCCTCAATCTACTGTCCCTCAGTTGCCCTTAGAACTTATGTAATTAGAGAGGCAAAATTATTGTGCAAGGTCTGACGTTGATAAAGACGTAAGCACTTGCAACCCCCCATCCGCCTATCCCCACCCCGCATTGGCTCCAGCTTTAGCTCCATCTCCGTTATACTGAAAATGCGTAGTCGTAATCGTCTTAGTTGCAGTAGCAGCTACTTAACCACAAAACAGTTACAGTTAAACGGAAACCAAGACCACTTCTCTCTCTCTCTCTCTCTCTCTGTGTGTGGTGTCTCTCGGTCTCATCAGTTACTTGTGGCAGTTGTTCGCCTGCCATTGGCCTGCAAATGACAGTTAAATGGAGTGGCATCTAATCAGCAGAAGCAAAAGCACCTGAAGTAACTGGCGTAAAGATAAAACTGTATGCCCATGGACTCGGATGGTATCCAACCATCCGGTCTATCTGAGATTTCTCTGTCGCAAATAACGCGAGGCCGCATATTGCTCATGGGGGTTTTTTGTTTTTTTTTGGTTTCACAATGTCTATCCTTCGTCATGACAGTTTGCTGATGCTCCTGCTGCTGCTGCTCCTTCTTCTGCCAAAGTCTACATATACATAAGCCAGTTAACACAGGTTCAACCAGACAAAAGGTGCCAAAAGAAAACAAACAAACAAACCCAAAACAGAACAGCACAAAAAATGAAATGACGCAAAACAAACAGAAAAAAAATTGAAAAAAAATTCTGTGTCTAGTTTAATTTCCATGCTGGACACTGCAAAATTCCAAAGGCAATTTCGTCTAGAAAATATCTGCATGAAACTTTAAGTTAAACGATCGTCTAAAATATCTGTACTTTCCATGTAATTTCAAGGTTGCCAGAAAGTTTCAATTCTGATGTTTCATTACAGAACAATTTATGCTCTAAGAAAGTCGCCATTTTATAAAATAAAAAAAACGAAAGTTATAAGATGTTAATGTTAAGTTTAAGTATACTTTCAACGCTTTCATCAAATAAATTAGACAATCTCCAGCTTGCCAGACAATTACAATTAGGATGTTCCACTTTCTAATCTGTACTTAAAGCCGTTATTTTAAAAAGACATCAATTTTGATATGCCAAGAGCATAATTATTTGCAGTGTATACTAACATCTGTAGATGGCCTAGTTTTAGAAGGCTTGGCTTTGATTTGAGCGGCTTTATTTATTCTTCTACCTTTCCCCCTCTATCTTACTCACTCTCTCTTTCTGTATGTCTCGCCTAGTCTCTCTCTCTCTTTCAATTTTTATTTTATTTTGCTATTCTTCGCTATGGTTTTAGGTCTATTTTTGGCCTTTGTTTGATGCCTTTGTATTTGGCACAAAAGGTAAAATTCCCTACACAGATAATCCATAAAGTGCATAGACCCACACAGCGATAGAATAAAAATAATCAATTTGCAGTAGCAATACAAAAAATAGTAAAATTCATTTTAAATCAGGAAAATCATTTATATACATATTTCTTTGACGCATAGTTCAGTTATTTTTTTCATGAAAATGAAATACGACCCAAGATTGAATTCATGAAATTAATAGAACTTTTAGAAAACGAAAATTCCATTCCGATAATATAATATTTTGATTCTAATTTTAGTGTGTTAAGTGCATAAATTTTAAGTTTCTATTTATTGAAAGAGTCAAATTTCTTTATTCAGACATCCAATTGAGTAGACCTAGTTTGCACTTTACTTAACGAAATAAATATGTACCCAAATAGATATGTTTATATATCCATATGGGAATTTACACGCTATGTACATATAAAAGATTAGATAAAAAGATTCAAATATTTGGAAATAATAAACTAGTTGTTGTAATTCACTTTGATGAGTCTATTTTGTGCCCTTATTATATTAAAAATTATGTTAAAACAAGTCTCGCATGATAAATCAATAAAATTATTCATTCATGATTGAAATAATGGCTCAAAAAGGAGTCGAAACTGATTTAAATAAGGGGTCATAAGCAACTAATCAAGGGGAGTTTTGACTAATCAGAGAAAGGTCTTATTTATAAGTATTCAATTGGAAAAAAGAATCGAAAAAGATTAAATTATATAAAAAAGCTGTTTGGGGTCCATCAATCGATTCAGTTCATTATATCAAGGTCTACATTTAATATTGAAAAATCTGTACCGAATAAATAATGATTAATTAATGAAAATCAGAACATAATTTTCCAATGTGAAAGTTAGAATGTGAATAAACATCGGTAAAAAACAAATAGCAAAGGTAATGTTTTTTTTTTAGAATTTTAAGACATACATTTTTGTCTAATTTGCCTTTATATTTATGCTGTCTTTTTAATTTCTCAGCGATTTCAAAAAGTTATATCTCAATTAAAGCTGAATTTAATATATTTAATAACGACATTAAACACTTGGATATTTGAAGAATTAATATCCATGCGATTTTTTATAACACATCATCAGAACTTTTGGCAAAAATTGGTAAACAATTTTGTTCTCGAGATTTTAATGCAGATTAAAACAAAATATACTAACTTTAACATAAAGATATGAATTTTTAAAATAATTTAAAAATCTACTCAATTAGAGCTTCATAAAATTTAAGTTTATTTGATTTTTTTTGGGCATTTTTTGTCTAGCTTATAAATGTAATTATATAATTAGCGTAACTTATATTCAAATATAAATAAAAAAGCATTAGAATGAGATATTTCTTTCAAAAATCGTTTAAAGTTTGCCAAAATTTCAGATTTCCAAAGTTAAACGGTTTTAAGAATTTTTGGAATTTTTCAATATTTATTTTGCTGTGAACTATATTTTGATGAAATCTTTCAACTTAAGGTATTTTTCTATTAGGATACTAAAAACTTCGGAATTCAAAATGCTTTAATTTTCAACTTTTTTGGAGTAGTTTATCCTGAATATTACCTCTAATAACTTTAAAAAGAATGTGATTTTTTCTAAATAGATAAATAAATTGAAATAAACTAAAGAAAATAAAACTAAATTAAGATTTAGTTGTAGGTGCTTTCAAAGAAAAGCTAACAAAAGAAATAGGATTACCAATTTTCAGATTTCTCATTTAATTTTGATCAATCACATGTCAGTCTAAGACCCTTTGACCCTCTGAGACCTTCCACATTGTCGCCGTCTTAGAAAGTTTTGGTCAACTTAAGTGCTTAACACTTTTTCTTGGCATTCTACGCTCTGCCGCGTTTTGGCCGGACAAAGTTTATACGTTTTCTTTGCTTTTTTGCTTGGACTATAATCTTTCCATATACCTACATATATATTCTTTTCTCCCCTAGGCCCTCCGCTTCTACTTTTTCTGTCTGTGTGTGTGTGCTTTCATATTAATAACATTTCCTTATGACCTGGTGCCGTCGCTTATTGCCGCCTGCTGCCAGCTGCTGCTGTCCGCTTGCCACATTAGCACCGGTAAGTTAGCCGAACTAACGGGAGAGAGTGGCAGAGGCAGAGGCGGAGGACGGAGAAACTCTTGCAGTATTTTAATTTCTATGAGTACCGTTATTTCTGCAAAAATGCAAGTGGCAAATACCACGTCATACTAAATTACGTATACGCCGAGTGGCAAAAGTTACTAAAAGAAAATATTAATTGTAGACTGGGTCGAGAAGGGTCGAGGTAGAAGAGCTCACTCACCTCTGGTAAACAGACACAGCTGGATAAGACAAACGTCCAGCCAGCGGAGTTGCGTGCCGGCAGCGCTATGGGATTTATATTTGGGCTTGTTGCTCAATGCCATTGCAGCCAATTGGGAGAACTTTACATTCTGTTTGTGCGGCATAAAACAGAGTTATTTTCTTCTCTTTTTTTTTGTTCCCCCCCTTTTGCTCAATTATTGGTCTTCTCTGCCACGGTGCTGCTGTTGCCGTTTCTGGTGCTTCTGTTCCATAAATAATTTAAATGCGCCTTGCAATTAAACTCACACACCCGTACACACACCGTAGGTACCTTAAACACACACACACTTGAGAGCAAAAAAAAAAAAGCAAAGAAATATATGAAGTTCAAATAGTGCACAAGACTGCGAAAGTTCGCGCCAAAAAATTGTTAAACACAAATCGCGAAGAGAATGAGGAAAACTCCAACGCGCTTTTTTATAATGGAGGTTTCGTTGCTGTCGAGTGCCAGCAAACAACTGAGGCGCCAAATGCAAGCGCAGCTGGCTTTATGCTAAAACACAAGACCGAAAAGGAGGCCAAAACGAAACCAAAACAAAAACAAACAAATCACAGCATGTCGACAATCAAAAGCGCGTGCGTTGAATATGTTGCATGTTTAGCGGGCAATTTTCAAAAAGTGGCGCCCCCTTGATGTCAGTGTTGCCAGACGAGGCGAATGAGTTCGACTTAACAGAATTCAGGATTTATGCTAAATAACAGTTGCTGTTAAATTATTCCCTTTAAAATGGTCTCGCATTGAATTTTGGCCAAGAATAAACAAAGTTTCTATTTATTTTGGCATCGTCTGAGGTGAATAGACATCATGAGTTTCCATTAAACCTAAGGCACCTAGAAAGATGAGCACTGGAAGTGGCCTATGCAAAGCCACAGCCCGGCTACATTGTCTCACCTGCTTGGTCAAACTGGGCACGGAGGAGGAGTATGACGAATTTAGGTGGCAGTTGTTGAGGAATTCACTGGGCCAATTACTCAATTGGCAATTGGAGCAACTGAATCAGTTGGAAAACGAATCCTGGCTGCCCCAGCAAATGTGCACGAAATGCCAACACTTGGTGGAAAATGTGATGAAATTTCAGGAAATGGCCCAGAGGTGTTGGCAACAACTTATGGCCCTACTAACAGATGACAACAAAGAAAAGGAAGCGGCGGAACCAGAGGAGATGGAACAGCAGCCCACTTTTGAAGTGGTCTATGAGCAAACAGTTAGCAAGCTAATCCAAGATGACAATGGCAGCGACGACCAATCTGATGGGGATAATAATGGAGATCACCTGCCCATTGAACGAGATCCTGATCCCTTTCACTCCGAACCAGAAGATGCCAATACCGAAAGGCAAAACAAATCGTCCAAAGGCATTATGCACTTCAAGTGCCTTTTGTGCCGTCGCAGTTTTGCCCACAAGTTAACCCTATCCGCTCATATTCGCAAAGTTCACGAGGGTAGCAAACGGCCATTTGAGTGTGACAAATGCGACAAATCCTACAGCTTTATGGGTGGCCTCTATACCCACATCAAGGAGGTGCATGAGCCAACCGAACGTCGGCATATCTGTGATCAGCCTGGCTGTGCTCGCATCTATACCAGTTCCATAGCCATGCAAAGGCACAAACGTCTCAAGCACAGTCCACCGGCAAGACGCGGAGGCGTAAACGGTGACGCCACCAGCAGCAGCCAACGAAAATTCATGTGTGAACAGTGCGGAGCCAATTTCAATCAATCGGCCAATTTAAAATATCACAGACGCACCAAACATCCCACCGAACAGGAGGCGGCAGCAAATGAGAAATCCAGCCAACAGCATTATTGTGAACTCTGTCAGAAATCATTTCATTCTCGTTACACTTTACGCTATCATACGATGCAACAACATGGCAATGGCCAGAAGGAGCTGCTGCCACATGAATGCGAGATCTGTGGCCGTCGCATGGCCAAGAAATTCATGCTACTCCAACACATGTTGATGCATTCTCGGGATAAATTACCCTGCGAGCATTGCGGTCGCCTCTTTGCACGCAAATTCGAGCTGGAGGCTCACATAAGGGCAGTGCATCTCAAGCTGAAGCCATTTACCTGTAAGTATTGCACGGAAAGCTTTGCCTCACGCAAAACCCTGCGACATCATGAGTATATCCACACGGGCGAGAAGCCGTACGTGTGTGACACCTGTGGCCAGGCGTTTAGGCAACAGACCTGCCTCAAGAATCATCGCAAGGTGCATGATAAGTAGGTGAGGCCATAAATACATACTATTATTAGTAATAGTCAGTAACTAAGACATGTTTTCTCTCCAGGAGGTGACATCTTTAATGTTTAATTTAAACTCAACTAGCATTGGCTTCGTCCTTACTGCTGACTGACTGTTTCTGCTCTCGCTCTATATATGCTGGTAGATCATCCAATGGCTTAAAATACAAATGGACAGATTGTGAGCCAGCCATCATGGCCAGCAGGGCACAGCCCATGAACTTCATATATTGACCCCAAGATACGCCAGCGGGCATGATGATGATGATTTAATTCTATTCAGTGGTACTCTGTGGATGTTCCTCTACGTAGTTCTTAGCCTGACGGCGCTTGAATGTTCGATCTGTGAAAGAGACAAAGATAATGAGACTAAAAATGGTTAAAAAAAAAATCAAAACTTACAGAAATTAGTCTCGCCCACCGTCCAATTGATCATGGAGAATTCCAGGGCAGCACCCAAGACAAAGAATATCGGCAAGAATCTATAGATGCCAAAACGTTGTTTACCCGGCCAACTGTCGAGGAAACGTCGCACGTAGCTGCTATGGAGATTCATGTGGCGCCGGCGGATTATATAATGTATTTTCGATTCCTCGATCTTATAAAAAAAAATGTCAAACCAGCTGCCAATCACCCTATTAATTTATCAAACAATCAACTGTTATCGTTAAGAACTCTATATAGATGAGCCAAATGTAATTAATGGCTTGTATATTTTTAACAATAAAACAGAATTCATTTACTCTGCAGTTTGGGAGTCACTGGGTCGCTGTTTTTTGTTTAGTTTCTTTGGTAACACTAAAATTCACCTCTGCCTAAGATGAGCATCACAACTCTAGTGATGGTTCACAGTTACTATGAAAATAATTTGTTAAATTCTTTCAGTTACTGCTAAGTGAATTTAAAGATAATTTAAATAGAAAATGACTTAAAAAACTTTAATTTTTATGTGCTAATATAATTTTTCTTTTTTTTGGCGGTGACTTATTTTTGTTTGTATGAACCATATAACAGCTGCTTAGCTGTGGCTCATCTCTAGCACACTCGCTGCATCTCTGTCTTGCACCCTATGGCCAGCTAAGCAATTTTGATTTATAAACAAAAGCCTCGAATATAAATTGCATTTTTTTTTTTTTTATCAAATATGATACATAGCCTGTTCATTGTAAACAGCAGCGGGTAAGTCGAATTTACAATTGACCCACACACAATACCCAAATCATTCGAATCCCACCAGCGAGGTATTCCTAGAGAAACATTGGCGATCGGTTGTGTCGCGTTCCGTTTGCGAATACTTTCTCGATGCCCAGCGAGCGGCTCCATATGTAAGTGCCCTTTTTTTTAGAGATACATATGGATGCATATTGATTTTCCATTTTCCAGGATGTACCGCCAGTAATAGCTACTCCACATTATTATCTTATCACTGTGCAGCGAGATAATGTCTCATTGGTTGCCGCCTGTAAACAGGAGGTGCCGCCTCTATTTGTCATTGAATTCCTGCATCGTGTCGTTGATACATTCCAAGACTATTTCGGTGATTGTTCAGAGACTGTGATAAAAGATAATTATGTGGTGGTCTATGAACTTCTCGACGAGATGCTGGACAATGGTTTCCCCCTGGCCACAGAGAGTAACATATTGAAAGAGTTAATTAAACCGCCCAATATATTGCGTACCATTGCCAATACGGTGACGGGCAAAAGCAAGTAAATATCAGATGAGATTTTTCCCCATCCCACACAAACACACACATACACAGTTTGCTAACTTGTTTGGCTCATTTTTCAGTGTTAGCACCACATTGCCATCGGGTCAATTATCGGCCATTCCCTGGCGTCGTAGTGGTGTACGATATACCAATAATGAAGCCTATTTTGATGTCATCGAGGAGGTGGATGCAATTATTGACAAGTCTGGTTCAACAGTTTTTGCTGAGATTCAAGGGCATGTAAGTGCAAAAAACTTTTAATGGAGAGAAATCATTATCAAACAATTTTAAAAGGTCTTTGGTTTCGTTTCAAGACATGACATAATCATTTATTTCTAACTGTATCAACATTAGAGTGTCCCTTGTGGATGTCCTTTGGCCACATTGTCCTTATTTTTAAGTTTCTATTGACATAAGTTACAAAAAAATTTTTAGAACTTTCTCTTTAACAAATATGCGGAAAGTCACAGCAAAATTTATGTCAGACAAGTTCTATAATCAAGGACTTCCATCTATATGTTTATATAGGAAACTGTGCTAGTTCTGCAGGGAACTGAGATACCAAAGATCTTTCCCCTTACCTTCAGTTTACTTGGTAAAGTTTAGAAACTCTTATTCTCTGTTTATTTTCCACTTTCAAGTCTATAGGAGAACCATAAACCATTCCGATGGTCCAATGTAAGCTATAGAATTCTGTTTTTTTTTTTTTTAAATTCACATAAAACGAGAACATTTAATAGCGTATATTGTTTATATTCAGGTAATTCAAATTCGCATTAATTGAGAACATTTTGTTTTTAAGCTGAGCTTTTAAAAATGAGAACACGTTCTAGGCTCCAAAAATTTTATTTTTAAATATTTTAAAAATATTTTATTAAGAAAAGAGTATGCGTTATGACAAATATTAGGTAATTTGATATAGAGCCATTCGGGATATTCAGTTTCATTTATACTCTCATAAACGTTTCTTATAAACCTTTTAATCTCATCTTAACTATAGAGTTATGTTAGTGAAAGGGACTGAGCTTTTAAATTAAATTAATTTCTCTATCTAACTTAAGTTAATCTATGATATTATCTCTTGCCCCGCTGTACTTTAATTATCATTGTAAACCGATTAAATCAGATCAAAGTTTTCACTATTTCTTTACTAAAAACTTTAAATTCTGTGTAATTTAGTTCATGTTTTCTTTAAAGGCTACGTCATATTTATAAATTCGTTCTATAAATGTATGTATATATATTTGTTTGTTCTTTCAGATCGATTGCTGCATCAAATTATCTGGTATGCCCGATTTGACGCTATCGTTTATGAATCCACGACTCTTCGATGATGTCTCATTTCATCCGTGTGTGCGTTTCAAGCGATGGGAGGCTGAACGTTTGCTCTCTTTTATACCGCCCGATGGAAATTTTCGTTTAATGTCCTATCACATTAGTTCGCAATCTGTTGTGGCTATACCCATTTATATACGTCATAATTTCTCAATTAAAACGGGTGAACAGGGACGTTTGGATTTAACAATTGGGCCAAGAAATACATTAGGTCGTACCGTGGATAAAGTGAAATTGGAATTGACAATGCCAAGATGTGTATTAAATTGCCTACTGACACCGAATCAGGGTAAATATACATTCGATTCGGTGACCAAAACTCTATCCTGGGATGTGGGACGCATCGATGTATCCAAATTGCCAAATATTCGTGGTTCGGTAAGTTTGATTGACGAGATCCATTTTATTTATTAATCGAAGTTCTTTTTCGATTTATGACAGGTCTCCATAACGCCTGGCACCACGAATATAGATGCCAATCCGTCGGTTAATGTGCAATTCCAAATCTCACAGCTTGCCGTATCGGGCTTGAAGGTCAATCGTCTTGATATGTATGGCGAGAAATATAAACCCTTCAAGGGTGTCAAATATTTAACCAGAGCGGGCAAATTCCAAGTGCGCATGTAAAAGGAAGCTTTAGCGTCAATCTCTTGCCTCTTGTAATTGATTTATATGTTTGTGTAAAACTTTCTATCAGCTTTAATTAATTGTAAAAAAAAAAGAAACAGAGTCATTGTCATTTCTTCATTTAAACATTTCTCTACTCCAACTCCCTTTCTGTCTCTCTCTTTAGAGAGAGTCGCTTTTTTCCCCTGTCACATGGCCAGTAAAATGTTCAAACTTCACAAGTTCAGTTGTCTGTTTGTCTTCGTCGCCATATTTGAAACGAGCATCGGTGTCGTCGAGACTTGGTCAGAAGAAGAATCTTGGCCTGGTCGACTGACTGGTTGACTGGTAACATGAAATTGCACACAGAGAGTTGAAAACCCGTGGGCAGAGTCAGATTTAGAGTCAGCCAACAGAGCGGGATAGCAACAAGGCAACAACAACAACAATAACAACAGCCACACAAAACAAAAACAAAATATATCAAAAAAGTAAAATATAAAGAAAGAAAAAAAGCCAATAAATTTAAATGAAAATGCAAAACTTGATTTTACTCCCAAGTAGATACAGACATATGTATCTATGCATACCCCCGTACAGTGTATAATGGCTAAGAGAGATAGAAGTTTAAACCATTCCCATTTCCGTTTACCAAGAAGAATCTACATTCTTCGCATCAAACTATTTTAGTTTTTGTTTCATAAATAGTCTTTAAATATTTTTTTCTATAAACTAAGACATCAAATTGTTTTGTATTTCAAAGAATATGGCATAATTATGATAAATTAAACATATACATAGATGTGATTTCTTATGTTTTCCTAAACTAATTTGTGCTTACTTTTGTAAAAAGCTGCTAAAGATGATGTAGATAAACTATATATTTCACTTTTCAAGCTGTTTCAGTTTCTTATAGGGAGATTTCACTGTAAAACGACTGGGCGACAAGCTTGCAGTTTTTTTTTGCTTTGCCTTGCCTGGTTTCTGACCAAGAAGAAACCGGTTACTTGCCTTCTTAGTCTCTGATCAAGCCATTCCCTGCACTCCCGTTCTGTGCCCCGCTTTTTTTTTTTTTTTTGTTGGTTACCTCCTTCTCCTTTTTTGGGTGCGGCGTGCAACGGTAGCCATAGCCAAGAAGCGCCACCAAGGCGAGAGGATAATATGGCTAGACATGTTATACACACAGAGATGAAGACTCTCTCTCTCTCTCTCTGCCTCTCTCTGGGGGGGATATGAGGAAGAAGTCGAATTGTTGGCGTGGGAAACATTTTTCTTTTTTTTGGTTCTACAATTTTGAACGCAATTTATACGTTCTATTTCATCAATTTGTTGCACAGCTTGACATTTGCCACATAAGGTGCCTCATTAACAGCTTCAAGTATGTTGCCTAAGTCTTTCGTTCTACATACATCCTCCTGCCCCATTCGGTTGCCCTGCTTATATATTTTTATGGCATTCCAATTACTAAACTATGTCTGAGATTTTGCTATTGTAATTGATGCTTAGTCTCAAATTGTATCGATCGTTCGCTATGCCAACCAAAACGTAGTATTAAATCTATTTGCATACATATATTCCATGCAAAAATAATGCATTCATTTTATTAACAATTGTATGAAAAATCGAGGCAATAAATCATAAAAAAAAAAACATTTAATAAAAAAGTTATGTAAAATGAACTGCAAATTGTTTTTACTCTCAGATACAAAAATCTATTAACTTTTTCATCCGTTTTCACACTATAGTTATAGTTATTCGATACCAATTAAATTCATCAGACAACCACAAAATATTTGTATCATTTGTGAATTATATTATATATCCCTGATTGATTTTTTTTTCCCCCACCTGGCTGTATGTGAGGGCAAAGGGTTAGGTTCCTGAATCTGTGTTAAATGAAACATGATCTTAATAAAAATTAAAGGTAAAATTTCAAGGTTTTCACAGGTCAAAGGAAACTTTCTTAATACGATACAAACTTTAGCCACTTATAAATATGGAAAAAGTTTAAAATATACATATTTATAAACCAAAGCTATCTATGAGGTAAATAGGAGAGGATAGATGTTTTCAGTAGAAGAAAAAAAGTCTTTGATTAGATTAAAGGGTATACAAGGATCCTAAAAGGTTGCGGAGTATAGTTAGTAGAACATTGACTTATAGTTAAAGGTATAAAGGGTTTATCTAGATTTTTTGAATGGTTAAATTAAAGCATTATCATAAGATTTTTAATTGCCCGTTCTAATGTCAGTCAATTTTAGTAATCTATCTTAATTTTACATAAATTTTTCTGGCAATATTAAAATTGTGGTAATTAAAACACTAAGATTGGCTTTCAAAATCTAAAGATCCACCAAATTTCATAAAAGTCGTACTAAACTTTTCAACGTTTTTTCTACGATCATCAAAGGGCTAAAATGCCATTTGGGCTCTTAACCAAATAGAGGCCATCTTCCTCACTCTTACAAGCATAAAGGCATTTTAAGTAAAAATTTCGTCTCATGAATATAAAAAAGTTGTTTGCCCTATTTTCATGATATAAAAAAAAAGTATGTCGTAATTTCGATTCCCAATTTTTACAGATTGCCTTATTTAAAAATTTATGCAGAAAATATTTGTAAATTATCTGTAGTTATGGTTATATAAATTCATTTCCAGATAGCTAGTTACATATGTGGTATATGTTATTTACATGTCAGTTACAATTTAAACACTTTACCCAAAACATTGGCACGCTCTAATTTTCTTGTAATAAAAACTTATGCAAACAAATTTTCTGTGCATTTGCTGTGGGCTGGGGAAAATATGTTAAACGATGTGCTAAATGGTTTACTTTTCTCACTAAATGCATATTGCATACTATGTAAATTGGTAAAAGCCAGAAAAAAACGATCTACTTGGTCAAACTCTTGGCAATTGACTATTCTTGACCATTTCTTAAGGTTTTTATCTTGGACTCAACTGGTCGATCTATGGTTTTGTTTAAAACTAATTTCGTATGTGATAGAAATAGTTATTTATTCTATAAAGATATAGTATAAGTATCCTACTATTTATTACTTAAATTTTTGATAGGCATTTGAGTTCAACTCTCATAGCGATTGTTTTTACCTTCACCAAAGACATTATAACTTTTGTTCCACTGTGCAATATTTACTCAACTAAAAGTGTTCAAATAGTTAAAGTCTAAAAAAAAATACCAAACTTTTGTTAAAACCAAAAAAATTATAGATAAAACATGAAGGAATTGTCGTTAGGCATAGACGTAGTCAACATCGAATGGGGAAATGTAAAAAATTTGTCATAAAAGCGAAAGTTTATAAACATTTTAGAAGCAAAAAATTTAAGCTTCATATAAGTCCTCTTTATTCAATAACTCAAGGGTCAAGATGGTGAAAAGAAATATGTTATTTAATGGTTTTTAAATTAACATCTCGTGATTGTGGTCTTTCCCATTGGAAAAGTTGTTAGTACCGCCAATGAATGGACTTGTCATGGATATGTCATTAGCAACAAAGTTTCATTACCCTGTAAGACATATGGCTAAAAGGGTATATTACAGTGCTTACTAAAATGAAAGGTAATGCTATTCTAAGTGGTCAACCTAATGGCCAAAACTCAACGATAGACCAAACAGAAATTTCATAGATTCTGAAGACATTTAATGGTTTCGTTTATGTATAAGATCTTATCTGAAGGAGATAAAAACAAATAATAACAATAACTTTTAAAAGGGCAAGAAGAAAGGCAAATATTTAATTTAGATTGCCCTTTATATAGACACATAAACCTTAAGTAAAATCAAGATCTACAAATGTGTAGATAAGTCTTAGTTTAATTTTTGATGAATTTAAAATGATTGAACTTTCGAACTCACCCTGAGTTCAGGGTAGATAACTAGTTAGTTATCTTAGTATTTATTTAGATACATATATAAAACAAGTATTATGCATTTAAAAAGAAATTCTAAATAGTATGAATGTAATTTATGTAGTTTTCTTTAGCAAATGCCAAATGTCAACCAATAATAACGCATACGCAGTGTATACCAGCTGTATATACTTATATTTATTATAAGCATATAGATTATTAAAAAATGAATAATGAACGAAAGTTCAGATAGGCCAACATTCCAATACAAAAAAAAGTGTAAGACAAAGCAAAAACTATCAGCCCATAAATAATAATAATAAATTAAAATTATCAAAAAAAAATTGATTTTAAGTTTCAATTTATTTGTTTGGCCTTGAATTATAGACAAAGTGTCTTGCTATAAATAAAATAAAATAGTAAATAAAATATATAATAATATAATATAAAATATATATAATAAAATAAATAAAATAATACGTTTTCTGTCTCATTAATATAAATATAATATAAAAGTAGTTAAGAAATCGTATTACATTTTATTTTAATTTTGTTTTATTTAATTTTGTCACACAAAATGTAAAAAAATAAATTGACTCTAAACGTTTTATAAATGAATATGAAATAAATAAAAAAAAATTCCCCTGACATAACTGACTTTTTATGGCCTACAAGAACTATATTGATTTTTTTTGGGGTATGGCTATAGTCGACTTCGATCTCAAAATCAATGCAATATGATTTGATGCAACTTGTTCGTATTGCACTGGGTAAATGTTTAAATTGTTGTCACTTTTTTGCTTGTTTATTTGTTTGTTTGTTTGGTGGGTTTGTTTGCCTGTTTACTCGTTTACTTATTTGCAACACACAACAACAATAACAACAACACAAAGCAATAAAGGTGCGAGAATGGCAAATTGTAGCGTCATTGTCATTAAAAACAAAAACAAAACAAAAAAGAAATCATAAAAAAAAAATGCAATGTCTGGCCAGCTAATTAGAAACACTGATTGTGTTCAAACAGAGCAACAACAACAACAACAACAACAAATTATTACAACACACACAAAAGTGACGCTTCTTGTAAATGGATATTTTGTGTTTATTAAAAACGATTGAAACTTCCGCAAACTGTAGAGGAAAACGAACAGAAGAAGAGGCAAACGAAGTCGTTGTACAAATGCTTGTGTAAATTTGAACATGCGAGGGTCATTTGATAAGTTTAGGCAAGTCAAACTATTTAACAATAAACTAATATGAAGAGAAAGAGTAGTCTTTTATCGAAAATAAAATCGAGGAATGTAAAATAAAGCAAATTCGCCCCCAAAAGTATGCTATATGAAGTTTACAAAATACTTAAAAAAAACATTTAAGTGGCTCAGTGCAATTTGTTCTTTGATTTGAAAATGTTATCAGTCTAAGAGATAACTGCTCAGTTATCGCCATATTTTGATTGCTTATTGCCTAGTTTAAGGGGCAAATAATTTCTATCTACACTTCAGCCAGCTTTTAAATTCAGTATTAAACGTTACTGATTTGGTTGCACTTACCTATTTTAGTTAAAGTATTTAACTTTATTGCTGAGTCATTAATTTGCTAAAAACAAATTTTATATTCATTTAATGACTAATTCGCTGTTAGTCTCACCAACTTTTATGCCAGCCCTCGTTATGCACTTTATAAGTCTACTCTCGTCTGCTCTGATCGTCCGACTTGTCAACAGAAGTATGTTTATAGAACATAGTCTGATAAAACTAACAAAATTCTCTGCTCTCTTTCTCTTTTGTTCATTTCATTAGTTTTTCTCCTCCTTTTATTTTTTTTTGGGTTACTCATTGTGACTTAATTAGAAGCATTTTGGGACAACAACAAAGTTGATTTTCAATAAACAAAGACCCAAAAAAAAAGCAGAACAAAAAGAAGCAAAAGAATGCTAAAAATTGAAGCTAGAGAAAAATATGCCATGCCCGGGTTTAAAATGAGGATTTGCATACAAAGTCGGCCCAAGTTTTTTTTTTCTCTCTGATAAACAAATATAAATTGCTTACGCATAATTGGTTGGTAAATTGTGTGGGCAGAGCTGCAAAGAGGGGGGAGGCGAGTAGACTGGAGGTGGCGTTTAGGCAGGTAGGGCAGGTTAGGTTAGTAATGATAATTCAACTATGCTAATGCAATGAGATTTGAAAAGAATCACATAAATGATAAATGGACAAATATTTTATGATTTATTTCTTAAAGAATTCTCTCTACGATAAGAAGACCTAGGTGTAAAATGAAGACCACAAAATACCCTGTAAATAAGAGATAGTATTTGCCTCCTAAGATAATTGAATCACCTGTAATTAAAAGGCATTTAATTTCCTCACAAAAACTAACAAATTCTCAATTCGTATTTATCTCTTATATGTGAATTTTATAGAAATTTAGTTAAAGAAAAGAAAAACTATTTAAAATATGTATTTATGCAAATTCTAAATTGAATTTTTTGAAACTTAGACTTAAAGGTGACCCCAAAATACAACAAAAAAATTGTCATTTATTGTTTTGGTTATTTTTTTTTTTTTTTTTTTGTTTGTTTTGTTGAATTTCAATTTAAACAAATTCACACAATAATCGTAATCTATATATACAATGGGGGCTTTGGTGGCGACCTCTAACGATGGGTGGCCACACCTTATGTAATGCAACCCCCAAAATGCTCCACCCATTTTATCACCCATTCGTGGCGAAATCCACTCTAAAGGAGGGTGAAGATCAAGGTTAATTTGGGGGCATTGCAAAAGGCGAACCGCCAGATCGGCGGAGATCAGTGTGGATTATATACATACATATGTTTGTGTATATATAGTACATTCATTTTATTTTAAACACAATTTATTTATTTAAAACCCGCAATGAATTCTAACTACTTGCCTGTGGTTTGGCAGCTTTTTTTTTTGTTTTTGTTTTTGTTTTTGTTTTTGCTGGGGGTCTTTTATGTCAGATTTATCGTTATTGTTTTCTGTTTTTGTTTTTTTGTTCTGTTTGATTATTTTCTTTGTTTGCTGCAGTCCAATACTGGCTAAACAACAAATTGCTGTGAAAGTTAAACATTCTGTTTGAAGCCGAAAAAAAAGGGGAGACGATTCTCTGGGAATCAAGTTAGAGATTGGGAGGGAGGTGGGTAAGAGGAAGAGTTTATAATGCGATACATACATTTATTTTATGTTAGTTAAAAATATTTTAATTATGGAAATTTGTAATAAATAATAATTATGTTTAATACTGAGTCTTGCCTGAAATCTTAATATTTATTATGAATTCAAGTAATATATATTTTATTTCCAAAAATTTTACGTTTCACTTAATTTTATATCCATCTAAAATAAATATTTAATATAGTGATATAATAATATAATGTAATTTTTTTCGATTTGTTAGGGTTTTCGTAGATTAAAAACTAAATATATCACAGAAATTACCCTAGAAAGCAATATGAGAACCTTGCCCTAAAATGGCTTTACCCTAGTGTAATATATATACACATTTATATATATATAGGTAATTTAGATGCCATATGGGCAATTCTCTAGTGTCGAACGTGACATTCGTACGCATTCAAAGTTATAAAAAAAAACCATATGTCAAAACATTTTTAAATTTCGAAAAAGGGCAAAACTTATAGCTTTTAATTAACATTATAGTTGTAGTTTGGTTTGCAAAAAAATTGAACAAATATAGGTAAATTTTCGATTACATTTGAATTAATTTCAAGTTCATAAGTTTGAGTTCTTTTCAAAGAGTTCATTTGAATTTGAAAGCGTTATTCATTTCTCTATTGGCTTTTCCTAGATCAATGATTTAAAGTAAGTATATGATTATCAAATTCTCAACAAATTTACCTGATTGATTTAATTGTCTATTTGATCAGACGGACAGACGAACATGGCTATATGAGCTCTTCTCTTGGGTCATTTTTTCTTATTTCCAAAATGAATATATGTATGGCCATTTCCGCAAAAAGGTCAACCATGAGTCATTTTCATTTAAAAGAAAAGGCCAATATGGTCTAGAAATAGAGTTTCATATTTATGCGAAAACTATTTAAAGGTCAAAACTCTCACCATGTTCATTTTTATGTATTGTGAGTGACCGCTCTTTTATAGTGATGAATTGCAAATAAAATTTAATTTTCTTTGATTTATTTCACATGTGAGTGCTTTCGGAAAAGCCCATATCCTTTTTGCCAGGTTATAATGATTCTTATAATTCAAAAGTTATTCAATTTTAACAAGCAGATAAAAGAAGCCGAATACTTAGCAAATATATTTCTTGTCTTAACATACCAAAAGATTATACTATAATTTTACTTTAATATATTTTCATTACTTAGTTCGACTTGATTTTTTTGTATTAGTTTTAGTTAGTTGATTTGTGACTGAAGCAATTATACTTAGTTGCATTCTCATTTCCATATTGGCCAGCAAAATTCCGAGTTCAGCAAACATTTGCTGAGAAAATTACAAAATGAAATTGTTTAATTCAATCAATTGAGATTCACACAATTAACATTAGTTTTCGATGACGATTCACATGCACACTCACTCACACACACACACACACACACATACTTTGGGTGACACTTTTATTTCTATTACACCCATTCATTCATTTATTCAGAATGAATTCCATTGCAATCCCCGCCTCTTCCTACCACCATCCGTCTCATACTTGGTCCCTATTGGATACTTACACTTGACTTGGTCTCGTCATCATTGTTTGATTCAATCTTTCCTATGCTGTAATATGGTTTATTATTTATATGCACATATATATATACATATATATATATATTTTATTGGGGGCATTGCCTGAGGCCCATTGCAGCGTTTAATTCAATTTGATATGCTAATTTGCTCAACACGTAGATATTTACACCCATGTCCCACTCCCCACTCCCCACTCCGTATCTTTCCACCTGATTCCCCACTAAAGTAGATACTAAGTAATCTAAAGCAAAGCTATGTCCCAAGATATTTGTTATGTTGTTTTCTTTACCTTTTTTTTGGAATTGCCACAGTTTCTACATAAATTGCAATAGGAGTGCAGCTGCTATATAGTTGATGGTAAAGGATGGGGGTGGGGTTTGGGGTTGAGTTAGGGATTTTCTATTGAAAATTGTTTAAATTGTTATTGTTCTAATTACAACATTTTGCTTATTTTTTTTATTTATTGTTTCGATTACAACTATAGGGATCTGTGGTAATATTTCATTCTAAATGGTTGACAAATAAATATATATAAATATTTATATGTGACAAATCTGTAACTAAGCAGATAAATTTTGGATGAATTTTAGTTTTACAACTTAGCCCCACAAAATGAAGATACCACTTTGGTTTTTTCCTATATTTGTTATTCCATTCCTCTAGATAAACTGATTCTTTGACGCTCGTGATTCGATGAGTACTTTGATGTGAGGGAAGTCATTGGTTCTCAAGTCAGGAACACATGGCGGATGAGTCATAAATTTAAAGTTTTCAATCAATTAGTCGATTTCTGTCATCACCTGTCACGATTTCAGAAATGTCTTTAAAATTTTAATGCTTTTCTTTGCCCCATTCGATGCGAGCGTCAATAAGTTATGGGAAGTTTTTTACAACTAACTGTTCGTACAGCCCTCGTAAAATTAGTCAAAGTTGTTTCTGCTCCTATACAAACTAGTCTCGTTGTGTTTAAGTTATTGATGCGAAATTTTTAATTTAAATTTCTCTTTAAAAAAGTATTCTCGTTTGATAGAGTTTTTTTTTTAATCCTTTTTAAAAAAATTATCATTTAAAAACGAAAAACGTTATTTGAATTGTGTTTCTTTTTTTTTATAAAAAACAAATTAAAGCTAAAAAAAAAAAACAAAAAAAAATTATTTGGTATGAGGGCTGTTCTAAAATTTGGCGGCCTTTAAAGTAAACCCAAAAAAAAACAAATATTCCCCTGGCGCCAAGGATATTTCAACGCAGGAGAACGTTGCCTCACAAAAAACCTGATATATATGAAAGTATTTCGAATAGACCTTTTGGGATGACATTCTCAATATTCCAAAGAATAACTTAGGGTGAAAAAAAATCGAAAAAAATGTTTTCCAACCAAGAATACTCCCGATTGTACAACTATAACATACAGAAATTCTTAAAAAAAAAAAACTGAAATTCAGCTAGTAGAGTTCAGAGTAGGCTATATATCCAAGAAGAAAGCTTAGAACACAAAAAGTATTCACCACTTGTTCTTTTTAAAATCTTTTCCATTAACATTTTTAACACCAATGATTGGGAATCATTTTAGCACCATCTGCGTTTTCTAAAGTTTGCAAAATGTTGTCAAGTCAAATGTAATTAGACTCCATTTTCTGAACATTTCAGAACCTAGACAGAATCAAGCGAAAGAGAGAGAGAGAAACAACACAAATGAATCAAGAAAAAATTCAACAATTTGGCACGAGTTTTACGCTACAATAAGCAATTGGCCCTTGGCACTTGGGCACTTGCAATGCGATATGTCGATTGGGGGATAAGAAGGGTCTTGAGGCAAAATTCGGATGCAGTTGCCGTTCCGCCTTAGTAACTCAAAACACAACGATAATCGACAGAGAAAGAGAGAGAGAGAGGGAGGGAAATAACAACTGAGTCAGCTAACAAAAGAAAGAAACAAAAAAAAAAAAAGGTAACTACTACCTACAATTATTTAAAACAAAGTTACTGATAATACAAGTGGCGAGTAAATTAGGCTAAAATAGTTAATGAGAGATGACGCAACAGCAGATGGAAATTAGAAATTAGTGCCTTCCATTAATATTAAGTCGTTTTTGAAAAGTTTCCACCAAAGAATCGATTAATCTTTAAAAGAAAATCTGTATCCAGATCTTTTTGATTTCCTCGAAGTTTTCTGTCTCTCTCTCTCTCTCTCTTTTTCTATTTTATAAATTGCAGGGTATTTGCTTAGTATACTTAAATTTGTCACCCTTTTTAATTGCAAACCATTTGAAATGCCTTTTGAAATTTAGTCAGTTCTTGTTGTTTTTTTTATGAAATTAAGTTGTTCTTTATTATTCAGTGTTTAAAAAGTACAAAAAAAATGTTGGAATTTAAAATCTTCTTAAAAATTATTGCTTCGTCTTTTAATGCTTTTGTTTCGTTTTTTTTTTTAGTTATATAATTTACTTTTACAAAATAAGTAGATTTAATGGTTTTTTTTTTTTAGTTTTTGTACAGCAAATGTGAAAAACAAAATGGCTGCCTTTAATTATTAATTGTAAAATGTCTTTCACGTTTTGTTTTATTAAATATTGCTTTTGAGTCTTTCATTTGTTTGTTTGAATTTTTGTTGTTAACTTAAAATTGATAAAATTAAAAAAAAAATTGCGCTAAACTAAAATGCCTAAAAACTAGAAATAAATGATGAAAAAATCGAGGGAAAAAAATTGCTGGCGAAAATTGCTAAATAAAAATAATTCTATATCTAGTAATAAAATATAATAATATAGGCAATGTGTCTGTGTATGTGTTTATGTGTTAAAATTGAAATAAAATATTTAAATTATTTGTAGTTTTCTTTCATTTTTGTTGGAGTAAATTATTGTTTGTTTGTTTTGTTTTTTTTTTTTTTTTGCTTTTTTCTTTTTAGTTTTCTCTTAATCAATGATCACAACTCTTAGCATAAATATATATGTATATATATATATGTAGAAAAATATTTCATGTTGTTATTGTATATTTGAAAAAAATAAAAATGCATGCACTTCTGTTGTCTTTTAGAGGCTTTTCTTTCGATCTTTTGTTAATATATACATATATATAAAAACAAAATGATTGTCGTCTTGGCATATGGAGCTCCTTCTCCGACTTCTCTCTCACTTCATCTATATACTATACATATATAAATATATACATATATATAGTACTATGTGTTTTCTTTTCTCTTGTTATTGTAAAATTATACGTGTTGCAAACACAAAACGTTTTACATTGGAATTTGTTGTTGATATGTGTTTTATGTATGTATATATGTATATATATATATATATATTTTAGCTCCCTCCAAAAGGCTCATCATTCTATACCTAAATAACAGTTGCAACCATTATTTTTAGCAGTTTTTTAATCGTCATCTTCATCATCATCGTGATTCTTCATATTGATAAGCTGTGCGCAACTGTAAAAAAAAAAGAAATAGAATGGAAAAAATATTTAAAATTAGTATGCCTCTATATTTATTAGTATTAGTGGGTTGATTAGGAATCTTACTTTAATATTTTCAAAGTAAAAAGTGTCATATATATCTCTTTTCTAATGTCTCTAAATCTCCAATAGAATAAAGATAAAATCAAGACTAAAACTCATTGTTAATTTATATAAGTTTATCAAATGTAAATGAAATGTCTTTCCGAAAGATTATTAGAACTATAAAATCTGAAATTCTTTGTAAATTCTACAATTCAGAGATTTTTTCATAAATTATTGCATACATTTGGGAATGCATATGGAATAAACTTGAAACCAAAGACTTCATATAGAAGTCTATACTTTCGCTTTGTTAGTTACTTATGATAGCTTTGGCCTTTGACTTATTTATTGTGTGTCTGCCAAAAAAAAAAAAAATGTCTATTGAGAAGTATCTTTGCTCTATATCTAATTGAAACGAATTAATGCAATTAAAAACTATAGAAATGATACAATTGTGGGTTGAACACACACACAGAGAGAGAGAGAGAGAGAAAGAGAGAGGGAGGGATAGATAGATATAACAATAATTCGGTGCGTTTGTGAAAACTGGAAAAACAAAAAACACAACAAATTTCATTTAAGTTTTCGCGTTTTTCGCGTGCCTATTACTACGACTAATGGCAATCTAAGTACGAGAAGGTTGGGCCTAGATGGGGGCGTTAGATTTTCAGCCTCTCATTTTTGCTTGTGTCTCTGGGCCCATTCATTTCATTGATATCTTCACAATTGGCGGTCACATAGATAGATGTGATCATTGTTGGTGATTATGATCATCATCATTATCAAAAAATTGTCTGTTTTATTAATTGAAACTCAAGACTGAGTATGTGAACTTGTTGTTTGGATAAGTGAAGAGATCATTTCATCTGGCATTTCGTTGTAGCCATTAAAATGATGATCATTTAAATAAACTTCTGGCAGATTCTTTTTCTATATATCACTATATACATTTATGTGTAAATTATTATGCCGCCTATAAGTGTGTTTCACTCACTGATAAGATAAGGAGAAGTAACTCAAGACTGTCACGTATGTTAGTTTGGCCTCTAACCATGTTGTTGCCTAACTTCTAATTGGCATTGTATGTACGACAACTAGAAACTAAAAACAAAAAAAAGAGACTATAGTCATTGAGCAACTCAGCATTGAGTTGATTAGAATCAAAGACGGCAGTATCGAACCAAAAAAAAAACCCAAATTATATGAAGAAACTTGTGATTTTGAGTTGGAACTAACAAGCAAAGAAGCAGAAGGAATAACTTACTATATATTAATTTCTATTGATAACTCTTGTTTTGAATTTTGGTCCATCAGAAGTCTATTTTTGTATGGCCGGCATTCATAGAGCCTGATATCATATGCAATTTTTGTATATAGACCTTAACTCTTGGCTAATCAGTGATAAGTATGAGGCTTATCAAGAAAACGTTAACTTCTGACTAACTAAATAATTTCTTGAATACCGTAAATGAGCAAAAGCAAAGTAAATGTTTGCGATATTCTTTCGTTTTGTTATCGAGTGCTATCAAGGGTTCTATAAAACCAAAAACTAGAAGCCCCACTCATACCATTTAGGCCATTTTGAAAGTATCTTTGAGATGAATAGCTGCAAAACATATATTCTGGTATTTCTTTTCATTTCTGATTTACATATGTCGATATATTTCTATGGCTTTTCGAAAGTTATTGTCTGCTTTTATTAACATAAACTAAAAAAAAAAGAAGAAAAGAAAAAAAAAAGGAAAGAAAGGCTCTTTTGTATGGGCCCGGGCCAGCAGAAGACTTACTTAAATACAGATATAGAGAATCGAAAGAGGTAACACAGAACAGAACCAGAACCATTCTGCCTTGTTGGCAAGCGGTTTTTTTTTTTTTTTTTTTTGGTTTTTGGTGAAGCTGGTCAAACTGGTTCCTCAAGTGGAATCACTATACTAGCAAGGTAAAGAGGCAAAGCCAAGCCAAGGTACATATGTATGTATGAGTGTGAGTGGGATGGAGATGGTAGATGATGATGGGCCCTGCACGCATGCGCAATGTGCATCTCGCTTACACCCAAAGTTAAAGCCGGTGGCTGCTTGCGTTACGCTTAAATGAGCCAGTGGCCAGTGGCGGATTTGCCACCAAAGCGGGCCTGGGGCTTAAGTGTGAAAAAAAACTTTAAATCAATACAAATTTTTTGAAACTTCAATTGGCCCGATTTTGTGGCATTAAGGCCGCCATGACTGTAAATCCGCCACTGTCTGCGGCTAAGGCCGAGGCGTAAGACCAGTAGAAATTTTTCTCTCTCCTCTCTGGTCTCTCTCCCATACTCTCTTTCTCTCTCTCTCTCTCTCTCTTTCTCTCTCTCCGTGTGGTTTTGATTTGAAAGCATAATTTTTATTTGTTTCTCTTTCTCGTAAGCAGTTCGTTTGTTCGTTTAATATTAGAGACAGGGCAATGGGGTCGCTTTTGGGGTGAGGAGGTGCGGAGGTCAATAATTGATAAACATAGTATTACAATAAAGGAAAAAAAAATTAATTATACATACATACATACATGTATTAAAAGTTTACATAATAAGTATGACAAAAAAAAAAAATGCATAAATTTTGTTTTTACAACTAAAAAAAACTAAATTCTAGTGTCTTTTCATCTACGGTTCTTATGTATCTATATATATTTAAATATATATGTGTGCTTTGTATCTCACATCTGCTAAGATCAATTATTATGTTGTGGGTGAGTTGGTTGGAGGTTGTGGGGTGTGGGGAGGTAAGAGAAGAGTTAGCTCAACTTACTGGCAACACTTGCACACTGCCACGCCCCCCAAGTGGAAAAACTTCTAGCGGTTGTTTTTGTAGGCTGTTGTTGTTTAGGTTGCTTAGGCATCGAATGGCTGCTTATGGGCACTTTGTCCATCACCTCCAAATTCACGGAATAGATCGGCTATCACCTCTTTGTAGATCAATGGATCAATATTCTTGCCCAACTGATAGAGCAGAAACCAATCACCAATATTACATTTGTTGGCCACCAATTCAACTTCATCGCTTTCGGCCAAGCGGGAGCGGGCACGCAGCAACAGGTGACGCAGTTTGGGTCCAACGACAACGGCAATACGATAGATTAACGATATGCCCGACAATATGCTCAAAATGATGAACCAGAACCATAGGAACACATAGATTTTCTCATTGACAATATTTAGCGGCAGCACACACAATCCATCGAATTTCTGCACACTACCAGATGGACCATATTTGTGGAATGTACATTTGGTGACCTTTGGAAAGACCCGAGCCATTGGATCGATACGTTCATCGGGTTCCATTTCAGTAAATTTCAATACATCACTGCCATAAGTGCTGAATTCACCATCCAGGAAGAAATCCACAAAATAAATCTGTCCAATCACATTGACAAAATTCAATGCCTCGCAGACAAAGAAACGGAATGCATAAAAATTATGACGATTCAGATTGCCAACAAAATAATTGACCAATATCTTTTTACGATCATTTTTACAGGCATCATTCACAATGGGGCTATTGAGATCCATAACAAGCATCTTAAGGCGTCCACCTTCCCATGATTTCCATAGATAGCGCGGCACATAGAACAATATGGCCTGAAAGAAGAGCACGAAGCATACCCATTGATAATATTTATGGTATTTCACTTCATCCTGCCCCTCCACATGTGATCCGACGCCAGGTTGCACCACATCCCGTCCCGTCACTCCAGTCAAACGTTCCGGTACCGTAAATGTTGAATAAATCCAGCAATATGTATCCATAACACCCAATGGTATCTCATCGACAATACAATCAATGGGATCTCCGATATATTGACGTGATGTTACAAGCAACGAGAATGCAATCAATATGATTACCGTTGCCTTATAATGCATACGAAAGACATTATTATCGATGCAGACCTGATCGATCTTAAGTAGCCCCTTAACGGAGCCGAATACATCAAACATTTTGGCACCTCAAGTCAAAAATTTGTCGTTGATAAATATGGATAGAGTTTCTTCTCGTAGTTCGTAGTTGATTTTAATTCCTTCTTTTTCTTTTCAGAATTCTTCGTTGAGTAGTTTTTATGTTAATTTTTTTTTTTTTTTTTTGTTGTTGTTTTTGTATAATTTCGTTTTCAAGAGCAGCGGCTTTTGAATTGTGATCTTCTTCTTCACAGGTTGCAATCGATATTATTCACTTGTCCAACATAACTCTTCAGTTTCTGTCTCAAGAATGCACATGCAAGCAAAACTATTAGAACAACAAAAAATTACGCACACATACACACACACACCGCCCGCGCGTAACACACAGATGCAATTGTTGTTGTTATTGTTGTTGGTGTGTGTCTAGGCTTGGATTTGGCAGAGCACTCTTGGATCTGGATCTGATCCCCCAGTGAGCTAGGGATCGTCTGCCTGTGTACGCGTCTGCGTTAGGTCTTCGGGGCGCGCTCTGGCTCTGGCTCTGGCTCTTTTGGATGGCTCTCAATCGACCACCAACAACAACAACCAAAAAAAAAAAAAAAAACGACGACGCGACGTTGCGACGAACCAAATAAAAAAGACTCAAGCGAAGCGACGAAGCGATGGCGGGTTGGATTTTGGTTCTCCAGGTATTAAATCTTGCTGTTATTGTTGTTGTTGCTGCCTTACACTAAAACGCCCGTAACAGCAGCGGGCACTAAGCGCACTCTTCGGATAGAAAATTCAAACTGTGAAAATTCACAAATGTATCTGTATCTCTGTTGTATCTCGCGCTCTCTCTCTTTCTCAGTTTGTTTCGTTTTAGTCAGACTCAAACTCAAATACTCAGACCAGGGATGACAACTCAAAACTTAAAACTTAAAAATTACGTAGGCTGGCTATAAAATATACCTGTTTTTTGTAGCACAATTTTACTAAATTTTTACTTTTTATTTTTAATTTAAAATTAATAAAACAATAAATTTTAAAATTAACTGTTTTTGTACTTAATTGTTATTAATTTCTGTTGACGTTTTTAAAAGAAAATTACATTGTTTAAACACATTAATGTACAAATTTTACAAAAATGTATACATGTTTTTATTAAAGTATTTTAGGTCGTTGTCAGAAGTCTCTAAGTTTTCCTTTAACCCACTTTATGTGTGAAGTTTCCAACTTATTTCTATTATTATGTTTCAATTAAATTTATTTCAGAAAATAGACGCTTAATATTAGCAATGCTATTTGGCAATTTTTTGCAATTCAGCGCCGCTAAATTTATCTCCTTTAAATTAGGAAGATCTACGTAAAACTACGGAGAGTAGGCATCCCTGGTTCTTTGCTTGAGTCGTTTAACTAATCGAGTGAGAACGGTGAAGTGCTGCAATCCAAGCGTGCGAGAGAAAGAGTAAATGAGTGTATGACAGACGAGAGAGAGTGGTAGAGAGCGGCTCTCATTTGGGTTGTCAGGTAAACAGCTATGGGGTGGATCTTGTTTGAGTTTTGAGTGCTTTATTCTCTCTCACAGACACACACACACACACACACACACGCAGAAAGCAGCCTTTGTGTCTGCAGACCCAGACCTGTTTTTCTGTTTTTTTATGCTTGGCGAGAGTGTGCTAAAACATGATTTAAGTTAAACGCATCCATTGTGCATGGTGGAGGGAGGGGGCGGCGGAGTTTAGGGGCAGGGTATTGGTTTGGTGACTCAGAAATGGATGCAACTCACGGCAGGAAAAAAATATAATGTGTGTGTGTAAATCCTTTAGCCCATGTGGGAATGTCCTTTTTGGTTTCGTATAAAAACCAGTTTAATTTTAAAAATTCTCTCAAGGACAAGCTAAACATATAAAGGTTAAACAATAAATATGTACCTTTTAATTGACAAAGATCTAAGCTAAGATTTAAGATAAGTTGCACAATCTGGCAACTTCATGGAACGGATGTGGGGGAAGCCTATCAAAAGTCTGGCAACTCAATTTGGCTCATAAAACTGGCATGATGGTAATCCCCCACTGCTACTCCCTCCCTACCCCTCCCCCCGACACATAGCAAGTGCATATGCTCCATGTCTCCCCCAATATTTATTATGGCGGTACTTTTGCTCTTCTCCTTCGCTCTTTTTCTCTGTCTTATGCGTACTCTATCCCCATCCACTAAAATGTGTGTGTCTCTCTCTCTTTCTCTTTGTAACATAGCTTTGACTGTCTCCCTCTAACCCTCTTGGGTGACGACGACTTCTTGGAACTCGTTGCGCTTATGTCAATTGAATGTTGGCTGAAGATGAAAAATGTTTGTAGAGCTCCAAAGGGGATAGAGGATAGAGGTGTTCGGGATAAGGATTGCAGGGGGGGAGGGGGTGGGGTTATGGAGGGGGAACTGAGACTGCACAATGCACATAGCGTCAACAAAGAAACAAGTACTTACCCACTCCCCTTCCTCAACCCCCCCGCGAAAGACACAGGCACCGATGCATACATATATAGAGAGACAAAAACCAACAAACACACGCACACCAATGTTTGTACATACATTACGCTTGTATGTGTGTATATAATTTATGGCTTCAAGAAGTTGCATTTTTATCGCTGCTTTTACTGAATTTTTTGGGTAAAGACCATACACTTATACCACCAATACATACAAATACTCACACACACACACATACAGCTGATAATTTTCCACAATTACAAAATACCAGAGACCAAAAGCAGACCAGACCATATACACGTACCTGACCAATTTCGGGTTTACCTGTTCAGGAATACAAATACAAACATATGTGTATATATGTATATGTATCTCTGGCTTTGTGTGTGTGTGTGTGCAAGGAAGAAAAGGGTCGCTTACCTAGAGTCAATCTATGCCATCGATACATTTAGCGCTCAATCAACGATGGTTTTCCTGCCACAATTTCGGCTTCGTTTTAGTTGTTGCCCTCGTATATTATCGCTAAGGGTAAGGGTACAACAGACACACACACACTCACACATGCAAATGTATATAGATAGGTGTATATAGGCATAAGATCGTAATGGTACCTACATAACAGCCTGGCACAATCAACGATGACTACCTGTTACACTCGTTCTTGATACCCTTCAAAAGGTAACACTATGGCCCAAGGAGTATATTAGCTATCTGTTCATTTTACTTGAAGATTCTCTCGAGTAAGTTTAGTTTACGTTATTCTTGTACATAAGTACATATATCGTATAAGTTAGTGTCTAAAAGTAACAGCAAGTTTCTTTTCTAAAGAAATAATTAAATTCCTATATAGGAATTTACGATATACGGCAATTTTTATCGTAAACTGTAAGCTAAGGTGTTTAGGCTAAAGTTAAGTAGACTTCAAGTCTACTTAGTTTTTAGCATTTACTATATAAACCATATAGTTATTTGATCGAAAATCTTGAATCACTACAAGCCATAGGCATTTTCTGAGATTTTTGTTTATACATTAAAAAAAAATATTAATTTTATGTCTAAACGTGAGGGTTAAATAGAATTTGAGTTTAAATCTTGCAACAATTTTGAGTACTAAAAATATATGAAAGAATTTGCCAAGCTTTATTAAATATACGATATGGCAATTTCAATATACGATATACATATAAATTATGACGTAACCGCAAGGTAAACTTAATGGTTTATATAGCCTGTAAAAGTTTGCCAACTTATATGTCTATTTACGATTTGGTAAGTTTGACCGCAATGGTTAAAGGCAAAGGGTATCTACAAGTCGTTGCCGTGTGCGACTTTCGCTTTTTTGCCTGCCAGTGTCCCTGCTGTTGCTGCCGCTCTGTTGCTTTT
Source organism: Drosophila insularis (assembly GCA_018903935.1). NCBI lineage: Eukaryota > Metazoa > Arthropoda > Insecta > Diptera > Drosophilidae > Drosophila > Drosophila insularis. Next base: position 10,376,034 of record JAEIFP010002303.1, on the reverse strand, counting down.
AACTAATCTCTTTTAGCCAGTTTACTGGTGTCTACTCGCCATCCGTTTTTAGCCAGGTCAATTGAGACCATAAATAAAGCCTTGGCTTAAATCGTAACTATTGCCAACTATCTCAATTGTAAACTATATATGTATGTATAGTAATATTTCTGGCACTTCAATTGCTTATCTAGAACAAATAACTATAAGCAATCTTATTTAATTTCCATGCCTATTGTTAAGTGCTTTCGCTTATACAATATAATTATTAATATACTCGTAAGTATGACACAAGGTAACACAGGAATGATGAAGAAAAAATGACCAAAGTATATAATTGAATTGATAATTCTTTAATTAAAAGACATATATGGATACCCAAATTATCCTTAATCTACATATATTCATTATGATCAATACCTTTTAGAGAATTTTGTATACATATATTGAAAAAGAAACCTTTATTCACTAAAGAATCTTTATTTGATTTCTTATCGAGATTTTGAAGTTCCTTAATGACAATCCAAATATTCTTAGTTCATTTTACTTATGACAATTAAATTTCATATTTATTTCCCACATCTTTTACGATCTTTAAATAGTAGGTCACAGTAACCTGAATTGAAGACATATTGAAAATATTGGATACATATGTACGTACGTATTCGTAGTCATATAACAATTAAAAAACAATCAAGCAATTCATTACCTGTCAAACAAGAGTAATAAAGAATAGGTTATAAAACCATTAACGAAAACATATAAGATACAATTTACAGACTAGACGATTTTTGAATACGTTTCGTAGCTAAGATCGGCAAGAGTCAGTCCATTAACCGATCGCTATAAATAACCGCAGTTCATAATTGACAATCATCGTGTATCTATAAGATTTATATATATATATACATACATACATGTATATGATGGGTATAAATCAAATCAACGCCCCGCAAAACGTCTCAATTCTTTTTCATTTTGATTTTGATCCCCGCCTTCTCCATCTCAATCTCAGTATCTCTCAAATTTCGCACAAGTTTACAAATTTGTTGTTTAAACAAATCGGGGCCACAACCACATAATGAAATCTCTCAACATGATAAGACGGACAGATAGACAGACAGACAGACAGATAAAGCCCCCTTTGCCAAAAGCAAATATTTATCATGCAAAAGCAGTTAGACAATAGCGGGAAGAGGCCAATTTTGACTTTTGTGGCACTCTCAATACTCTTTTAATTGGAGCCTTTATGCTTTAAGATTTTACTGATTTTAAATCTACAGTTCTTGCCAGCATAATAGAGACACTTAATATTAGAAACACAAACAACTTTGAAACTGACAAAAAAAATTAAAAGAAATTAAGATAAAAATGCCTAATCTTGATCAAAAATAAATGAAAATTTCTCTTTTATGGATTAATTAAGAAAGATTTAAATAAAATAATTTTAAAATAATTTATTTTATTTCAAAGAATAAAAGTAAAAACCAAAATATTGATATCATTAGATCATTAATAAAAATTATTTATATTTTCAGTTCCTATGTGAATTTCCACAAGTGGATGGACCTAATAAGTTGACAATGATTGTATGGAACATGCTTTATATGATCAGTAATATGAATTTGTATCTTGAACAAACTGTATACATATGTATATAAACAATAATTTTAGCAAAAGGGTATTAAAAAATGTTATAAAAAATTATTCATGCCAATTCCGTTTGAGGAAATACTCGTGAAGTGATTTTTGTTTTCGTTTTTTTTTTTTGAACGGTTTTATTTGTTGGTTTTTTTTTTTTTGTTATTGTTTAACGCCCGGCAATTGTGGCTTTTACTGTGCGATTTTCGTTCATCAGTTAGTCATCCCAAAGATCGTTTCAATAAAAACAGAAATTCCTTGAATTTTGGCTGCGTCACAAAAAATCACGTAGCGCATGCTCTCAAGTCAAAAAGACGTGGGATCTTTATAAGCAATTTCTAAATAGATATATCTCTCCTTCTCCTTCTCTCTTCCTTTGAAAAGCCATAAGAATGAGTCATCTTATTTAGATGTGTTGTAATCTATTGTTGAATTTTTGTTGTGTTCATTATCCTGTGTAAATTGATGGAGTAAAAGCCATATAACAATAAAGGGCACATATCTAGATACAATAACAATAAAGTTTAAAGAAACCTTCTAAATGAATTTTAAAGTTAATTTTATACCCAAAGTAAGATAATTTTTAGGAAATCATAAGCAAATCCTAAGGAAAAATCTTGTGTTTTCAGCGTTTGTTTGTTTCTTTCGCTTTTATAATTCTTAACTAGTTTACGAATTGCAGACAACTTGGGAGTCTTAGAACTTGATAATATTTAAACTGCATTTGCAATTATACATTTTTATGTCATTTTACCATGATACCCATATATTTAAACAATAAATTAAAGTCTTTGCCTTTTGGTTTTTCATATTATTTTTTTTGAAACGTTTGCAGTTTATAAAATTTGGCGCAAAGTGTTTGATTCACACATTGATTACTTTCACTTTTTTTTTGCTTTTTTTTTTTTTATTTTGCATCGAGTATCGTATCGAATAGCTTGGGCCACTTACTATTCTTGTATCTTGTATCTTGCTTAGATTGTATGTTTGTTTGCCTTTTTAGCTTTTTTGCGCGCCTTGCATGAGTGGTTCGAATTTCGATTTCATGGCGGTTTGCAGTATTTAAATTTCAGATGTAATTCAATGCGATTTTGCAAAATGTCTGTATATATACATAGATATTGCTTATTGAGGCATTCTGTTAATGAAGCAATCAACATCATCATCATCATCGTCATCGTCATTATCATCAATCAATGAACTTTGTCGCTATATATATTGAAAGACAATTTTTTGTTTCGTCGAAACGGAAGTCCAAGGAAAACCCCAAATGCCAACAAAATTTTTACTGTAGCTTATCATTATTTGCTATTACATTTTTCGGTCTGGTTTTTCTTGTTTTTGTGTATTAGGTTTTGGTTTCATTTACGGTTTGTCAACTAACTAAAATTGTACAAATTACTAATGCAAAAACAAAGTTTTAATATAGAAAACCTTACGCACATGGCCGTATCTAAAGCAAGAGCCAGAATGCAATCTTATCCGTCAAGCGCTTTAGTAATAAGCCCCAAATAATAATACCTCAAACACCTTGCTTTACCTTGCCTTACCTTACCTTACCCTACCTTGCCTTACCTCACCTTTACCGGGCTATTTAGATAAGCATACGAGAGATACAGTTGACGATAGCAGGCCAATCAGTGCCCACAGCTCCACACAATTCATGACGACGACTAAGAGTTTACCTGGGCATCCACTAGACCAAATATTGACGTATAGCATAATATAGTGCTTCATGTTGAAATATTATAAATGTTTGTATGTGTCTCCCCCCTAAAGATAAGATTCGGCTAAGGAGAAAAAAAAGACAATTGTCACACTTCACTCATACTGACTTTACAAATTTTTCAAAGAAAAGCAAACACTTTTCAAAGAGTTTATAGTACATTTCCTTAATACCCCCTAAATGATCAGTTAAAAAAAAATGTTCTACACAAATACAAAATATTATTCATAGCTGTCTTAAAGTAAAAAAATTGACTGACTGAAAAATTACTGCATGGCATATTAAAACCAAGAATATTTAAACTGTACGATTTTTTCAGAATCAAATTTCCAAAAAATTAACAACTTATGCTAGAATTTCAAAAGGAGCCATAATTTCAGTTAAATATTCAGATAAAAATCTTTAACAAGAGATCTGTTCGAGATGTAAATATTTAAATTGAGCCACAAGCAAAACGAATATGGCTAAAACTATTCAATTGTTAATACTGATCAAGAATATATATACTTTATGTGGATAAAATAGCCTCAACTCTTTGAAAATTCATTTTTAAATATATTTTTAAAAACTTAAATTTCGAAACCAATTTATGCATAATTTGCATAAATTAGACTTTAATTATTAAAGTTGAGAGAAAAAGTTGTTTATTAAAAATATTTAAGATCTTGTGAAAGTAAGAATTTTTAAAACAAATCGAAACGTTTTTTAAATAGTTGAGAGAAAAAGTTGTACGCTTTCAATTTATAAAAAATATTTAAATTCTTGTTATAGTAAGATCTAAGACTGCGAACTGGGGGAACTCTGGAAAACTATTGAATATTTTCAACAAATTTATAACTTGCCTTATAGCTTGGCCTGGCTGTTGCATACTTTAGGGGGTCAAAATTACGCCGTTACAGTGGTGAATTAAAATTAACAAGTCTTTGATTTACATAAAAGGAAAACAAAATTAAAAATATTGAATTTAATTATTTTCTTTAGAGTATTAGATTAATACAACTAACAAAATTTTCCAAAAATAGGGACTTTTTCTTTTTTTTTTAGATTGATAGTCACTTACACCTACGTAAATCATTGCTTACGTCTAGTAGTTATGAGTAAAAAAAGAGTGACAAAGTAAAAATCACAAACCTTTATCACTGAATGCTGCAGACAATTTAAGAATTCACAAATATTGGTTGGCATTACGTGTGGACTCTTGGTAAATGTCATGATAAAAGCTAACCAGTATAGTATATCAGTCATGAGACTCAAAAATATCTTTAGCCAGTCAACAGAAATACAAAAGAAAAAACCTCACAAAACAATAACAAGTACAAGTACAATAATTGATATCGTCTCATAAGGTAAATACATACATATAGAGTTGATTGACTAAGCCTAACCAGACCATATCTTTTCTGTCAGTGTCAGTTATACACTGATCTAGGTCAATATCCATAGAGAGGGAAACTGTGATACCAATATAAAAACAATGTAGTGAAAGTGATTATGAGTTAACTATATTAATTAGTCATTTGTTCACTTGTATTAGGCTATATAAGGCAGTTCATAGAAATAAATGAAATTATTGGAAATATTATATCAGAATTGTTTCGATTAATTTTTAAAATGTGAAAGTTTTATTATTTTTTAAATTATATTTATTTTTGTAATAAGCATCTATGCTTAAATCTATTTAAGTATATTTTTTGAAATTGGTGGACAATATTTTTAAATACTTTGGCACAACAATTTCTGTTATGGGGATGTAATTTTTAAAACAACAATTTTCAGGGGAAACTCTTGAATATTGTTAATTGAGGAAAGTACATACATATATTTAATTATATATTAATTTTTTTTGTCAAGAAACAAAAAGAATTGTAAAGTTTACTACAAGATTCTTGATGCTCCTTTTTCTCTGTTTAAAGTTTCAACACAATACACATTCCGATTTTATTTATTTGGCTATATTTCTGAACACAATTTATTGGATTTGTTTAAAATTCTCAGGAGTTGTACTGAAATATACATTTATCCAAATGCAAAAATAAAAAAAAATTTACTCAAAATTTTCAGGTGTATATTTCCTATATATCTTAAAAACAACCTAAACCATTTGGTTGAAAATCAAATTTTTTACTATTTTACTTATTTTTATTTACTTATTTTATTCAATAAAATAATTTACAATAAACTGGTTTAATTTTGTATAATTCCAAGCGCTCTACTCGAGCGATAGATTTATTCAATTTAAGATGAAATTTCTCTAAATTTTTGTTTTGAATTCATTTACTAAGGTCATTAAGCTCATTCCTTTTAAACTTAAGTAAATGTAGTAAAATTTTAGTGAGTTTTGACTACTTTTTTAATCGATATCAAAACTTTTTTTTTTGCTCGAAATCAATGAAAATATTAAGTTAAAAAATGGTTGCCCCTTTCCCTAATTTGAATCCTGGTCATTGCTAGGCTAGGTCATTGTTACTGGATCGTATTGAATTCTTAAACTCCATTCCCATTAACTATTTACTGAGAAACAACAACCGATCTGGGACTGTAGTGAAATTGTATATTGAAAAGAGAAGTTCTCATAAATAAAGTTCTAACATTTCTTTTAGCAAGTATGTGTAATACTTTTAGAATATCCGTTATTTTAATGAATTTACTTTAGTGTCTTTTGAGACTATGCATTCCTTTTAGTTTAATCATTTCCCCCTGTTGCAATACTAAATTGACCTCTTTTGGATTACTTAAGTCAATATATGAGTCTCTTTCTCAAAATATTGATAGCTTTCAATAACTTCCCCCTCTCTCTCTCTCTCTCCTTTTTGTGTATATAAAATTTTAAAACTCAATTTAATTATGAATTTTTGTTGTTGCTTTTTTTTTTTTGGTTTTTTGTTGGTAGTAGCTTTTTCTCATTGTACATTTTCCATTATCTTATCGTCAGCACTTTATAAGTATATATGTATATATTTCTTCTTCGTTCTCCATTATTATTATTTTTTCTGGGTCTCGGGTTACGTTGAAAAAGAGCCAGAGATAGAGAGAGAGAGAGAAAGAGTGTGGAGTAGACCGATCAAAACACTGCGGCACATTTGGCTATAATTGTGAACCCTGCAGTGCGCGGACAACAGCAATGTTATGAGGAGCTACGGGCCCAGTTAATACGCGTGTTCAAAAAAAAAAAAAAAAAAAACAAGAAAAACAAAAAAAGATAGTATTAAAACTAAAAAAAAAATACGAACACTTACGAATAGGATTACGATTACGAAATAAAAATGCTGAATACATTCAGTTCGGTGAGGCAATACCTCAAATTTGATATAACCCGTGTGATCATTGATAATATTGTATTCAAATTGCATTATCGCTGGACCTTTGTCATTTTGTTGGTGGCCACCTTATTGATAACATCGCGTCAATATATTGGTGAGCATATACAATGCATCTCGGACGGTGTTGTGGCTCCGGTGATAAATACATTTTGCTTTTTCACACCCACATTTACGGTGGTAAGATCTTACATTAATTTTGAACTATGATTACTAGTTTTTCTTTTAAACACATTTTTTTTTTTGCTTTCCAGGTACGTCATATGAATAATACTGCTTTGGAAACGGGATCAATCTTTCAGCCGGGCATTGGTCCGTATAATCCCAGAGAGGATTCGGTTAAACGTCATGCATATTATCAATGGGTACCATTCGTATTATTCGCTCAGGCCCTTTGCTTTTATATACCCCATTTTCTATGGAAGAAATGGGAAGGTGGTCGGATTAAAGCTTTGGTCTTTGGTCTGCGTATGGTCGGCTTAACCAAATATCTGAAACATGATAGCCTGAGAATCGGCAAATTGAATATACCCTCAATGGCCGAAGCCGAGGAACGAGTCGGTGTCATTAGGCGAACAATGATCGATCGAATGCGTTTGAATCAATCGTGGGGTGCGCATTTGGTATTTGCCGAATTGCTGAATTTGGTCAATTTATGTTTGCAAATAATGTGGACTCAACGCTTTTTGGGCGGTGAATTCTTAACGCTGGGTATTAAGGTATTACGCGAACGTTGGGTCGATAAAATGGATGCTCTTGATATTGTTTTCCCCAAAGTGACGAAGTGTACATTCTATAAATATGGTGCGGCTGGATCATTGCAAGAACACGACACTTTGTGTGTGATGGCATTGAATATAATGAATGAGAAGATCTATACAATTTTATGGTTTTGGTATGCCTTCCTATTGACCATCACGGTTCTGGGCCTATTTTGGCGTCTTTTGACGCTGTTCTTTTACAAAAAGTAAGTGTGACCAGTTGTTTATAAAAATTCATGAAAATTGCAGCCACACTTTTTACATATGTATGTATATATTTCAGTTTAACATTTACAAAATGGTCACTGTATTGGGCCAAACCCGGCAAATTGGATGAAAGCGATTTGGGTGCCGTCATTGATAAATGCAATTTCTCAAATTGGATGTTTTTATTCTTTTTGCGTTCCAATCTATCGGAATTTCTATTCCTGAAAGTCATCTATCATTTGGCCAGTGAATTTCCCGATCCGATGAATGATAACGATATCAATGCCTATCGTGATCGTAGCCATGAGGGAGCCGCCGGACCAAGTGATCCCACATCGGTTAAATATCCTGATATCAGTAAACTGGATACAGTCGATGCTCCACTCCTGCATCATCGTCCAGCAGCAACGTCAGCACCGCCTCCAGAGGCAAGCAGATTGCCGGTTTGACAACTTCTAACCAATCATCAAAAAACAAGAAACCAAAAACAAAAAACCAAAAACATTTTGTAATTTATGTATTTTAATTAACTGTAGCTAATTAATATTGTTTGTCTGTTTATCTGTGTTTTTTCTTTTTTTGCTCCCTTCTTTTGTTTTATTTTTGTGTCTGTGTGTGTATTTTTTTTTTTTTTTTTTTTTTGTCCAACACTTTTACTTTAAAATATATTTAAGTTGACTTTTTTTCAAGTATTTTGCTTGGGGCAATTTGTTGTCTTTTTTTTTTAGATAAACGAGGTAAGCTTAAAAAGTATTTATCAATTGCAAACAAAGAGAAAGCTTATTACTCACGTTTTAAAAGAAGCGTGTGATTAAAAGGTTTAGTATCTAGTGAATAATAGATAATATGAGAATTTCTACTACAGATAATACTAAAATTCGGAATAATCGGAATCCGGAAGTTTGCATACACATTTTTATAACTAAAATATATTTCTCAAAAATTATCTAAGTGCAATTATTTAAAAATATTTCCAGTTCCACAAGATTTTTAAACAGAACCAGAAAAGTTTCAAAATTTAAAAATTAAATAAAAATATTTTTTAAATAGTTAAGACTAACGATTTGAAACGATTTGAATTAAGCAAACAAGTTAATTTGAAAACGAAAGGCAAAAACGTTCAAGTTCGAATTGAAAAAGAGTAAAGGTCCTTGGTTATGATATATTGTTGAAATTTGGTTAAAATTTATGCAATATGTTGTCCATATCAACTGATTTCTTTGAGCTACACACAGAGAACAGGAGCTAAGCCATGAAAAGGAGAAGAAAACACAAAAAACTTTCCCTTAATAACGCAGTTAAAAAATTTTTTTTAACTTTCATCTACTGGCTAGTTTGTTAAGGGGGAGCTCTTTTGCTATTTCTTATAGCGATTAAGCTTTAACAATCTTTTTTGCTCATTTATTTGTAATTCCCAACTAGTTTTTACAATTCTCGAGTACTTTAGCCAAGTGTGATGATAATGGTTCTTGAAATAGCTACACATACAACCTGTTTTTTTTTTGTGCTACAAAACTTAGAATTTTTTGTAATCTTAGAAACTTGTCGATAGAAGATTTACTGACCTGAATCCGCCACTGCTGCCTTGAGTAAACTTTGTTAAGTTTATTAGTTAGCAAATTTTGAAAGACACCCTCTATCAACTGGTTTTTATTTTTAACGCCTTTTCATGTCTTTTGTGGGTGTGGCATTTGTTTTATAAGGCGGCACACACACACACACACACACGTTTTCAAACTAAAGTTGTTTCCAAAAATGTTTCTTTTGGAGGCAGTTAACCCATTTGTGTCATGTCTTGAGCTCTTGACTTGGCCTTTTCTTTTTTTAATTTTATTTTTTATAAACTCAAAATGTTTAACTGTGATTTGATTGGCAAGCAACTGTTTGCTTGTTGGTTAGTTGACCCAGTTTTTAATTAAGTATTGCTGTTGCGGTTGTGGTTTGCTAAAAAAAAACAAACACACACAAAAACAAAAATATATCATTGAAATGCAAAGATCTACTACATGTGCTTTATATATACATACATATATTTACTTCTAACATTTAAATGAGCAGGCTCAAAGTCGTGCAACCAAAGAGTCTTAACTATTTTAAAGTGTCAACTACTTGGGAATTATAACTAGATGAAAAGAAAAGGACAGCTTACAACTGCAAAAGATATCTTCAATCCAATGGGATTTAATTTAGTATAGGCATTGACATTTACATTTTCAACAAACTTTGTTAAAATCGGAAAAATTATATCATACAGTTTTCATAAGAAAACCAAAAATATAGAAATTCTTAATAGATAATTTTTTTGTTTGCTTAAGTTATCTTATATAAATCAAATTTAGTTCATTAATTATATATTGCTTTGCTTGGGGGATATGTTTAAAAAAAAAAACCAGCAAACGAAGATCGAAGATAGGTTCGAAAGCTACAAAAAAACTAGTTTTCAAAAAAGAAATTGAACGAAGTTAACATTTAAAGAACAAAAATTGTATTACATTCATAAAAAAACAGAAAACATAAAACAATTTCTAATACAACAACATAAATTATGCTAGTATTTTATTAAAAATAAAATTAAAACTATTCGCTCTCTTATGAACCTTGAGTGGAGAGTGAGTGAGCCTGTTTTGCTGAAGAGCTTTTTTTTAAGTTAATATAAAGTTCTTTCTAGCATTTTTAAAATATATTTAAATATTTAATATTTATATATTTATTTATCTTAAAAAAATCAGGAAAAGGGAATTCCCGAGTTTTGAAACAATATTGGGAAACGTAAAAAAACGACACAAAGCTAGATATTGGTGTATTTAGACTTTATTTTTAATTTTTTTAATTTTTCTAGCAGATTTTAGTAGTCAATATAAATGAGATGCTCTGATGGATCATTACTTAAGCAAATGAGAAAAAGTGAGCTTCAGTCATTGAACCAAAGTTGAACTTAGATTACTTCTTTTTGTTTGAAGTTTGAATTAGATTGAATAAATTTATAATTGTAGATCAGAGATTCTGATTACTGAATAGAACATTAAATGCTGAAACCAAATATAGAAGAGTTTATTCTCTAGAACAGATTTGATCTGAATTGAACTGCCTGCGACCAAACAGATTGGCAATTTATCAATTACATAGTTGCAGACACTTGTTGACACTGTTAGCTCAATGATTTGTTTGGTCTTGTATTACCAAATTTGTAAATATTTTGTCATGTCATATTGACTGGAGTGAATGCTATGTAGTTATGACACCTGCTTGCCATCACTCCGACTACTTACAAAAACAGATATTTAGAACTGATGGAATCGTAAAAAGTAAGTTCAAGTATGTATGTAAGTTGGCAATCTTTTTTTTTTCTCTTTTTTTTTGCGGTCATTGCCAACGTGTTCGGCAAGACATTTGAAAGGCGGTTTCTATAAGTAGCTGTGCTGACCGATCTGCCACGCCTTCAATGTGAACATGTGTTTTGTTATTGTAAACTGGCTTCTGACTCCAAGCCCCCAAAATCCATAAGCATAGCCATAATCAAAAACAAATCCATGGGAGAGCTAATCAGGTTTTTTTTTCAATCCGAAACAACCCTCGCACTCGCATAAATCTGTCACATAAGCAAAATTGAGTGTTTGCATATCAAGTGATTTCTTTTTATATATTCATTTTCAGCTTTGACTTGTTAGATACCCTTCAGTCTACAGGTACATACATATGTTATCAACTTAATCGATCTGTTTTTTTTTTTTACCCCAAAACCAAGCCCAAATAGAGAAAGACGACTCTACACTTTGTCGACTTTAAGATACTCTACCTATTGAGTTTACAAACTCTAAACTCTTGCATTAGGAAAGTCCATTGCAGATAGTTTTGGTATGTCTTATATACCATATAGATTTTTAGATGCAGGGTATAATAAAAACTCGACTCGGCATCACAGAAAACGAGTCTTTTGAAATACATTCAATAAATAATGTGTTTAGCTCACGTTTTTTTATTCTTTGGATTTTCTTCTGTTTTGTTATGCTTTTTTTTTTGTTTTGGGGTTTTTTGGTGAATGACCGTTAACATTTCGGAGATCGTTTTAAAAGATCAAAGTCGATATAACTAGTTATATGGTTTCTCTTTCTCGCATTATCTACATCTCTATCTCACTCTCTCCATCTATTTTCATGTCAGTCTTTGGTCTATTGAGTTGTCGTTTTTGATTTTTTTTTTTTTTTGGGTTTTGGATTTGAGAAGTCTACACACGACAAATTAATTGAAGAGTTAAGATCTATGTAAGAGTCATGTATATCGTTAGATAGTTTAATGTTCAATCTAAATCTAAATGTAAGACGAATAATGTTTTTGATTTGAGTTGTTACAATTACAGGTTAATAATCTTATAAAATCGAGCTATTTCTCTAAGGAATATAGTTTTTTTTATCATTCTTTTTCTGTAAATAAAGTTTTTAAAGAGGAAAATTCTATTGTAAGTATTTTCTAATTACCAAGAAAATTTTGACACCTCTGTTATTCATTGCTCATATTTCCTTATCTCTGTTAATATAGAGTTTGTCTGTCAATTTTTCCCAAATTTTTTAGGATGCTTAAGCTTTGAAATTAATAGAGAAAAATATCCATTATTGCAGTAGACGGAAACGGATTCAGGAGGACTCAGACTCCTCACAGGACACAAATTTTGGCAGTTTCTTTTGCATTATGGATGCTCCATTTTGATATGCAAAAAGCTTTATCACATTATAAATTGAAACTCCTCCGATACTTTTTAATATCTGTTCCGGGCAGTAGAAGATTTTAGCTGACACTTGAAAGTATTGAATATTGTCCAATAAATGGGCATCTGGTAAAAGTAATTAATATGGCTATAACCCCACTAAAGAGCTAAAGCTAAAAAGTTTTAGTTGCCTCGAAAAGACCTTTTGACATTGGAAAAGTCCAAAAAAGAAATGTTTGTTTCTCAAAGTATTAAAGGTATCATAATTGAATATGTTCAAAACATTAAGAGACAGATAGTCGATAGAGAAAATAAGGGAGATTCTCTTTCTCAGCAATAGTAATTTATCTCCCATATTTTCTTCCAAATTATATTAGATCCTTTATCCTCAAAAATCGTAATAAAAATTATAATATACAAGCTAGGAGTCCTAAATTAGGTACAAGTTAGCAAAATGATTTATCTTTTTGTTTTGGTTTATAAATTTTGAATAAAAAACTAAAAAGAATCAGAAATAGGAAATTACTAAACAATACTAGCTACGTATTGTTAGTCTAATGTTAGTCAATGTGACCTCCTCTAAGTTTAATTTTCTCACATAATTTTTTTTTTTTGTACTTAATTGCATGGCCATTTACCCATCACGTACCACCCTCCCTCTCAATGGGGAAGGAGGAGAGCATATCATGCAAAATACCTTCAATTATCAAAATTTATGCGACAATTAACACTTTGAACTCTCTGTGTGTGTGTGTGTGTGTGTGTGTGTGAGTATCTTGAGGCTGGGCATGATTGGGTGTTCCGAGTTTGAGTCTCAGTCTCAGGCACAGTTCAATTAGATCTGTCTGTCTGGATGGAATGGTAGTTCATTGGAGGTTAGAACATTGTCTGGATGTAGGTAACTTTGGAATTCGTTTTCAATAAACACAAACAAAAAAAAAAAAAAAAAAGAAAGAAAATATATGCAATTGGAACACTTGTTGCATGTTTTCGGTCTGCCAATTTCTTGGCATGCAAATTTATTTCAATTGCATTTAATTTGTGCGGATTAGCAAATGTTTTTTTTTTGTTGCATCCGTAAGAGAAAGGGTAAAGGAGAAGGTGGGGGTGGTAGGGGAGGCTACAGAGAAGATGGAGCTAAGTGTATGTATATATGTCATTCGTTTTTTAGGGCCAAGTGGGCGTCTGCATTTATTATTACAATTTATTTTATTGCCAATTGCCAAGTCGTTTTCAATTTGGTCACGTGATTTGGTGACTTGAGAATAATTATAATTTGTGATAATTCTTGAGTATGCATATATATGATAGGGGGAACTTTGCCCCATAAAGTATGCAATAAGCAGTTCTAGAACCTGCTTTTACAACATAAAAACGAAATTAAAAATAAAATATAATCCTCTAAGCAAAGATTCTTTATATACAATTTTTTAGGTGCTAGCCACACAAAAAGTGATAAATTTGTTACAAAAAATGAATATTTGTTCAAACTATTGCATACTTTATGGGGTGGCTCGGTGGCTCTAGAAATCAAAGTGCTTACACAGACGAACAGATGGATCGACTTGATAATGCTTAGCAAGGATATATATACTTTATGAGGATCGAAAAGCATATTTTTATTTGTTTCCTTCACTTACTCTCAATTAAAAGATTTTTATTCAAAACTCTCAAAACTTTACTATATGATTACGTATACGCCAGGTTGCTACAAACATTTAGAAACTTTACTTTATGATTACGTATACGCCAGGTTGTCACAAATCTTTGATCAATTAAGTGAAATTAACTGCATATATTGTTTAAACAATATACTTATTATTAATTTAATTATTAATATGTGATAAACGTATTTATTTAAATTTAAGCAACTTTTAGTCAAGGAAATTTGACCATAATATATAGTTTTATACAAAGATGTTTCCATTATTTGCGTAGCACAAAATTAGTAGTAGTAGTAGTAGTAGTAGTAGAGCATTAGTAGGTACTCAATGGTGATTACTAAGTTAGTACAATTTTGGTTTTTAAACTTTGATTTAATTTTTCTCGGTTTCGAAGTAATTTAATGAAGATATCTTTTTAGTTTATTGTTATTTATTGTTTTCAAATGGTGAACCGTAAACTTCGTTATGACAGCATTAACTAATATTTTACCAGGATCATTTGAACAAAAAGCCCTTATTTCTAGCTGGTCTTTTTAAAATCTATAATATTTTAGTTAAACGTGTATACTTTGAAGAATTCGAAGATCTAGGAAATCTAAGATAAAATGCATTCCAAAAAAACATACCAATTGGATTCTTTGGGTTTTACCATTTTAAGACACTAATTTATACTAAAGTACTTTTCTTTCTTGAACTAAAAATGAGCATAAATTATACATGTTTTATAAAACTTCAACAAAAATAAGATAGTTTATTAAATTACTGAAAATTTCTTCAATAATTACTTGACGTGTCCAAGTCTGAATAGATTTTAAACATACTTAACAACAAAAACAAAAATAATTACTTGAAAGTCGAGAAAATCATTTAAAGTTAAAAGAAAACGTGCTAAACTAGTAACCACAATTTTATATGAATCAATCTCGACTGATAAAAAAAATAATTAAAATTATTAAACTAATATTTGAATATTGATTGTGAAATCATTCGAAAATTGTTTCCCTTGTAAAAAAATTTCACTCATTTCTTTGTTGTCATCAAAAAACTAGTTAATGCCCTTTCCTTGCCATCGCATGGTTCTTTGTTCTTTGTTCTATTGCATTACAGCAAAAAATGTGGGTGGCATTTGGTTCCTGGTTCCTGTTGTTTCCTGCTTCCGCATTACAACAAACAAACAAAATATTCCATCCACAAAATTCACAACTCGTAGGTCAGGTTCAAGTTCATGCAGCCAAAAATGAGCTGAAAGCGGCATAAGTCACCGTCTAAATACTCTCTCAACCCTTATTGACCTATTAGCCGGCAGGAGAACTGCTTTTTTTTTTTTACTTTTATAAACATATTGGAGATATCAAGTTGGCTTTTTATATTTATCTATTATTGTTAGTAGTTATATTAGTAAAAAATAAACATAGACAAAATGGAATTTCATGAGATCAAAAATACTTTTCCTTTTGGTAAGTGTATGAAAAGTTCACTCAAAAATCTCTTTGTTTCAGATTTCGACTCTCAAACTTTCTTTCTCTCTCTCTCACACACACACACTTACACACTTTGAGCGTAAGCAGGGATTCTCTCGCTATTGCTCTCAATCTCTTTTGCTCTTATCCTCTCTTGCTCGTCAGGATCAACCCTCTGGTTTTCCCTTCGTTTTGGTCGACGCGTCGCAGCAGCCGCAGACGCCGCCGCCGCCTAAGGAACCAGGAACCAAATCTCTCTTCTTCTTCTTCTTTTTCTCTGCTACCTCTCTGCCTTCTTCTCACACAAATAGAACCCCTCATAAAATGCGTTTTATTTTTATGTATTTTGAGCAGAAAAAAGATATAAGCAAAAATGTTTCCTAGGAAGTTTGAAATGCATTCTAAATGGGATTCAGATTCAGATTGAGGGTTGAGCACACACACACACACACTGTGAGGGTTGTTTATTTGGTAGATGTGTGTGTGAGTGTGTAACATGTGGCACGTTGAATATGTTGGAAATTTTTGTTTGGTTTTGAAAATTTCTTTTTTTTTCTAGAATGTCTGGCTTTTGCCTATTTTCAGCATACGGCCCGCCGTTTTTCCCCATTTCCACATTGTTTCCATTTATATACACATACATTTATATGTAAGCATTTGAGTTTTTAGAAAATTCTCATGCGACTCATGACACTGACCTTGAGCAGCTGCTTCAATTCGATTTTCAGTGTTTAACACCTTTGACTAAAAATAAAAAAAAATAAAAAAACTAGAAAAAAAATAAATAATAATTGTTAAACACAATAAACATTTTTCTATCTGTTCCCTTTAGATTCTATCAGCAAAATGTTAATGACCTTTCGCTTTAAAATACTCAGAAACTATATATAATACATATGTACATATATTCATTTACATAATACCCACGTAATTTTGATTATCAGCAAATAACAAATTTCCTCATTGTAACTAAGTGTTAGGGCAGATAGTGAAATAAATTCGTAAGTTTTAAACATTTTTTGAGTTTTATTTAAATATAAAAATACCATTGCTAAAAGGATAGATTAACATTTGGCTAAAAGGATACGTCTTTTTGAAAGATACTCCCCAGACCTTTAAAGACCTTAAAATTATTCAGATTGGACTCATATCCAGCTTTTAAAGAAATTATCGATGAAAGAAACTTAATTTTTTGTAATTTTTATCATCCCCTTTAGAGAAATTAATTTCTTGACCAATCCCTATGAAAGAAAATTTCAAGGGTATAACAAATTCGTTGCGATTGAAGGGTTTACCTAGAGGGACCTGGGTTATTAGTTTTGTTTGCTCAAAACTTGTCAATAAATTTGCTTAAACACTTTAAACAATACTCAAAGGTTGTATTAACTCTAAGTACAAAGCAAAACTAGTTTCCAAGATTTTAAGTGGTTTTTTCTAATATTTTTGACTCAATGGTGATTGATGATGTATTAATCATTAAAGATCTTGCGAAAATTTGTTGATTTAATAACACCGAAAAAAAGGGAGAATGTTAAATAGAATGATATTTTCATTTCTAAAGTGCACTAAATCCCTAAATTTAGAGATATGGCAACACGAAATTTTGTTTATCGAAAAATAATTATCGAAGTTTTATGATTCTTTGATCTGGAAAAGAAGAAGAGAATGAGATAAAAAAAAAAGGGGGAGGGCATTGACATTGCCAATTAAACAGAGGACTTTATGTACTATTTTTGCCGACAACAACGACGATGACAATGTCATAAAAGTCAATTGAAAATGTGTGTGTGTGTATGGGAGAGTTAAGAGAGATCAAAAATATTCATAAGATTGCCCGAATTGGAATGTGACACCCGTAAAATGATAATGATAAGAGGTCCAAGCCATCATCTCTAGTCATGATTAGAATTGAGTTGCTGTTTACACATACATATATATGTATGTATGTATGTATGTACATATATGCGATCTCGATTTCTGTGGTTTTGTCTCTTTTAGATTTTGTTTGCGTCTCGCGACTCGTCTCGCTTCATTTCGTCTCAAATTAGTGCCGCATGTGGCAAATGATAGCGCCTCAAGGCGTTTTCAATTGAGACAATTACGCAATCGCAATAGTTTTTGGACTCTCTGTATATGTGATGTGTGGTGGTCCATAATTGTACAAGCCTAAATTTACCGACATTTATATGTACGTATGAATGTACATATATAGTAGATGTATGTATATATGTATGTAGATATGGCACAGGTTGAACATTGACGTTTAATCAAGAGCTTGAGGATTAAGAGCTCTGCCAATTACAAATGACAAAATCAATTTCAATTGATCGATGCCGCCCATACGCCCCGTTGCCCTCCCATGAAAATATGTGGGTCATAGATTGTAAGCAGATTGTTTGGCTTTGTTTTTTTAGTTAGGCACTTTACTAAACTTTAAGATCAACTTATAAAGGTATAAAAAAAAAAGTAAAATTTATATTTATATATGTATATAGAGATTTATGTATATGTATTTGTATAAACATAGAGAAACAAAGCATCTTCTTTGTTTACTTTACAAAGCTATGTTGTGTGTCGCTCTGGCTAACACGCTCTCTTGCACTCTCTCGCCCTCTCTTTCTGTTGAAGTCATGCTTATGCTCAGCGTTGCCAGATAGTTGCCATAAGTACCGCCACACCCCAAGTTAAGCTTGTGGTAATTGTTGTCGGTGTCAGCTGATTTGTGCCATTGCAGCCATCTGTATCGCATGTATAGATACAACTACGATATTCCATGCGATCGCCCTTGTTTTTCACATAATCACAATAATTGCCCAAATCCTTGGAGCTGCAGAAACGTTTTGCCCCAATGCCGCCCTCAAAGCGTCCCACATGCTTCACACAAAATGTGGCACCGTGCACACTGGAACAATTTTGTGGCACAATATCCGGCTGATCAAATCGTTCGAACCATTCGCCACATTGGAATGGATTTACAGTATCGCTGGCATCGCACACATAACACTCGATGGCATTGCAGGTATTAATAAATAATAATAGACAAATCAATAAGCCAATATAAAATGTGAACTGTGTGGATGACATTTTGGACGGACTGGATTGGATTGGATGGATTGGTTGATTGATTACACAACACACAATGTTGCTGTTGTTGTTGTTGTTTGTCTATCTATGTATGTATGTCGATTGAGCGTAACAACAATAACAACAACAATAAAACGTGGGCTCAGAGAGAGAGTAGAAAATTTAGTCTCGGCGTCGTCAGCCAAATGCCAAGTGTATACTAAAATGCTCTGGGTTTTTTTCACCTTCATTTCTGTTTCATTTCCACACAAGCCACAAGTGCCGCTGAGCAATGTATAGGGAGAGCGAGAGAGAGCTGCTAAGCAAGCTGAATGAGAGAAGGCCTAGGCCTAGCTTCTAAAAAAAAAACAAAAACTTCACTTAACTCTCTCGCTCTCTGACTCTGTATCTGTGTTTATCTTTCTGTTGGCTAGTTGCTAGGTAACATTTTAGCCTCTAGAAAATTTCATCCTTGTAATGCCTGCTAGATGTTTATCGTTATCGTTAGCCGATTAATGATTATCGTATATCGGTTATTAACTTGTTGTTGTTGTTGTTCTTGGCAGCAGCAGCAGCAACAGGTCCACCAAAGTCTAACGTGACTCAAAATAAAAAAAGCCAAAATGATTCGGTCTGAGTGTTTTTTGATTATTTTATTGGAATTTCATTATAAGTGGGTGTAGGGGGGGGAAGGGGAATGAGGAGAGGGAGATCTAAAGTCAAACATCTTTCCTTTTGTATATGTACATATGTATGTATGTATGTAGGTAGAGATATGTTTGTATCTACCTTTACTGACTTACCAACACACATACCAAACGAGGGCATTCAACTTCTGACGGGGAGCGAAACAAAGCGAAAGCCACTTTTTCTTCAGTTTTTAGTTGTTTTTTTTTTTTTCTTTTTTTTTGTTGGCCAGAACCAGCTAACAACCAAGAAACGTTAAAAGAGAACCCAAGCCATAGAGAGCAACTGAAGACACCCAAGCCAAGGCATTGTCAACCGATCCAAGCCAATCCAAAAGCCCAGCCTAGTAATAAACCACAAGTTTTTCTTTATATGCACATACCTAACTACAATATGGTGTTTTTTTCTTCTTCTTCTTCTTCTTCTTGGCTTTTTATGCTTCATTACCAACTTGGTAAGTTGGTAACTTGGTTCGAGCCAAAATGAAATAACAACAACAATCAAAATGAATTTCACAATCTTTGCTATATACGCGTGGATTCAGACAGAGACTTCTCTCGATTTCTAAAGCACTTATATGTGCTCCTTTTCTATTATCCCCTCCCCCTCTCACTCACACCCTTCTACTGGCCCCGCTTCAAGTGAGGGAACACGACAATGATCTTTATTAGATTTTTAACAACCAGAGACAAAATATCTTGTTTATAGTTCATGAAATGAATTTTAAATATGTCAACAAAATGTGTCGATTTAATTTAATGTTTGTTTTCGAACATCATTCATTTGACTGATTCGGGTTCTTTACCCGCTTTTTTTTTTGCCCCTTATTTATCTAGTTTAGGCTATTCGCATGCTTAACTAACTTCACATTAGTTATACGAAACTATGTAAAGTAAGCTTAAGTCGTCTATATTACGTTTAATTTGAGATTTGTTTCATCACAAATTTCGTCACTCATTTTTGCATCCCGAAGGTTCTATGGAAATTCCGCTGAACTGGCTTAGGAACTGATTTGGAATGTTCGAGATACAAGATACATTTTTGTAATACAGATTGGTCGTTCCCAAAGACGTTTTCACCTCGTGGGGCCAAACACCTTAGCCAATTGTTATGTGTGTGAGCCGAACGGTTGCCGAGATGCATCTTCCCTTTCATTTGCTCTCTTCTTGCCTTAAATTTGCCTTTGGATCAGTTTAACCTTGTCCTTGATAGTTTTTCCAAACGATTCTTTGGGTGTTCATATTACAATGCACAAGAAAAAATAATGTCCTGTGCTGACTACGTGACGAAGGCAACGATCTTTTGCATTTTCCCATATGTTTGTGTTTGGCTTGGATTTATTTAAAGAACCATTTACATATGTATTTTCATACCTAAGGTATATACAGTAAGAACTCCCCTTGCTAACGAAATATCATTGTCAAAGGGATGTTTGTCCATTACAAAAGTTTTCACTGTATATATGTACATACATACATAAATACTTGGGACTTTAACATGCAATTGTTGTTTTTAACCCACCCCTTTTTGTCCCCTTGGTACTTTTTTCCAGTGTTCTTGTTGTTGATCTTTTGCATTTGGTAGACTTGCAAGCGAGCCACGTTGCACTCAACTGAGAGAGATTTGTCGCTCTCTCTCTCTCTGTCTCATTTTTTTCCATCTGTCAGCGCCTCATTTAAGGAAGCTGCATACACATTTACCCTCTCCCTCTTCCACAAACTGCACACATACCAAAATAGGAAACAGACAACCAAAAAGGAAGTTGCAAAAACGGCAGCAGCTGCCATCAGCAAAGAGAGAGGGTGAGCCTTGAGTGAAATTTGTATGCGTTTTATATACAGTACATATATATGTATATATTCCTTTTTTTTTTGTCCCAAATTAAGGAATGCAATCCCGAAAAACGAACACGCACACGCGCGCGCACGCACACATAAATCAATGTCCCGGTCATGTTGCATGCACCCGCGCACGTAGCGCAGACACACACTCTCAAAGGAGAGATATCGATATCTTCTCTTTGCTTCTACCTGTGAGAAAGAGGAAGAAAGAGAATACTGAGAGTATCAAGACAAACGTGACACGTTCCAAGTGAAAGGAACACACAAACACATGAAAGAAACTTTAGATCTTGTTTCTCATGTCTTTGCGTGTTTTTTTTTACTTTTTGGCAATGACAACGCACTTAACTTTATGTTGTAGTTCCCCCCCATTCCTCCCATCTTCCTTAGTTATATAAAAATGCGCAGTTGGTTATGGCCACCATAAAAAAAAGACAGAAAAAAACCAAAATTGAACCAGTCTCAAAAGAAGAAAAAACACGAGCTCACCACATGACATTTACCTTGGCTCTACATAGGGGCCAGATCGGACCAAAAAAACCAAGTTAAGGGCCAAATTGGTAAGGCAAAACCTTATAAATTGCGGCCAGAAATGCGGTTACCCCCACACACGCACACACACACACATACACACACACACTGATACATATATAACTGTAATTTGAGATTTTGCTTTATTAACTGATACAATGACTAAATGCATGAGAATGGAGAGATTCAATAGTCTTCCTTGCAGTTCTTAAGATCTACAGTTGACCTTCCCTATAAAGAAATTTTTATTTCTCAGAAGCTATGAATAGCGAAAAAAATAAAAGCATAGTTTTGGGGGAGAAGGGCCAAAATATAAAGGACTTCATTTTGGCAAATGTTTAAAATATTCTGCATTTTGTTTGATTTCGCGTTATTCTACGAACCTTATACTTTTGATATTATAACTAATGAATGACTGCCGATTACCTTTCAATCAACCCTCGTATCTCTTGTATACATGCCGTTTAAATGAAAAGATACTTTCATTTGTGGTAAGAATTAATACCTCATGTCATGGATAATTGTGGTGTTCAATGCAATACAGAATTTAATCATTTAACCAAGCAAGCTCATTTAGTTAACCATGAAGCTCAAAAAAAATATGTACGGAAAAGTTTTCAAGATACATACATACATACATACATATTATGTATGTAGATTTTCCTTTGATCATTATGTATTCACTACACGAAAAGTCACTCGACCATGTTGCGGCTTTCTTGTAGGTCATTAATTGGGCGACTCCCAGAGAATATAATGAAAAGAAACTTTGAAAAATTGAACAAAAGCCAAAAGAAAGAAACAAAAAAAAAACCAACACCATTTAAATTTCAACTTGAGGCGGAATGGTGTGAGATTGTTGGGCGTTAGTGAAGATAGTGAGCGGGAGAAGGGGGTAGGTCAAAAAAGGCTTACCTTTCAAAATTGTTTTTTGGTTTTTTGTTTTCACTCTTACCAACAAAAAGAGCTTATGCATTTTGGCCACAAAGTGGTAACATACGTTGATGAAGAAGACCATATATGAAACCGATTTGAGGGCCAATCACGTATTACGTAATGCAATTTGTGGGGAAGACGTTACGTTACTTCAGAGAAAGACTGGCTTACATAGAAAATGCTTGAAATTTCTTTAGAATCGTTCGTTACGTTATTGTGTAAGGAGGTCACAGTGCAGGAAGGCAGAGAAAAATAGTTTAACCTTCTTCACTTAATCCTAATAGTATTCGAAAGATCTCTCTTCTGTCAAATGGGTAAGGGTATGAAACTGAAGAATCACGTAGGGTTTAAGAAAAAACGAGTATTGTAAAGAGCAAAACACAAAAACTGAAATTCGAAACATTAAAAAAGAATCAGTTACCTTCCTTCTCCTACCCCCCCTCTTCCTTTTGCAACAGCTTCAAAAAAAAAGCCCACACAAAGAAAAAGAAAAAGTCAAGTAATCAAAAAACAAAAAAAAAGAAAGAATAACCCCAAAAAATACTTCAACTCAGGCTCAACGAAGCTCTAACAAGAACCAAAAATCTACAATTCACACAAATACTTGTGCGATCAGTTTAATTTAAGCTTTAATTTAATTTAAATAAACTACATAAATATTTGCTGGCTTGGCAATTTCATCTTAAAACCCGCTCAAAGCTACCATCTCAAACCAAATCAAAACCAACTCAAAGTCAAACAACAAAAAATACACTCAACTCTCTCAGTGCCAGTGCCAGTCTCAGTCTCAGTCTCTCTCCCGCTCTGTGTTAGCGACGGCTGCATTTGAGAGAGACAGAGAGCATACAAATTTGAGTGATATATCGCCAGAGAGAGAGCGAGCAAGCGCGAGTTCAACTGTAGCTGAGCGCTTTTTACACCACTGGGGTCTGAGTATCAGTGTTGCCGAATCAGCTAAACTCTATTTTGGCTATAAAGTAAGAATCAACTATTTTAACTTTTGATATACAAGTTAATATGAGATTGGACTTATAGATATAGATCAGGCCGACACTGAAAATGTTAATTCGACTATGACGTTCCAGCAATGTACCTTAGAAAGGTTAATTTCAAAAGCGATAGCGTTGAAAATGATGAGTTGGTGGTCAGCGATGAAATAATAACAACAATGAAATAAAAAAGTTGAATTTTCATTTAAAAAAAACTGTTTTCATTTAGCTACTTTTTTCAGCTATTTTTGAAGAAACTTGGCTACTTTTAGCCCTCGCGTGAGCTACTTTTGCACAAAATTTTTCGGCAACACTGCTGAGTATCTGAGTTGAGCCTGACTAAAACGAAACAAACTGAGAAAGAGAGAGAGCGCGAGATACAACAGAGATACAGATACATTTGTGAATTTCACAGTTTGAATTTTCTATCCGAAAAGCAGCTCCACGCCGTTGAACAACGCTCGGCGCTCGAACTCGAAAATAATTTAACTTCTGTGCGTTTCGCATCTGTATTTCAAAAAAATATATTTTTTCGTTTCGATTATAGTTTTTTTTTGCTTTTGGATTGTTTTTTTTTCGTACGTTATTTCTTGTGACAGATAGAGAGATACAATCATCAGCTGCTGCTGTTGCTGCTGCCGCTGCTGCTGCTGTTATTACCGCTGCTGCTGCTGTAGCTGTAGGCTGCGGTTGCTGTTACTGTGTTTCTCCATTCTTATTTTTAGTTGTATTTGGAAATTCTAAGTTTATTTAAATTTTCTGATTTTAGTTGCGCGTGTTTGGCTGCAGCGACTGCAACGACGCGCGCGCTTACAAACCCCCACACACACATAAACAATAAACTCGACAACAATAACAACAACAAAAGAGACATATATATTTCTATTACAGTTTTTTTTTGGTTTGATTTTTTTTTTTTTTGAAGCTGTGTGTTGCAGCAACTAAAAATTTAAGAACCTGTTCTAGCACAGCTTACAGCCTCTTAGACTGTGTCTCGGTCTCTGTGTGTGTGTGTGTGTGTGTGTGTTGGTGTGACGGAGTGTGGGTGCGTGTGTGTTTGTGTATGTTTGAGTGTTTGCATATGTCTATGCAAATTCATCAACAACAGCAACGAAGACGCCGCACTGCAGCACCACCTGGCAGCTGATTTTTCGGCAAAACAACAATTAGGCGCTCATCCCTCATCATCAAAAAGAAGAAGCAGAAGAAGAAAAAGGAGCAGCTAACGGATTTCGCGTAAGTCAATCAAGCAAACAAAAAAAAAGTAACACCTGATCAAAGAAAGAGAACATAATTCGAGAGAGAGAAACAGAGATCAAACATCAGAGTGAGAGCTGAGAACATTTTATTTTTCTTTTTTTGTCATTTTAATCCATCAAATTAAAAGATTCAATATGATTTGCTAGTATGTTTGTAACCTTGAGATTAAATTTGATTAGCTACAACTAGTAAATGAATAAGATAAAATTCTAGAAAATTGAAATTTCAAAATTGTTGTCAATTGCTTGTGCAACTAAAACTAACACCAAAGACAGCGATTTAAAAAAAAGAATTAACGAAAGGAGAAATAATTTCAAAACATTCAAAAATATTTCATCTATTTTAGTTTCTAGAATTACTTTTCAATGGCCTGTGCTTAGGTAATTAAATATCATTAATATGTATAAGATTTATCCCTAGATTAACAAATAATTGGCAACTCTTTAATATTGTATATCTGTCTATCTAATTAGCATCTCTCTCTCTCTCTATCTCTGTCTCTCTCCAAGTCTCGGCATTCCTATGCTTTCTCTTCAATTTTTCTTTGGGGAAATATGGTTTCTTTTACAAGAGAATATTTTTTTTGGTAACCTTTTTCCTTGTCTCCCATTTTCATGTTTCTTGTCTGTCTATAAAAATCAAATAATCTATGAATCCCCCTTTTGCATTACCTCCTTATTACCTTTTTCTTTCATTTTTATCTCGAAATTTTCCTCATTTTCTTGTCACACAATTCCATTTTATATCTGTCTGATCGTATTTGATTTTTACTGTTTGTTAACAAATTTTCTATTTAAAATGTTCAACTTTAAACAAACATAGAATCAGAATAACAACTCTATTGCGATTAGCCATTTCTAGACTTTGACTAAACTAACTCTAAAATATTGAGAAATATGTACATACTGTAGGCCGGTTTTTAATCACCCAAATCCTATTTAATAGCATCCGCCAGGTTTTATAGGAATATGAAAAGAACTATTTTTTTTTATTAACTTTGTATTGCATTGTTTTATGTTTCCATTTAATAGTTCTCTAATTACAAATCATTTTGATTTCATAAACTTTAATCTTTTTCCTCCTAATATTCTTTTTTTTATATTTTTCACGATCTCTCAAGATTTCATCATCATTTTTTTAATCCCCCCCTGCCACTTTTCAAGTCTTTCCATTTTGGAAACCCGAGCTTTTGATTATCTTTAGAAGTTACCGCTTTTGGGGGAGATCTCGGCCCCATTATAGATGGCGGTATATACATATATAAAGAATC